>JAFIDM010000002.1:18329393-18380428 GCA_023159025.1 Thereuonema tuberculata
TTGATTTCAATAATTCTTATTTATGGGAAGAACTTCGAATTCCTAATAAAATACTTTCAGTTGTTGATGTAAGTGTTAGAGAGTTTTTGTAGAATTTACATTTATTTATTTTTTTTGTAATTTATTATTTATAGAAAGGAAGATGAAACAAAATAGAGACAAACATTGAGAAGCATGAACATGATAACCAATTTCCTAGTAATAATTATATGAAATAGACCAGGGTTGCTTAAGCTTGTAGACACCTGATTGTTGATGGAGGGGAGGGGGGAGATTTGATGCAGTCCAACCCACAGTTCTTCCTTGGGTCTAATTAATACAGACTCTAGTCCTCAACCAATTTTGTATATAAAGAGTACCGAGTTCATTCCTGACTGTTAATGGCGGGAGGAAGTTAAACTGTACCCCATTCCTCAACTTGCCCAGTTCGTAATAAAGTGCGGGAGTATTTTCATCCGAGGCCATACGAATGTCCTTAACTATTTGTTAGAAGCCGTGTATCAAATATAAATCAAATTTAATGTTCATTTTTAAACTTCTAATATAATATCCTAGACTTGATTTCCTAGACTTTAATGATAAAGATTTTATCATAGAAAGATTTTACGACTTTTAACAAATATAAAACCAGTAGAGGAAAGATGTGAATAGTTTCAAAAATAGTTTTATAAATTAACAAATTAAAATTCTAATTAAAAATAATTTTGAGAAATTTGTTCTTTCAATAAAATTGCATTTTCATGCTAACTTTATTTTTAATCAATAAGTAAGTATAACTATAAATTTTATAAACTTTGTTGACACACAGGAAATAAGACCTTCATAATTATCGAATTAAATGAATTAGATTTCTTTTCATAACACTGTGCTTTTCAACCATTTTTTGATGTTTCTTATTGGGCAAATAATTTAAATATGACTAAAGAAAGAAAAAACCAGAAACATTCCGTTTTTGATCTGAGGCATCAGCCTGATCTCAACAATTCTTTTTTATGGGAAGAAGTTCGAATTCTTAAGAAAATCCCTACAATTACTGATGTAAGTGTTAAAGAAGTTTTATAAAATTTTCATTTAAAATTTTAACGTAATTTATCATTTCTAATAAGGAAGATAAAAATAGAGTTGTGATTAACATTGAGAAGCAAGAACAAAATAAAGGCATGAAATATTACAACAAAATGTAATTAATGTTATATTAATATAGTGTTGTAAAATATAATAAACGTTAAATTTAGATAATATAAACAGAAAAATTAGTACTTTCCATTAGCAGAAAGCAGTATTGAAATTCCTTCTTAAGAAAAGCACATAAGGGCAAAAAAATTATTAAAATATGTCGAGATTGTCAGTTGAGTCCCATTTGAAGCCATTTCCTTTCCAACCTCAAATATTCTTGTGCAAATGAATAGCTATTAAATAAATAGCATAAATGCTTTAAAAAAAAAACTAACTCTTAATTAATTTTTCATATTGTTGTAATGGAAAAACGGTGAAAAGGCACAAAAAATTCATTTGCTTTCACGCCTTGAGCCATCATCGACCTCAATCTGGGACTGTTTTGTTCTTATTGGGGCTCATTAGGCTAATGAGTCCTCGATGGTGAAGCTCAGAACGCTTGAAAGCCTATGGATCCTTCTACCGCTCTCGGAAATGGGACCCCGTAAAAGCAATAGAGAAATCGCTGTGACCAGTACAGCGTAGTTATTGACGTACCAATACAGTGTAGTTATTGACGTACCAATACAGTGTAGTTATTGACGTTAATTATTGATGTACCAGTACAGCGTAATTATTGGTGTAATTATCGATGGAAATTTGTGTATCTTTATCGTTTGTCGGTTTCATGTTATATTTAATGCACGTAAAATCTTCTTAGGTATCAATTTTTTGCCTATGCGTTTGGCTCATCCTTTTATTAAATGTCTTTGTGCTTAACGCTTAGCGGGCAAAGGTAATTACGCTGTATAGGTCACAGCGATTTTTTCTATTGCTGTTTATTGTTGATGTTGTTATTGACGGGGTTCCATTTTCGCGGAAAAGTAAATCAGAGTAAAGAAAGAAAAGAAGAGAATAATAAATAGCTGAAAACTAAAAAGTAGAAGATGATCTGGTATGAATTAACGATCGCGCTTCTTATCTATCTGTAGTTTCAATATGAGAATTTTACTTTGGGGCCTCACACTGAAGTTGTAAGCAATTCCATATATTTTAAGCTCTTTACCTCTCATCAATTAGAGTAAGAGCAAAAGTTTAATAACTACCTGGATCAAAATTGAAAGCTGTCTTTTTTCCTAAATGGTTTACCAAAAATATTTATTATCCATTTCCTTATTTTAATGTTATTAAATGCTTCATATCAAAGAAAAAGAGTTGAATTAGGCGATTTGAAAAATACTACCTACATAACTATATATAAATCTATGAGATATAGAATAAAATCGTAATTGTGATTAGAAAGAGCTATACAAAATTACTTTAATATTTTAATATCCAACACTACTTACTGATATTTTTAAACAATACTCATATATGAAATATTTTAACATTATAGTCATTGTTAGTAAGTTAATAGACAAAATATTGATTTTATTACAAAATTCTGACTTTAAGAAATCGATAAATGGAAATAATTGCATAAGAAAATCTGTAATGCAATGAAATGCTAAAAATCAAAGGAATGATTCAAATGATAATTGTTTTTATGTTAATATTCTGTCATATTATTTTTTGATACTTAATTAAAATAAAATTTACACTTCAATTATATTCTGATATTTTTTATTTTATAGTGTACTAAGAATATTACCACAAAGACTGATTGGAAAGAGATTCCTTATCTGTACGGCTCTTGTTTTTCTATCACAAAAGGTAAATTACTTTTAATTCTCTCTGTTAACGACATTGTGTCTGGTTGGATAAACGGTATAATTATATAATATGGCAGCATTAAAATTTTGTCAGAATTGAATGCTCTGAGAGAAATGTTAATAATTTAGGATTGGAAAAAATATATACTTATCGCTATACTAATTTTTCTAATTTTTCCTTTGTATTCCAAAACAATTATTTCGCTTTTATTTGTTTTAAATTTGAGCAGAAAGTTGTGAAAGCAAGAGACAGAAAAAAGGATTTAAAGAATATTGTGTTGAATAACACGAATGAGTAAAATTAATGAAAATCAAAATGAGAGAAAATAGAGGAACTAGATGAACCTACGTTATACTTGCGTCACAGATTAACCTGGATTTAATATTAAGTTGCTTATAATTGTACAGCAAATGTCTCCTTCGATTACACTATAAGTTAGTTAAGCTTCTTTAGATATTTCACTTCTATAATTCACCATTCGTCTCCTTCGACGTATCATCTCTTATATTTATAATATTGATAACTTGATGGAAAGGATTTCTTTCTTTTGAGCTATCCATCAGGTATTTCTGCTTCTTGATTTGAATGTTATGAATTAAACAAATGATAATTTCCTGATTGAGTTTTTTGAATTTGTCAGAAATTTAAACAGAATTTGTCTTTCTTTATGGAAAAAGCGATTTGTACTTATAAGCATATTTTTAAGTTAAGTTTCCACAAAAAAAAAGAAATTTTAATCAAAATAACAAAAATCCTTCTTTCTTTCAAGTATTTGAAATCGGTTTCAGCAATGTTAGTTTCAAAGCGTTTCCTTCCTAAATTTCAAACAAAATTTAAAAAGCCAAATACTAAAAGTTCTTAAATTTCAAAAGCATGTAAATGAAAAAGTTAATATTTGAAAATCACTTGTGTTACTTTATGCTACAATACGACTTTCAAATGAGTAGCTTCCAAATTGATTTTTAACTTTTTTTTGACAAACTTTTAAAAACATCAATTTGGAAAATATTTAATAATTTCCTTTTATTATGTTATGAATATTCAAATATCCTTTTCTTTATATTTTAGAATGCATCACAATTTACCATGGAATTTCAACTCATTATTATATCCATTTTAAAATCACTCTGAATACGAAGAATGATTATTTATTACAGGTATTTTATTTCAAAATATACAATTTCAGAAAAGATTATTTTGGGATAAGAAAAAAAATCCTTCATTACATAGAGGAGAACGAATATTTTGAAATTTAAATATCATTAATTTTGTTTTTAGTATAATAGCTTATATCTTAAGACTATTTTATAGCATGCTGCTTTACATGTTACTGGTATTACACAGTAGTTTTACTGAATGATAAAACAAATGAGTTTTATATAAAGGACCGGTTTTTAGGAAACGAAACCAAGGAACTAATTAGGTTTTCAGTGAATAAAAGTGAAGGGTTAAAGGGTTGTAAAAGGTCACAATTTACACAGAAATTATGAAATCGTCAGAATTTGATCAAATTTGCATTTTTTTTTTTTTTTACTTCCAAAGTATTAGTTTTAATTCTTAATTACATTAACATTGTTTTTTTAGGTGTTTTTGAATGACCATGAAAACGAGATAAGATATCTAAATCCAAAACAAGGATTTGCTCTTCCGATATCAACAATTCCTATAATCGACATTGGATTAAATGTAGTAAGTATTTTTGTTTATGATGACAATTTTATGTTAGTTTCTTGAATAACTTAAAAACAGTTTTTACGTGTGTTAAAATTAATTTGGCTAAAACGGAGGAGAGGGTACCAAGCAATCGCAGTGTTCGGAAGGATACGTGGCGGAGCGAATTAGCCTAAGAAACAACTTACATGCTATTGAGTTCCGAAGGAACGAATCGTCCATTCCGATTAGCTGTAGGTTAGAGAAGTTAGGTCTACTCAGCTGCAGGATGTATCTTTTGGTAAATTTCGAAAAAATTTTGGCCCTTTCTAATTTTTTTCCGATTCGGAAAATAGTTCCAAAGCGGCCATTACCTCGATGGCTTGTACCCTCATCTCCGGTTTCACCATTAATTTAATATAAAAGATAAAAAGACACACAAATAATCACATGTTAAAATATTTATAAAAAATTACTTAAAAAATTGGAGCCTTCCGGATCCCTATGCGAGCAACACCCCTATTTGAACACAAATAATTTCCTTGACAATTTCCGTTAAGTACATAATTGCTTTCGTTAACAACCAATAAAATGCGAAATTAAATATACAACATATGATTGAATAAAAATTCAGCGAAAAGCTTCGTCTTGAATGGAAAGTAGATTCTTCAGCAACCACTGGGAATCATTTGGGAGCCACGTGAGTAGAATATTCCAAATATTACATCACCCTCAGACTGGAATCCGCCATTCATCAGATCTTCATAGTTCTTTATTCCTGCGTTCCTTTATTTTTCCTAAAAATATTTTTTTTGTTTTTAATGGAATTCTTTTGAAAAAAATAATAATAAAGACTATAGGGAAATTATTGATTCCTATTTTATTGTTTCCTTGGGTTCCTTTAACACTAAGATCCCAGTAACAACATTTACAAATGTATTAATAATTTTGAATTTCATTCAAATTGGGAAGAGGACACTCGTTCAAAGTAACTTTTTTTGCTTAAAATAGTCGATACTATCATCTTCCAAAATATTGACCTTTCCTCCTGGGACGTCCTGTATAACCAGTGCCAGAGATTAAAGAATAACATGAATAAAAGTATAAGAACACTTCCTAAGTTTACATCTTGTTTATTTTATACGATGTAATTTACAATGTAAAATATGACAAAGAAAATATTTTCAACCTAAAACATGCGCCGGTAGCATTAAAAGATATTATACAATACTTTGAACAAATTTTCGCTGGCAAAATTAATAGGTAAAATTATCAATTAAATTAATTTAAAAGGTGGTTAGAAATAATAGCGTTGAACCCATTACGTTGCTTTTCAGTGTTTATAAAAGAACACAGTAATATTTCAAAATCAAGATTAAGACAATATCAACTATAATATACTGTTACATAAAAAGTAAAATGTTTTTTTTTTTTTAGCTGGCTTATAAAAATAACAGGAACATTTTTTAATTCAAAATAAAGTTCAAGGGAATACAACATTTTTACCTGAAAGGTTTCTTTTTTGAGTGATCATGAGGAAAGAGATTGATAACTTCATCAAAGTCGAGTTGTAACTTCTGACTCAATACAAAGTATCGCTGCATTTACAAAACGATCTTATTCTTGGTTAGACCTCAAGTAGTTCTTCACCCCGCATAGAACGGAGAAATATCGTTCAGGTGAGCAACTCGTAGCAGGCGTACAATTGTATATTTTAATGCAATGCACACTTTAGAATAGATGTCCTGTAGATTTGTTTCAATAATCATCTTGTACAGAGTCCAAGGTTTTTCAACTTTTTTACCCTTTCTTGTGAATAACTTCTCGTTTTAAATTTTTTAGACAATCTTTCAGATGGACGTACTCATCTGCGAAGCTAGTCTCCTAGTCCTTGTACAACTCACACAATTCTGAAGCTGAATATAAGGTTTGGTTCGAGGTTTGTCAGTTTTGAAATAAAGTCAAATTTTGGTACAAAAAGCTGATCTACAGATATTTTCTTTTCCAAGTCTTCTTTAAGTGTGTCAACAACATTGATAAAACTTAATTTTCATATGTTTTTCCTTTGGAATGTGGTTTTTGCTATTCACTAGCTGCATTTTTTCTGCTTTATCAGATTCTGAATCAGATTCATCAAAAAACCTTCTTGTCGTCTTCTGTCTCTTAAGACATTGTTTCGAGTTCTGATGAAGCCCTGAGTTCACGTATTTTTTTTCTTGCTTCGGATATGTACAGTTCAAAAGATTTAATTTTGAACTGTATTTTTATTCTTTATTTCTTCCAGGTAACTCATCAATGATTCGTAGAGTTCCTTATGTAGTAGAGACATCCATGTCCTCTTCATCTAGTTTTTTTATTGTTTTTCCAAACTGTTTTAAAATGGCACCCCATAAAGTTGACAAAAACGTAGTGTCAAATTTGATGAACCTCTCGCTCTGTTTCGGTCTAGGCATTTCTTATCTTCATCCTCAGAAAACTGCTTCAGTCCATTGAAGACCGCTTTCCAGTCTATGACTCCTGCATGCTTCTTCTCGAGCACTCCATCGACTTTCACACAAAGATTTTACCTTCAACTTTCAGGATTTAAAAATGACAAAAGGAAATTCCACCTTTCCCTATAATTTGAGAAAATGTTGTATAAGCTCTGGAGAAAGTAAAATAATCTAGAAGATTCTGGACAACACAACTGCTCGAAGTGATTCAAAATTTGCTGAAGTGATTCAACTTGAATTTACTGAAGAGATAAAAAAGCAAGTGGATTTTTAATTTTTACTTATACTTGCAGGCTTGCTTCGACAAGACTTTCACCTGTGTGCCCTGGATTTTTGATGAAATATAAAAATCTTTCTTCTGGTTCTCCTTTTTCATTTAAGTAACGAACAATGAGTCTTAGGTTATCGCTATGGGAAATCTGGATTGAATCAACAACTGAGGCGTTGACATGGGAAAGGTAGTAAGACCTGAAAACAAATTTTCCAGCGGAGAAACAAAACAGTTTTGCCAACTCATGTATACTTACCACAGGTGCCATCTTGCAACATTCGTAGGAATCACATCACTCAAAATTTTGAATTATTTCCATTGCCACGCCATTGGCGACATATCTTACTATCTTGTAAATGAAAAATCTACATAATGATTTTTTTTTTCACTTACTATCTTTCCCATGTAAACGCCTCAATTATAGAATGACATTTCTCGACTGTACTCCTTTAAAAACCTTGCGGATAGCTCTGTCCCCCATAATTTTTATAAGCTCCTCACATATTGTTGAGATAAGATATAAAGTCACACCACTTCCTGAATTCCCATATCATCAAATTGTCCAGAAAGGAAGGTTAGTATTCGGCTATTAGCTCCAGGCACCTCATGAAATTACCATTGTTGCTCTGAGCCAAACACAATAATCTCCTCTAAATACCAATCCTCGTGAAGACAGCTTTTTTTATCACAGAGACAATTAACTGTTTTTCAATCCTGGCAAGTTCACTGCCTCGGTTCCTTAGTTTAATCACACAATCTCTGTGGGGGAAAGAATTCTAACGCTCTGATTTTCCGTTGTCCAGCATGGCTCCAATTTTTACATCCTGTTTTGGAAGTGAAAAGAGAAACTCCACCAAAGAGCTTACAAGGTGTGCACTAAAAAGAGCCTTCACTTGAAGCATACACTAAATATTGCCGCACTACAATACTGCCTTTTAGCAGTTCTCCTGGGAATAATTTATTTGTACAGTGACTTTTTCGTGCCGTCAGGATACAATCGAAGTTACTACGAAAAGTCATCTTCGTCATTTTGCTTTATTAATTTTTTATAAGATGGTCAATGGTTCTATCGTAAATTGCCAATGGATCATTGCTAGATAGAGAAACTAAGATATCACTTTTGCTATTTTAGACATTCCATAAAAATAGAATAGTAAAGGATTCCGTAGGGTTATCACAAGCACTATCATTCTTATTGATTTGTTTATGTTTTGGTCAAAGAATCAACACTAACAAAACCGCTAGTGTTTGCACTACTATCATTTCCTATGAGGTTACCATCATCAGTCAGATTCTTTTTTTAACTAAAGAAGAATTGTAATTTCGGTACCTTTTTGATAACGTCCTGTTCTTTTTGTTTCTTTTCTACCGCCCTCTTCCGATACGCAACCCCAATTAGTCTTATTCTACCATGCATTTCCCTTTTCACACAATTACTATATGAGTTTAACACACTAAAAAGTTAAAACACATATTTGTGTATACCATTCAACACGAGAACACTTGTACATAATCTATAATATCCGAACTAAACCGCATTCAGTAATGACTGAGGATGACGGATGGATGACGAGACGACGACTAATTGTTGTTGTTGTTTTGACAAACTGTGACTAGGGAGCTGGACGACGAAAGGGCGTCAGATTTTGGAGGGCGGCAAAGTGTGGATTTTCTTTTTTTGAAAAAAAGATTTTACAAGCATACATTGCGTTACTGGTTAAGTAGATGACAAATTTTATTTGTGTTATTACACATGTATTATTACACACATATAAGAAGCCGGCGCACCTGTCTATCCAAAGAACAAATAAATTTAATACAAATTTTTACACAACTATAGTTTCAGATACACAAGCGAGTATTCATTTTCAAGACTTAAAAAAGGATACTCGTTTTTGTATCTGAAACTATAGTTGCATAAAAAATTTTTATTAAATTTCTTTGTTCTTTGGGTAGACAGGTGCGCCGACTTTTATTTGTGTGTAATGAAGATGGACAATGCACGTGAAACTTCAATTATTCAGTTATACCGTAGCCAGTTACATTTTAACATTTTAACATTTTTCATTAATTAACCAATTTATGCTTGTTGCGTTACAACAAAAAAAATCCAATCTTTGCCACCCCTTCTAAATCTGCTACCCCGTGCTCGCGTATTGAGAAGAATTGCCCATGCGTAAATACGGGCTTGATTATAATGAATGGAAATACTGCTTTACGTTCAACACGGATTTTTCACAAGAAAATGATATTTGTGTACTTTCTTCACACAAAAATGTTGCAGCTAAATCTAAAAATAAACTAACTATTACTTTACTTACTATCTCTTAATATTTTTCAAAAAAGTATTTTTAATTGTATCATGCATATTAATATTTTACGTTTTTTATTTTAAAATTAATAAAAAAGAAAGTAAATATGTAAAAATGAAATGAAATACCATTATTATCACAATAATTAGACCATCTTTTGTCTAAAAAATTGCAAGTTTCAAATAGATTCATCCAGGAGCTGAATTTCAAAAGATAATGCTGGGCGAACACGTAGCAACAAGCGGCAATATTGCTGGACAATATTGCTCTTTTTTATTGCTAATTGATATTGTCAGTTTATATCAAGCGCGAACACACAGTTTTTCCTAAACGAGTATTGCCCTGAATATTGATGGTTACGGCGCTTCGTGTTTCACTAGGGAGCCCTAGTCATTACACACTCAGTGAGAACGCCTTATAAACACACCACACGAGCAGAGCATAGGTGCACTGGGGACAATATTCCCAGCAATTGTACGACATCGGTTTTATTTATACAATTTATTTGCGAATAAAATGGGAGCTAGCCAGTGTAAGCGTACTTGCGGTTAAGCCTAAACTTGTTACGAACGTACAGAATCGATCTAGTATTAAACGCCTTACCGCGGTAGAAATCAATTAAGATTCTTTCATTATTAATTGACAAAATGTTGTTGTTTGAATTATCTTTTTTGGGCCAACCCATTTTGCTGAATTTAAGCCTTCTTTCAAAAAAAAATGGTCGGCGTGAGTGAGTTAGTTTCCGATTTTCAAAGTCCCGCCTTCCTTCTACGTCTCCATTGTCACGTGATTTCATCCGTTCATGTGATTCGCTCGCGAACCAGCAATATTTCTCGACAACCAATATTGTTGGTTTTTTTCCGACAACAACAATATTCTTGAAATGGACAATATTGTTCATTTTTATTGCTGGAAACGGTTGTCAGCAATAAAAATGAGCAATATTGTCCAGCAATATTGCCGCTTGTTGCTACGTGTTCGCCCAGCATAAGAGAAAACAAACACAATAAAGACACACAGTGTCGCTAAGTGAGGAATAAACACCCACTCACATACTGAGGAATAAAAAACACTTATACAAATACAGTGAGTAGTTTATAAACCTCCCTGCTCTAGAAATTAACGTGAAATTTCATTATATTTATTACTATTATAATTTCAGAGACAAAATTTTAATTCTCGGAGATATCCATGTGTAACTGAAGCAGAATTTGGAAAATGTATGTCGGATTGTACAGAACAGAAACTGAAAAATCTGAGTTGCAGGTAAAAATAGCTTTTGTTGAAATTGTTAAACTGTTTTGAAATACAAAAATACAAAATATTAATACAAATATTAAATACAAAAATACAAAAAATAAATACAAAATATACAAATACAAAAAATACAAAAAAAATACAAATTAGAACTATTCCAATAGGAAATAAGAGATTTTAAATTACAGATGCACGCACTGTTTAAAGGTAAATTTTGTCAAAAAGTAAGATTTAGTCTGAGTTGACAATGATAGAAATAACATTGAAAACAAAATTCTTGGGTTTATTTTCAATATTATTTATGTTACTTTCAACGCAAACTAATATGAAGAACTCCATCGTATTCCTTGCATTTAAGTAATCAAAAAATTACATAATCCCATTGTTTAATCTGAATAAATATCTATGAAGACATGCTGGGCCTAAAACATCTGTGAAGCTGTATATTATAAAATAGTAAAATTCCCATATAGCCAACTTACCTCTAATCGTTCTCTTTGTCTGTCCTTCTTTCCGTGGGATAGTACAAAAGATCTTCAGGTCGACGTGCTCGGCAACCATGCCATCCACTTTCAATTAATCTCATCTAATCTAATCTACCTCTAACCAACGGTCAAAACCAATGCATCCGTATTCAAAACTACTTACAAACGAATCTAAGCGAATCATCACATTGTATACAGAATTGATAGGAACGCTCATCACATGTTTATAATGGGATTCTGAACAGTGAAACAGCAAGTACTGAAATCATGATATTCATGAAAGAGCATTGAATTCAGTATGCTTAACAACAGTAAATCTAATAACAGCATAAAGACTTATTCACCTCTTTATAAACGTTTGTCAATATGAAATTCACAAAACAAACATTTCCATGATACATTTATTTTTACTGCGGTTGCTGAATTAGAAATGTTCAATTACAAGTCATTGAAATAATACTGCAATAATTACAAATAATAATTACAAGTGAATAAATTTTGAACGTAACTCCTTACGTGGATTTACCATTGTAATGTGCACAACTGTACAATTGAGGCGAAGTCCAAGCTTTATTTTGTTTTTTTAATCCAAAACCAATACAGAGCCACTGTAATATTCTCTATATTTCAAAATCAGGCTGTTGAGCACAGTTGCAAAACAATTATTTTTTTAATTGAAAGTTTTGCTATTTTTATTTTTGAATTTCAGTAAGAGAAATTTCAAATGTATGGTTAGTTAAATATATTAGAACATTTTTATGTGTGTTAATATGAAATCAATAAATAAATAATCGTTAAATAAACATTAACTTAATAAAAAAAATTTTTTAGAAATTTGAATTTTTTTAAGTTAATGTGGGTTTAACGATGTGTGTTTAACGATATGTTTAAAATGATTTTTAACGTGTGTTTTCTAATAAATATTTAATTCATATGTACAATTTACACACTAAATCCATTAAAAAAAATTTTTTACAATTAAAATTAAAATCAAAATCAAATTTAAAAATTAAAATTAAAAAAAAAACATTAAAAAAAGTTCCCTACAGGAAATTGTACATATGAATTAAATAACGATATGTTTAGATAAACTCTTGCAAAATAAAACGTTACTGACATTCCTTCTCTCACTGAAACGTTATAAAAAGTGTTTCATATTTATGGACTGCAACTACATAATTTATTAATAACATCTTATATTTCACTTTTCTTCATAGCTTACCACATTTCATTGATTTGGATCTCAAGCCATGTGATACACCTGAATCTTACAAAAAGACTTTTTTAGCTGCAGAGAAGATCCTTACAGAAACAAATGCCACTCATTGTAATTGTCCTCGTAAATGCACAGAGAATTATTATAGTACAAAATTTCCTGTGGTCAAATCACCAATTCAAATTCCAGAAGTATGGATAATATTTTATTACTCAACAAATGTCTTTGTCACAATTGAAGAATATTATCAACTAAATGCTTATACAATGTTTGCTGGAATATGTGGAAATTTCTGTTTGTATTTGGGTTTTTGTTTTCTAGACATTTTTGAATTTGTGGAATTCTTATATTTTTGTTTGTCAAGAAAATAATTTAATACAATATTATCAACTGAATATTTCATCTAAAATTCTACCGAATGTTCTTTCGAAGATAACTTACGAATCCAAAAAATAACATAAAAAGAGCAAATTATAAATATAAAAAAAAAATTAAAGAAAAATATTTGTAAAAGAAACTATGTTCCCATAGTATGTACAGTAGTTGGTCAAAGACGTAGCTTTCAACTAGCATATTAATATTATCCAATAATTCGATTTATTATTTTTTTTTTTACAAAATTATCCTTCTAATAAGTTTGGTAAGCACCGTATTAAGTCTTGTTGTTTTATTTATTGAAAAAAACAGATTACATCAAGTAATCTAAAAAAACAAAATTGAACTAAAACTAAATTAAATTTAAATTCTAAAAAATACATACAGTAGAATACTGAAATTCATTTATACCAGTCGGAAATTTGCGCTGTTGAGTCGATCATGGGTTTCTGGTCCGGTGCAAAGGAACTGGTGCAGTCCTATAGTCTTAAAACGTGTTTGTAAGAAAGTTGCCTCACCCCCCCCCCCTCCTTTTCCCGTTTTTACCCCTTATGACGCGAATATGGAGAATTCATCGAAATGTATCTTTTGGATTTGGACAGAGAAGACTCAAGTCAAATTTCGTTTTTCCATCTAAAGCGGTTGCAGAGAAATGCGTACCCTTCAAGAAATCTCGAGCACACACGCACCTCCAATTACATATATTAGGACCCGAATATCGAACTTTCGTAGAAAAAGTATCTTTTTGGTTTGGTAAGAATAATCATGTCAAATTTCGTGTTTTTCACCTCAAGCGGTTGCGGAGATACACATAAATCTTTAAGAAATAGTGCCCCCGCCCTATTTACACCCCTGATATCCAGACCCGAATATCGAAAATTTGTTGAATACATATCTGTTTGATTTTGACAAACAATACTCATGTCAAATTTCGTGATTCCAACTAAAACGGTTTCAGAGATACCGTTCTCTTAAGGAAAGTTGGCCCAACCCGATCCCCTTTTTCACCTCCACTCTAAGTCCGATTTCGGGTTTTCTTTTATCATTTATTATTCTGAGATGCATGCCAAATTTGGAAAAGGTTCATTGAGAAATGGCGTTGTTTCAAGCCAAACACACAACTAGACAAACGAACAAACAAGACTTACGCGCTTAGTATTTAGATATTTTTTCTTTATTTGTTAAAACTATATATTTTTACAAATTAAAGACGTATCATTTCTATACAATAACTGGATATAATTATATTATTACACACACTATGAATAAAAATGAATAAATAAACTGGATATAAATTTGCAACTTTTCATTGGTCTTGCACCATTTTATTTATATTAATAATTTTTTTAATATTTGCACTGAAATAATGCTTATTTCTAAAAGGTAATCCTCAATAAAATCTGATATGTGATCGATATTGTAGCGCCAAATAGTCATTTTTCACTTCTCCTCCATGATGAAAATAAATTTATTCACAATATCAGAATGTAATATTTTTAAAAGCTCATTGTAGACAGATTTTAGAGAATGGAATAAAATGTATTTGTAAAGAAAACATAATTTGTTAATATTACAGAAAAACAGGTTGAAAAATACTTTGGTTAGATTGGATTAAAAAGAAATAGATATTCTAACAACTACTATTACCATTGAATAATAACATTCGAAAACCATTTCGGAGAAAGCCTAATCATACAAAAAGTGTTGTTAAAAAAGAATAAAAAATTGTTCTACATTGAAAAAGAGCATTTTATTTATTTATACTGATTGGTTTTCGCCTCTAGCGTTTTATCCATTTATTTCAGTTCTAAAATTCAAAAACGTTAAGGTAACAGGGATTAGCCCGTTTAATCGAGATATCTTTACAGAGGCAGACATTATGCCGGCGAAGGTCATAGACCGACGAAACCCAATGCTGTCGGACAGTGGAGCTGCTGCATCAACGTCATCAGTTAGTCAAACTCACTCACCAGATATAGTTGCGATGTACCTTCTCCAGAAGACGTGTGGCCATTCGCAAAAGCGGCACCAAGAAAAAAAAATTATAAAAGGGGAGAAAACAAAAAAAGGAACATAGCAATACTGACGGATACGACAGTAAGAAAAGCTCTGGAAGAAGAGCAACGAAAAGCTAAAGAAAGAAAAGAAAGAGTAGCAACGGAAAACATAACTCGGCCAACAGTCTCTAAAAGCAACATAAACAAAAAATCAAATAGAAGCAAAGGCATAGGGATAAAGAGGAAACAATTACAGACAATTAGTGATGATGAAGATGCTTTGCACCTCTCCTGTTTCAAGAACTTTTAAAAAAGCAAACCAGGGCAGGAGTGGATTGAATGTATGCGATGCAAGACATGGGTCCATAGTTCCTATGTAGCCAGTGATATTCGGGGTTTATTTTACGAATGCCTCAACTGCAAAGAAGATTTCTCTAGTGAAAGTGATTAATTGATTAAATGTAAATTAATTAATTAGGTAAAAATTAATTAAATAAATTAAACCCATTTTGATATTATTCATTTAAGACTTTCAACTTCATAATGATTATTTTAAATTTTCACTTGAATATGTAATACCTTATGTAGTCTATGTTAAGTTAAACTTTATTTCATGATATCCTAAATGGCATGTTATTTTATATTCAATAAAAAACTTACTTTAAATATTGTTATTCTTACCCGATCCAATTTGCCTCATGGGGTGGTCCAGCCTGCCCCGTGGTTGGGGCAGGTTGGACCACTTTACCATTTTTGCTTTGCGAATTAATACCTATTTTATTTATGAATATAATGAAATGAAATCAATTATTTACATTCTTGAATAGTTCCCGATTCTGACAAAAATTAAAGGAAATGGAAAATCTCTTTTCAAAAACAAATACAAAATTCAGCAAAAAAAAGTGGACCTTTCTGCCCCGGTCTCTCTACTCCCAGGAAAAAAAGACAGGCACTTTGCTATAAGCATTATATTATGTAATCAGAAAGTGATTACAATTATACAATTAAACAATTATTTTTATTTTTTTGTTATTATGGCTAACCTAACTATAATAAAGTTTTAATATTCAATAAAGCTAGGCGAACACACGGCGATATTAGGGCAATATGATTGGGACAAGTTGGGCCAATTTGATTGCGGCCAACTTCATCAACCGCGAACACATAGTTTCTCTTGAACCAATATTGGTTTGAATATCGGTGGTTACGGCGCTTCGTGTGTCACTAGGGAGCCCTGGTAATTACACACTAAGTGCGAACGCCTTATAAACACACCACACGAGCATAAATGCACTGGGAACAAGATTCCCAGCAATTGTACGACATCGGTTTTATTTATACAATTTATTTGCGAATAAAATGGGAGCTGTATGTATGTCTGTATGTATGTATGTATGTATGTTTATAGGGATATGCTTTCAAACGCACTTCCTGTTCAGACAGGATACCCTAAGGATTTATTAGAGTTTCTCTCTTAATCCCAGCAAGTTGTAAGAAGTTTTTAATTTTATTCAGATCTAATTTTCCCTTGAATCCTAATATGTGATCCAGTAATTCATCCTCCTCCCAGTTATTTGGGTTTATGGTAATATTTTTTAAGAGTTCGGTTCTCTCTTTTCCGAAGCATGGATATCTTAGGATGACATGTTTATTCTAATTTCTTCTGTTTCGTAATATTCTGCTAAATATCCTAATTTATCTACCCATTTGCTTTTTTCTGTTGTATTTTCAAACACCTTTCTAGACCATCTATTTTTATTCATGAAAGTCAACCTCCCCAGATATTTTAATTTGCTTGAAGCTTCTCTGCTAAATAACGATGACCACCCCATTTCACTTTGAACTGCCGTAGTAGGTGTCAAATTGTTCCCTCCTATTAGTTTTCTTCCAAACGTGTTTTGGATATTTGTCAATTTGTGAAGTTCGGTTTCTGTATTAATTATAGTTACGTTACCACATATTAGAACAGGCACAGCCAATGATTTCCTTAATATTCTACCTACTTCTACTTTATTGTAGCTTTTATTACATATGCCCCTTATCCATCCACTTAGTTTATTTGCTTTAGCTATTGTGTTGTTTGTATGTGTTTTTAAAGATTTGTCCCTCATTTGTTATTAATATTCCGAGGAAATTGATATTCATTGGTTTCTTTAATTTCCCGATTATTAATTTGCCAGTAGTTTTTCTCAACTACATTACAATTTATTACTTCGCTTTTGTTGCAATTGAAGTCCATTTGAAAATCTTTTGCGAAGCTTCCTGCCGTATTTAGTAGGCTCTGTAAATCCTTTGTATTATCGGGAGCTATCCAGTGCAAGCGTACCTGCGGTTAAGCCTAAAGTGTTACGAACGGACGGAATCGATCGAGTATTAAACGCCTTACCGCGGTAGAAATCCATTAAGATTCTTTCATTATCAATTGACAAAATATTGTTGTTTGAATTATCGTTTTTGGGCCGCCCATGTTGCAGATTTTAAGCCTTCTCTCTCTCAAAACATGTCGGCGGCAGCGAGTGATTTTCCGATTTCCCAAGCCCCGCCTTCCTCTGACGTCAGTATTGTCACATGATTTCATCCGTTCATTTGATTCGCTGTCGTACAACCAATTTTTTGAGCCAACTAATCTTGGGCCAATATTGTTCCTTTCGTAGCGACAATAAAGTTGGGGCAATTTTTATCAGATTGGGGCGCTCAAATTGGGGCAAACGGTTGCCAGCGATCAAATTGGACCTGATTGTCCCAAAATATCGCCGTGTGTTCGCCTAGCCTAAGACAATTAAATAAATTTAAATATACACAATTCGTACACTGATGAATCCAAGTCTATGTCGTGGGAATGTCGATGAT
This sequence comes from Thereuonema tuberculata, assembly GCA_023159025.1. Lineage (NCBI taxonomy): Eukaryota > Metazoa > Arthropoda > Chilopoda > Scutigeromorpha > Scutigeridae > Thereuonema > Thereuonema tuberculata. The sequence continues at coordinate 18,347,167 of JAFIDM010000002.1, forward strand.
TCATTCTGAATTCCTCGAGTAATAGTTGCACTTCAATTCCGGTAGTAATGCGATATCCTGACAACGATTAATAACCTATCCTATGCTTGGCATGGTTCAATAGTACATTGAAGAGTGTCTCTAATTGACGTAGATGTTCTTGAAACGTACTGGAGCTGACCACCACATCGTCTACGAAAATAACTTTGTTGTTTCCCATCACGCTCTTCACTATCTGGTCCATGCACTGGATGAGGCCTGATCTGCTGTTTTTCAATCCAAAAGCCATTCTTGTATAGACGTATGTAACTCCCATGTGTGTGAATACTGTGTACTTCTGGTAGGCCAAGAATTGTACTTCCTAAGTGCAATTTGATGATAGGCCCATCGGAAATCCATTGAGCCAAACCAGTTCGTTTCCGTCGAATTGCCTTAATGCAGCGTCAACGGCTATGGGTTTGTCTCAGTAGGGCACAGTCATGCTGTTTAATCTTCGAGCATCTAGGCACAGTCGCACCTTACCATTCTTCTTTGTTACTACTACAAGAGGGTTGTTGTATGCCGTTGATTGTTTGTTGATGATATTGTGGTTTAACTTTTCTCTTATTTGTTCTTCGACCTCTGCCTCGTATGATTTTGGGATCGGATATCATTTCTGCTTCCACAGGGTGTAGTCCGTCAACGTGAAGTCTTATTCTTATTCTTAACCTACGGCTGGCTTCTCCGATGGTTTGAACACTGTGCAATATTTTCATAACTAGCAGCAAAGCCAAAAGGCATAAAAAAATCTGAAAAATCATTTTATTATCAACTATCAAATATAAAGTAAAAGTAATCTAAATACTGTGCTAACTTGCGAACGAAGCTTCTACGGCAGAAATGGTTTTGAGTTTCGAAATCAGCGTAAACAACTGAATAAGTATGCCAAATTTCATTAAAATGGATGCAGTGGTGACAAAATTATTTGGTTTTGAACGTATGTTTTGTTAGAATTTCAGTTGTCGAGGTCAGTTCCAAGAATAAAATTTCATGGAAACAACATGGAATGACAATATGATCTTCAGTAGGTTCTGGATGTGTACGTGAAATATCTGGTGAGTAGGCAGATGATCTCTTCTTCGTTCATTGGCGGTTCGCATTGGCGTAATGCGGCGATCTTTGCTTCTGCATATCCACGCATGCTGCCGTCCGATCGTCTCCAGTATGAGTACATCAACTCGAACTTAAAGTTTGTTTGGGCTTCCTAACCCCAAAATCGTCCTAGGAACTTCCTCTTGTATTCTTCCATATTGGTTGGAAATGGATCAAGTGTGTCCTGCCACACTTTTGCACTTCCATTAAGCATTTGGTACATTACCACTCGTGGTTTCACGGACTCCTTAATGTTCATCAGGGCGAAATAGTTGTTCACCGCCTTTAGGAATGCATTCGGGTGTTCACCAGTTGCTCCGCTGAACGTCAGTGATGTCTGGACGTTGAATAGCGTGTTTCCTACGCTCATCGGTGCCGTCTGTAAATTATTCAGACGCTCGCCCACATCTTTGATTTTTCTCCTCCATGGTTTTCTCCACCTTCTTAAATTGTTCGGTGAAGCTCGACTCCACTTGTCCCATGCGCTCTCCTAGTTGTATGTGTTAGCTCATTGCCACTTTTGTGTACTCGTTCAATCTTGTCGGTAAAACTGGCTACGATGTTGTCTTTCTATGTTGTCAGTGCAAGTAGCTACGGTTTGCTTCACCGTCTCCATCCTATCATTGAAATCTATTTGCATGGTGGCTACTACGACCTCCAGGACTTCGCATTTACGTGGAATCTTTTCTTCCTCGGCTTCCATGAATTTCATTCGTTGTTCGATCTTATTCTCCACTTCGTCATCCTTTATTTGGAATTCTTCACTGAAAGTACTGAATCTTTCGTCAAGCTCGTTCTTCAATTTGGCGTTCTGTCTCTCAAAACCTTGCTCTAATTTCCGTGTGAGCCTCGTCTCTTGTTCTTCCATTTTTTTGCTCTGCTTCGCTATTTTGGCACTTTGTTCTCGCCTTTTGCCGCTTGTTCACGTAGTTCTCGGTCTAATTCAGCAAAATTAACGGTCATAGATCTTGTGAGGGATTCCATGAGCTCCATCAGTTTCGGATGTCGGAGTGCGCTGGGATTCCGTGGCTGACCGCTCTGCTACTGGTCCCTGGACCGCTTGGTGTGTGGACGCCTGTGCTGATGGGAGTCGTCATTTCTTCCAGCGATAGCTGGCACATCATCGTTGAAATCCCGGGTGAGCTCTGCACGTCCGTCTCCTCCTCGTTCGTGTATTTGTCTGCCTTTCGGTAAAGGTTACATGTATCGCCTCTGGCTATATTAGTCATGGTCATGAAATATGAGTCATGAGGAGTGCAATCATGAGAAAAAATTCCTCATTACTGAATTTTTTCATAATCTTGGTTAAACTGTGAGGAGGTGAATCTCAAGAAAGGAGGTCATTAGTAAATTAGTTTCTAAGATAACTTTTCATACGTTTCGTAGTTGTAAGATGTATTTGTGAGCTAGAAAATGAGGATGCAAACAATGCCATCTATTTTTTTGGCATCACTTATAAAGTTTCGTGAAATTTGAGTTTAGTATGGGTTTATACAAATCTAGTTTTGTTGTGTTGATAAAAAAGCTGCTTCATTTGAGAGTTGCGAGAGTTGCTGCAGTTTAATCAATTCGAACTAAAAGACTCAGATGTCACTCAGTATTTTAAAACCTTGAAAACTGTTGTTCAAATTCAGCAAGCAAATCTTCATAGTGAATTACTTTTTCACCTCACGTAGACTCATAGAAAGCTGTGGAAAGTGTGTAGAAACTCCCTTTGATGGGTGATGGATATGGTAAATTACTTATACCGCAGGCCGGTTTGAACACAACGAAAATCTCAAATTACATTGAGATTTATATAATGAATACATAATGAATATCTCACATTACAGCCAGCTGTTCACTTATGTTAATCACATGAAAAGAATTTATATGTCTTTAATCTTTAATTAATTTCCTAAATGTACTCGTATTTTATATGCTCAGTACTGTAAATAAACTGCAAAGGTAAAGGCACCGATAATGGACAAGGAGCCAGTAATGGAAGAAAAAAAATTAATATAAGAATTGGACGTATACACTGGCAACACTCTGTCATAGACAAAAGACATCAAATGATCAAAATTTGACGTTTCGTTGAAATCGGCCATTTTGAAAAGAAATAACGAAAAGTAACAAGTGTTTGTGCGGGTGAAAAAATATTTTTCTTAGTGAAATTGGTAGTGAGATAAGTAGAAAATTTGACTTGTCAGTTTTAGTTTCTTAATTTTAACCAGAACATGCTTTATTTTTGCCTATAGATACATTCTCTTCAGGAAATTTGAAAGGTCATATTTTTTTTGAAGATTTTTTAAATTAAAAACAACACACAATTGGTCTTAAAAACATTATAAAAACATTCAATAAAATACTCAGCAAATGGAGCCTTTCGGGCTCCTATGCGGAACTCCTCTTCAACACAATATTCCTACAAAGGTCCTAACATTTATTTATCTTGAAAACCATTTGATACAGCCAATAATATGATTAGTTATTCAACTTCTTGTTGATTCGTTAATATCGCCCCGAAGCCACGTCATTCACGTCAAAAATGACGGTAAGTCCTTATTGTAATCATGGCATCCACTGTAAATTTGAATGTCTCTCGTCTTTAGAATGTCAACCGTCTTGCATCATTTTTCGTTTTTTAATTCGTTCTGCAATCATTTATCTCTTTCTTGTAATTTGTTTCTGAAATTTACAATTGTTAATGTAAGTGTAAATATTATTGTTAGGAACTCCTGTATTATAGGAACCTAATAAATTTATAAAATAGAATTCAGTGGTTTCCCTTTCATCTTTTTTTTCACAACCCAACATTAAGAAATTATCGAAGTCACCTATGTGGCCCTTCTTATAGACGTGATGAGCAATGCCTGAGCCGTCTATGTTTCCTGTTTTAATACAACTTTTATGTCCTCTTGTACGCTTTTTTATACTCTAGCCACTGTTGCTTATGTAAAAACAATTATGTTGCAAACAAGAATTAAATAAACGCATTCTCTTTTATATGCTTCTATTTCAACATTTTTGCAACTATGGATGGGATAGGACAATTTATTGTTTAAAACATAACCCGTCCTGATATCCGTTGTTTTTAATTCAATAACTTTTATAACACTTTAAAATTTTATTATTCCTTTGAAGATGATTTAGCTAAAACATCGAATTAGATTCAAGACATTGAATTAGCTGCAAAAACCGTAACAAGCTAATTAAAGGTATTTAGTTGAAGAGGAGAAGGTAGAATAATGAGATTGTTTTCAATTTGAGAATGGAAATTTGAGACCCCGACGTTTTATGTCTCGTACGTTAGTAACATTTATCTGATATTTCGAAAAATATGCACGTAATCTCGCCGTTGCATAGACTATGTGATAGCCAGCTGACATTTCCTTTATACATTCCTGCTCAAAAGTTAAGAGGGTGATAGTCTCGATTCATTTCAGGAATCGAAATTTTACCAAATTTGGCGGAAATGTGCAGTAAGTCCAACAAATACAAAATAAACACAAGACATAAAGATGGCACTCCCGCTGCTGGGATACAGAACCCAGAAACAGTCAAAGAAATTCCTGAGGAGCGAACGTGCAGCGTACCTTTCAGCCCCATCCCACTGCCCGTGAATGGTGCAGACACTATTCACTAACGAACTTCTCAACTACAGGCCAGTTTGCTCTGATGTCACAGCCCCTTGAAGTCATAACAACAGGCAATAGAATTCTTGTCTTGTCAGGCCACGGTTTGACTGACAGTCATTTTTTTCGATTGATTAGTGAAGATTTTTGGAAGTGCTACAATTGTTTCAAAATCAACATACTAGATCTAAAATTCAATATTTTCTAAAAAATTTTATTTGGCAAATTTACTTAAAAATGTTTTTTTTATTTATTTATTTACTACATAATATGGTGTATGAACCGTCCCTAAATGGCGGGGAAATTACGAAAAATCAACGAAAGTGTGAGTAATCCAATTTTGCAGTGACGAAGATATGAAGAAGAAATGAATTAAAGCAATTCCACGAAAATATTTTTAACTTTACTATTAATTCAAGAGTAAGTAAACAAAACATTATTTCACTATTATTGTGTACATTAAAATTTTCTATCTGAACAGGCAGTGAAACATTAGCAAGCATGTGGTTAAAATTTCAATTGACAAAACTCCATATTTTTTTTCGGCTGAGATGTGATTCGGTATCAGATAGTTTGGATTAAATTAGATTCCATTCGTATTTCAAAGAAAACTGCAATGGAATTTAAGAATTGTGGGTGTGTTTAATTTTTGTGATCAGATGTGACTTGACTGATCTTAGTCACTGTCTTTAGAATCAATAAATTCCAGCCTTCAGTACATGTATGTCTTCAGATTGATATCCACCTGAAGTCCTTTCTTTGTAGCAGACCCGAAGACTGAATAAATTTGGTTTCATTTTTATATTGGAATAATATATAATTTTCATCGTTTCCAACTTTAGCAGCTGTTATGGCAACTGCACAGTATTCAAACCAACGTAAATGAATAAATAATAATTTTAGACATTCTAGTTTCAGTTTACTTTCCTGATGTTGTTTAACTTTCATAATAATTTTCATTTTCAAAACCTAAAAAGTACGTTTGTTTTAAATAATGTGATGTCAGCTATAATACTAAAAGGTAGTTAGATAGATAAAGCATCTATGATTCTAAATGTATGCACAGTTAGTTTAGTTAATCTTTTAGATGATGTGTACTCAGCTACAAGAAATATCAGTCATTCAAAATGAATGCACAGTCAGGCTAGTGAATCTCTTAGATAATACGCAGGTAGCTGTCTGAAATATCATTCATTCTATACGTATGCCCAGTCAGCCTATTTGAATCGCTTAGGTGATTCCCTAGAGAATGAATGATTTGAATAAGTGCAACTCAGTGCAGTGTAAATGTTTATTTAGGCTTGAATGTAGTATATATAATGTTAATTATCATTCCCCTTAGAGAATGATTTCAATATGTTCAAGTGCAGTGTTAGTTTATTTTTAAACAGAAAATGTTTATTTACAGAAAATTTAGAATAGAAATGCAGTGACTTTTCAGTAGAGAATGTGTGAGAGAATGAGTGATAAAAACTAGAGCAAGAATGCACTCTGTGCAAAGAAAAAGATGAAGGATAAATCTAGAATAGTGTAAAGAAGGAATATTTGAGAGAATGAATGGTAAAAACTGCAGCAGAAATGAAGAGAGCAAGTGATTGATCTAACTTTTTTTTTTTTCATTTTTATAATTTGTAAAGCTTTTTTTTTATTGATTGCCACATTTTATTAGAGTAAATGTTAATTATTGTTCAAGAATAAATTCTTTAAAAAAATTAGTTTATTTTGATGTAATATATCATAGTGAATTTTGATAATTTTTGATATGTAATGTCTGAATATATTGGATATTCTTTAGGTATTTTAATAAGTATTAGAAGAAGAAAGGACATTCAGGATCTTCACAGGAGCATACTTCTATAAAAGACTTGGGGGCAAGTGATCCAGCTGCAAATAACCTCATTAAGATCCTCAGAGAAAAGTTACTGTTGAAAAGGTCCTTTTCAGGGCCACAAATTTATATGGAAGAGAAACCATTTTGATGATTAAATAAATAAACCAAAAAACTTTTTCTAGATACACAAGACATCATCAATACATTTATGATTATTATAGTACCATTTTTATTAAAAAGTCATGACAAGTACATATATTATATTTCATGAAATAGTTTATGTTAATGTAAAAAAAAAAGTTCTCACACGTACTTAATAAATCTTCTGTTACTTAATTACTAGACCTATATTGGAATCCAATTCAATTGTAAAGGATATGATGAAATGGTAAGTTACTGTTAAGAAATCTCATTATTTAATAATCAATTTATAGCAAAAAATTAAGAAAAATACTCCAAGTAATACATTAAAAACTTACATAACTCTTTATTGAGAAAACAAAAGAACTATGATTTGTTTACATAGTATAATTATTGAAAAGCACATTTCTGTAGTAGCTGCTCAATGTTTAAAATCAGACGAATTATAATAATACTAAATGAATAATAATACTAAATGAATAATAATACTAACTTCGGACTAATTTTGTCCGAAATAAAATTTAAATATACAAAGCAGATAGTGTGTTAAAAATTACAGTTGATAAATAGTTTTATCAAATAAAATTAGTTAATAATTCCGTTTATTTTCTGCATATCAGCAAACTGAGCTACTCAAAGCGAAGAGAGAATGCGAAGGGAAGCGATCGTCTGTTGTAATGACGTAAAAACTGGAGCGCGAAGGCCTTGTTCAAGAAGTTGTATTCACTACGCTTGGCGGTCAGCTCCCCCCACTGCAACTCCTACGGCACAGCATATTCGAAGATGTTGGACTGCCCTGTCACGGTTTACTTTGGCCTTTTTGTTCATTTTTTCTTGTAACACTATTGATTCCCCCATTATCTTTATTGTATGACTATTTTTATTCTTGTGAGTTTCTTTCTTATATTATTGTCAGATGTGTGTACGTCATTCTTAGTTTATAATACAGCCATTTTCTGATGTTAATTATTATTATCATGATGATCGCGGTTAAGAACTCAGTGATCGGACCCAAGATATACAAAAGTTAAGCAAGGGGCAGTAAAATGCGAAAAAATGAATAAGTCCTGCTTTGATTGACATAAAATACTGCAAGTAAGTAGCTCTATGTTTATTCATGAAACAAAACAAAGAATTACATACAGAGATAAACAAAATATTGAATTTTCATAAATTATAAGATTACGTCCTATTTGCGTCATTAACAAAATGATGTTTAAATTCAAAACCAACAATAAAACCCGACATTAATAGGGTATGTGAGCATACAAAGTTTACAGCGTGTGATCATGCTTGTTACGAGGTGATCAACCCCCGCAGAGTTCAGTAATCGCAGTTTCTAAATTGGATTTTCAATTGGATTAAGGTCCGGCGAGTAAGCCGGCCACTCCATACGCGCAATCCCCTCACTCTCAGAAAGTCGTCAACGATGGCAGCTCTATGGGGATGCGCATTATCGTCCATTAAAACGAAAGAAGGACAACTGTTGCAGCGTAGCAGTTTCACAATGGGGTCTAGGACTTTATTTCGATACCGTACTGCCATCACAGAACCTCGCCTGTAGATGTGCAGATCGGTGGAATATCCCAATGAAATCCCTGCCCAGACCATGATGCTTCCACGGCGGAACGCGTGATGTTCGGTGATGTTCTGGGGCCGATTGCGAATGCCTTGTTCCCTCCAGACCCTTACATGCTTATCATCGGGTTGTAGGGCAAATCTGGACTCATCTGTGAACATAACGTTACCCCAATCAGACATAGAATAATTCACATGCTGGCAGCACCACTGTAATCGTGCCCCTCTGGATTGGACGGATAAAGGAACACAAACTCGTGGTACCCGGGCGTACAGACCATTCATGTGTAGGCTTTGACGAACAGTAGTGGCAGATATCGTCTTACCAATGCCCGCTGCAAACATAGATGTCACACGTGTGAGGTCGATCTTCGAGTCCGCTTGGCTACAACAGCAACATATCGATCTTCCGCGGGAGCCGTAACCCTTGAACGACTGGCTACAGGTCTTCGGACAACTGTTTGGCTGATTTGGAATTGTTTCCATAATCGTGAAATGACGGAATGATGAACGCCGAAGAAACGAGCAACATCTGTTATAGACTGTCCTGCTTCAATGCGTCCGACAGACCGCCAGCGCTCATAATTCGTCTTCTGGAAGCCATAGAAACACGTCTAGCTTGAAAACAATCGTACGAATATACTTCACACCTTTCATTAGCACTTACATGCAACTCCTGTAACCCTTCCTGTAACGGCTTCTTATACGACTGCCTGTTTTGCATATTTCTCGACCCGAAACCGTGATTGGCTGTTACCTGTATAATTTGCATACTTCCTTCTACCTTTGCAGCAAATTTCAGCTTCTTTAATTCAGATCTAATACGGAAATTAGCATTTTTCCCCTTCGTGCTTCACTTTCGGAAGTGAGTGTAGATATTATTATATTTGTTTATTCCGATGTTAAGGTGAGCGAGTGCATCAATTCAAAAGTAATTATTTGATTGATTTGGTGAAAATGTTTAAGAATAAGTAAGGATACTTCATTTTATTCTTTAAGCGCCATTCATCGAAAAGAAAAAGAAGCTTTTACTTTGTGGTTTTGAATGAATATAGCTGCATAGTGAAAGTGTTGTCAACTCAGTGTCGGATAGTATCAGGTTTCGAAGTCAAAGGATTCCTGATGATTGCCAGACGCCCAGGATGGAGGAGGGGCCTGAAGCTGAAAGCGAAACTACCGAAATGTTTGCCGCCACCAGTGCCTTGTCCGCCGGGAGAAAGCCACTTCGACCTGCCGACCAAACTACACCGTCCCATACGAGGAGGCATCGAGCGGCCACACTAAATCAAGCAAGTTTCGCAACCACGAAACATAATTACAAAAATGCTTCTGAAAATCTGTGTTAATTGTGAAATCCCATGCAATGATTTTACATCAGATAAACTGTAAGTAACTTTTTTGTGTCAATATTCGCGAGTGGAAACTAATGACTATATCTCGTCATTATCACTAAAAATTTTAATTCAAGGGAAAGAAAAGGTTCATATTTTTTTATATGTTTAATTTGTCTTCCCTATTTACCGGTCTTCCCTAACGTAAAGAAAGCCTTTGAGATTAGACTGTTATTTTTCTAGTGTTAAATTTAATTTGAAATTTCCTACTATCTTATTCTTAATTAAGAGAATTTGTTTATCGTTTGTAGTTAATTTTGCTAACTATTGTTTTAATTGTATTAATTGTCAAGTATTGTTTAAAGACTACATGGCAGTGAGATAAATCTTTTATTATTAATTACCTTTTCCGTGTGTATTTGCTATTTTCAATTTATTTTTGTCTAATTCCATATCTAATCTTGCCATTTTTAGCTTATTTAAGGCTTTCGTAGAACTCTCGGGCCCAGCCTACCAGAAGATTCCTTTTATTTATTTTCTTCATTGTTATTATTTTTTTATTGCCATTGGTTTTTTTTTCTTTTTAGTGATCCATTTTCGGAGCTGTTGTGTTTGACCTTACAGCACAAAAAAGAAATAAAAGAAGAAACATATTCACAAAAGAAAAAAATATTTATTAAAGATAAATGAAAAACTTCAAGACTAAACAAAATAAGTTTATTTCATTCATCATGTAATATGTAACGAATAAAAATATATAAAAAAGTATAATAAAAAAATATACTACAACTAGTATAAAAATATATTGCAATAAATTATATGAAGTTTGATAATTCATTTTTTTAAAGAAAAGGAAGAAATACATTATATAATAATCATTAAAATGATAATTACATGTATGAAAATCAATCATCATCAATCGATTCTCCTAGCAATTTCACGAAGTTTTATATATATTACAACACAGGTTTCTTTCAATTATTCCAAAACTCATTAATTATGCAAATTAAGATATGGAGTATGTAAATACTGATCTATATCACCCTACGTTTCCTTAAGTTAATTTTGATATCAAACGCCCTAAAACTCCACGTTTCTTTGTAAATCCAAATCTCAAACACCCTAATATGCAAATTACGATCTGAATCGCCCTATATGCAAATTTTTCCTCATTCACCTTACCTCTTTCTTTTCATTATGTTAATTTTTGATCACAACGCCCTAAAAATCCACGTTTCTATGTAAATCCAGATCTCAAACACCCTAAAATACAAATTTCGCCCTATATGCAAACGATATGCAAATTCTGATCTACATCGCCCTAATTAGGGTGATCTCTAATGCCCTTTAAACTACTGACAGTGATGCTGAAAGTGAAGCGGTGATACAAGCAAAAGCGCTCAGAGCTTTTTAAATGTCGTAAGACATTTTTTTTTCGAGCCATGAGGGAGCTGAAGAACATTTTCAGAAACCATAAACTCTTCCACACATCACATTAGTATTTAAAATATTTATTAAATTCTAAATACAAAAGACAAATTTTCAGGAAGTATACATCTTCTTTTTTCAAGTCAAAAATTAGAATAAAGTACAAACAAACAAAAAACGGGTTGAACAGCGTAATATAATAAAGGCTTGGAATATCATCAACTTTAATTGCTGTTACAGTGATAATTTAGTATAAGAGGATGTCAATTATTAACAATAATTACTAATTAATTATTCATTCATATATATTATTAATAATTTAAATCTACAAGAGTTGCTATTTTTTGGTGTCAAAATTTAAATAATCCTTAATGAGCATAATGATATTATAGTCTACGAAGGCTCCTTCGTATTAGAAAGTTTTTAGTTTTAGAATTTTTAATAATACAACTTTCAAAATTTTCCTCAATTTTAATTGAGTTTCTTTATATAGAATTTGTACATTGGTGTCCATGACATGGCTTTTTTTTAAACAATGATATGCTATGTCGAAAATATCCTTGGTTTTATTTTTTAGGGCTCTTCCGTGCTCAGAAACCCGTTCCGCTAAGGTCCTTTTTGTCTCGCCTATGTAAAAATTCCGGCAAGTTTTGCAAACAATTTTATAAATCAAACCCATTTCAATTTAATTTTCATGCTGATTTATTTTTTTACAAAATAAATTTTTAATTTTATTTTTATATCTAAAGCCAACATTAATATTGAATGATTTACATAATTTTTATAACAAAAAACTATTATCATTGAGATAAGGGATGAAAACCCTATTTTTAAATTTATTCATTTCTTTAATTTTCAACATATTGTAAGATCTAATTTGGTCTTTTATAAACTTATCTGGATAGTTATTTTTCCTAAGAAGAGTAGCCATATCATTTATTTTTTCTATTTCCGACATAGCATATCATTGTTTAAAAAAAGGCCATGTCACGGACACCAATATACAAATTCTATATAAAGAAACTCAATTAAAATTCAGGACAATTTTAGAAAGTTATATTATTAAAAATTCTAAAACTTCAATAGATACGAAGGACCCTTCGTAGACTATAATATCATTATGCTCATTAAGGATTATTTGAATTTTGACACCAAAAAAATAGCAACTATTGTAGATTTAAATTATTAATAATATATATGAATGATTAATTAATTAATAATTATTGTTAATAAAATAACATCTTTTTATACTAAATTGTTATTGTAACAACAATTAAGTTTGTTGATGTTCCATGACTTCATTTTATTATGCTGTTCAACCCGTTTTTTGTTTGTTTGTTACTTTATTCTAATTTTTGACTTGAAAAAAAGGAAGATGTATACTTCCTGAAAATTTGTCTTATGTATTTAGTAGTTAATAAATATTTTAAATACTGATGTGATGTGTGGAAGAGTTTATATTTGACTAACATATTCGAGATGGAAAGAAGGAAAATCGTTGAAGAATTTGGTATTTTCAGAAACTACAAAACTTAAAAAACATTGTACAAAAGATGAAACCAAAATTGCGACAAACCTGTATTATGGATTATTTTAAGTAAGGTCAGTTGTACATCAGTACTTTGCTTGAGCATACTAGTACTATTTGTATACACCTTTATTCCGAATTCAAATTTTTAAAAAATAATTTCTTTCTGATTGCATTAATTTTAATTGGTTCAACTAAATTAAAAAAATATAATCTAATAAACTGATATTTTTGTACGTATTAAATTTTACAAAGAACTATATGGTATTTATATAATGCTTATTTATTGTCAAATGCGTATGAATCGATTATAAGGTCACCCTGCTTATAAGGTCACTTTCGGGAAGTCCCAAGGGTTGACCTTATATTGAGGTCGACTGTACCTCATATTGATTTCAGTCGTTATTTTCGAGTCATAACTACTGGCAGGCAGAGTTCTCAATTTAAACTCCTCCATACATCCTCCATAACTATTTAAAATATTTATTAAATAAATATTAACCTCTCCTTACATCACATAAGTATTTAAAATATTATTAAATACTAAAATAAAAGACAAATTTTTAGGAAGTTTACATCTTACTTTTTTCAAGTCAAAAATTAGAATAAAGTAAAAAACAAACAAAGAATAGGTTGAACAGCTTAATAAAATAAAGGCACTGAATATCAACAAATTTAATTGTTGTTACAATGGTAAAATAGTATAAAAGGATGTCAATTGTTAACAATAATAATTAATAATTAATCAGTCATATATATTATTAATAATTTAAATCTGAAAGAGTTGATATTTTTTGGGTGTCAAAATTTAAATATTCCTTAATGAGCATAATGATATTATAGTTTACAAAGACTCCTTCGTATCTATTGAAGTTTTTTGCTCGAAATGGAGAGAAAGAAGATCGTTGAAGAGTTCTTAATTATTTATGATACAATAAAAACTTTTATGACTGGTCATTCCCTCCGATTCTTTTTTTATTCAGTATGTTATAATTCCATTGAAACAAGGTTTCCCCAATCATCCATGTGCTTTGAGTAATAATAAATGTCAGGCGGACTTCTTAATTTATTGATGATAGAATTAAAAGTTGATGGACGGTGATCCTTTTTTTTTCCTTGAAAACTTCCTTTGAAACAATATTTGCCATCCATTCACTGCATTGCCTATGATAAAGAAGCACGAGAACAGTTCTTAGCGAGCCTTTTATCTAGAAGATCTGTATTCACTCAAATTTAAGATTACAGTTTGTCCTTGGTAAGTAACAATATTTTTATGTAAAAATATTTTTAAGTTGCAATTAAAAGATAAGTATTTTTTTAGAAAGAATAATAATTGATAAAATAACATTAACATATTAAGAGAAATATAATTAAGCAAATTCCAATCACTGGACAAAAAAAATCAGAAAAAAATTTAAGAAACAAAATAGTATCTAATTCAAGATCAGTTCACGTGCGTTGAAATTAATTTAGTGTTCAAAAATGAAGCCTACGCACCTGTCTTCAGACAGGTGCGTAGGCTTTCATTTTTAAACACTAAACTAAAATAGTATCTGTAACTTGAATTTCCTTGGATGAAACAAAAAAAAACTATATATATATTTCAAAATCCCTTGTACCTTATTCATATTCGTAATGAATAGTGTTTTTTAAGGAGAAATAACAGTAGCTCAATAGACGAATTCGAAGAAGAACAACTCACGTAACTTTGGAAAGACACCCATTTAATAAAGGAGCCCTTACGAAATGGAAATAGCAGTAAACTCTGTCATCTCAAGCCGGACGCGAGTTTTAAAATTTGCACTGTATAAAATTTTATTTATTTATTTTATTTCATTTATTATTTTATTTATTAAATATTATACTATATATTTTAATTAAATTAAATACATAGCATTTCTATTATCAATAACTGGATATAAATTGATGACTTTTAATTGTTCTTGCACCATTTTGTTTATATTAATAACTTTTTTTTAATATTTATAATGAAATAATACTTACTTCTAAAAGGTAACACTGAATAAAATCTGATGTATTATCGATGTTGTACATATTAGGTCCAAGTAGTCATTTTTCATTTATCCTTCACTTTGAAAATAAATTTATTCACAACGTTAGAAAGTACAAGAATTATTATTAAAAGCTCATTGTACACAGATTTTAGAGATTGGAATAAAATGTATTTGTAACGAATATACGAAAGAAAATAGGAGTATATTATGTCATCTCAATCCGGATTCGAGTTTTAAAATTTGCAAAATAAAAAAAAAAATGTTGTATGAAAAATTGCATACAAAATGGGTATATAAAGATAAAGACATGATTTCATCGTTATTACAAAAGGAATTTATTGCAGAGCAGTGGTAACTTATTAAATCGTATGTTAATGTTCGTAAATCAATACAAGAGATGTGCTATGCGGCATTGTCAATTAATAATCTAATGTTGAGTTGTTGGCAGATTTTGCCAGATGTTCTGTAATTGTTGTGGTAGTTCGATCAAATCCAGTGAAGGCTGCATCTGCTTTCCCATAATATCTGTATTGGCGAGAGGTCTGGGGAGCTTGTTGGCTTTGGGCAAGCAAGAAACCGACAGAGGCCTTGTTGAGAGAATGCTTGGAATGCGTAACAGCATTGGCAATACAATTGGCAACATAATGTCAATGTAAAGTGTGCTATCCAAGTATTGCAAGGAAATCTCCTGTTAGATAGATATCCTGTAGATAGCAGATAGATATCCTGTATCCTATAGATAGATATCCTGTATCCTGTAGATAGCTCCCTCAGATGTAATGCCAGATTAATGCGATGACCATGTCTTCTCTTCTCACTCTGATCATTTGCGCAAAGAGAGAAGATGGATTGGTTACTGCACACAATATGACTCCAAATTCGGCGCATTCGAAGATTGCCAAGCTCGACACAACTACAAATGGTATTTCGGATATTTACGGTCAGTAGTCACGTCTTGTGAGACGCCGGGAATGAAATTCCCCTCCTACCAGTCGTCGCCGAATGAAATTCGTTAATACTTCCTGAGGAGCAGAGAAATTATTGTCGTTGGATGGAGTACAGGGACGCTGTAGTAATTGCACAAATCCCTCGAATACGTGTTTTCCTTGACGTCCAAATCCTTTATGGCGGTTATGTGTGTTCTCCTGCATCCACTACCCCATCGCTTCGTCCATGATGCGACCTATTTGAAACTCGATCACTTATTGATATTAACGACGACTACGTCATAAAAACATCTTCTCAGACTACACAATATAACGAAAAAGCAAAACCAGTCAAATTTGTCTGTCCATGCGAATGTCCAGAATATATTGGCCCATTCATTTAAAATGAGAAACCAATCAATTTGTTCACTTTAATCCCTAAATGGTTACTACACCAAGTTATTATTTTCCAACTTACTTCAAATTCATGAAATTAAAAGCTAAAAGCCTTACATAGTAAGAAAAAAAAATACAATACAACAATAATAAAAAAGTAATGTCGATAATTATTGAATTATCCAACTTATCACTTACTATGAATTGTTTTTAAAGAAACTTTTTTCCTCTGCTTAATTGTTTGTTTGTAGATAAATTTATGGTTTAAATCTTGATCAAAATTAACTTAACAATATTTTGTAAATGTTAATAATATTTGGTCAGATTAGAACTGAAAAATGTCAGATATTTTTTCGTAAGTTAGTCCGAATACCTATGCACAAACAACTTTATTAAGTTCAAAATATATCTTATCCTTCTATCTAATTCCAATCTTACAATGTTATTTATATCAGGCCATAAATAAAATACGTTTCTTTTCTATCCATATTTATTTCAGTCGTTATTTTCGAATCATAACTACTGGCACACAGAGTTCTTAATTTATTTATGATACAATGAAAACTTTTATGACTGGCCATTCCCTCCGATTCTTTTTTTATTCAGTATCATATAATTCCATTGAAACAACGTTTTCCCCAATCATCCACGCGCTTTGAGTAATAATAAATGTCAGGCGGACTTCATAATTTATTGATGATACAATTAAAAGCTGATGGATGGTGATCCTCCTCCCCTATTTTTATTTTTACTATTATGTAAAACTTCCCTTGAAACAAAAAATTTGCCATCCATTCACTGCATTGCCTATGGTAAAAAAGCAGGAGAACAGTTCTTTCTGTGTCTTCCAGCTAGAAGATCTGTATTCATTCAAATTTAAGATTACAATATGTCCTTGATAAGTAACAATATTTTTATGTAAAATATTGTACATCTTTACCTGTACAATGAATATAAAAGTAATATTTTAGAAAGGATAAAAAAATTAATAAAATGACATTAATGCCTTAAGACAAATAAAATTAAGCAAAATACCAATCACTGAACAATGAAATCAGAGAAAACTTTAAAGACAAAAAATAGTATCAGTAATTTAAATTTCCTTGGATGGAACAAAAACAGTTATCTATATTTATATAAAAGAAAAGTTTTTTTTTTCTTTTCTGGTCTTATTTCCTCCGAAACCATAGGACACACAAATACAAATAAGGTGCCAAATGTTAGATGTAGTATTGAGGATTTCAAAATCCATTGTACCTCACAAGAGCAAGTATTATTTTCTGATGAGTCTTGTGAGATGAGTTTTCAGCGTGGAAAGTGATTCCCGACGTATCCACATCTGTATCGAATCAAGGAACACTGTCATGATAAAATAAATAATTGACTAATTTAATTACCTAAGCAAGCTAATGGACAAAAAATGATTCCTAAAAAAACGCCGCTCCCTCTGCTACCAATTTTGTCAGACTAAACAAGATAAAACAAGTGAATATAATCTTGTGTTAAAGCATAAATTTAAGGGCGACACATAATAATAATAAAAAAAAATAATAATCAAAAAAAGGAGTTAAGTAAACGTAACACAAAATCAAAAAAAAAAAACTTAGGAAAATAAGAAAAAAAGAACCATAGGGACATTGAGAAAAAAAGATTTCAGATAAAGAAAAAAGTAAAATACAAGGTTCAACCGACATCCTTGACTATTTGAGCCCGAAACCTTAACCATCAAGCTGCAGTTGACAACTGAAATGAGATGGATCTATTTCTAACATTTAAACTTATAGCGGAAATACAATGAAAACAATGCCAAATATCTCGAACATGGTGGAGGCGTTCGCCTCTGAAAATATTCCATTCCTATTGTGTTTGGGACTGATTTTGAAATCCATTTGTCGATCCTACCGTCCGTTCGGGAGTTGTTAGGGGTGGACTGACACGGAAGGGCGGATAGATCAAACACAGTTGCTCCCAAAATGGGTCACTAAAATGAATAAAACAATGGCAATAAAAAAAAATAATAACAATAGAAAAAATAAATAAAAGGATGCTCCTGGCAGGCTGGGCCCGAGTTCTACGAATACAAGATAAAAATGAACGGACGGACAGTCAAACACAATAGTTCCCACTAAAAAGAATAAAACAATGGCAATAAAAAAAAATAATAACCATGGAGAAAATAAATAAAAGGATGCTCCTGATAGGCTGGGACCGAGAGTTCTACGAAAGTCTTAAATAAGCTAAAAATGGCAAGATTAGATATGGAATTAGACAAAAAAAAATTGAAAATAACAAATACACACGGAAAAGGTAAATAATAATAAAAGATTTATCTCACTGCCATGTAGTTTTTAAACAATACTTGACAATTAATACAATTAAAACAATAATAAGCAAAATTAACTACAAATGGTAAAGAAATTCTCTTAATTAAGGATAAGATAGATGGAAATTTCAAATTAAATTGAACACTAGAAAAATAACAGTATAATCTCAACGGCTTTCTTTACGTTTATTAGAAGTTCTAACGGAAGACCGGTAAATAGGGAAGACAAATCAAACATATAAGAAAAATATAAAGCTTTTCTTTCCCTTGAATTAAAATTTTTAGTGATAATGACGAGAGATAGTCATTAGTTTCCACTCGCGAAGAATGACGCTAAAAGTTACTTACAGCTTATCTGATATAAAATCACTGCATGGGATTTCACAATTAACAGATTTTCCAAAGCACATTTGTAATTAACTTTCGTGGTTGCGAAACTTGCTTGATTTAGTGTGGCCGCTCGATGCCTCCTCGTATCGGACGATTTACTTTGGTCGGCCGAAGTGGCTTTCTCCCGGCGGACAGGCACTGGTGGCGGCGAACATTTCGATAGTCTCGCTTTCAGCTTCGGGGATCCTCCTCCATCCTGGGCGTCCGGGAATAATCAGGAATCCTTTGACTTGTTGAGACTTCCCTTGTTGAGGCCAGTAGTTTCAATTCTAAGAGGCCGGGCGCTGGCAAAAAAAAACCCAACATAAACTACACTGACATGCACATATTGAAATCATTCATTCTCTAGGGATTCAAATAGGCTGACTGGGTATACGTGTAGAATGAATGATATTTCACACAGCTATCTGCATATCATCTAAGAGATTCAATAGCATGACTGTGCATTCATTTTGAATGACTGATATTGCTTGTAGCTAATGTCACGAACACTATTCGTGCCCCGAGCTACGCTCATATCCCTTTCCATTTTTCTATCTTGAGAATATTTCTAATCACATTTTTCTTTTTCTTTTCTGACCATTTCTAACTTTCCATATTTCTCTCTAGTCATTCTCCGTCCTGGCGTCTATAAGACTGCAAATTCCCGTCAACTCGGCACCAAGAATTCTTACACAATGGTTAACGACTTTGGGAGAGACTCATGAAAGTTTCACCTGAAATTACACAATGTCCATCCTGCCATATCGTCCATTGTTTCGGGAACTAAAAGCTTGTTTTCCTTCCTTCCCCTGCTGTAAACTGCTCCAGAAATGCTCTTACAACAGGGGGAACAAATGGGGCCGGTGTCCCAGCAAAGAGTGGTGAGCCAGAGGTGACGATAGGGACGGAAAGTCTCGGCATCCCCCCCGACGGAATATAATGGCGGCTCCCAAGAGGAAGCAAAGGAGTATCTGAGAAGCAGCAAAGAAAGCGACTCGGGGAAGACGACACGGTTCACGCGGCCAGTGGTTCCAGTCGCCAAGAACCCCAACCCATGACGGAATCCGGCAAGCAGCATTTCAGAAGTCGAGGCGCAGGTAAGACGACCCGAGTTCAGGCGGCAAGCGGTACCGGTCGTCGCAGAAAACCTGCCCGCCTTCACCTTTTTGCTTGGCGCTCACCCCATAAAGAGGTCGGCGGCAGTGCATGTGCAAAAAGGCGAGCAATTGAGAAGACATCGCGCATTCACGCAGAAATACGATTCCGCCAGTCTCCAACCCAGCCGCCTGTTCGTTTTTTTGTTGTCGATATCTCTGGAGAAACGGAGACAGATTTCAATGCTCGCAAGTGTGCCTCCGCAGTGCCCAGTGGATTCCGTCCCGCCGTTCATCCCCGTCAATGACGGATCTCGTCCCAGTGCCACCCGTGAGAACTTCATCAACCCAGGACTGATCATAACGGACAATTATAGTGAATATGTAACCTATCTTTTAATTGATATCTTATATTTTTTCTATTAGTTTATTTCAATAATAAAATCTTCCTTTTAACCATTTATATGAGTTTGCCCTTTCTCTTTCATCTGAAAGGCGCGGGCCACTAGTGAAATCCCTGTCTCTAGGCTAGCTTTCCACGGCACCTCCCCCTTTTCCCGTCCAAACACCTCATTCCCACTTTACACACTTCTCCCCCTTATCCTGTGATCGTGGCTTGCTTAGGGATGCATTAGATCTCGTGCATTCTTAAAACAAAACGTAACACTAAGTTGAAAATTAATTATTATTAACTATCAACTATATATATATTTAAAAGTTTGTAGCAGAGCGTGGAAATTGTTCAATCGAATAAGAGTACGCTATACGACCAGAATAATGAATAGCTCAAGACCTATTCTAATTATTCAACACCAAAAATTTAATCAGGGTTCACTGAAATAACTTCTCCACATTCACAAATACAAATGTATATCTTTTATCATTGATGACATTTTGAATCAAACTTATTTAAATCTTTTAAGTTATTCTTGATCACTAGTCTGATAAAGTCTGCACTAAAATTATCTTAATTGTAGATAATATTCAAGTTCAAATATTCAATAGTCACTATAGTTCCTTTCCTATTAGAATATTTCGATGCACTAGTTCGTCTTGCTATATTTCCCTAAAATACAACAACGTTCACTTAAGAATTCAAAATCAAGATAGTGATCATGAATGCAATGTGCTTGTCATTTTTGTTTCTTCAAATCATTCTATTAATAGGCAAAAATTGTACGGATCTTTGTAAATTTGTAAATTTGTAATTTGAAATTACCAATCGCAGTGCAGCCTTGAAATACGTCAGGCATGACGCCACGCCCATGTTTAAAGATGTAATCGCCATTACACAATTATTATCAGCGTATTGAGATTTTCTTCCAAACATAAATGAAGTTTACACTGAAATGCATGAAGTTCATGCGTCAAAATTTATCAGAGTTTGTAAAACCTCGGTTTTTACTTAATTTCGGCTGTGTAGCCGCTCGCTCATTACTCAACGAAGTAGGGGACAATGGCAAAGCACGTGTCGTAATTGTTGCCCTGGGAGGATGGCTGTTGGGCTTTCGTTATTGTTATTGTTGAAACTGGTAAATCAATTTTTTTTCTTTTATTTTAAAAAAAATTGGCTTAGTCATTCAAATTATATGTGGGCGGCTGCGGACGTCATGGCTTTTAAAAAATAAGCTTAGAACTTCTTTTTCAATCTTGTGTTTTTCAAAAATTTCAGGATATTTCAAAAATGTGGCATTTATTTTACTTCCGTTAATATTGCCTCAATTTCGACGAACCTATTCTTTTAGGGCAGCAGGTTGTCATTATGTTTCCTAATGAGAAACCACAGCGCTGGCTACTATGAAAGTGGTAAATCAATTTTTTATTTTTTTTTTATTTTAACTTTATTATATAATTATTTTAACGAATAAGCCGATATTCAAAATACATGGGGGTTTAACGGAAGTCATGGCTTCTAAAAAAAATAGCTCAGAACATATTTTTCAACCTTGCGTTTTTAAAAAATGTGGAATTTGTTTTACTTATGTGAATATTTCTCGGGTCGCAACTAGTCATCCTATTAATAGGCAAAAATTGTCCATCCGGATGTTTCTATGTTTCTAGGTATGTTTGTAATCAATGTTTGCTTTAATTTCCTTATTATTAAAAATGTGATGTGTGGAATTGGTTGCGATTGTTGTGATTGTTGTAGAGCTGTATTATAATGTGCTTGTTGCGCATGCAACAGACTCAATTGTTGGGCGTGGTGTGATTGCTGCTAATGGATCTCTATAATATATGCAAAAAACGGATGTTTGTCATCAATCAAAGTGGAGAGAGTCGCAGAGAAAATATTGTATTAAGTGGGGTAATTCAGTGGCTAGCGTTCCTGACTGCGATTACGGAGGTTCTCGGTTCGAATCCAATGCACAGCAAAAAAAAAGAAAGAAAAAATAATTACAAATACACTAACTAATCTCTTTTTGAAAAGAAAAATACAATACAAACACCGCATCCCTTGGCTAACGAGCTCACCAGACAATAAATACGAAACAAGAAATTATTATCTTAGCTAAATAAATGGGTTTAACGGGCTGTCATATCTATTTGAAATCACTGTTAAGCCCAACACAAAAATGAACAAACAAACAAATGCCTTTTCAGATTCATTTTTATGAGGAGGACTAAGGTACAGCTGTTTCACCATTCTGCTGGATCGTCAGCCCTAGCCAGCCTCCTCGATAAAAATGAATCAGAAAGGCAGACCTAAGGTAAAGTCATCAGCCAAACTGGCTGTGACCTCCCCAAAGGCAAAAGGCAATGAAAATAAATCCCAAAAAGCCGAGAGGCAATATCGATAATGTTCCCTACAACTAGTAGGCGAACTACAATAAATAACAAAAAGACAAAACACAAAGGCCGCAACAAAGCTAAATAAATGGGTTTAACGTGCTGTCATATCTGTTTGAAATGACTGTTAGGCCCAACACAAGAATAAACAAACAAACAATTGCCTTTTCAGATTCATTTTTATGAGGAGGACTAGGGTACAGCTGTTTCACCATTCTGCTGGATCGTCAGCCATAGCCTGCCTCCTCGATAAAAATGAATCAGAAAGGCAAACCTAAAGGTTGGGGAGGTCACAGCCAGTTTGGCTGATGACTTTACCTTAAGTCTGTTCATATCTGTCCATATCTGTTCATAGCATTCCCACACGCTGCTCTGTTTTCCTTTTGGGGTCCGGCGTCATATCGATGAGGGATGGTGAAGCATTTCCGTTCCCCAATTGCTTCTGGCACAGCTCTCTTTGTTACATCAGCAGTGGTAGTTCCTTTGTTTTTCCCCGTTGAGAGAAGATTCCTGATGCACTTAAAAGTTGTGAGAGAGCTTTTAACAGGAAAACAATAGACTTCTTGGCCTGATTGCCTTTGTGCACAGGAGCATTCTTGAGCCACTCCTGAAGTCGATAAAATAGAGCACAAGAGTTTCTTCGGCACCGATTTGGCGGGGATCAAAAAAACGAACCTTATAAATACCGGGACTAGCTCTAGAGAAAGATATAGAATTGAAAAATAATCACAGAAAAAAAAAGAAGATATTGCTACCGAGCTTTTGTATAGGTTCGGTGGCGGAGGGTAACGGAATGTGACGGGAGCCAGGTAATTAAAAACCAAAGAGACTTTATTAATTAAGATCAGTGGTCAATTACAGGTAATTCAAATATCGAAAGGATTCTACGGTTAGGCTATCTTCTCCACGGTCTTCTTACGGCAAGCGATCGTCTCAGGATTCTACCGGGGACGGGTGCTGCAATCACGGCTTCGGTTAACTACATTGATGCCTTCCTAACGCAACGACTAGCGGTCTTCTCAGGTTTCTTACCGGGAAAGGGTGCTGTCGTCTCGGTGTCGTTTCTACACCGTCTTCGTACTAACGAATGCCCTTGGCTCGGCTTTAACAGACTTCACTCTGGGCGGCTGCCCAACGAACCTTCTTCGGTTCCACTCTATCTCCTGGCCGGAGACCCTCTAGTGACTGGGAACCACAAAGCTATCACTTCCCTCTATCTTCGGATAGACCTTCTACCTGGGCTCCAGCCCAAGACCTGCTCTCGAACGCTCCGCTCCAACTGGAGACCTTTGCGGCTTCTGTCGCTGAGACGAACTCATGTTCAGGCGCTCCGCGCCTGGTTTTATAGACGTTGATTGCCTCGAACGAGGCTCAGGAACTTTCGACTCGATAGAGGTAGGTTAGGTTGGTCGAGTCGACTTCGCTGAAGGGGGAGCGGATAAAACGCCTGGTAACAATATAATACAGAAATATTATAGAAAGAAATGGAGGCGAGACGATAAAAGAGAAAGCGCGGGGCGCAAAATCGTTTTCATTTCTAACATTTAAGCTAATAGCGGAAATCTAATAAAAAAATGCCAAATATCTGGAACAGCTGGGGAGGGGGGGGGGCGTTGGCCCCTGAAAATACCGCATTCCTACAGTCTTGGGACCTCTGAACGAGTGGGTGAAGTCCGTTTGCCGATCCGACCTTCCCTTCTGGAATTGTTAGGGGAGGACAGACACGGACGTATGAATGAATAGTACAAACGCAATAGCTATCGATTTTGGTTGCTATCACAATACCTTTCAAATGGGTCACTAAATTTACAGAAATAACAAGTTCTTCAATTGTTAATAAAAAACAGACTCATTAAAGTTTGAATGATAGAACGATCATCTACAATCTTGGAATAGAAAAATCTTGTTTTACTTTGTCAAATTAAAAAAAAAAAAATACAATTGTTTCTTTAAAATTGGTGCTTGAAGAATGAATCACTGGAGATATTTTCGGGAACTTATATTCTCGAATTATGATAAGACAACATTTTCATACCCATAATCAATTGTTTATTCTGTATTAAGCCAATAAATCACGCTTCTAGATGATATAATTCATGAATCTAAAATTCATTCCCACACAATTCAATATTGATCAGCAAGCTGTGCACTTGCTCAGAAATCTAAAAATAAATTATAGAGTTTATTAAAAAACAATTACTCTCCGGGATGACGCTATAACAACAAGTGTTGACAAAATGTTCTCCACAACTAAATGCTTTTATTTCATTTTTGTATGGATTTAAGAATTAGTTCTTGTATCAAAGATCAAATTCATTGTTTTAGCGAAAAGACAAATTTTATTATGTTCATAATGTCTTCTGAACATAATAAATTTCATATAAAAAGTATCATTGTCATTGTAAAGTTATTTACGAATGTCACCACATATTATTTACGACATAGGTCATAAAAACAGTTCTAATTTTTTCGGTCTCAATTATCTTTGAGTCAAAACTACTGGTAAGCGGAGCTCTTACTTTATTAATGATGCAATTAATACATTTATTGCATCATTAATTTTTTATCGGTATGTTATTAATATTTCGTTGGAACATAAAATTTCCCAACCACCTCGCGCTTCTACATCGCAACATACGACAACACTCTTTTCATTACCTTCAAGCTCGAATTTACACACTCATTCGAAGTTATGCTTTAACATGTTTGGTAAGTAAAGATATTTACTACATAAAATTTTCCACGCCTTCATATTTTTCACCATTATATAAATCTTTAAAATAGTATAAAAATTTTGATAAAATGAGATTAAAAATATAATACTTATTTGACGAAAAACACCAATCACTAACAAATAAAATAGGAGCTTTAACCTAAGAAAAAGTAGTCACTACAGTTTACTTTTTTTCGATGGAAAAAAACAAATTCTTTTAATAAAAAAGGCTAAATCAGTTAATACTAACGTGCTTTTTACACAAAGAATTATCAAATCTTTAATTTATTAAAATTAAAAAGAAAACCATACTTCTGCTTTATGAGCATATTTTTATCTCAGAAATCAGACAAAAAATTGTACCTAAAAGCCAACAAGTAAGAATTTGTATGTTTAAATAAATTGTAAAAAACAAATTCAATATTAAATAATATTTTACTTAATTCTCTGTTTCCAATGAATATACGTGTGATACTTATTAATAATTAAAATACTTTTAAATTAATAATAATTAATATCGCTGTCGCGATAAGTGTATTTTCCACAGTTGAACCGCCTTGAGAGACGAATAGTATTTGTTAACAATATTTTAATAATAAAGTTTGATATACAGTACAGAAATTAAAAGTCAAGATCATTCTGGTTGAAAAGCCAAACTTCAAAGCAATTATCCACGTCAAAACTTCGAGGTTTCGTCCCACTTCTAACCCCTACTCCCTAAAAACACGTGAACAGATGTGTATTTCTTATTTCTAGTTACACCAATGCGCCAAAAGCTGTAAAACGTTTTTGGTAAAAGCTGTAAAAACAACGTGAGGATAAGATATTGAAGAATAGGAAAATTCTCAGGTAGTTGAAATTTCTATCGGCCGCCATTTTGGAATGTGTGATTCCATTTGGCTGAAATACCATACTTGCCGTATTCTTAAGAGCTGTATATCTAGCACCCAAAAAGTTTTTAGCTCAAAAGCTTAAAATTTATGTCATTTATCTACGTCCCAACTTTGAGTCCCACCCAATTTTTGAGGCCCCGTAAAAACCCAAGAACACAGATTTTGACTTTCTTGTTACTTATTTGTAGTTCAACCAATACCCTAAAAGCTCTGAAAACTCTGTGGCAAAAGCGCTAAAAAAAAACAATGTGAGTAAAAGGTTTTGAAAAAAGGAAAAAAATTCAAATAGTGGATTTATATATATATATAAAGAAAGAAAGAAGAATTTTCATGGCATCTAAGATTCGTGATCTACGATTCCTGATCGGCGTTTATTATAAGGTCCCGGGCTCATCTGGTCCCGGCCAATCTAGGGGAAAATGCAGTAGTGTATTTTTCTTTGGACGTATTTTAGTATAAACATGTGTTATAATTTGGATAATTTCGTTATCAAAATTATATTGTACTCCACTCATATATTATATATGATATGGTATTGAAGTACAGATGGATATTGAAACATGCGAACAAGGGTTAGATTATAATTTATATGAGAAAAGTTAATATGGAAATATAAATGGGATATGGGGATAGATTAGGGCGTAGGAAGGATTTATGGACATAGATATGTTAGGGGTCGATTATATGTCAAGCATTCAGAGTTTAGTTGGGTTAAAAACTGAGGAGAGGGATGTTGCAGTAACGGCCGGTTTCTCCAAATAGTATTATTTATAGTATTATCTAATGTCTCAACTATTAAGGATGTGGGCCCGGTAGCCGAATGGGTAAAGGTGCTTGACGCGGGTTGGAAGTGAGGGGTTGATTCCTGGCCTCGGGCGGGAATTTTTCCAAGCTTTTCTCCTCCTAACGGGTCCTAGGGCCTACCCAGCCCTCTGTAGCATCGGTAACGGGTTTCTTTCCGTTAGCAATGGTCTTTAACGGGAGTTAAAAGCGGGCGAGCGTCAGGCCGATCCCCCGACCTCATCTTCGTCCCGTAGATTATGATCAGTGGTGCCTACCTTCCAGCAGCCTCAACGGCCTGCCAAGGCTGGTTGTGGCATCGCACGGTCCTGTGCGATTCTGTATCCTTGATTAGATTCTTTTTAGCCTTGCAGTTGCCGGGAGAAATAATTTGAGGCTGTGCGGTGAATGGTGATTTATGATTGTTTGTTGATACTGTTTGAGGCCGTTTCGGGAAGCTGAAGTAGTAACCTCAACTTTCTCTCGCACTCCGATTGATCATCGTGGGTAAACATGGCTAAAAAAGGCTGAAACAGTTGTCCAAGATTCCCGATATGATAGCTCAGAATACAAGATCCTTTGTTTATTTACGTGCATTTATTTTTTCATTTGAAATTATATTTTTCTTTTAAGGAAGTTGATATTGACGATCTGCGTTGTTAAAATATATATTTACAAAATCTGCTTCTAAATAAGAGTTCAGTTATGCGAGAAACAGATTACGCTTCTCAAAACAAAGCTTAAATATTTATATAAGTATATATATATATAATATTAGTTTATACACGTGTGTACATTGTGAAGTCGGGGATTGAATAAGTATACTAATGTTCAAAAGAAACAAAAAAAAATCAAAGTAGGGATAGTGATTAGTGAACCAATCACAATGGTTCGCAATGTCTTCTGATACTTCTATGAAAATATAATTGATATTGCCTTATTTTCCTTATTATTATAAATGTGATTGTTGCGAAAGACGCAACTGTTGCGATTGTTGTTGCGATTGTTTTCATTGTTGCTAATGAGATTTTAATGATACTTGTACCCAGACAAAACGGGAATATAACTCTTCTGATTTTGATCAGAAGACTAAAACCAGAATTGGAGCTACGACTTTGATTTTTACATATTTTTATTAGGCAATACGGAAAAACTGATTAACAGCTCGGTGTCATACGTACCAGATGCGTCGAATTAACTAATATGTCGGTGGAGGGATTTACAAAAAGTAGTTAAACTAATAATTTAGCTTTGTCTTAGTAATTGGTTTGTTGAAATTTTCTTATTCATTCACTCACCCTTTTCGTAAGAGTAAAATTTTTTTTCACCGTCATCCTTCTCCTTACGTCAGGAGCACTTTACTTCTGAATTTTGGTGACTCTCCGCTTATTAGTTAAGCAACATAGGGCTCTCAATAGGGACCATTTATTCTAGCCATCTGATATGATTACTACTAGGATATTTTTTCTCTGCTAGTGTATAATGTGATATTCAGATAAAACTTAAATCCAAAATTGAAAAAAATTAAAATATAATAATGTCAATCGGAAATATTTATTATGAATAAATACAAATATTCCAATCCCTGTATTTACGATAATATTAATATACTTTACTTCGAATTTTTTAATTTTCAATGTCTGTAAAATAAATAATAAAAGCTTTCATTCATCTAAAATGAAATTCTTCAACACGTACGTATCATATTGATAAAACTAAAATCTAAAGAGAAAACATTGCCCTACAAGGAGAAAATCATTTGATAATTCTGAGTACTTATGAAAGAACGTTATTCTTGCGGAATAATTTAGCGTGTGTAAAATCGATCACGGAGCTACAAAAAAAGCTATCACACTAGCTGTTTTATATCTCCATAATTGCTATTCCTTATCGTTAAATAAGTAATGGGGCGTAGTAATGAGCAATAAAATTTTTATTGCTCATTAACTGACAGTTTTTATTTTCTGCATTTAAATATAAATTTGTAATGAATGTTCAAAGTTTTGTCAATTATTTTTTACCCTAGTATCATTTCAACATATCAATATCATGGAGCATTGGATGTTTCAATTACAGTGTGGCCGAAAACAAACGACACTGAACAATTTGACCACATGGAAAGTGGCAGTGCGAGATGAACATGCAGGCGATTGTTGTATTCGGAACAGGAATAATTGTGGATGTGAGATTAATCAGTGTTGATGTGAAAACGGTATTAACTACCGAAGAAAAAGTATTTATTGTGGAGCACTATTTTCGATCATACAAAACAGGCCGTGGCATTGGACCTAGCCTGCTACACGTACATTTTAGAAAACAGGTAATCACGACGTTTCTCAGTCACCTCAACGTTTCTACCGAGCAGGACACCTACGTCTTCATTCGCAATGGTTTCAAAACGATCGGGCTCTATGTCTTCACTTCGGCTAATTCATGACACTTTCCGAAATCACATAATATCCAGTGCTGCAAATGGAACGTCCTCTCGTCCGGGACATGGTGGACAACCTACGCAATCGCTAGAAGCATTGCTTAGAGCAGCAAGGAGATCACATTGAACATATATTTGTCGACAACCACCGTTGATCTGGGGGCACGGCAGTGCCCCGCCAAGACGAGCCGAAGGCAGGAAGGGCACTACGTACCTTTTCTGGAAGTGTTTCGTCGTATTTTCGAACCCTCATAGCTTCGGCCTAGATAATACTAGAGAGCTCAAATTTTCAGGATAAGATGCAGTTACCATACTAATGAAATACGCTAAGTTTCATTTATCTAGCTTTTATACTTTGGATCTTATTAATACCTAAAATACGTCGATTCCGTCACTGACTGACTCACTGACTCACTGACTCATGATCATCAAAACCTCTAGGGTACTTCCTGAAGTCCTAGAAAGCTGAAATTTGGTATGCAGGTTAGGATTAGCACACAAACAACAACAACAATTAAGAAATCCGTAACTTTCACCCTCCAACCCCTCGTAAAGGGGGGGGGGGTCTGGTTATGTTTTATCGAACCCTAATTGCTTCGGCCTGGATAATACTAGAGAGCTCAAATTTTCAGGATAAGATGCAGTTACCATACTAATCAAATACGCTAAGTTTCATTTATCTAGCTTTTATACTTTGGATTTTATTAAGATCTGAAATACGTCGTACCCTCAATGCTTCGGCCTAAATAATAATGTGCAATAATGTGATTTCTTACAAAAGTGGAAACAGCTTGTATGTACAAGTTGACCAAAAGAAAAACAGAAAAGCAGGGTATTGAAAAAAAAATCCATTTTCTAAATAATCTTAAAACTAAAACTAAATTTAGTTGTAATAGATAATCCCACCCAAAATATTTCATGTAAAATAAGTTGCCAAGACTCACATGCTCATAACGCTTTCACTGTTAAAAATTTATCAGATCTCATCTTACAAAAAGAAATGAAATCCCACCCAAAACATTTCATGTAAAATAAGTTGCCAAGACTCACATGCTCATAACGCTTTCACTGTTAAAAAGTTATCAGATCTCATCATACAAAAAGAAATGAAATCCCACCCAAAACATTTCATGTAAAATAAGTTGCCAAGACTTACACGCTCATAATGCTTTCACTGGTAAAAAGATATGAGATCTCATGTAAAGCCAAGCCCCTAACTCTACAAGGCCTAACTCTACAAGCCCTAACTCTAAAAACCCTATATCTTGGTCAAAAAGTATGGCTTGGCCGTTTCATGGAACTCTTTCATCCCACCCAAAACATTTCATGTAAAATACGTTGCCAAGATGCTCATAATGCTTTCACTGTTAAAAAGTTATCAGATCTCATGTAGAGCCAAGCCCCTCACTATACATGCCTAACTCTAAAAACCCTAATATCTTGGTCAAAAAGTATGGCTTGGCATACTCCATATCCTTTACATAACTCCATGGGATTGTCTGTGCGACAGCCATGAAACGGCCAAGCCATACTTTTTGACCAAGATATAGGGTTTTTAGAGTTAGGGCTTGTAGAGTTAGGCCTTGTAGAGTTAGGGGCTTGGCTTTACATGAGATCTCATATCTTTTTACCAGTGAAAGCATTATGAGCGTGTAAGTCTTGGCAACTTATTTTACATGAAATGTTTTGGGTGGGGTTATTCTTTCGGTTGCAGCGTTTTCTGTTCAAAACGATTCAGTTTCGTTTTGGGCCGTACTGTACATGCTTTTATATTGACGAAAAGAGAGGATTTCAAAATTTTTTGTACGCTTCTGATTCTATTAGTTTCGAAACCACGGTTATTTTGTGACTACCACGATTCTCTAGAAGTACTTGATTTTAATTTTTATTTTTATAAATTTTTTCGCACAAGGAAAATCAAGAAAGTAGAACATTTAAGCAATAATAAAGTCACAAATTACAAATTAATTAGGCTTCCTATTGGTTTTGAAATTGATAGGTATGTAAAAAATATTTTGGAAGAAAACAAAATTAAAGGGTAATAAGGGAAACGTATTATTCAAAAAAAGAAGGCAAGAAAAAATCAACAGATTGCACAAAATGGGAGTAATTTATACATTGAAATGTATAGACTGTGGGGGGTTATATATTGAAAGTTCAGGAAGATCATTTAAGGAACGGTTAAAGGAACATACTAATGCTTGTAGAGACAATCATCCAGAGCTGTCAGATTGGGCATTTCACACAATAAATTTGGCACATAATCCGGATCCAATTATTGACATTATATATGTATCCCAAGATGAATCAGAAAGATTCATTTTGAAATCGGGCTTTATCAATCTGACAGATTGCATTAACAAAATTAAAGCACTTAAAATGAATCCAATTTCATTCGGTTTTTTTGAAAAAATCATAAAAAATAATAAAATTTTGAAACAAAAATTGGAATTGAAATATATTGTTTCTATAAGAATTTAGTAAAGGTTATTTATTTGCAAATTTTTTGGGATTGTTTTAAGAAGGATTGTGTTTGTTATACATAGCATGAATTTATTTTGTTATACGTAGTATGAATTTATTTTGTTGTTAAAGAAAGTCTGTTAGATGTTGTATGAATTTATTTTGTTGTTAAAGAAAGACTGTGATTGTTAGATGTTGTATGAGTTTATTGTTATTCAAGAAAGTTTGTACCATGATTGTTTATGCTTAGAATTCTGTTTTTTAAATGTTAGAGAAAATGTTAGGTTTTCTCTACATTTTTCTGTAGTTTTCCGTGAAGAAGATTCCTGCTAAAGGAATTGAAATATTGAGAATTAAATGATGTTGTTAAGGAAGAAGAGATTATTATGAATTATTTATATTTATAAGAAAGACGAATTTTGGATTTTCATTAAGGTAATTAATGCTTTTGGACAGTGTCAAAAGCAAAGCGGCCCCATAATATGCACATTTGTATAAACAAAATTATGAAACAATACGTTTGTAAATATTAACAATGAGGTCCTGATGGCAATTATTAGTACTGTTATGCAGAAAGCATCAATATTATTATTCTGTTAATTGTTATCATTATTACTAATACTGCTATGGAAAACGTTAATTTGGGGTGTCAAGGAGTGATCCTACAGGTCTGATTTTTTTTTTACGTGGTCACCTACTTTTTGATGCTGAACACAATGGTGAAGGTTTCATACTAATATCTCTAACCGTTTGCCCGCTACAGAGGGTGAAATACAGTGTAACAGACAGACAACACAAAAGCAAGAGCGGTTCCCTAGGTTAACTATAACATGGGACCGCTAAAAAACTTCTTATTGAAGTTGAAACCAGGCCGTGGCTATTGCTTCTTCAGTTTATATTTAAACTAACTGTACCCGGCATGCGTTGCAATGCCACTCAAAAAAAGAAAGGGCTCGTAAGAAGGGGCCGTAAATATAAGGTACCGGTGTCGATCGGGGGTGGGACACTTAGGCCCTTGTTTCGCCATCCCCACCCAAGTGTGGTGGACCGTCCTTTTCAATATGAGAGCGAATTTTTCCCTTTTTCCAATTGACTTAGGGGGCCCGAGAAGGGGCCCTAAATATAAGGTCCCGGTGACGGTCGGGTGTGGGACACTTATGCCCTTGTGTCGCCATCCCCCCACCTAATTGTGGTGTCCCTGCCCCCCCATAGGAGAGTGAAATTTTCCCTTTTTACAATTGATTTGGGGGGCCGAGAAGGAGCCCTAAATATAAGATCCCGGTGTCGGTAGGGGGTGGGACACTTCAGCCTTTGTGTTGCCTTCCTCCCACCCAAGTGTGGTGGCCCTGCCCCTCATAGGAGAGTGAAGTTGTCACTTTACACAATATTAGTGTAGTTCTTATTTTCACCACCAGGTGGATATTGGGTTTTTCAGGGTTTTTACCCCTTTTCAACCCCTCGGGGGGGGGGGTCCGGGTTCTAAGGTAGCCTATCTTTTCCGCAGT
>JAFIDM010000002.1:18380528-18451178 GCA_023159025.1 Thereuonema tuberculata
GTCGTT
Source organism: Thereuonema tuberculata (assembly GCA_023159025.1). Lineage (NCBI taxonomy): Eukaryota > Metazoa > Arthropoda > Chilopoda > Scutigeromorpha > Scutigeridae > Thereuonema > Thereuonema tuberculata. The sequence goes on from JAFIDM010000002.1 coordinate 18,380,535, forward strand.
TCTACTGAGTTCTACTCGAAAAACGACGTTTAGATTATTTTGAAAATTTCAACAAACAAAAAAAAGTTAAATAAGTTTTATCGTCTGGACAGGTTGCGACCTTTCGAAATTACAGAGATAAAAGAAAAACAGAATGGATTTATAAATGTAATAAAATTATCATAAAACAATGTGTTAGAACTTCTCGTACCTCAAAATTTTAGTTTTTTAAATTATTCATATTAAAAAATTATATTTTATAAAAGAAAAATACATACTACATTTAGTCTAATATCAATCAGAGGTATAAATGATACAGGCAAAGGAAATCCCGCATTTGGGTTTAAATATCTTATCTCGTTTTCATGATCATTCAGAAAAACCTAAAAAAAAAACAGTAATAATCTATTTAAAAGAACTAAAACTTTATTCACATCCTTAAGAATTCGTAATGATGTATGTAAAGAGAATGTATAAGAACCCTAAAAACGTATCACTTCATTTTATTCACGGAAAATAAGAAACTATTCCTTGTTTTCATGTTCTCAAAACTATTCTACTGGATTTAATTACTTATTATATCATTGTTTTTTAATAAAACTGAAACGCCTAGTTTTCTTTCTATAGTCTAAACAACGATAATTATTAACATGAAAGGCATTATTTTTAGAAAAAATGTTAGTATATAATCTGTTGCAATATAATAAATATAAATTAACTCAATTAAAAATAAGTGAAAACATGTCCTTGCCTATTCATAAGAAGACATTATTGTTCTTTAAAGTTATATTTTCTAAAATCTTATATTTTGAAAACAAAAGTACCTGTAATAGATATTCTTTCATCCTTTTCATATCAACATTAAAGTTTATATAATTCTGTGTTGAAATTCCGTGGTAAACTGTTGTACATTCTAACAAAAAAAGAAAATAATTGAATTTCACAATATTAATAAACCACAATCAAAGAACTATCAATACAGTACCCGGATACCGTTACTTCGCTCCAGGTACTTCGATACATTTTCTCAATATAATGTTCTCTTCCAACTTTTATACTTTTCGTTTAAATTGAGAAAAAGTCAAAATTTGACCCTTTGAAAGGCGACATCTTGGAAACCAAAAAACTTTTTTCGAAAGATTTTTGTAGCATTTTGTTTGTCTTAAAAAGCTCTAAATTTTATCCATTTGCATGACCTATCTATCTCTTATAGTTTGGTCACAAAATTAAAAAAACGTTATAAATCTTATGAGAGACAGAATAACGTTTTTATAATATTTTTTATAATATATAAGTATTAATAATAATAATAGTAATAGCTGGGTACCGTCGCTCCGGAACCCTTGCATGTATAGCATTAAAAAAAAGCTTTTATTTATTTTGCAAATTAATATCGAGATCGGAGTATATACGACTTTTCAGCCCATTGTGGGCTTCTCCGCTTAACTCAGGTGTCTTACGGTTGGCACCAATATGAAATTTTCACATTTTTTGCATGAATCTTGCAAACGCAGAAACGCTTGTGAATGTCTGATATAACGTTTGATAGAACTTTCAAATACCAACATTTAGTGAATAAAATTTTCTTTTTCAACTTTTATACTTTTCGTTTAAACTGAGAAAAAGTCAAAATTTGACCCTTTAAAAGGCGCCTTCTTGGAAATCAAAAATTTTTTTCGAAAGATTTTTTGTTTGTCTTAAAAAGACAATATTTTATCCATTTGCATTACTAATCTATCTCTTATAGTTTGGTCACAAAATTGGAAAAACAAAGTCTTATGACAGACAGAATAACGTTTCTTTAATATATTTCCAAAAATATCTTTTTTTAACAATTTACCTAAAAATAATTGCTAAAAATTTACTTTAATAAAGTCAAGTGCAATAAAAAAAATCAAGAATTTGTCCGAACTATCAAAGCAAAGTTTAAATATATTTTTGTTATTATGAAAGAAAAACGTTATAGAATAAAAATTTCCATTCTATCTATGAAAAAAACAGAAAAAAAGGTTTATGAAATTCCACATTTTCTTGTTATTTTTATTTTCTTGTTTTTAGTTTCGAGGGATCACTTAGTCCATCACTAATATACTTATATTTTCCTTGTATGTCTGTTGGGTTCTCGTTGTCTCGGTACCATGGCTGAGGAGAGCCAATAAGCTCGAAATGGCCTTCCCTTGAATCAAAAGCTTTCCACTTTCTAAAAAAGATGAATAGTATCTATTCTGACGAATCTTTCTTTTCCAGATAATCATTATATTGAATGTAGTATATATACATATACTACATATAAATTCGTCTCTATTTATATAAATTACGATGACACATTAGGTTACGAAGACAGAATAGATTCCCGTGACAGAAATGAAGAATTCCGTGACAGCCTAGGATTAGGAAGAATCCCGGATGGAAGAGAGTCTGGACTGAGAATAAGCCATAACGAAGTATAAAGTTAAAGTAAAAATATAGTCTCGATTTGAGAATTAAAAGTAAAAACTAAAAGTAAACTACAAATTAATTATTCGACAGTGAAGCCGGAAAGAATTTCGTAAGAAGAATTACTAGGAAGAAATTTAAAGCCTTCCGAACGGAATTTGAATTCAAGCCGAATTCAACTAAAGAAGATAACCGAAGCAATTGCTGAAGTGAACCAAATTAAACGAAGCTTGACTAGATAAATTCATTAAGCAGACGAACGGAATTTCCAAGCATCACGGAAGCAACCGGCGAGCATCAGTCACCTGACTACAAATCAGCTGTTCATCCGAGCACAAGACGAACAGCGTTCAAGGAAGAATTCCATGCCCTGTGAGAATACCGTTAGCGATTAGGAAGATCCCCTTCGGTTAGGATAATTAGGAAGACAGCACAGAAGGTTTTTAAAAACGAAGAATAAACGAAGAATAGCACAAGAATAAACAAAACAAAAGGAAATCGCCTTTCTGATTCATTTATGGGGAAGGAATTGGGAACAGCTGTTTCGTGCTTCTGCGCACTCATCAGCCCAAACCTCGCCCTCCCCGATAAAGGAATCAGAAGGGAGAGATCCCTTTGGTGAAGGCCCCCGTCAATCAGACAGTGACCTCCCAAATTAGAAAAGGCAAGAAAATAAATAAGGTGTTAAGCCATATCGAATCATCTAAACAGTGAGTAGAATTTTATTATTTAATATTGAAGCGATAGTGAATTGAAACTCAAGGAAATGGTGCTACCGTTAGAGAACCGTGATAAAACCCGAGATAGTGATTCTAAGTTAGATAGGGTTTCGTTCGGAGCGGAATTATAAAGTGAAATATCCGTACATTATTTATGGTGAGAATTCTGATTAGAATTAACTTTAGTGAATCAAATTTAAAAGGTATTAAATTTGAAAGTGATACAAAGTGCAAATTATTAGTTTCAATTATTAGAGCAAGAAATTCAACGGAATAGTGCTACTATTTATCAAGATAATTATTTATCAGCGAAAGTTGTTGATAAGATGCGCTTTGAAGTTAATGCATAATACTGTTAGTGTTAATTATAATTCAATTCACAGAGTTTGTGAATTATGCCAAAGATTGAATTAGTTATTATCGAAGTGAATTTAAGACGAAGTGAGAAATGATTAATCAACCGAAATAAAGTGTGCCTTAGAGAAGCAAGCTAAGAAGGACATTTCAGTTAATGAACTTTTCGATATTTATTGCTCGTTTACAACAAAGCAAAAGTGCATTGTATATAATAGCTCATTATCATTAGCAGTCATTGTAATAAATTCTATTAAGATTTTATTCATTCTGTGTCTAATTGTTGCTTTATTGAAAAAATTGTCCCCTATTGTACCAACCTCGTACACTGTGATAAACATCATTCCCAAATTAAAATTTGAAAATCCAACATAGCTTCAAAAATTCCAAATTACATTATTACATATTATTTTTTTTCACTAGAGAAGATACTGTTAACAAACAGAATTAAAATGATTTACCTTTTGTACTAGACAAACAAGAACCGTACAGATAAGGAATCTCCTTCCAGGTAGTCTTATTAACAAAATTATCCTTGCACTATAAATAAAAATTATCAGAAATAGTAATTAAAAAAAGTAAAAATTTAGTATGAACTAAAAAGCAAAATGCACTTCAACAGAATATGAATTTTAAAAAAAAATGCTACTTTAATGATTTCCTTCATAGATAGCATATAACTACATTAATAATTTTCTTTTGGAAAGATTTCAATGTTCTAATGAGATGGCTTCCCACATATTTATTTCAAATGTTTGAATTCTATTATAAATACACTATTTGCACTTTTTATTGTTTTGTCTATTAATTTCCCAATAATGCCTCTAAAACTTAAAAGAATGGTTCTTTTCTAATCACAATCACGCTTTGATTCCCTGTCTTCCTTTCTGTAGTTCTAATAGATTTGAAGACAATCAAGTAAATTTTCTCGTTATTGTAATAATTAATATTTCATAGTTGTATTAATTTAAGAAAATCTCAATGAATTAGATGGAGAATTATTTCAGTAAAGCTTTAGAAAAGAAAAGCTGTAAATAATGACTGACATAGATTTTTAGACTTGCGATTTATTTTTGCTTGATTTATAGATTAAAGGCATTTCAAAATGATTACGATAACCGTATGACGCTCCAATGAAAACTTCACAATTAATACTAAGAATTTACAGATAGGAAATTTATGAACGTCATGCCAATCTTCCTCCCACTTCAAATTTTTCGAAAACGATATTTATAAATCAGATAACACTTTCCAGTCAAAAAGGACACCAACAGAGTAGGAATCACAACGATTGGACTGTTTTAATAATATCTTTAAGTTTGAACTGAGAAATACTCACAAAATTTCAGAGGATTATCTTTTACTGACATTGGAATTCACTGTAATAGTCAGTTTCCTGGAAACCTCTGCAGCTGTTCACTGGAGGTCTCTGTTCCATCACACTTTTATCTCATTAATTAAGGTTATTTGTTTATAGTTTGAAACGTAAAGTGGATCCAAGATAAACAATACAGCTAATGTATTGAGATAGGATGAGGTGATGTTTCGATGAAACGATGTTATTGGTATGCAATGAAGTTGGTATTGGTATTCTGGAAGTTATTTCCATATTTTCTTTGATTTTCTTTGACACATAATATGAAAACCAGTTCGAAAGGGGTAGTATAGTAACTACAAAACACAGGTTTGATGACGGTGTTGAAGGTAATGAAGAATGATTCTGAAAGCAGCATCGACACTAATTCGGAAGAGAGAAAATGACAAAAGCTAAAGTAAATAAAAAGTCAGAGACTTCACACTGTCCTAATAATTGATTTGAATGTAGATCCTTTTCTTCAAGCCGTAGGTTGCACTTTGTTTTCAAAGAGACCTTGTGCCTTGTGCTCAAAGAGAATTTTATTGAATAACTGCAGAGATTTACAGAAAACAGCCAATCATCAGTGAGTTCACAAAATCATCATCTTCTAAATTTTGGTCTCTATTTGTTTGTTCTAACCCAAGGAGTTCTATATTCTTCAACTCTTTCTTTATTGAGGTCTCTACTCGATTTCTTTTCAGTGATGATTTTTTGTAATGATAATCAACAAAATAAACATTAGAGGATTACTTTTATACTTTCCATTAATTGTTTTATATTAACTAAACTTTAAAAGAACATACACAGTCCATTTTTAATTTACGGTATATGTTTTTTTAAAGTTTATTTTATATAAAAAAATTTTATTGGTTTTTATAGTGGGATCTTTCTATTATCCTATCAAATTTTAAGTAACACACGTTAAAGTATTTTATAATTTTCTGCCCTGTAGTTGTAAACCTATATTAATATTTCTTCGCAGTTGATAAAAGAATAGACGTTTAGGCCAAGGACATCCAAATGGTTGCGGATGACAATACTTTCTGAATCTATAACTAACTGGACATATTTTATTACTTTTATTTATTACTCTTTATCACTAAGTTTATGGATTGAACTTAGTACTCATTATGGAGAACTGTAGAACTCTATAAAGGTCCATTACATAAGTTATTTATTGTTTTCACTACTTACAAGTTGGGTAAGTTCACTACTTACTACTTACAAGTAGTATTGTTTACTACTTATGACTTTACATAATTCTCCTGTTATGTATCATATCTTACCCTAACTCTACGTCTCCGTTTTGTATTTAACCTTATTCTGTACTTTTAAGTTCTGTCATTTATATTTTCTATTAATATTTTGGAAACTTGCATTAATCAATTATATTTTTCTGTAATATTGTGTTCCTTCTTATATCTACGCTGATCACAAATCCGTTAAATCTTCCTTACATAATACTAATGATAATTACATAATAATTAACTGAAAAGTTTGATATTTAAATTTATATATTTATTTATATTTGGTTTTATCTTTACCAACAACACTTACATCAGTAATTTTGGGTATCTTCTCAGAAATTCGAACTTCTTCCCATAAAGAAGAAATATTGAAATCAGGCTGATACATAAGATCAAACACAGAAGATTTCCGAATTTCTTCTTCCGTCATATTTAAATTATCTGCCCAATATGCAATGTCAGCAAGAGGTTCATAAGGACACAGTGTTATCACAGGAAATCTAATAGTAGAATTTTTCTGAACTGCATTTCTAGTGGCAGGTACTCCTTCAGTGTAATCTATCACAATACAGGTGATCTGATACGTAGATATTGTGAACGCTAAAGCTATAATGAAAGACCAGTATATTTTCTGTTGTTTACTAGAGATTTGGGAAAACAAACGATCGAACCCAGTTGCACCAACATTGGTTTCTTGTTTATGCAATTGATTGGGGTCTTGTTTTTTCTGAATCTTCTTGATATTACATTTCCTGATCTGTTTTAGATTTCTCTTTCTCTTTACCTATTCAAATAATCAAAATTAAGAGCATTGAAATTTAAGGATATTTAAGTTATATATTAATTTCATTTCTCAGAATAATTTTGTTGTGTGTGTAATTAAATTCTCTTTACATTTTTTATTTTCCTAAATGAAATAAACACATCGAATTCACTCACCAATTGAAATGCTGCTACCAAAGAAAATTCAATGAATTCATGAAGTGTTAGAAGACTGAATCCAATAAAACAGCCTAAACTTCCTCCAATGTCAATAATCAAAAGTAAGAAGGAATATTGAAGGTATTCGTCAATAAAAAGAAATTTATTCGAGTCAAAAGTTAATACCAGGAATAGTGCTTTTTGCAATTTTATCTCTGCATTTACATGAAACACAAAAAGCAGTTCTTCGCATTTCTCAGGGCAAGAACAATTCATATTTATTTGTATTGTCTTACTAAATTTCTCCACATTTCAAAAAAAAAAATTCAGCTTCATTTTTGCAGTTTGGAAGAGTTCCTTCATTCAAGAAAGGTAATCTAAAACAAACAAAAAATACGTCAATTAGTTTTTTAGTGCAATATACTTAATAAAAAATTCAATTGAAAGATAGAAAGAAAAATAAAGATATAATTACACAAAAGTTAGATTATTTACAGATAATAAAAATAAAAAAGTTCAAATGGTCTTGCAGGAAAAGAATAAAAGTGAACATTTTCTGTATATTTATAAGGACTATTACATCCTACAACGCAGCAATTAATGTTGCCTTTGCCCATTGTTGAAATTTTTTGAAAGCATGGGAATGCAACCCTTTGTAAGCAATTAATTTTAGAAGCTCTCCTTACAATATTTTCAATTTCTGCCGCCACTGGTAGCACCAGTCACGAGCACTGTCTCTATTCTGTAATCTTGATATTTAAATGTGAATCAGCCTATATTAAAAATACTGTTATTATAATTTCGTGTCATTCGAGGCGCTTAGTTTCAAAACCTGCCATCTCCAAAAATAAATTTTCGGAAAATAGGTGTCTACTAATGCATTCGCATTGGCCATGGCGGGCTTTGAAACAGCACTGTTTCAAAATCGTATCGCAATACATTGTTTCTGATGTTAAACTGTATGGAAACTCCATTTGCTCGGAATTTGAAATTTTTGGAGATGGCGGGTTTTGAAACTAAGCTCCTCAATTGTTATAATCTGAATTTTTTATAAATTAAAATTAAAATGATAAAATGTTGTTTTATTTTATATAATTTGAAAAAGTTATTTGACAATAAACATCAGAGAAAGTAGAATGTTAGATATAGTTATACATTAATTCTTAAAGATTGAAGTTTCCAGTTAACAATTAATCAATAAGATCTTGAAAACTTAATATTTCAAAATAACTTAAATGAAGAAAAACTAAGAAGCTAATTTTAGAAATAAAAAAAGTTAGGAAAATTGCAATGAAGGGGATTGTTGGTAATCGTACTAATTTACTTCTAAAGCAAACTAATTACAACTTAGAAAGTATAGGTATTGTGATCATATGCAATTCTTAGGCTGTTGGGATTATGTAAATTCAAATTAGCATGTTTCAGTCCAGTTATAAATAATCATAATAATGTTATAAGGAATTTTTAATTCAATTTTTTAAAAAAAAATTTGAGTTAAAGTCAACCACTATCACAATAAGGGATTGTAGTACTTTGATATTAAAATATATCATGTAAAAAAATTTTGTTAGACATATCTGTAGATATATCTCTTAGACATGTAGAGGTAAAGGTGGTATTATGGGCCCCCATTTTGTTTTTGTATAAGAAGTCTATAATAATTATGCATTTACTATTCTTTTTACGAAATAATGTAGTCTAATAAGTTACATACTTGGTTTAATTGTATTTTGTACAGTTATATTAGATGTTGTCCATTTAAAAACAAAATTGTAGCGCAATAGACTTTTATAAAATTTGATTTGAGTTGGTAATATGAGCCCCATAGTAATAATATAAAAAATACTCGTAAATAATTAAAAAACTATATTGCAAAGGACAAAATAAGTTTTATTTGAATACAAAAAATTCATAGTTAATTTGATTTGCAGCTATTTACAGAAGTCACAAACATACTGGTCTTTTTCACATCCTGTGTAATTCATTATTGGCCCACATTTCTTAGACAAGGCACCCAAAGCTCGCCTCGTTTGTTTTCAGAGAACAGCTATTCGGAAAACAGGCATACAGCGTCATCTTCTCCAGAGTTTTCCACGCCAATTTCCATTTCCATCACTGATTCCCCTGAATCAATACACTTAATATCGTCTGAATCTGAGTCAGTCAGTTCCAAGTCAATTAGTTTAAGTTTCCTTTTGCATGATCGTTTTGTAGGACTATTCGAATTTCTTTTATCTCTTTTCTGCTTCTGTTGATCATCTTTCTGCTCTTTTAAGTCTTCCTTTTCTGTCTTTTTCATTTCTTTTCGTTTTTGTTCTTCTTGTTCTGAGCACAAAGAGTGCTCATATTACAATCCTTGCCATATTTGGAAACCAACACTCAAATCATGCTATTCCCGAAAATAAAATAAAACTAAAATTATAGTTTTGTAGTCCTTATCCTTGAAGATAGACACCCGCTAATTTCAAAACAACTCTGTGAATGAGAAATCATATGAAAGGCAATGCATATCTTGCAAACTTTTCTTCACTATGAAAAACGAAACCAACCTGTTACACCCGACAGCCACATTGGAACTGAGTCAGACCATCCTAGCGGGGAATCCACGAACTATGACTATACACTTGTATAGACTACACTGAATATATACAGAGTGCCATACTTCAAATGTTACGTAGGGGGGGGCTCATATTACATACAGTGCCCATGTTATCACCTTTACCTGTATTCAAAGGCTCCATATTTATTTTTCAGTTCCATTTAATATCAAAAATTGTCAAACGATTGTTATCTGAAAATTTTGACAAAATGTTAGTTATTAATTAAGTTAGAGATTTAATTCTTTCTTTTAAAATATATTTTAGATCTGTATTAAAAGAAAATATCTTCAATAGTTTCTCAGACATGTTTTAAATAAATATTACTCAGGCTCTTGAATGAAGTTACGAAATTTTTACCTGCATGATAAGTGTTTAATGATATGCATTTGAAAGCATTTTTCTTCACATTCAGAATAATGGAGTGAACTGATGCAAGGACGATGACGAAGATTAAGTCGATGAATCTGATATTAAAAAAAGGAGGAATGAAAGACCATCATTTACTGATAAAATGTAATTATATAACGGTAAAATTACAGGTAAATGCTGCTGATTACTCTTACTATGTTATCTTAAGCTAACCAAATAGAAGAAATACTAGAAATAGGAAATCATAAATAGATATTATTTCATTCTTATTAATAAAATTGATGTTAATTTTTGAATCTGGATGTTGATTATATCCAGTATCGTAATCTAATTGCATTGATTCGATATTTGTCCAAGTAAAAGAAAGATATGATGACTTGTTGAATCGATGTATTCCTTAGTATGGAATGTGTCTTTGTTGATATGAAATTTAATGTGGTAGTTGAATTCGCAGAGAGAATTTCAAACACATTGAAATCATATTTCAAGACACATCAAAATAACAGGAAATTTACTTTCTTTCTGTTAGGTAACCGTGTTAATAAATTCTACTATTCAAGAATAAGACGGCTTAATAGAAGAACAATTCGTATTAACACTATAAGCAGTAGCCATTATTATTAAATAATCTACGTAATAATTATTGTCTGCCAGCAACTTCACGACCTTTAAACAATTGTAATTTCAATACATTAACTCCAAACAACTTTTTAAATTACTTCTGTTTTTAATTACGTTAACCATTGTTTAATAATTATTTAAATAGTTAATATTTTATTTTGGTGAACAGCATTACCATAAAACCAGTTCTCGATTTAAATTTACATATCAAAGTTTTATCAATAAATAACGATAAATCTTAGTGATAAATCTTAAATAAATCTTAACGATTTTTTTTTTGGGTGGGAGGTAATTGGAAATCGGTTTCTTCAAATTATTCCCTACACTGATGAATACAATAGTTTAGAAAATATCAAATCCTAAGTAGAAAACAAGTATATGAAAAATTTATAGATACACAAATATTAACAAACTTTTCTATTACCTTCAAACGTGCAATTAACAGTTTCATTTGTGTTCCTACGTGGATTCTTGCACCTTTCATAGGATTAAAATATTTTAATTTGCTGTTTATATCCAAAAAATAAACCTATGATAAACCAATTAAAGTTGTACAAGTTAGTGTAAGATAAGGTTGTTGAATCTGATCAATCTATATTGCCATAATAATTTTATGGTGAGGATACAATATTAACGATAATAAATAACTTTAAACTTATGCAAGAAATACATCTATTTTTTCCATAAGTTTAAAGTCGTTTATTGGTGTAACTTGGGAAAATTAGGTAAATTAGTGATAATTTACATACCACTAAATGTCAAAATAAAAAAAAAAATTAAAAAAGAATTGAACGTGTGTATGCATAATTTAGATGAACACATTTAGGCTGAACACATTTGACTATTTAAAAAGTTTATACAGATTAAAATCGTTTACATAAAATGACCGGTTTCGTTCTGGCAATTGACTCATCAATGCAATTGATTTGTAATGTGTAAAAAACTGTGCTAAGCCGAATTTTTTTATTCGTGTAATAATAAATTTATTCAAGTGGAAATAAAGAATTACAAGATTAACATTTGAGCGGTTCAGTTCAACAATGAATTTGTAAGATATACATTGTTAAATTTTTCAGATAAACCTTGTAATTTACCGATTTACAAATGACAATTATTGCTTAAAATAAATATAAACAAAACCAAAACGGTTAAGATTTGACATTAATAAAATTCAAGCAAAAAATTCCTAAAGAAATTCTGAATGAAATATCCACAATTTAATCCTGCTAAGAATGCTGTATTTACATTTACATTGCTTATATATGTACTTTGAAAACTTCTGAAATAATTTTTTTTAACTCTCACAAAACCAGACAGTACCAGAAAATGGTTTAAAATAAATATTTTCGCAAACTAAAAGAGTAATCGAAATAATCGTATTTTTTATTTAAGAAGATGAAAATGAAAGGAAATTCTTTAAAAGGATCAATTGATAAAATAGGAAACAAACTTCCATCATTTGACAGCAGTAAAACTCTCTTGTTATTGACTTCAAACTGCTGCTATTAACTTTTAAGATTTTTTTTCATGTTTCATTAGGCATTTGAAACTTACCTTATTATTTATAATTTTTCATTCTTTTTTTTATTTATAATTTTTTTAGTTTTTTTATCAATTGCCATTAGTCATATAAACATTTATCATGTTATTGTTCTACGAAAATTTAGGAACAAATTTGAGGCCTTGATGTACTTCTAAAACAAATATTCAAAACAAACAAAAGTTTGTTTTTAAGGCCTTTCCTTAAGTTATTTCGAACCTTAAGTCAATTGCTCAGACAATAAAATAATTGTGCTAAATGAATGTTCATAACTAAAGTAGAAATGTGCATTTCTGAGTCGTCTTACCAGCTCTACAGATCTATTAGCTCTAAATACAATTATCTTTCATAAAATTGAAAAAGAGAATAATTAAAGTTAATTGTTTTAAACATTAATAAAATATCTAATATCAAATTCAATGTAACAAATAAGTTGAAAAAGATTTCATACTCCTGAGTGAATGTCTCCTATTGTTACGTTGGCATCCTCTAAATAAAAAAAAATCAATACTGACGTAGTAGGTCCAAAAATCTTCATTGATTCTGCAAAAAATAAAATAATATACCAATAGAATTGTGAATTAAATAGCTGATAATTTTTCATTTATCAAAGAAATGGAAAGGAATAAAGTAAAATTAAGCTTCAGTATAATTTTAACAGCAAAAATAAAAATAAAAAAAATTTTCATTCAGTCTAAATTGGTTTAGATTTTAATGTGTTCAATGTGTTTAATGTGTTTTTGATGTGTTCTCGATATTCTGTCATTGAAATTGGCTGTTGTTTATATTGAATGGAAATATGACTTGATTTTCTACGAATTTCTATGTAGTATTCAATTTTAAGTAAGTGCTCAAAAACTGAAATGGAAATACCTTGTTTTAGAATAAATCAATTCTTTGATAAAAAAAAACTATATAGTTATTTGGAACTTAGCATTAACGAGATTATGAAATTCTAATTCAAATGGCTAATTCAAAATGTAAAATGTAATAAAATAACTGAGAAGAACTATAGAAATTTAAATAAATTAAAATTCAAAACTAATGCAATTATTGAAAAGAGAAAGTTATGTGGAACTTAAAAAAGTTATTTTTTTAAATTTTTATTGACAACAAAAAAGTTTGATAGAAAACAAGAAATAGATAATTGTTATTTGAGATAATTGATAATTGATACTATTCGCATCTAAGCCAAAAAAATTAAGTTCTTTTTGAAAAAATTCTTTTATATAAGATGGGTTGACCATGGAAGGTCACCATAGCAACTAAACCGTATTATTCCTTTATTTACTGGGAAAAGAAAACAAAACTAAGTATTAAGTAACACTTTGTTTCATTATTTAACATAAAAAATAAAAACCTTTATTATGGTGCTTATAAGTCTCTACGAAATTTAAGTTTTACTGAACTCTTCCAAACGGTCTTGCGAGTAACATGGCTCCTTATAAGCTGATATAATAATTCAGTCATTTAGCTTTTTAACAATCAGAGTGCGGTATTACCTAAACTGTTTAAAAATCTGTTGTTAAAGCAAAGTCACAAATACATTTATTTATATTTTCACGTAAACATTATTCTGTGAACTAAAACTAAGGATATAGTCGTGTAAATGTTTAAAAAAACATTTTGCTGGTTATTATAACGAAATCAGATAAAAATCAAATAACTTTTTTAATTACTAATAAACTTTAAAAAAAACACCGAATTGGCCTTCTTAGGGGCCCGTTCCTTTCAAGGCCAAACTGTTTCCAAGAAGGCCGTAGAGTAGTACTGAATAAAAATGTTAACGACATGCTTCTTCACAATTAAATACCTACTTAGTCAACAAAAGAATTAGATACTAAACTGAGTAAATATGTTAATCACAACCTTTAATGTCACATAATAAATTAGACATTCATATAATTCTGGGAAGATGTTCCTAGTAAGACCAACCGTTAATTTTTTGATCGGCGTTACAAGGAACCACTGGCTTTCCTAGAAACAGTTCTGGTTTTCTAATTATATTGCACTTAAGTAATAAATTCCTTCTTCAATAGCAAAGCAAAATCATAATATATCAATGCAGAATAAAAATCTACATGAAAATGCCAGTATTATTACTTGAAAAGTTACATTTTGCTGTGCGCGGGAATTAGAATTTCAGCGTCCACAACCGGCCTCGGCAAAGTGAAGGACCGCCCTGACAAAATGGCGGCGCTAGCGACTGGGCGCCGTCTATGTGTCCTTCAGTTGGATGGATCTTTGTGTGAGTAGAGCGAAATGATAATTGATAAATTTTAGTCGAATAAATGGTGGTGACTTACTAAATTTTAAAGCTACACAGTTTCCAATTACTGCTCTTGTTTGAACTATTTCGACGTCACCTCCACAGTTTTCATCTTTCTTGCTTGTGGAACACTAATACAAAATATAAAATTTTAATATATTCTATCAAAAGTAAAAAAAAAATTAAAACAAATAAGCTTACAGAGTAATTATAAAATTTTAGTGTCTCGTATGAAAAGTAGAAAAACTTTAAGAAGTAATTAGCTTATAGAATAATTCCATAAAAGTAACACATCTGAACATTTTATATGAAATTGTTCCATACTTGTTTTGGAGCTCTTTCCTCCTACAATATCTAGTATAAAAAATCTTTAACATCCCTCAAAATAAACGTAATAATTTACATCTATTTTCAAAAGCAAATTTTCGAGGAGAATACTCGTCTTCTCTTTCTCAAGCCTATTTCCATAACAATAAGTTTGCGAAATTTTGAACAACAATATTTCTACGCAATGTAAGTTACTTCGTATTCACATTTTGTTAACAAAAAAACTAATATTATCTGTTGTTTTTAAGTTATTCACTTAAAAAACAAGTGTGCCCCAAATGTGCAGTAAAGATTTAGTGTAGTGTAATCTTTAGGATTACAACATAACTCAATATGAAGTTTCTCAAATAAATATGTTAACAAAAAAGTTGCTTCATTTTATTGCTAGTTGCTTGGTTTTACTACTCATTTTCCGATTTCTTATTTCTGTCGTATCTGCCGGATGTGTTTCCAAGTTGATGAACTACGCCAAATTTTAGCTAATCATTTAGCACTTGAAGATGGTTAGATTATAACTGAAATCGGGTTGTACTTATTTTGTTTATTTATTAAATTTAAATCATAGTTTAACAGGTGTGCCGGCTTACTCCTTTGTTCTCTTAAATTAGCAACAATTTCATTAAACTTAAAAATCTATTATTTCTTTTAAAATTTCTCAGGTGCTTTTAACTGAAAAAAAAAAATAACAAAAATGACAAAAAACAAATGATGCTAAATTTTAGTAATCAAAAACTGATTTCTTAACTTTTAAGGGATAATTGAAAAAGAAAATTGTAAATCGACTGATTTAATGTTATTTATTATAATATATTGTATATTGAAAAGAGGACGAAATCTTATCACCTTATTAATAATGTTCTTAACAGGTAGTATTTTCGTAGGTGTTTTTAAAAGCAATCAACATAAGTCGTGAAATGCAGATAATTATCCATATGAACCAAGGAGTTCGTTTTCCCAATTATAACGTTCTTTGTGCTTATTTGTGAATTCTTTAGTGTAAAAAAAAAATCTTACCTTAATTTTAATCTTCATTTTATCTGGGGGTAATTTCCAATGATACCAAAGAGTATCCATAGTCATATTAAGCAGAGGAAGCAAATCAGCACTAGAAGATACATTGTTATAACGTTGTTCAATTAAACGCATAACATATTCTCGATTGGGAAATTTATATGGACAAAAAAGTAGGGAGGCTAATGAAACTTCGTTCTCTTCAATCATATCAAATGTTCCAACTGGATCTTCATATAAATATTCCTTGACACATTTGGAACACTGAAGAATACTAAAGCTAAGGCAGACAAGGATTAAATTGAACCAAATAATCCTGTGAAGATTCTTGTTTTTTTTGTTGATAATTTTTGAAATCCCTGGAATACTTGGTACTTTGGAAGCTGTTTCTAAATCTGCAGTTTTTTTTACAAACGTGACATTCATATTCATTTATGAAGAGAGAAAAACTATTGTATATACAAATATAGTTTTATACCATATTTTATAATCTCCATTGGTTTGATCCAATGATCTTTTATTGGATTTCTGCTTCTTGTCGGATACGTAAAATAATGAAAGACTACAATAGCTGTGGCGAATGACAGTAAATTTAACTACTGGTAACTCTTATCACAGATAAAGTTAGTACTTTCAATTATAATCGGAGTAGTATTGACCATGTTAACTTTGATAGATAATAACTGTTTTTGAGGTCAAAATTCTATCTTTATAATTTACACATTTAAATCCAACCACTATTGAAACTCTTGTAGTAGAAGCAGCAATAGTAGGATGTGATTTTTCATCTTGTAATAATAATGCAATTAGAAATCTTATATTTAAATTTGCTTATACTTTTTGAAATAAAAAGAAGATTCTTTGACCCCAACGATAATTTCTTATTCTCCTTTTTTGTCTTTTTTTTTCAAGTTGAAAAATCTGAAACGAAAACTGTAAGGTAAAAAAAGAAAAAAAATAATCTTTTACGAATTTGTAAATCAATAAATAATTAAATGTAAGAAATGCATAAATTTAATGTAATAAATGTAGTTATATTCAATAAAAAAAAAATAATGAATTTGGTAAACTATTTATGGAGATTAAAGAAATATTTTTAGATAGTAACGTACATTTTTTGGTTAAAATAAATAATAGCAATTACATTTTCTATGAAATATTAGTATGAAAGTAATATTTACTGGATGTAGTTTCGTGAAAATGAATCCCTGATTTTTTTTGCTTTATTGAAAATACAGTTTTTGATAAATAAAAAAAAAACCCGAAGGAAATGGAAGGAATCTTTCAATCGTTTGTTATGTGCAATATAAATTCAAAGAGTTGACGAAAAGTTCGTATACCCTATCGTACCGCTCATTGTGGAATGTTTAATAATTCCCAACACAGAATTGTCAGCAGAATTAACATTGCAATATTATTTAAAAATCTATGAACCTCTTATCATGTGAATGAAGCTTCAAATTTTTTTCTACATGTAATATATTCCATTCTACTGTAAAACATCATTTCAACGTATTTTTCCAACCATACCCAAAAATTTTATTTTAAGTAATATGATAACGTTTTCAATGCTTCTTTGTGTACGGTGGAGAGTGAAAATAGCTCTGTACTTAAAGTTTACCTGGACTAGTTGGTCTTTTATGGATATTTTTATTAATGTTCTGAGAATTGGAAGGTGAATTAATGATGAGCAACTCGAAAGGAAAACTAACATCGACGAAAATTTAGCCACGAAGCCAATTTTATATTTTATTAATAGGGAGAGTTGTATTTTTCGTTTCAGTTTCTAATTACTTATATATTTTTGATGAAAACAGATATCGATAAATTGCTCTGAAACTGAAACTCCAAAACAAGTACTAAATATTGCATTTCATTATTTATTGAGAGCTCTATTTTGCAGTTGTTATTATAAATTTTTATAGCTGTATGTCGAGGCATATTGACTTTTATTCTTCTAGGAAAGTTTTCCTTTCGTGATGCTCATCATTGATTCATTTTCGAATTTATTAAACGAAAATAGAACTCTCATGTTTAATAAAATATAAAATTAATTTTGTGGCTAATTTTGTTGGACGTTCGTTTTCCTTTCATGATGCTCATCATTGATTCCTCTTCCAATTCTGAAAACATTAAAAAAAAATTAAAAAACCAACTAGTCCAGATAAACTCTCCACCGTGCACACTGAAGCATTGAATTCGTCCACAATGAGCGGTACGGTAGGTTATACAGACTTTTCGCCAACTCTTTGAATTTACAACGCCCATAAATTATATAACTTGTAACAGTTTTTCAGGTGCTATCCTTGAAGTTCAAACAGTTTCTTTACAGTTACTTTTATTTAAATATATAAATATTAGCGTATACGGTTCACATTATTATATAAAGTGTTTAGAACAAATGGTAAATCCCAATGGGAAACGTTTTCAATGCTTCAGTGTACACGGTGGAGAGTGAAAATAATCCTCTACTAAAAGTTTATCTCGACTAGTTGGTCTTTTATTGATATATTTATTTAATGTTTTGAGAATTGGAAGATGAATCAATGATCAGCAACTCGAAAGGAAAACTAACATCGACGAAAATTTAGCCACGAAGCCAATTTTATATTTTATTAACATGGAGAGTTGTACTGAAATAAACCACTTCTCTATCATATCTTCATAAACATCAAATCTATATTTCAACCCAATGACGGGCCTTCTTCAGGATAAAATATAAATACAAAATACAGTAAAGATAAAGAGAAAGAGAAAATACATCTTCTTTCCCTTTCAAATCATGATCGAATATAAAGTAATAATCATAAAGATACAAAGCAAATTCTAACAATTACAAAAAACGTACCAACTGACATATATCGTCTAATAATCATAACAATAACATAATAATAACATAAATTCTAGCCAAAAAAACAATCAGTAACAAACAAAACAATATAAAGTGAATGAACCACATAAGGATTATTTTAAAATCAAAAATTCTCTAATTTTCTTGTTGTGTAATAACGATTTTTTGAAAATACTTAAGGATACCGCATTTACTTTAAGAGATTTATCTCTGATGATACATTCAGAACTATTAATTAGACAAGATTCCAATTTGAATCGTTTAACCTCGTCTTTAACATTCAATACGATGTGTACGATGGAGTCAGGACAATGGTTGTTCTTCATACAGTGTCCTACCCATTCCGAAATTTTGTCATCTCCGTTGTCATATGCAGTGGTGTGCTCGCGGACCCGTTCTTTCAAAGTTATGCCCGTGTTGCCAATATATATGTCCTTACAATCTCTGCATTGTAGAGCATATACCACCCCCATTCTATTCAATTGAGAATTTTCTTTTCGAATCCTCTTTTTCTTGAATAAGGTGTTCTCTTTGTGGAAAATGATACTGGTGTCGTTGTTCATGCACACATCCTTAACATGTTTGTTTACTTTCAAGCCTACTGGTAAATTTATACATTTGACAAAGCTTTTTTTAATTTTCATTTGATTGTTAGAATTCACAATTTTTCTGTTCTTAAAAAATTCTCTGAATGTTTTATCGATAAATTTTTGGGGTTATTCATTAATTAAACGAGTCTTTTTGAAGTCATTTACTTTACTACTCCAAATTTTCTTATCATGGGTATAATTAATTATTCTTCTTAAATGTCCTTTGATTATTTCTTTCTTGGTGGATATGAGATGGTTGGAATTATAATTCAGTAAGTGGTTACTTTGGTAGGGTTTTGTATAATGTTCACATTTTATAAACTCAGATTCAGATTTTGTAATTTTCAAGTCCAGGAAATGAATGCTGCCGTCAACTTCCTCTTCAACTTTAAATTTGATGTTCTTGTGTATACTGTTGAGATGGTTCAGGAATCTTGAAAATTGTCTTTAGTTCCTTCCCAGAAAATGATAATGTCATCTACGTACCGTTTATACAAGAATTTAGCTTCTTTCCAATTCATAATGTGATTCTCTTCAAGTCTGTTTAAATAAAAATTACAAATCGTGCCCGAAATGGGAAATTATATACTCTAGATATCGAATCTATGTACACTAATGTCCCTATTAAAGAAGCATTAACTGTAATAGATGAGAAATTTGATGATAATTTACAAAGAAGATTCAAAATTAATAAAACATGGTTATTAGACTTGATTAATTTAATATGTAAATATAGTTACTTCATGTACGAAAACAAAATGTACATTCAAAGAACAGGTTTTCCAATGGGTAGTCCTATTTCGGGCACGATTTGTAATTTTTATTTAAACAGACTTGAAAAGAATCACATTATGAATTGGAAAGAAGCTAAATTCTTGTATAAACGGTACGTAGATGACATTATCACACAAGAACATCAAATTTAAAGTTGAAGAGGAAGTTGACGGCAGCATTCATTTCCTGGACTTGAAAATTACAAAATCTGAATCTGAGTTTATAAAATGTGAACATTATACAAAACCCTACCAAAGTAATCACTTACTGAATTATAATTCCAACCATCTCTTATCCACCAAGAAAGAAATAATCAAAGGACATTTAAGAATAATAATTAATTATACCCATGATAAGAAAATTTGGAGTAATAAAGTAAATGACTTCAAAAAGACTCTTTTAATTAATGAATACCCCCAAAAATTTATCTATAAAACATTCAGAGAATTTTTTAAGAACAGAAAAATTGTGAATTCTAACAATCAAATGAAAATTAAAAAAAGCTTTGTCAAATGTATAAATTTACCAGTAGGTTTGAAAGTAAACAAACATGTTAAGGATGTGTGCATGAACAACTGTTACAAGTTATATAATTTAGAAGTTATTTAAATTGTAAAAGCAAAACGATTTGTGCAACTAAATATTTTCATTCTTACTTCAGGAGATCTGGTGAATAATACGAAGTTAAATTCTTTAACAAAATTAGTGTATAATGTCTTGTTATTGCAGCTAAACATTGCATTAATACAGACCAATTCCTGTTTTCAAGTTACTTGGAATAGAATTTTTTGGCTGTGGTTAAAAAAGTAAGAGTTTAAATAACACTACAACTCATTGTGTTGAAATGATGTTTTGTAGTAAGTGTAGAATACTATGAGAAATTACATGGGAAATTCAGTAGTATCAAAGTAATTGGGATGAAGCTTAAAAATATAATTGCCTTGATAAGAGGTTAATAGATTCTTAAGTAATATTACCCTTTATAGCTTTTACAATCTCTACTGCTGTTGTAAACACTTGGCCTAGTTATTGAAAAGACTAGTCACTGAAGAAATTTGCCACCATTTACCCGTCATGGTGGTTAACTAAGTTATTGATATTGTGTGGATTTTGAGAGCAATTACATATCTTGAAAAGGATACAAAAAAACGAGGTAGGAATAGTGATTAGTAAACCAATCACAGTGCTTCGCAGCGGCTTCTGAGTCACCTTTACTGTAGAATAGACTTTGCCGGAGTGGTCTAGCAAATGCTCGCGCGAATCTCTTTGCGACCCCATGCTATCTTAACGACCCCTATATGGAATAATCGTCATTCTTAACTCAAACCTTTTTAATACACTAAATAATACACTAACAAACTGAAATGTATTCAGAACCGAACTCTTTGTTCACGGAGTCCAGAAAAAAAACAAACAAACAAATAAAAACTGAGTAAATTAAATCGTATAAGAAACGCAGTACAACCATCTTTAAGTTTTGCTCGTACAACAAAATTAATCAATTGGAGACTGAAAAAAGTTATTTTTCGCTGAATTTTTTTTTCTTTTTCTCCAAAAGGTTTCATTAAGAGTTCAATTTCCAGATAAAATCTAATGTTATCGTCCATTTTAGTTATCACATATTTAATATTTCTAGAGTTGTCAGAAACCTTGTATTCGAAAAACCTGAACTTGAGTTCCGGACTTACCGGAAATGTCAACCCTTATCCCAATTAACTCTAAATCCTCTTGTAATTTTAATTACAAATGATTACGACTCTTATAGCCGCAGAAACTTGCAATTCTGTAATTGGGACTTTTGAAATGTCAGGAATCAGATGGAAACAATAGTATCAAATACCCATACGAATAGACTGTAAGACAACGATCATCATTATATATTATTTCTCAAAGGGTTTTTTTTGTCGGAACGCCATATTTCCTTTACTACTTCATCAAAATCAATGATTGAGGCATCATTTTGAAGATTACGTTCCCCGCTAATGACGAAAAATAAACAAATTGTTTAAAATTAATGTTTTCGTTAAAAAACTTTATTATTAAAAACTTTTTATAAAAATGTAGAAACGCTTTAACAGATGCGCCTTATTTTTCGAAAACGAAAATATTCTTTAGCGTTGTAACCTTCAACTATTTCCTTTTTTGAATAAAAATGCACTTTAAATGATATTTCATCGTTTATTTAATAACAACAGATAAAAAAACAAACAAAGATTTATATTTTAATAAAAATAAACGATTTATTACAATAGAAACATAAAAATTAGTCAACTTCTCATATATTATTTCTCAAAGGTGTTTTTTTTATTTCCCTTAATACTTCATCAAAATCAATGATTGAGATATTTTCAAGATTACGTTCACCGCTAATGATGAAAAATAAACAGATTGTTTAAAATTGATGTTTTCGTTAAAAAAATTTATTTTAAAAATCTTTTTATAAAAATGTAGAAGGCAATCTATTGACAATCTGTTCATTTATTTATTTCCACATTACCATTCGGTGACTGATCAAGACACCATGCGAATTATTCGCACGGGTCAACTTTTTTATAAAACTTGAGAAGACGCCATTTATTGACAATGTGTTTAACTAACATGCACACAATCTGTTGGATTTGTTTATTATTTCTCAAAGGTGGTTTTTTTGTTGCGAATTATTCGCACGGGTCAACTAGTAAGATATTAATAGTAAACCAACTTTTCGATTATTTCTATTATTTTATTTATTTACTGTGGTGATGTTGCTACAAAAAGATTCTAGAATTGATGTTGATATCTTATAATTTTTCGATTTTCGAAAACTAACAATTTTATTTTTATTCTTAAAAAAGAATTTTTAAGTTTCTTTCAGCAACATTTTATTTTGAACAGTTTCAGAATTTATGTTATACAACAGTTAAAACTTTATGTATATTTCTGTCAGTCGAAGTCATTTTTTTTTTCGTTTTTTTTCAATTTATTTCATGCTGAAAAATGAATAGTAAAATTAGCTTTTGTTTTTTTTTGTTTTTTTTTTTTATACACACGAGGTATGTGATTGAAGATTTCTCGTTATTCGTACAGTATGGAAAATTTTTTTTTTTTTTTAATATAAAAGACCTCTTTTACTTGTAATTTCGGATATTTATTATCGATAACAAAATTTTATATCATCCCAATTAATAATATGATTTGGAAATTTGTTTAAAATGTTAAGTAATAACCGATCGGATTTAGTTCATGCGAGTTTCAAACACTTTGTTAATGTGTAGTATTTACTTAATTGTATAATTCGTTAAAACTGCTCTAAATGTATTCTTCATACTTCTTTATCACTGTGGGATTTCATCTCTTCAAAAAATAAAAATAAGAAGTAAAATCAGGGCGAAATTAAACTGTTTGCAGAAATAACTTATGAACGAAGAAATACTTAAAAATTTAAAAAAGAAATAAAAACTATGCCTAAAATAAATAAACAAGTTTTAATAAAGACCAATAGAATAAATAAATAATTCAAAATATTATAAATCCACGTTTGTACGGCAAACTTTACATTTAACTTATATAAATCTTATTAACCTAATTCTACACTTCGTTAAAATTGTATTGAATTCTGATTATTTTTAAAGATCAGTTAATTCTATGAAATTTCGTTAGCTCTTGTAAATTCTTGTAGATTTAAATATAATCTTAGATTATTTTTAAAGAACAGTTATTTTACAATCGAATAAATTTATAAATTTAACTTAGTCAATTTTTTTTTTCAGAAAAACCCGCCTAAGAGCGCACACTATACCGGCAGACATCCATCTCAGCTCCCTGGGACTTTTCGTTGCAGGATGTGTACTAAAAATTATCCCGATATGAAAAAAATCACCATAGACGTATTTGGCTGTTATTTTTGTATTAATTGTATCGTGACACATGAGAAGATGAAAATGTTGCTACACGGACCCGACAACTCTGGAATATGTCCACCGGCCCGTGATCTATACGGATGTTCAGAAGTATTGTGGTATACTAAAATACCAATGGGGATAAAATTATCACAAGAAGCAGAATTTGCTACTTATAAACTAATGGCTTTGACACACTGTTGTGAATCAGAGATGAATATTAAAAAAGCCTTTCAATCACCAGTTTAATTGTTATTGTTATTTGTAATTAAAAATATTCATGTAACTTTTTTATATTATATTATATTATAAATACTCAAAAATTCTTGTCTGTGCTGTCCTAATTTCAAAATCTAAAAACAATATTTATCTTTAATCAACGTTAAAATAATGTAAAAATCAAGATAACAAAAATAAATCAGATACATGTATATAAAAATAACAAAAAATCAATACTAGAAAAAAATAGGAAAATAAAATAAGAACCTAAAATAATAATACTAGTAAATTATAAAAAAAAATTTCTTTCAAGCCATCTCAACATTAAGAATGGAAAACAATATTCAAAGACCTACCTATATAGACTACATGAAATAGCTCAAAGAAATACTGATAACAAACTTTGTGTGAGTGTCTGTCTGCCGAATCAACTTTGCTGATCCCTGCTGCCTGCAGAAGACAAAGAAGATGAAAAAACCCCAAGAAAAACAGTACAAAGAAGAACAAAAACTTTGTAATACATTTCTATTTTGCTTGATTCAAGTACTCTTTAAAAATAAATAAAATCAGTTGTTAGAGACTGAAAGAAAAATTCATTTACTCATTTCTTTGTTGCAATGTAATAAACATCAGTTCTTAAAGACTGAAAAATTCATGTATTCTTTGTAACAGTTCAATAAAATCAGTTGTTAGAGACTGAAAAAAAAATTACAATCTATGTGGCAGTTTAATAAATCATTTTGTTAGCGATTGAAAACAAAAAAAATATACTAATCAATGTTAACTGTACTCCTTCTAGACTTTAATAAAATGTATTGTAATTTGTCCTTACAAAATGTCTCGACCTGAATTT
Source organism: Thereuonema tuberculata (assembly GCA_023159025.1). Lineage (NCBI taxonomy): Eukaryota > Metazoa > Arthropoda > Chilopoda > Scutigeromorpha > Scutigeridae > Thereuonema > Thereuonema tuberculata. The sequence continues at coordinate 18,405,450 of JAFIDM010000002.1, forward strand.
TTTCCCTCCACACCCCCAACACAAACACTTAATCTTAAAGAAAAAAAATAGTTTTTCTTAAAATAAATTGTTCAAAAAAATCAACCAATATTATTAAACATCAAGATCTTTGATACACTAGTAAATAATATCCTTCTTAAAACTTGGATCTAATTCAAACGAAATCACACAACAACTTTAGAAAAGATTAATTTTAAATTGATAGTTCAATGGGTCACACGAATTCCTTTACTTTATCACTCTTATTTATATCAGAACAGGTTAAACTTTTTAATCTATCAGATATTACAAAGAAAAAAAAAGTTTTTCTTAAAATAAATTGTTAAAAAAAAAATCAACCTGTATTATTACACATCAAGATCATTGATACACCAGTAAATAATATCCTTCTTAAAACTTGGATCTAATTCAAACGAAATCACGCAACAACTTTAGAAAAGATTAATTTTAAATTGTTAGTACTATTCATTTCAATGGGTCACACGAATTCTTTTCCTTTATTATGAACCATAGAGGCACCCGAACAGTTTAAACTTTTAATCTATCAGCTATTACCTTACCTTCACCACTCGAAAATTCTGTTCATTTCAAGAAATTTGATGGGTCATATAACCTACTTATCTGTATTTTTACTTTTGAGGTCGAAGTGACACCCTAGTTTTATATCCTAACGGGTTAAATTTCGATCTATTAGGTAATACGCTATAACACATTCACCAATCGATAGTACTTTTAATTTCAATGAATTTGATGTGTCACATGCCCTCTTTACTTGTATTTTTACTTTTGAGGCCGATATACCATCCCAGCTTTATACCCGAACGGGTTAAACTTTCGATCTATTAGGTAATACGCTACAACCCCTTCACCAATCAATAGTACATTTAATTTCAAGAAATTTGATAGGTCACACACCCTACTTACCTGCATTTTTACATTTGCGGCCGATATGACACCCCAGCTTTATACCCGAACGGGTTAAACTTTCCATCTATTAGGTATTCCGTTACAACTCCTTCACCAATCGATCAATCATCTCATTACAAGAAATTTGAATGGTCACATGACCTACTTATCTGCATTTTAAAATTTGCATGTAAAATTACCACAATATGCAAATGACCCCTACTAATTTACATTTGATATTTCCATAATATGCTAATGAACCATGCTAATTTGCATTTCTCCCTTAAATGACCTCTAAGTCTCCTTCACCAAGGTGACTTTACACCAAGGTGACTTCACTCAAGGTGACCTTGTTCAAGGTGACCTACATCTATAACGCCCTGTTTTGTTCGTCTATACGACCCTATAAACTACTAACATGATTAATAAATCCTTTTGACATAAAACTTTTTTGGTAATCTAGCTTAATATAGTGAGTGTTATTTTGGATATCAAGGTTCGTATCACCTAGACAAATTTATTTATTACGATACAATGTCATGATAGTAGTTAAACTTTTTTAAAACAATATTTTATGGATTATAATAATTTGATAACTATATCTTAAATGATTATGTGTCGCCAGTTAAACTTTTAAATGTTATTTTTATAAATCTTTGTTTCCAGAATGACTATTCCTTTACAACTGCAGTATTTAAAATAACAGTATAGAAAAATAACTAGAGTATTTTCCTATTCATGTCTGTAGTATCAATAAGTTTCGTTTTCATTTTCTTTCATTATCTAATTTTCCTAAAATCTATTTGCTTTTAAAAATAATATCGTCTCCATTTCTGAATAAATTGTGTGTTTGTTGTATGCTATCTTCGTCGAAATAGAATATTGTGGAGGAAAAAAGAACAAAAAAAATCGATAAATATAATAACCTTTATTGAGGATTTACGTACTGCAAATAAACATTCTTAAAGTATTAATATAAATACAGATCCAAGCCTAATTACAAATTGAATTTTGTAGGCAGAAGATTATTTTGGAAATTGATATGCATTAATTTTATTTTTAATTTCTCATTTTAAAAAATATAAAAAGATCTTACTAATAAGATGTTAATTTGCAGCTTACCAAACCTTGACCAAAGTTTGAAAAAAAAATGAAATTAAAGCTTTTATAATTTTTTAATTGCATACTTCTCACAAATAAAACTTCACAATAGAAGACACTTGAACTTTTTAGATTATGAAGAATTTTTAAGCATGAACTTCAAAAAGAAATTAGTGTTTACTACATATGGTGAAGAACTTTTGATTAAATGGGAAGTGAGTTCTCATTGGTTTGTGATTGAACTTTGATTTTATAATATCATTCGTGAATAAATAATTGTTTACAAGGACAAATAAAGTCGTTGGGAAATTTAGCATCTAATATTCGTTTCTTTTTCGGCTTTTTTTGTTAAATACAGATTCGTAACAAAAGATTTTTGTACAATTTTCATTGGAAACTTACAATGAAGATCTAACAGCCACAAGTATCGTCAAATGTTATTTATATTTGTTCTCAAAACTTCAATATCATTTAACATCTTTAAATTATCGCCATTTAAACGAATAGTTATAATCGTTGAGTGTATTGGCTTTTTTAAACGTTAATTTATATGTATTTAGATTTTCAAAATTGCTAATTTGCAAGTTTCGATTTGCAAATATATTAATATATTAATAATTTACTTTAAGAAATATAATTTTTCAGAAAATATTATTATGCTAGTTAAATTATCAGTCTATTTACATTTAATGTAAATTAAGTGTTATATAAAATATTGTACAAATAACCATTTTGTTTTGTTTAGATAACCATCAATGTAGTATTACAGGAAAGTTTCAGTTATTTTTTCTTAATCTTTTCGCTTCCTTATTTGTTCTTGAGTATTTTACATCCATTTTCTAATATTTAATTTTACACAAAAAATTCAGTTTATAAAATTGAGTTACATTATTTTCTTGAAAAACGAAAATATAAGAATTCCATAAATTCAAAAATGTCGAGAAAGCAAAACCCCAAATACAAACAAAAATTTCCACATATTCTAGCAAACATAGTGTAAGTTGTTAGTTGATAATATTCTTCAATTGTTACAAAGACATTTGTTGAATAATATAATACTATCCATACATCTGGAATTTGAACTGGTGCTTTGACCACAGGAAATTTAGTACTATAATAATTCTCTCTACATTTACGAGGACATTTACAATGAGTAGCATTTGTTTCTGTAAGGATCTTCTTTGCAGCTAAAAAAGTCTTTTTATAAGAATCCGGACTGTCACAAGGCTTCATATTGAAATCCATGAAATGTGGTAAGCTAAGAAGAAAAGTGAAATAATGATATTAAAAATAAATTGGGATTTAAAATATGTAATGATTAAATATGAAACATTCCAGTCTTTTTTTTCTACAAAAGCTTTGCTAAAAAGACCTTTGAACAACTGAAAAATATTTTAAAATAATAATTTCTAATTAATAAAAACTTCTTTGGCAACAGTACCGACTAACTGACTTTTGTGTAGAGAACATCAAATTGAGAAATGAGCGAAATATCGAAAAACCAAACTGTTTGGGTCCACATAATAAATAGGTAAGTTTATCTTAATCCTGTATTCTAGAATGAGATTTATATAAGATTCAAAAGTTTATCTTTTTAATAATAAATAATATTAATAAAAATAAATAATATTAAATAAGTGGTTTTTCAAGAATGACAAATCCATTTTTCAGATTTATCGAAATCAGCATCATGATAATAAAAAATGATGACAACTTCTAAATCTGATTTTTTAGTCTTAAGTTGTTTAATATTAGTCAAGTTAAAGTTAGGTTACTAATCATAAAATTCTGTGTTTCTCAAATTGTTGAGTGATTCCGATGGGTTGAGTTCTGCGATTATATTGAAACAATACTTTACAAATTCTCGTGTCTTTGATGTTCGAAATAGACACATTATAAAAAAACAACTACAATTTATGATAGCATTTATTCATAAGATAACAGATATTCAGAAACCAAAAAGCCACGCTGGTTGCGAAGGATGACTATGGATTAATTGCTCCATTGTATGAGTTCATAGTTAGCACAAAATATACCTTTCCTTATTTGTGAGGCAGGAGAGTTTTCTAGTGGCACATCAATCATTTTAGGATTTTGGCCTAACTTCCTAAATTTCCGCCACACTGTAAAGACTATTGCTTTCAGTCATCAGAAATTTCTAGGAATTCCTAAAATTAATGCCGTATGAACATCATTCAGGGATCGAGAAACTGGCTGCAGTCGACGACCTGTCAACAGATAGCTCTACCAGCCTCATTGAAAACAAGATTTTACAAATCACGGCTCCACAGATGAGAGTTCTTCACAACGAGTCTAAGATTTTATACAATAAAATATAGAAACAGAAGTAACGATAACGCTGATCAGGAATGAAGATATAGTATTCGCTACCAATCGCCGATACCAAACTCACAATCCTGATTAAATTGCGATTCGTTCTAATTTGTCTGAAAATTCTAACTGTTTCCATTCTCTCAACTCAAATCACTTAAGTATTATGGAGAAAGAGATGATTTTTTTCAGTAGAAGTTTGTGGACTATGGCACAGCAAAAATATGCGATGGCACCAAAACGCAAAAAAATATGTGATTATCAAGTTTTCTAGTGTGAGTAAACATAAAGAATTGAAGAAAATGAAATTTCAGCTCTAAGATTACGTACAGCTCAATTAATTGACGAAACAGATTTTTTTATTATAATGTACTAATAACCACTAAATGTAGCAGATATCGCAGGATTGATATATAATAAAAATAAAACGACGAACATTATTGTATAAGACATGAATGTAATATTGTATAGGCTATGAATGAATAAGTAATGAAATAAACACTAATTCACAAAGGCAAAAATGCGAGTTGTGAAACTAAAGGTGTCTCAAAGTTAAAAATAAACAAACTAAAAAATGTTGTGACAATATGAGTAATGAATTTTTCTTTCTAGCTTAGATTTTTCTAAAAAAAAACCATAAAACATATTTTACCTGCACGTTAGATTTTTAAGTTTCTGTTCTATACAATTTGACATACATTTTCCAAATTCCTCTTCAGTTACACATGGATATTTCCGAGAATTAAAATTTTGCCTCTGAAATTATAATAACAGTTATTAAATAATTATTTAAATGGTATCTTAATTACTTCGACAGCAGAGTTCACAAACCAGTCAGCAGCATTGCGGTGCATAATTGTTTCTTATATTTCAAAGCACTAGCTAGACGGATCTTTTTGAAATTCATGCACATTTTTTGGGCAAGCGGCAGACTCATTTTTGTCAGATTATCTAGGCTTTTTATTAGTTATTTATTTATTTCATTTCATTACAAATATTTTATCTTACTTTAAAAAAGCTTATTATAATGAAAAAAATAAAAATTTTAAATTCATCTGGGCTGGGTAATCCATTGTCTTTGGGGTTTGACTCAACTCCCGGCAGAGATCAGAAATTTTTTCTTGGTGTTTTTCTAAGGTTCAATCAATCTTCCTTAAAACTAGGGCTTCTTTTATGAGGTTAAAGGCGGAGGACGTCGGACTGACCATTCTACGTCGGATGTCGTAAATCGTTAGGTCTACCATCTCCAGATTAAATCAATATAGAGTATTGAGGGAGATACTAGTGCGCGAGTTAATTCAAGAACTATCCGCGCCACGTAATGGAACTGGCTGATTCAAGAACTATTTGCCCCACATAATGGAATTGACCGAAACAAGGTTGCGAGAGTTTAATTCGGCATTTGCAATAATTATTTGTTGTATATGGCAGAGAAGGTTGCATCTCTGATCTTTTCCGATGCAAATTGTAGTCAGTCTGTCATTGTTGGCAAGTGTAAGGAGGATGGTTTGACCATTTCAGCCAGCAATGTGCAGAAAGTGTTACATAAAGAGAGAAATCGACAGCCTTCTGACCATGGATCTTCTATAAAACATCAACGAAACCGTGCGCAAACATCGCAATCCCAAAAGACAATCAGACGTGTGCGCCAAATGGTAACCAAAGAAAATCAGCCATCGCAACAACGGATTTCAAGCAGGTTACAAAGATCACAGCGTACCATTGGAAAATTATCAGGAAAATTCTGCGTATGGAAAGCCATCGTAAAGCCTGTGAACATAAGCTTACGCCGATTCACATCAGTGAACTTTCACGAACTGTCAAACTTTTCTAGAAGTACGTGGCTGGCAACAAATTGAGGTACAATTAGACGAGGCAGATTGTATTTCGATGACAACAACAACCAAGAGCAAATATATACCACATAGCGTATTAGAGTCATCCTCACGTAAGTTGTACTGGGACCGTCCCATTCACACAGACAAAACCATACATCACGACTTGTATGGCCTGACCTGACATCACACTTGTTGATAGGGTCAACAAACAGACCTACCTCATTGATATTGCAGTGCCTATCAGCAAGAACATGTAGAAAACTTACGCCGACAAGATCAGTAAATACACCGACCTAGCACACGAGCTCCAGAAGCAGTGGAGGCCAAGTAAGTATCCGAGTAAGTGTTCTACACATCGTTCTGTCTGCCACTGGTCTGGTGCCTAACACATTGCACCACAGTCTAAGCACACTAGGACTTCATAAAAACACTTATGCACAACTGCAGAAGGCTGTGGTACTCAACACAACATGCATAGTTAAGAAATTCATGGACACAACCACACATCCTTACAGCAAAATAAACCAAAGAACGCACATAACTAAACAAAACAAAACACAAATTCACTGAGCTATTTTTGATATTAGTGCTGGAAATGGAGGACAGCGCTGTTTCGAGGCTTTTTGGCCTCTCATCAGCTCCACCTATTCAGCATACCCAAGCTCAGTGAAAACCACACATCCTCTTTTCATATTTCTTTACACTTGACAATATGTGCTTTGATCCTTGGACCACCATGTTGTCTTTGCTGGGGAAACCCAAGGTTTGAATCTTTTACATAATAATAATAATAATAATAATAGTAATAATAATAATAATAATAATGATATAGCAGTGCCTATCAGCAAGAACATGCAGAAAACTCACGCAGACAAGATAAGTATATATACAGACCTAGCACACGAGCTCCAGAAGCAGTGGAGGCAGAACCGAGTACGTGTTGTACCCATCGTCTTGTCCGCCACTGGTCTGGTGCCTCACACATTGCACTACAGCCTCAGCACACTAGAACTTCATAAAAACACAACTCCAGAAGGCTGTGGTACTCAACACAACACGCATAGTTAAGAAATTTATGAACACAAGCACCCATCCCTAACTATTCTTCGAAACTTTTTTTTTTTTTTTAACACTTGGCAATATGTACTTTAGTCCTTGACCCGCCATATTGTCTTAGCTGGGGAAACCCATGGTTTGAAACTTTTTCGAGATAATAATAATAATAGGAATAATAATACGGATACTAATGATAATAATAACGGGAAGAGAGACTCAGAATTTCATTTAGATCGTACTTCATGTATAAAAATTAGGCATCGATTCCATAATTTAAATTTAAATTGAAAATTTCATGAAAAATTTTGATTTTCGCTCAATCTCAAAACTTTATTGTATTGTGTTCTATGATAATACAGAGTTGTAAGTTTATCTGGCGAGATATGTCACCGCAAATGCGAAATATTTTAAGTTAGGATATCTTCAACAGAGTTCATAGTTCTGTATTGTTCATGCAATTTGAAAAGGTGTTCTTATACAATGCATGAACAGAAATTATAGAATCATTTATCTTCTTGGCTAACTGTCAAAGGAAAAACTGTAACATTTATCGTATAACCAGTGAATTCTCATTGAACGCAAAATAATTTGTTTTAAGTTTAAGAGTATTTCTAGTAATCAATGTCTATTCAGCATCTGTGAATCACAGGAATAGACTGCCCAAGTTCCAATGGAAGGCAAGAGATTCCCGTATTTATCTTCAACGTTATTTGGTAGGTTTTATGAGTTGATTGTCTCGTAAAAACATAAAATTTATTAAAGACGAAAAAAATATAATGACTAAAAATTATTAATTTTCACATCTTAAATTTTATTTTAATAATTTATTGTGATATTTACAGAAATAATAATTTATTGTGATATTTACAGAAATAAGCTATTTCTAGATAAAACGAATTTCAATAAAAGCTTGAATATATGAAAACAAAAATTACTTATTCGGTCTAAGAAAATGTTTGAAAACTTGAAATCGAATGTGCAATTCAAAGTAGAAATATAATTAGCAGGGGTTAGGAGAATTTTGCGCTTGAATTTATATACATCTATTACAACAATTTGAAGGAAACAGCAAAATAGCAAGGTAGGGATAGCGATTTGTAAACCAATCACAATGATTCGCATCGTCTTCTGATATGTTTAAGAAAATAAAATTGATATTGGAATAAAATATTGCCACCAATATAGCAATTATTAAGTAAAAATACTATTTACATTTAAAATCTAGACGTATGTATTCGGTCCCCCACCTTTGATTGGGGACCTTTTTCAAGTCTCTGGGTAAAAAAGGAATAAAATGATTTCATTAGATGTGATCAATCTATACATATCACTTACAAAGCATATTATTATTAGTGCTGTGAAATATATTGTGGAAAATGACATCAATATTATAGAAGGAAGAACGTATTTCAATATGACAAAATTTGTTAATTTGGTAGCTCTCCTTTTCCAACTCCAAATGTTTTCGTTTAATTGAAAGGTACACATGCAAACAAAGAGAGTTTTTATGAGGCTACCGTCCTCCGCATACTTTGCAGAATGTGTTTTGAACTTCCTCGAATATAGAGCTTTTGCCTTAGATAGAGTTATACATAACGTACACTTTATAAACAGGTACATTGATGACTCTTTTCTTATCATTTATAAGGATTACGTTAACTCCATTTTGAATGATTTTAATAGCATAGATCCTCACATTCAGTTTACCATGGAAGAAGAAAAGGATGATGTGATTCTATTGTTAGATATTCTAATTCATAAACAACCACTGGCATATAGTTCCACGGTTTATAGAAAAGAAACAGTTGTTATGGTAACTATCAATAGCTCTGTCCCTTACTGTTATAAAACAAATGCATGGCCAAATGGCAGTTGATAGAGCAATCAAAATATGCTCTAGTCCAATGCTACTAGAGGAACAATTATTAAAAATAAAGCAAATTTTTGTTGGTAATGGCTTTTCTGAATCAGTAATTAATAACTGCATTAGAAAAACCCTCAATAAAAATAATATCAAATGATCGAAAGAAGCAAAGGCAAAAATAAAACAAAAAAGAAAATCGTTAATCCATATGTTTCTATGGTCTATGATGAAATAACATATAATAAAATAAAGCCCATACTATTCGATGCAGGAATAGGTATCGCGTGTAGACCTAACAACACAATAGCAAGTTTCCTTATTAAAAAGAAAGTAGTCAGCAAAGAGGATATTAAAAAAAATAAAATTAAACACGATACATGGCATTAAATGTAAACCCAACCAGGCAATATGGAATGTTTGTACATTGGTCAAACGAAAAGACCATTAAAAAAACGCCTCAAAGAGCATGAATATGCCGTAGAAAAGAAAAATACAATGTAAAATACGGCTGTTTAATGTAATAAGTTTTCACACGCACTTGACTTGGAAAATCCCATCATCCTGGGACAATATGAAAATGAGTATTTAAGAAAATTCTACGAATCCATAATGATGAAAACACGCAAAAGTTATAACAAGGAATTATCCACTAATAACGTGCTTGACTGCGGAATGTAATTTAAGTGAATTCCTAAAAAATAAGGTAATAGCGTTATTAATCCATAATTAGCAGATGACGGATGGAGAATTCTAACACCCAACACTAGAGGGAGACTTAAACGAGGTTACCCATATCATCAAGGGAATCAATTTTTTTTTGACGACTACTGCAGGAGGTAGACTTGAAAAAGGTCTCCAAATAAACATGGGGGACCGAATGCGTACGTCTCGATTTTAAATGAAAATAGAATTTTTTACATAATAAGTGTTATATTAGTCGCAATAATTTATTAGAATTTTTTAGCATGTTAAAAATTTTTTACCCAAAAAAAATAATTGATATTGCTTTAGTTGCCTTGCTTTTATAAACTGATTGCTGCGAATGCAAAAGGCGCAATTGTTGCGATTATTATGATTGTTATGATTGCTGCTGAGCTGTATTATATTTGTGATTGTTGCCAATGTAAAAGGCGAAATTGCTGCGATTGTCGTGATATAAATGTAATAAAATTATCATAAAACAATGTGTTAGAATTTCTCTTACCTCAAAATTTTAGTTTTGCAAATTATTCATATTTTAAAATTTTATTTTATAAAACAAAAATACGTACTACGTTTAGTCCAATATCAATGATAGGAATAGCTGATGCAGGAAGAGGAAATCCCCTATTTGGGTTTAAGTATCTTATCTCGTTTTCATGATCATTCAGAAACACCTAAGAAAAACAAAGGTAATGTATTTGACAAATAAAACTTGAAATATTTTGGAAATTTCCAAAAATATTATAGAAAGAAAACTTTATTCATAGCCTTAGGAATTCATAATGATGAATGTAAAGATGATCTTTCACAACCCTAAAATACATCATTTCTTTTTATTCACTGAAAATAAAAAAAAAATTCTTTGTTTAATTTTCTAAAAACTGTTCCATTGAATTTAATTACTTATTTCATCATACATTTTAATAAAACTGAAATGCTTAATTTTCTTTCTCGTCTAATAAAATGATAATTATTAATATGATAGGCATTCATAAAAAAAATCTTATTATATAATCTTTTGCAATATAACAAATACTAAGGAAAGGATTTGAAAAACAACATCTCCTTCCCTAATTATTTAAACGACATTATTATTCTTTAAAACAAACTTATATTTTCTGACATCTTACATTCGAAAAACAAATACCTGTAATAGATATTCTTTCATCCGATTTAGATCAACTTTAAAGTTTATATAATATTGAGTTGAAATCCCGTGGTAAACTATTATACAGTCTAAAATCAAAAGAAAATATTTGACAATATTAATAAACCACATTAAAAGAACTATCAATGCGTATCTCCAAATTAACTTCTTTTTAACAATTTACCAAAAACAAATTGCTAAAAATTTAATTTAGTAAAGTCAATTGAAGAAAAAAATCAATAAAGAAATATCAGAACAATCAAACCAATATAAAAAAAAAATGCTATTATTAAAGAAAAACTGTTTTTTTAAATTTCTTTTAAATAGAATAATTCCTAACAATAAAAATTTATATATTACCTACGGAAACAAAATTAAGAAAATATTTTTTCCACATTTTTTTAATTATTTTCTTGTTTCTTGTTTTAAACGGTCAGTTTGTTCAACACTAATTTACTAATCTTTCCCTCGAACGAATGTTTGGTTTTTGTTGACTGGATAGCCTAGCTTAGGAGAGCCAATAAGCTCGAAATGGCCTTCCCCGGGTCTCATCTTGACTTAAAAGCCTTCGCCTTTTTAAAACGAAGAATTGTATCTATTCTGACGAATCTTTTTCTACCAGATAATCACCATTATATCGAATGTAGGATTTAATAAACATAAACACAGAAACATAGTAAACATAGTAACATAACAACTTGCTTACATAGTTTTGGATATAAGGTTGTTAGTAAACATAATAAAGTCGCTAATTGAAAATTTTCAAAAATATATTCTATCCTATCCTTAGGGGGGGTTTAGAAAATAAAATGTGCGAATTGCGTAGGAAGTTGGTATGTTGGCGAAACCTCCAGAAAAGTTAAAGAACTCCATTATGAATACATAAAGGTTACATAAAAAAGGAGATATCGGGAGTAATTGTGAATCTACTGAATCACTGAAATTCTGTACTTTGTAAGGAAGGCAGAAAAAGAAAAATTGTTGAAGCTATTTGCATTCAGACTTTATAATGTGTTAATAGGAAGAAAGATCCTCACATTGAGACACTAAATCCTTCACGAGGCTAGAAATAGTGCTGATAATTAGACATAGACAACAATTAGAATAGCAAAATATTGTTAACATGGTTGTGTGAATTGTAAAGGCTAATGTCATTACATATATATATGTTTTCTTAATAATGAGACATAGGGGAGGGTGTTGTACCTTTGACCATTCTTGGTAGTTCTGCCATGTATCAGCATACTTTAAAAGCTTTTCTGTTTAATGTGTAACATTCGCACTATTTGCGCCTTTAAACCTTCAGTAGCAGTTAGATCTGTGACTTGCAAGGAGTGAAAAATATTTTTCCAATTCCATCACCAAAAAGTAAGTATTTTGCAAGTGAATTTTATTTTTTTTTCTTTATTTTCTTTTATTTTTTCTTTTGATTATTCTTTTAACAAGAATGAGTAATACATATACGCCTATAGATTCATTGTTAGGACTTTTAAGATGACTGGATTAACCTAAAAATTGTAGCATGACGTGAAACGTAAGTTCGACTGATGTTGTACAGCAGGGTGTTGTTCCTCTGACAAGGTCAAAGGTACAACATTACTTAATAATTTGCAAATGTTTTTACTTAGTCATTTTAGCAATATTTTTTGCCAAATTTTTATTTTTTTGCCAAATCTTATCCAAAGAAAGTAAACAATCGATTATTTGTCCACGACTGAGTCTGATGTTGATCAGGGAAAAGTGTTTTCGATTTTTCAGATGAATGCCATGAGTTGGAGAAGGAATTAAACTTTGAAAAAGAAGATTTAGTTGAAGAAAGTTATGACCTTGTCAAGCTGACAACAAAAAAAAAAAAACAAGAAATACTTTTTGGCCCAAATAAAGGAAGCAGTAAGTGATTATTTTAAAGTTAAATATTTGAAAAAACTACCGAAGATGGCGAAATTCATCCAATAAGATAACCAGCTCCACGACATAGAAGTACAAGATGTTGTTGCCAGGATACCAAATCCAACCCCCGCTGGCGGCACAGCTCGACTAAAAGATTGTCTATCTTTTGGAGTTGATTTTTCATTGTATAATGTAGAGCAAACGGGGCAGGAGTAGGCTACTTAAGCCATTATAATTTATTCATGTTTTATTATTCTACTTTGAACTGCATATATTTGCCAAATGTATACATTTCTGAATAAAAATGTAATTGAATAACTTGTATCTAACTGTCAGTTTCTACTACCACCTGGTCAAAGATATAATATCCTCAGGTCATGTAGTTGTACCTTTGACCACAGGGTATAGTTTTTTTGTAAAATAAAAATAAAATACTTATACTCAAAATATAATATATAAAACACATGCAGTTAATGGCAAGATGACTGAAGATCACATGTATCCAATCAGGTAAGGATTTACTTGAATACAAAATTGGAAAATTCATTTAGTGAAAACTGATTAAAGATACAGTTTTCCCCTGTCATTTGATGATGTTTATGTGTTTGTAACCTTTTTACCAAATTTTTCGTATCTATTTTTCCCCTTCTGAATTTTGTTTGAAAGAAAGTTTGGTGGGCTAAAAATGTTAACGGATATGCTTCAAAAATTTGACTACACAGAATTACCGTAGGGTATTCACATTGTTTTAACTTTTGCTGCTTATTTCCTTTCGTTTAATCTAATTCATTAATTCTAATTTTTTTTCTTACTTGATTTTTCTTTGAATGCTTATTGGCCTCACAGATAAAATTCATGTTTAAAAATCCTCTGTAAATTCGAAAAGACTTATATCAGCTTTACTGCTATCGTTCTACAATGTCACATGTCCTGAGCTGGTGCTCAGGGATCCCTGTGCAGGAGTAGATTTGTAAATTTATTTTTAGCGTCTTCGCCATTCTTAATTAAAATCTGTTCTTGCGAAATTTAGATCTACAACAACCACACGGATGTCGCTCGTTAGATGGATTGCTGAAAAGATAGAAATTACTTCTATCAATAATTATAAATGAATGGTGATATCTTAGAATATACGAATGGCGAATCACAAAAATGAAATCTTTAGTGAAGTAGAACTTATGAATTAATTGAAGCAAATATTTGCTTTATAAATATATTCAAGAAAGCTAAGCAAATGTAAATCCTAGTTCATTTCCAATGTAGCTTTAATTTAGTTTCATCTGACTCGGGTTACATTTCCATTTTATTTTCATTCTTGCTATTCTACACAAAATTCTCCTGCCCTTTTTTTCTCTTGTTATCATAGATTCTGCTGAAATTTAAAATCAATAGAAACGAAATAATTATTCTGCAATAAAAAGGAAAAGTAGATTAAGAACATTATATATTTATCATAATTACACTTTTTCAAAACTTTTATTCAAAATTACAATTTTTTTCTTTCTTTCAGATAAACATTATTTCCAAACAACTTTGGAAATCCAAAAATAACTTCAAAAATGTAAAATTGTATGCATTGATATCACTTTTTCCACTAGATAAGGTATTGTTAAAAAATAGGGTTAAAAGTTATTTACCTTTTGTAATAGAAAAGCAAGAACCGTAGAGATAAGGAGTCTCCTTCCAGCTAGTTCTTTCAGTTACATTACCAATGCACTATAAAATAAAAATTATCAGAAATAATATTAAAAAATTTTATATTTTAAAATGAACTAAAGAACAAAATGTACTTAAACATAATATGAATATAAATAAATTTACCACTTTAATAGTTTCCTTGGTAGATAGCATAAAAGCACTACATTAATAATTTTTTTTGGAAAGAGTTCTACGTTCTAATGAGATAGTTTCGCACATATTTATTTCTTATGTTTGAATTCTATTATGAATGCAGTATTTGCACTTTATATTGTTTTGTCTTATAATTTACTAATGATACCTCTTAATACTAAAATAATTTCTCAACTCTATTTACAATCACTCTGTTATTCTCTATCTTCCTCTCTGTAGTTCAAACAGAATTAAATATAATTAAAGAAGTAAAATTTTTCATATCTCATTCTACGCAACTTTTTTAAGTGTATTAATTTTAGAACATCTAATTTAATAAGATGGAGAATTATTTCAGGTTTAGAAAAAAAAAGCTTTAAGACATTTCAAAATGATTTACGGTAAATTTTCTGTCAAAAATGATAACAATAAAGCTAGAATCATAATGATTGAAATTTTTTACTAATATCTTTCAAGGAACATCTTTGGGTTTGAACAAAGAAATACGGACCAAATTCTGAGAATGATTTTTTTCTGACCTCTGAATTCATTGGTAATTGTCGTTTTCCTGTAACTCTTTGCAGTTGCCCACTACAGGGTCTCTGTTCCGTCCCACTCCTGCTGCTACACAAGTCAAAAATGTGCAGGTGCCTGTATCGCATTACATAAGATTATTTGTTTATGTATTGAAACGAAAAGTGATTCCAAGATTGGGAATCAAAGGAGCAAATATATTGAGATTGGGTGAGATTACGTTGTGATGAAAAGTTCTTTGGTACGCAATGAAGATGGTATTGGTATTCTGGAAGACGAGTCTTTCGCATATTTTCATTGATTACACTGGCCTGCGAAGATTTTCCGGCAAAAGTAATTGCATGTGATATACGTTATATTTAGTGTCCTTATGTAAAAAAAAAATACCAGTTGTTTCGTATCACGTACAGATTTGTCATAAATCCGTCTCTTGTGTATGCTAATTGAGCTTCATTATTGTAAATGAGGTTTGGCTTGATTGTATGGAATGCAGGTACGGACATGTCTGAGAGAAAATATTGTATGAGCTGTGTTTTGGAGGGAAGTAGGTAATCATACAGGATTACCGGAACAACAAATAGAACAGTTGTAGTTCGCGCATGCGCAGTGTCAGACAAGGTAAAAACGCGAAGATCGCTTTCCTCCGTAGTCTGAGAGGAGAGTCTGAGAACGTGTGGCATGCCTTTGTCTATATGTTTCAACGTGCACTTGAAGTCGATTGAGTGAATAAGTGAGGTAGTTTGTCTTAAAATGGCAAGTGGCGGAGATGTTGGGAGGCGAAAATCTGTGAACAATCCCAACTCTTTCTGTTATATATATGACCAATATACAAGTAAAGGCCAGAAGCGAAATATAACACCATTTATAAAAAGCCTGTACTTGGGATATTTTAACATTAAGTTAGGAGATCAGGACAAGAATTTCACACCCCATATTGTGTGTAAAACGTGTGTAGAAAACCTGCGGCAATGGTACAAAGGGTTGTTGCCATCAATGCCATTCGGAATCCCAATGGTTTGGCAGGACCAAACAAATCACTTTGACGACTGTTATTTTTGTGTATGCAAAGTGTCCGGATTCAATATGAAAAACAAAAAGCACATTGTGTATCCCTGCCTTCCATCTGCCATAACCCCCGTACCACATGGACCCGATATTCCTGTCCCAAACCACCAAAACAGTTACCAGAGAGTGTGTCTTCGTCATCTTCAAGTGCGGAGGATGGTGATGATGATACCTTTCTACCGGATGTTGAGGATAAAACTCCACATCTTTATAATCAATGTGACAAAATGATTTGGTGCATGACCTAGGCCTCACAAAAGAAAAGAGTGAACTTTTAGGATCAAGATTTAAAGAGAGAAATCTTTTACTTCCTGGGACAAATTCATATTGTTACAGAAATCGGGAGGAAGAATTCCGGCAGTTTTTTGTTCACGAAGACAAACTTGTGTTTTGCTGTGATATCCTGGCTTAATTCGTCGTCTTGGAACTATTTACCAAGCAAAGGACTGGCGTCTATTTATTGATGCCAGTAAAAGAAGTCTCAAAGGTGTTCTTCTGCACAATGGAAATAAACTTGCTTCAGTGCCAGTCGCCCATTCAACATCTCTTCTTGAAAACTATCACAATTTATCTATGGTGTTGCAGAAACTGAACTACAATGAACACAGATGGTTACTGTGCTGTGATTTAAAAGTGTGCGGTATCATATTAGGGCAGCAAGGAGGATATACAAAGTTCCGTGTTTTCTGTGTGAGTGGGACTCTCGGGACAGGGATCGTCACTGGTTAGTGTCTGAGTGGCCCAGGAGGAAACAGTTCGTGTCTGGAGAAAAAAACATTGTAAGTGAAGAGTTTTGATAGAAGTAGTCCCTGCTTTCGGTACCTCTGTCACTACTGAGGAACACAACGCAAATCAACACAGCGTTCATTCACATCAAAGTGCAGCAAACAATAGTGTTCTTGAAGTGAGATTCATACATTCTAGCAATGAACATGTTACTTTTTTGTATATTCGTTGCAATTTGATCATGTCCCATTAAAATTACATATATTCTCTATTATGGTGTTTTCTATCGAAATTACAGCAATGTGTAAAATTTGGGTTTCAAATAGCAAAAAAACTGTACGTGATAGGCAAAAACGGTTTACATATTTGAACTCAGCACACCTAAATTAGGGTAAATCAGCTCTTCAACCTTTTGCCGGAGAATTTTTTTTTTTTTTCGCAGGCTAGTGTTATTCATTCGAAACGGATAGTGTCGTAAATTTAGAACACACGTATAATGTCGGTGATGAAGATAATGAAGAAGAACTCATTGAAAGCAGTACTGACTCTTTTAATCGAAAGAAAATAGTAACAGCTAAAGTAAATGCGAAGTAAGGGACTACACACTGTACTATGTAGAGATTTCAACTTAAATCACTGATAAAGAAGTCATAGGAGTCACACTGTCCTACGTACAGATTTGAATGTAGTTCGAATTCGTCAAGCTGCAGATTGTCCCTTGTGCTCAAGATACCTCTAGTAAATAAATACAGAGGTTTACAGAAAAACGACTTTCAGCAGTGAATTCAGTTCAGAAAATGATCATCCTCTGAATTTTGGTGCGTATTTGTTTGTTCTAACCCAAAGATGTTCCTTGTCTGAAGTTCTGCAATCTTCAACTCTTTCTTTATTTAGGTTTTTACTCGATTTCTTTTCAGAAATAACATTTAGCAATCATAATAATCAAAATATACATTTATGCATTGCTTTTACATAATTTTCTGCCGTGTATTTCTATAAAATGTAATTAATTTTTCTACACAGTCGTGTTAGGTAAACTATCGACAATCTCAAATACTCATCCATAAAAAACAACAACAGAAAAGTAAAAAAAAATGACCTTAATTAACAATAACATGTAAAATTAACTTTTTATTCAATGATACTTTTTTTAAAAGATATTTCCATTTCTGCTGTTCATTTAATTGCTTGATTTTGTACAGAAATTGTTTTTTTTTTTTAAGAATAAGTAAGTTTTACACTACTTTAACCGTATTTCTTATGAAAATTCCAGAACCAATGTAAAGTTAAATCATTACTATTACTATGTTTTGATGAGAAATGCATAGAAGCATTAAAATGCAATATTAAGGAGCAGAACTTTCTCAGAGGGTTTCGCACAAAAAACCAGCCCCAATGGGCATTTCTTTTTACGTTGAGCTAGTCGGCTACCCGTCGCTTAGCTCCGGAAGCCTCGCATATATAACGGAAAACAATTTTTTATTTAAACAAATCAAAAACATCGTTTCTTACAGTATTAAACATCTCTATCGTTTCTCAATATTTCTACACCCTGAACGGGTATTTTCTACAGGAGAAAAAATAAAATATACATCTTTCTTCCATTTTAACGAACAGAAGTGAAGTATAATAATTCAAATTAAAGAAATATATTCCAACAAAGTTACAATATAAATAAAACAAAGAAATAAAAACACTACAGCATCTCCTCGTATCAATCAACTGTAGATATCTATGAAGGAAACAATTGCAATATAATTGTTTTAAAATAATACATTCACTTCTTTTGAATTACAATCGTATATTATTTAAGATTAATATAAATCCTTATTACACTCATATTAAGTTAAATTCAATACAGATTTAATATGTTTGTTTCTTTTTACAATTTTCTTAAATAAACCGAATGAAATTGTATTCATTCTTAATGATTTATCTCTATTGAAACAATTTGCTATATTGATTAGTCCCGATTCTATCATATATCTTTCGTTTTTTTCTTTTGCATTACAAATAATTTCCACTATCGGATCTGGATTGTGATAAATCATGTTATAAATTTATCACATAATCCAGATCCGATAGCAAAATTTGTGGAAAATTCTAT
This sequence comes from Thereuonema tuberculata, assembly GCA_023159025.1. NCBI lineage: Eukaryota > Metazoa > Arthropoda > Chilopoda > Scutigeromorpha > Scutigeridae > Thereuonema > Thereuonema tuberculata. The sequence continues at coordinate 18,424,547 of JAFIDM010000002.1, forward strand.
ATTGGAGAATCAAAACGAACGTTAGCGGAGCGAGTATCCGAACATGGAAGAGCCTTAAGGAACAAAGACAAGGACGTTTCAGACATAGCCCATCATTGTTCAGAAAAAGGTCATATCATGGAAGAAGAAGTCAAGATAATGTATAAAGAATCTAATTGGAAACTAAGGAAAATAACAGAAATGTTGCATCATAAAGAATACTAGAAACAGCAACTTTAATAGATATGAAGGCATCAAAGTGGACCCCATCACCATTGGTTTAATTAGAGACTTTATTAAAGCAGACAATAAATATGGTGTTACTATCACTGGTACAAATTCTTTAAATTATTAACTTTAATCAACTCATTGTTCTTGTGAACGTTAATTCTTGTCATTATCTATAAATTTACCCATTGATTCAATTGTCATTGTTACAACAATTTTGTGTCATTCACTTTGATGTGTAATTTTGAATTGTTGATGTTCTTCCTTTTTGTATTATTGTTAGTTTCATTTATTCTTATTTTGGCTTGAGGAAGGAATTACGTATTACGTTCCCGAAAATTTGCTATTTTTAGTATTTAAATAAACAATTTTAAATACTATGAAGGAGTTATATGGAGTTACTTTTATGCTTTACAATAATAGATATACTTTTCAGTGGTTCTTGAGTTACAAATAGTTGGTTTTTAAGTTACAAATAGTAATTTTTCAGTATTCTACGTAATAGAAATAGTGCTTCTTTCTTTCTTAAAACTCTTTTTTAATTACAATTGCTACCTTTCAGTGGTTTTTCAGTTATAAATATTGATGGTTTTTCAGTTACAAATAGTGATTTTTCAGTATTCTATCTAATAGAAATAGTGCTTCTTTCTTTCTTGACTTTTTTTTATTCAAACATCTCCCGTGTACACGTGCTTGTTTTTCACTATCACATAGAATTTGCTTAAGTAAGAATATTATATTTAAAATATTCCAAAATTTCGGCAATTATAGTTCTAATTGTCATTTTCGAATTAAAAATAAACAGACGGATCGGAAATAAATAAAAAACTTGAGATTAAAAAGAAAAGGGTTGAATACATTCCGCATTGATGGGGGAAAGGGGAAGGACACATAAATCAAGAAACAATATGAACTCAGTAGTAGTAACATTGGCCTAATGGATAAGACGTCTGACTTCGGATCAGATGCTTGTATGTTCAAAACCTGTCGCGGGTGTTTCATTGTAAAAATGATTTCTATTTGCCATTCGCTCTGGAAATTGCGCCGGACATACAAACATACAGACAGACAGACAGAGAAATAAAAGAATTTAGTAATATAGATTATTATTTGTGTTTTAAGTGTGCGACCTTGTTTAATAAATAATAAAATCAAAAATTTATGTTTTCATGTTTAAAAAATTGAATTTTATTGAAACTTGATTGTTTACGCAGGATTTTTTTAAAAATAAAAAGAACTTTAGGTCAGCGACAACCATATGGTTACGATGACAATACTTCTATTCTTAACTAACTGGATAATTCATGGATGTCAGCCGAAAGTCTATCTTTCTGGATTGAACTCAGTACTCATTATGCAGAACTCTAGGTATATAAAGATGCCTTACCTACTAAATGTCCTTATTACTTACAACTTAAACTTTACATATTTCTCCAGTCATGTACCCTCTCTCACCATAACCATTTTGTAATCTTATTCTGTACTTTTTAAGTTCTGTCATTTCCTTTTTTTTAAATATTTTGGATCCTCCTTGTACCAATGCTGATCAAAACTCCGTTTTATCTTCCTTATATAATAATAATGATAATTATAATTAAATAATAATAAGTAACTAAAAAATTTTATATTTAAATTTAAACAGTTATTTATATTAAGTTTCATATTTAAATAGAATACTTACATCACTAATTGTGAGTATATTCTTAGAAATACGAACTTTAGCCCATAAAGAAGAAATATTGAAATCAGGCTGATACATAAGATCAAAAACAGAAGATTTCCCAATTTCTTCTTTAGTCATGTTTAAATTCGCTGCCCAATAGGCAACGTCACCAAGAGGTTCATAAGGACACAGTGTTATCAAAGGAAATCTAATAGTAGAATTTTTCTGAACTGCATTTCTAGTGGCAGGTGCACCTTCAGTGTAATCTATCACAATGCAAGTTATTTGATATGTTGATACTATAAATGCTAAAGTTATAATGAAAGACCAATATATTTTCTGTAGTTTACTTGAGCTCTGGGAAAACAAACGATTGAACCCAGTTGCACCAACGTTGGTTTCTTGTTTATGTAATTGATTGAGGTCTTGTTTTTTCTGAATGTTCTTGATATTAAATTTCCTGATCTGCTTTAGGTTTCTTTTTCGCTTTACCTATTGAAATAATGAAAATTAAGAGCAATGAAATTTAAGTATATTTTTGTAATAAAATAATTTTATTTATGGGTAATTCCATGTCAAATTACCATGTCACTGAATCAGACTTGATGTCTCAGATTGTCATGATTTTTGGTGTGCAGCAATATACCATAGACTTTCAGCAATTGTGTACAGCAATTACTTTTGAAGTTATTAATTTTTAAGGATATAAATTTTTATCAAAAAATTACACTTTAGCTGCCTATAGGCTAGCAACCTGTGATGATACAAACCTGGGAGTGGTCTCATTTCAAAGCTGTTGAATGGGGCTTTAATGTAATATGCCACAAGGTAGGGGTTACAAAAAAAATTTTGAAAATTTTAAGTTAAATTTTAAAATTTTATTTTCTCAAAAAATGGCAATTTTAAACATTTCCAAAAATTATCAAAATTAGTTTTGTTTATTTATGTCTAAATACATATAGCAAAATTCTATCATGGGATCTCAATGGGATCTGGAGATGCAGGGCTTCAGAAATACACATGTTTTGTGAATAATGTACCAAATCTAGTGAAATTTTATTTTTAAGCTACTAATTTTGCTATGCAGTGTGTGTAGGACATTATAAAATGCAATGATTACCTTATATTACCATTTATAAACCCTTTTTAAAATAAAATTTTTCGCAAAATATATCAACAAATTCACTAATCGGTTTTTGAATTATTTCCAATTTACAGCGATCCACTGTCTGTATGTAACAGTCTCAATTGCATTGTCTTCGAATGCTTTTTCCAAAAGTTCTCTAATCCCTTCAGTACCTGGACTTGAAACACAATTTGAAAAGAAATAGTCAATTGATGGTGGGCTGCAAACCATCTTCGCAGACACTTCTTGTACGTTTTAATTTCACCATTCGTCGTTGAACTTATTCTTGCATTTTCAAACATAAGCTTCACATTCTGATGAGTGGTGCACACACAGACAATATATTCCACTCAGTCCCACCAATATGATATGATCAGGACTAGCCAAGGCACCCTTTTTTTTTCAACAGTGTCTTGGCTTGTCGTGCTAAGTAGTTAGGGGCTGAAAATTCTTGCATTACCTTCCTGCAAAGCACAAGAGTCAGCAGCTGAAGCTTCTTCTTTCTACTAGTGATGCTGTTGTATACCTCCTTTATATGTTTAAAGAACTCATCCTGTGAATCATTGTCCGCATCATCAGTACATGCATTCCACAGCAGTTTTCTCTTGACAGCCACATGGATTCTTTGGCCTTGTCAGTGGAGTAAACTTTGGATTTTATCTTTTTTTTTTCTATTGGTACTCTCCCATCTCTAAAAGAGCTGTTAAGATACCTCAGAGACTCAGATTCATTTGAAAAAGGTTTATCAGTGGATGCCTCTTCAATTTCAGCATCATACTGACTTTCTTCATGTATATGGCTAGTTCCAGGTAAAATTTCTCTGCATTTTTCATCTCTCAACTTTCCTACAACTGTGACAGACTTTAAATAACTCAGGTTTTACCGGAATCAAGTCACACTTCCATGAAGTCAGACGTCTCAAACTTTTTCTTACATAGGAGTGATTAGGCTTACTAAAAGGGCTAAAACAATCCATTTTTACTATCTTGTCAGTGGTATCCATCATGCAGTTGAGAAATTAACAAGAAGAAGTCCAGTGGCCAAGAAATGGTTTGTGTTCTAAAGGTACAAAATTAATAATTTATCATCATCACAGGAACTGGTGAAGAAATGAGCATCCTACAAGTAGCTCTAATGCTACACAGGGCTATAAATGAATGGTCTTGTCTGCTTGACCAATCAGCTTCCACCTTGTGAAAGGGGATTTATCTGATAAAAAGCGAAATCCCCTCTGCATTCATTCTTGTGGGCCAATCAGCTTCCACCTTGTGAAAGGGGATTTCCCTGATAAAAAGAGGATTCTCCTCTACATTCATACTTGCAGGCCAATCAGCTTCAAATTTATTTTAAAAAGGATTTCTAAACATGGTACTATAAGGTAATCATTGCATATCATGCATTTTATAATGTCCTACACACTGCATAGAAGCTTGAAAGTAAAAATTTTACTAGATTTGGTACGTTATTCCCAAAACATGTGTATTTCTGAAGTCCTGCATCTCCAGATCCCATTGAGATCCCTTGATAGAATTTTGCTATATATATTTTGACATTACAAACTAATTTTGATAATTTTTGGAAATTTTTAAAATTGCCACTTTTTGAGAAAAATTTTTTTTTGTAACCACTATCTTGTGGCATATCATATTAAAGCCCCATTCAACAGCTTTAAAATGAGACTACTCCCAGGTTTGTATCATCAGTGGTTGCTAGCCCACAGGCAGCTATAGGTTCCAAAAGGTGTAATGTTTTGATAAAAATTTATATCTTTAAAAATTAATAACTTCAAAAGTAATTGTTGTACACAACTGAAATTGGGTATTTTTTCATAAGTCTATGATATATTGCTGCATACTAAAAATCATGACAATTTGAGATATCAAGTCTGAATATCTTCCAAAATTGTGTTGATTTCACTTGGAATTACCCTTATCAGAACAATCTTGAAAAAATATATGAATTTTTAAATTATTCAATTAAATTATCTTTTCATTTTGTACGTTCCCAAATGAAATAAATATATCGAATTCACTCACCAATTGAAATGCTGCTAACAAAGAAAATTCAATGATTTCATGAAGTGTTAGAAGACTAAATCCAATAAAACAACCTAAACTTCCTCCAATGTCTATAATCAAAAGTAATAAGGAATATTGAAGATATTCATCAATAAAAAGAAATTTATTGGAATCGAAAGTTAATTCCATGAATATTGATTTTTGCAGTTTTATCTCTGCATTAGGATGCAACATAAAAAGCAGTTCTTCGCATTTCTCAGGGCAAGAACAATTCATATTTATTTGTACTGCCTTTTCAAGTTTTACCACATTTTCAAAAAATTCATTTTCATTTTTACAGTTTGGAAGAGTTCCTTCATCCATGAAAGGTAATCTAAAAAGAAATATGTCAATTATTTCTTTTAGTCAATTATTTTGAAATTCAAATTGAATTAAAAGAATTTTCCAATGAACTATATTAGTAAATTTAGTAAATCAATAAAGTTGAAATTTAATTATTTTTTATTGCACATATAGATTTAGACAATTGTGACTATATTCTTATATCTAGAAAATCAATAAAGTAATTATTATTATTAAGTAAGATGGTTTAGCGTGTAATAAATGTAATATGAAAACTGAAAAAAAAAATCAGGAATGCAGAAATTCGTAAATTCGTTTTGTTTTCACGCATTGAGCCATCATCGACAGCAATCTGAGACAGCGGTTTCTTACTTATTAGACTTATTAGCCAGATTTAGCTTCGATGATTCAGCTCATAACGCGTGAATATCTATGGTTCCTTCTCCCGCTCTCGGAAGTCTTTTGCAATGGATATTTTTTTAATTTTTTCAATTCTTTATTAATTCAATCATACTGAAAAATAATAAGATCTAAATGGATAAAAATTTTAAATTGGAAAGGGAGAATAATGTAGTTTTAATATTCAAATGCCAATAAGCTTATATTCAAAATAATGCTCTCATTCCAATGGCTATAAACTGAATTTTCTATAAATTAAAATAAAAAAATGATTAAATCTTGTTTTATTTTATATAATTTGAAAAAGTTATTTAATAATAAACATCAGAGGAAATGAAATGTTAGAAATAGATTCATTGTTAAAGATTGAAATTTCTAATTAACAATTAATAAGATTTTGAAATTTGTGTATAGATTAAAATGGAGAATCCGGCACAAGGATTCGACGAACTTTTTTTTCCAAGTTGTGACGTCACAGGTATGTTTGCACTATATTCAAAATGGCGGACACTGCGATAACGTAATAATGTCAACAGTTTGAGAAATTTGAAAGGGGAATACAGGAAATCCGACTCCTGCTAAAAGGGGCAACTATAAAATCCACATAATTTCGCTTACCTTATGTTTCTTTGTCGGCCGTGTCTGGAAGATAAACTGTTGCAATCGAATTCAAGAATAAAGCAAACATCTCCTTGAAGTTCGACTGAAATTGGCGACGTCACATGAATTCCGCGAAGTAACTATCGAATTGGTCGGCACATCGTCTTGTTTCTTGTCTCCGGAACTCCAGGAACCTCCTATTTTGTTGATATTTGCGCCTGTTTCCGGATCCTAAAAATTAACTCTGTGAGGTGATGTTAGGCCTATCCCTTATCGTTTAACGTAGCGTACGATGGCAAACAATGCGAAATAACTCTTGATGATGTCCAGCAGCACCTTACATCCATCTCTCAACCGTCTAAGATAAATAAAATCACATTTACCCGCAGACAACCTTTCAGAACCAAAATTCATTTTGGCAGCGTCAAAAACACACACCTCGTATCGCTTCGAGAAGAACGAAAAACACATGACCGGAAAACACGTTATCTGAAAAATACGTGATCTGAAAACCATCCTTACGAAGCATCTCATTGGCTTGTGCCGGATTCTCCGGTTTAACCTTGTGTGCATAAGAATTACGTAAATATAGAAAAAAAAAGCCAATTTTAGAAAATAAGAACTTAGAAAATGATCAAATGCAAACAAGACTTACATCTCGAATACATCTTCGAATCACCATAAATCACGGTGACTTTGTACCTTCTGCTGTTTTCTTAAAACTAATGTCCCTAACTCTATTGTATTATCTGCTCCAGGAGCGCTGTCGGGTGCACAGTGTAACGGATGAGTGGCGACATCTATGAGACTATTCACAGACTACTTTCTTAATAAAATGGTCTCTCCATTATAGTTTTTGTTCTAGCAGCATTTAAGCCCGTCCTCGTGGTATCTTTGAAAATTTATGTTGTTCCTCATGAACGATAGAATTTTGGCAGAAACAAGTAAATGTACTGGTTTGCTACATTGGTCATTAATCTGATGCTACAGTATCGATACTCTGGCTTTCTTAGTTTTCTCGCATTTGAGAGAATTGACGAAACCAAAGATGAAGAGGTGATTTTGTGCCAATAGCAAATCAGCACAAAATCAGATATTTTTTACGTTCTTTCTCACAGTTGTAGCGTTTCTCTCCGTAATTTGGTAGAACAAAGATTCAAAGATCACATAAAGAGTAAAAGAGATGACACAACAAAAAACACAAGCTTGAAGGAAGTGAAGCTGCTTGAATGTTCTCATTGTAGAAGCATTTCTTATGAAGAGTTGTCCAGGGGCGAGTCAAGATCTGCAAGAGACAAGATCTCCAGTATCGTCACGGAAGGCTTCTACATCGAAAACACTTCTCAGTAGGGGATTATGTAATTGTGCAATATGAAGATGAGCGGTTCCCTGGATTAAAAACTGCCTTTGATGTTGATTGTTCTAGCATGAATGTGTAATAGAAACGTTTGAGTTTTTGGAAATGGCCACAGAAAAAGGATAAAATATATTATAGTTATACCGACATTCTCCAGAAAATTTATATATCTGTGTTTATGAAATCGAAAAAAACCAACTCTTCCATTATCCTGAGATGAAGGAAAGTTCAGGCAATAAATGTCATTAAAGTTTTATAATTATAATATCACATTAAAAGTTATTATTTCAAAGTTCTGTTCTTTTCATGTCACAATGTAATCATGAAATATGGTGTGAAATTGCGCCATACGCTGCAGTAACATTTAAAAACATGCAATAAATTTAGCGAACACAAAGGCACCCCTCCCCTTTGAGGTGACTTTGTGCTTAGTTTAAGTAACTTTTTTGGTTCAAAATTTCTTTTTCAGATAATTATCACCAAACCAAGTAGATAAGGCATACGCAAAACTTTCATATTCTTTTGAAATTTTTTATTTAATTTAAAAGAAAAACAAGTTATTGAATGAAAGCCTTCAAAATTGGCACAAAGTCACCTCGGTTTACGATATCATGTTAAAGTGCAATAAAAATAATCATAATGATATTCTAAGGAACAAAGCCATTACCCGTGTACAGATCGATTGACACAGATATTTGTAGAAGAGACATGTTCAGATGGATGTTTGTGATGATAAATTTAGATCATAGCTTGTATACGATATTTTTGGCACTGAATTGATTGTGAATATTCTTTCAAGTGAAGATAACCTAATTCTGATAACTTGTGACTAGACATACAGTCGTGCGTGAGCGAAGACAACGTTCTCCAAACAGCTGGCAACTTAATTTAAGGTCTGTCCTTCAGCCTTCTTGATAAATATCGCATGACGTCTGATCGGAAATTGCCTTCTTGTGAAAGTAAATGGAAGTAGATTATCGCTTGGTTGCAGAGATATCCAATGGATGAAAACAAAATCTCCTTTGTGAGTTACTGTTATAATCTCGGCTTCTATGAGATCATTATCAAATGAACGGCATTTAAGTTGAGTTCTATTGCAGTGTCCAAACTTGGTATTGATGTTTCGCAACAACATGATTAGAGATCCAATCTTCAATGAGAAACGATGTTAAGGATCACCGCTGAGATTCAATGAGTTCAGATACTCAAGCCGATAAAGACGTTCGTGTTGCGGATTATCAGAAGTGTCAATTTATTCGCACTTAATACTCTCTAGTCTCTCCTTGTATTCTTTAACTTATCAATCGTTTGATGTTATCGACACTCTCGTTCTTCAGAAATACAATTGTCCATTCATTGATTTCAGGTAAGATTTTTTTCTATGAATTTGTTGAATTTGTTCTATTTCACGGCAAAGATTAACAGGCAAGTTTTCATTCCTTCTTTATGTGGTTCTCGATTGTCTCCGATTCTGAACAAATATTCGGCAAAATTTCTCTGATTCAAGTCATCTTGGTTGATGAGCAGCATATCTACCTTGAGTTTCTTGACTTTGACGTGATTCCAGGTTTTTTGAGTTACAAATAGTGATTTTTCAGTTTTCTACATAATAGAAATACTGCTTCTTTCTTTCTTGACGCTCTTTTTTTATTCCAATTAATACTTTTCAGTGGTTTTTTAGTTACAAATAGTGATTTTTCGGTATATTATCCAATAGAAATATTGCTTCTTTCGTTCTTAACTCTTTTTTTATTCCAATTGATACTTTTTAATGGTTTATGAGTTACTAACAGTGATTTTTCAGTATTCTACCTAACGGAAATACTGCTTCTTTCTTTCTTGACTCTCTTTTTTTATTCGAATTTATACTTTTCAGTGGTTTTTTTAGTTACAAATAGTAATTTTTCAGTATTCTACCTAATATAAAAATACAGCTGCCTTCTTTCTTGACTCTTTTTTTAATTCAAATTGATAGTTTTCAGTGGTGATTGAGTTACAAATATTAATAGTTTTGAGTTACAACTAGTGATTTTTCAGTATTCTACCTAATAGAAATAGTGCTTGTTTGTTTCTTGATTCTCCTTTCTTTATTCCAACAACTCTCGTGTACCCGTACTCTCGTGTACCCGTTTTTCAATATCACATAGATTTTGGTCAAGATAGAATATTTAAAAATACTGCAATGCTTCGGCAAATTATAGTTCGAATTGTCATTTTCGAATTACAAATAAACAGACGGATGAGAAATAAATAAATAATCTTGAGATTCAAAAAAAAAGATTGAATACATTCCTTATTGATGGGGGAAGGGAAAGGACACATAAGTCAAAAAACAATATGAGGAAACTTGTAGTTCGCGTGGCGTAATTGGATAAGACGTCTGATTTCTGATCACAAGGTTGCAGGTTCAATTCCTGTCGCGGACGTTTCATTGTAAAAATTATTTCAATTTTCCTTTCTCACAGAGAATTGCGCCGGACAAACAGAAAGATTTTAGTAATAGAGATTATTAATTGAATTTTGCAATGGTTTACACTTTTTTTTTGCAAACAAAATATGAATTAAAGTCAACCACTACGACAAAAGGCTAGTAAGTAAGTAACTTTTTAAAAACTAGGCTAGTCATTTGTATACTTCCTTTAGATATATATTCAAAAGCCTCCTATTTAAATTTCAAATCTAATTAGTATCAAAATTTGTGAAAAGTTGTTACCTGAAAATATTAGTTATTGCTTAATTTCAGATTTAATTCTTTCGTTTAAAAACTATTTGAAGTCTGTATTTTTGAAAACAATAACCGTCCACTAAAAATTATTAATAAAATTTTATAAAAACTAAAATACTTTATATTTTATTTATTTTAAAAATTCTAATTAGTTAATTAATTAATTCAAAAATTGTCAAAACGGTTGTTACCTTAAAATTTTGACAAAATGTTAATTATTACTTAATTTCTGATTTCATTTTTTTAAAGCTATTTTAAATCTGTTTTACTAAAAAAATAACCACACACTAAAAAGGATAACTAAAATTTTCTCAAAAACAAAAAAACTTTTCATTTTTATAAGATTTTAATCATCTTCTTTAGCGTGGATATTTTTTTAAAATTAAAAAAATTTAATCATCTTTTTTAGCGTGTCGTTATTTTTTAAAAATGAAAAGTTATCACGTAAAGGAAAGTACACTACAACCTCGTTTATCCGGCCCTCGTTGATCCGGATCAGATTTGGAGACTTTTTTTTAAATTAATATTCACATAGATGATAATTTTAACTACGATATTAAGAACGTAACTATAATTATGCCAAACATTCGCTTTTTATTTTGATTAAATGTAGAGTTCTTGCATAGATTGTACCATAAATTATAGTAATAAAATGTTTTTGCCGTGTTTAAGAAAGCTTTACTGGAGCAATTTTGTTGAAAAATATAATTTTTTATCGTAATAAACGGTAAGTCTGCTTATTTAAGGATTTGTTTTGCTTATTACCCATATTATCCGGATTATTCGGATTTTCGATTTTCCGGAATTGCCTTTGGTCACAGTTAGTCCGGATAAACGAAGTTGTAATGTATTAAATCTGTAATAAAAGTAAATATCCTGAGGTGTTCATAAGGTTTCTCTCAGACATGTTTAAAAATAAAAATTATTGAGAATAGACATTGTAATAAACGTTTTAATGAAATAGTGAATTTTTACCTGCATGTTAAATGTTTAATGATGTGCATTTGAAAGCATTTTTCTTCACATTGAGAATAATGGAGTGAACTGATGCAAGGACGATGACGAAGATTAAGTCGATGAATCTGATATTAAAAAAAGGAGGAATGAATGACCATCATTTATTGATAAAATGTAATCATATAACGTTAAAAATACGGGTAAATGCTGATGATTACTCTTACTATATTATGTTAGCTAAGCAAGCAGAACAAATGCTACATATAGGAAATCATAAATAAATATTTGTTGAGAAAATTGATGTTAATTTTTGAACCTGGATGTTGATCATTGTTTCTGTGATCATATCCGGTATCGTAATCGAATTGCATTGATTCGATATTTGTCCAAGTAATATAAAGATATATTGACTTCTTGAATAGCTGTATGGCTCAGTATGGAATGTGCCTTTGGTGATATGAAATTGAATATGTAAGTTGAATTCGTAGAGAGAATTTCAAATACATTAAGATCATATTTCAAGACATATAACAATATCATGAAAATAATTCTACTATTCATGAATAAGATGACCTAATAGAAGAAAAACAATTTGTACTAACAGTATAAAGCCGAACGCGCAATGGAAACCACGTAATTCGTAAAACGGTGAAATGACGTCATTTCGTGTGATACTGGATTCTTGTCCGTCGATTTGTGACGTCAAACGAACGTATTCAGTCACTATACGGGAATTTTGAACAAGCTTCAACATTCCCGTATTCCGTATTCGACGATCGTAAAGGTCACCAATCAGAATGTTTGTTTTGTTACAACGGAACCAATCACAACGCAGCTGCGCGTATTGGCAGAAAATTCTCATTGTGTCTTCATTCCAAGATGACTTCCAATTTCAGGGAGGCGCTTATTTCGTTAGTTCAAAACTATTCAGAGCTTTATGCTGCTGATTCCAAAAATTACAAAATGAAAACAGTTGAGTTATGGGAAATGTTTATTTCCTATTCCGGTTTAACAACGGGAAGACGGGGAACGCAATGGGCTTCAAAAACGGTAAGCTGTGACGTTTTGCTGTCAATACGGATACGGAATACCTTGCCAATGCATTTAGGCCTTAAGCAGTGGCCTTTGTTATCATGTAATCCTTATAATAATTATGATCTGCAGCTTCACGACCAGTAGGCAAACATTTTTTTAGAAGCTGTGGAGTCTTTACAATTACACACAATAATACTGCCATCAATTGTGATTAAATAACATTAATTCCCAACAACTTTTTAAATTACTTCTGCTTCTAATTCTGTAAACCATCGTTTGATAATTATTTTCATATCTGATATTTATGTCGGTAAACAGAATTAAGATGAAACCCCTACTCGATTTAGATTTACATATCTACGTTTCATTGTTTTGACGACTCTATTTTTCTTAGGGTTGCTGGAAATCGTTTCTTAACATGATTCTCTATACTGCAAAAATCCACCATACACTTAGGAATATGAGAGTACAGAAAATTACAAATAAAAAATTCAAATCGTTAATAGAAAACAAGTATTTGAAAAATTTATATAAACACGCATGAATAAAACTTTTAATGAATTTTTGAATTACCTTCAAACGTCCAATTAATATCTTCAGTTGTATTCCTTCATGAATTCTAGTACCTTTCATAGGATTAAAATATTTTAATTTGCTGTTTGTATCCAAATGATAAACCTAAGATAAACCGATAAAAGTCCTACAAAATAGTCTAAATAAGGTTGTTGAATCTGATGAATTATAAAACCCTGTTAATTGTAAAGCGAGGACACAATATTTCGACAACAAATAATTTTAAACATATGGAAGTAATAGGTTTAACTTATAGTATAAATTATCACTAAATAAAATAATAAATTTAGGTAGAAATAAAGAATTACAAGATTATTAACTGAGCAGTTCAGTACAACTTTTACTGTTGTACAATTGTTAAGTTTTTCAGATAAAGTTACAGATTGAATAATTACATTATTGTTGACAAATAAAGATAGAAAAAATAACCGGTTTCCAAATTTGACATTAATAAACTTTTAAGCTAAGGATTGGTAATGAAATTATGTATGAAATATCCACAATTTAACCCTGCTAAGAATACTGTATTTATATGTAAAACGTACTGTGAAATCTTCTTAAAATAATTCATTTTCATTGCAAACTTTGTGCTTTTCAGATACCAGAAAATAGTTTCACTACGGGTACATATTTTCACAAACTAAAAGAGCAATCGAAATTTTTTTTTATTTAATCAGTTGAAAATGAAAGAATATGTTTAAAACGAGATGAATTAATAATATAAGAAAGATGAAACGAACTTCCATCAATTGACAAGAGAAAAATCTTCTTATTATCGACCTGAAACTGTACCTATTTTCTTTTAAATATTTTTTCAATTAATCTATATTACTAAAATCTTTTATTTCTCTGTCTAACTGTCTGGAGCAATTTTCTGAGAGAATGGAAAAAGGAAATAATTTTTTCAATGAAACGTTCCCGACAGGAACCGAACCTGCACCTTTAGCTATGAAGTCACACATCTTATCCATTAGACCATGGGAACTGCAAGTTTCCTTATATTGTTTTTTGACTTATTTCTCCTTCCCTTTCCCCATCAATCAAACAGTCAAGAAAGAAAGAAGCAATATTTCCTTTGGTAGAATACTGAAAAATCACTATTTGGAACTCAAAACCCACTGAAAAGTATCAATTGGAATAAATAAGAGTCAAGAAAGAAAGAAGCAATATTTCATTAGGTAGAATAGTGAAAACTCACTATTTTTAACTCAAAAACCACTGAAAAGTATCAATTGGAATAAAAAAAAAAGTCAACAATGAAAGAAGCAGCATTTAATTAGGTAGAATGCTGAAAAATCACTATTTGTAACTCAAAACCCATTGAAAAGTATCAATCAAATAAAAAAGAGTCAAGAAAAAAAAACCAGTATTTCCATTAAGTAGAATACTGAAAAATCACTATTTGAACTCAAAAACCACTTAAAGGTATCAATTAGAATAAAAAAGTAAAGTTAAGGAAGAAAGAAGCAGTATTTCTGTTAGTTAGAATACTGAGAAGTCATTATTTGTAACTCAAAAACCACTTAAAAGAAGTTTAATTGGTTTCAATTGGAATTAAATTGGAATACAATTCAATTGGAATAAAAAAAAGTCAAGAAAAAAAGAAGCAGGATTTCCATTAGGTAGAATACTGAAAAACCACTATTTCTAATTCAAAAATTACTAAAAATTATCAAATCGAATAAAAAAAAAAGAGTCAAAAAAGAAAGAAGCAGTATTTCTATTAGGTAGAATACTGAAAAATCATTATTTGTAACCTAAAAACCACTGAAAACTATCATTGGAATAAAAAAGAGAGCCAAGAAAGAAAGAAGCAGTATTTCTATTATATAGAAAATTGAAAAATCACTATTTGTGACTCAAAAACCACTGAAAAATATCAATCTGTATTACTAAAATCTTTTATTTCTCTGTCTGTCTGTCTATCTGTGTTCCTTTCAATAGTAATGCATTAAAAATATTAGATCTAACTAGTACCTTATTTGCCAGAACAATAAATATATATCAATAGAAAAGAAAGAGTTTTCAATTCCCTTAAATCCTACAGAGTGATTTGTCTCATGTCTCATGAGATTTCATCTCACTACCTACAAATTATTGAAAGAGAGTTATATTACGATATCCTTCTTTCTCCGTTGCTGTTGATCATAGCAACGGAGAAAGAAGGATATCGTAATTAGTACTGGCTACACAGGAAAGCAACTGTCCTCAACAAAGCGTAGTTCGTCTACTTCTGACAACAAATGAAAACAAACAAATCTTGTCTTCAACATGTTGCATACACTGCCGACTCACAATCATTAGGATCTTCATTATTACTTAAACAATAGCTGTTGCTTTGAATCCAACAGTGCAAAACCTATGTTTAGGGAATTGTTCTTCTTCAACGGCGTGATCTGGGGGCACTGCCGTGCCCCCGCCAAGACGAGCCGAAGGCAGGAATGGCACTACGTACCTTTTCTGGAAGTGTTTCGTCGTATTTTCGAACCCTCATAGCTTCGGCCTGGATAATACTAGAGAGCTCAAATTTTCAGGATACGATGCAGTTACCAGACTAATGAAATACGCTAAGTTTCATTTATTTAGCTTTTATACTTTGGATTTTATTAATACCTAAAATACGTCGATTCCGTCACTGACTCACTCACTGACTGACTGACTCATGATCATCAAAACGTCTAGGGTACTTCCTGAAGTCCTAGAAAGCTGAAATTTGGTATGCAGGTTAGGATTAGCACACAAACAACAATACAATTATGAAATCCGTAACTTTCACATTCCAACCCCTCATAATAAGGGGGGGGGTGTCTGGTTATGTATTATCGAACCCTCATAGCTTCCTGGATAATACTAGAGAGCTCAAAGTTTCAGGATAAGATGCAGTTACCATACTAATGAAATACGCTAAGTTTCATTTATCCAGCTTTTATACTTTGGATTTTTTTTTAAGATCTGAAATACGTCGTACCTTCAATGCTTCGACCTAAATAATACTGTGTAATAATGTGATTTCTTACAAAAGTGTAAACAGCTTGTATATACAAGTTGACCAATAGAAAAACAGAAAAGTAGGGTATTGAAAAAAAATCCATTTTCTAAATAATCTTAAAACTAAATTTAGTTGTAATAGATAATCCCACCCAAAACATTTCATGTAAAATAAGTTGCCAAGACTCACATGCTCATAGTGCTTTCACTGTTAAAAATCAGATCTCATCTTACAAAAAGAAATGAAATCCCACCCAAAACATTTCATGTAAAATAATGGGTTGCCAAGACTTGCATGCTCATAATGCTTTCACTGTTAAAAAGTTATCATATCTCATCCTACAAAAAGAAATGAAATCCCAGCCAAAACACTTCGTGTAAAATAAGTTGCCAAGACTCACATGCTCATAATGCTTTCACTGTTAAAAAGATATGAGATCTCATATTAGAGCCAAGCCCCTAACTCTACGAGGCCTAACTCTACAAGCCCTAACTCTAAAAACCCTATATATTGGTCAAAAAGTATGGCTTGGCCGTTTCATGGAACTATTTCATCTCACCCAAAACATTTCATGTAAAATACGTTGCCAAGATGCTCATAACGCTTTCACTGTTAAAAAGTTATCAGATTTCATACACTGTCAAGCCCCTCACATACATGCCTAACTCTAAAAACCCTACTATCTTGGTCAAAAAGTATGCCTTGGCATACTCCATATCCTTTACATAACTCCATGGGATTGTCTGTGTGACAGCCACGAAACGGCCAAGGCATACTTTTTGATCAAGATATAGGGTTTTTAGAGTTAGGGCTTGTAGAGTTAGGTCTCGTAGAGTTAGGGCTTGTAGAGTTAGGTCTCGTAGAGTTAGGGGCTTGGCTCTACATGAGATCTCATATCTTTTTAACAGTGAAAGCATTATGAGCATGTGAGTCTTGCCAACTTATTTTACACGAAGTGTTTTGGGTGGGATATTATTTATTTAACAACACAAAATATAGATATCTTGAATTTGGATAATATATCTTTGATGAATCCTTACTGGGATATAGTCAAGCGACCTCTATCATTTCTATGTTTGATCTTCATACCAAGGTACTCATTTATGCTTCCTAAGTCTCGTACTGCAAATAAATTATCCAGTTCTGTTTTGATCTCGTTGATTCTAGATATATCTTTTCCAACAATTAAAATATCATCCACGTAAAATAAAAGAATGTAGATATCTTCTCCAATTCTCTTGTAAAATAAACACGGTTCTGATATCAGATTTTTATATCCGGATTCACATAACTTTTTTTTCATAGTTATATATCAATTTCTTCCTGCTTGTTGGAGACTGTACAGGGATTTGATTAATTTTACTCCGTTAAAATCTGGACTTGCCAATTCGACTCCTTCCGGTATGTCGAGATATATATCATTATCTATGATCCCATTTAGATATGCACTCCGTACGTCGCGTTGATGTATTTACATCTTGTACTCGACACCAAGTCCCAATAGCATTCTAATTATGTTCATATTAGGTGTAGGGGCATATGTTCTCTCATATTTTATCACTGGTTTCTGTAGGAAACCATTCACTACAAGTCTTGCTTTATATTTTGTTACGTTTCCTTTCGAATCCTTCTTCTTCTTAAATATCCATTTAGACGATAACGGTGTCACATATTCTGGTACCCTAGATTCAACCCATGTGTTGGGGTCTTTAATGCTGGTTAATTCTTCATTAATAGCTTTTATCTATTGACATCGATCTCCGCAATTTATGGATTTTCCATAGCTTTTTGGTGTTTCACACGTAACTGTCGAACTGGCATGTATTTGGCGTTTGCAAGGTTTTCTTCTGTTTCTTAGGTTTATGAATTCATCTCCTGATTCTTCCTCAGCAGATTCATTTTGATCCGTATCACTTTCATTACTCTCTACCAATTCAGGCTCATCAGTTGCTTCTGCCTCTACTAAGGGATTTTCATCTTCGGATGATAAACAATCTTCTGATTCTTGCTGATGTCTTATATTAGTTAGATAATCTTAGCTGCTTTCTTTCTCTTCGGACGATTTTAGTAATTCGCTCCCTCGTCAATTTTCATTTATATATATATTTCTTGTCTCAATAATCTTGTGTGAGTGGATTATATATATATGTAATAACCTTTTGTTAAAACTGAATAACCAAGAAGAATTCCTTATGAGCTCTTTCTGTAAACTTATTACGAAGTTGGCATCTGGGGATTTTCTCATACACCACACTTCCAATTTTTTTTAATGTTTCAAAGATGGTGCATATTTATTCTAAAACCATCTACTCACAGGTATTTCATTATTCACACTTTGTTGTCGTGTCCGATTTAATGTATAATTAGCACAAAGCTATATATACTGATATGTACTGATCAAAAAGCTACTGTTAGAACACAATATGGAGACACTGAGTGGTTTGATATTGCTAGAGGTGTGCGACAGGGTTGCATTTAATTCCCGTTCCTCTTTAATCTGTACTATGAAATGGTAATGAGGAAAGCAGACCTGGAAGAATCAGAGATCGGTGTGAGGATTTGTGGTAGAGTTGTAAACAACCTTAGATATGGAGATGATACTACATTGTTATCAGAAACTGAGGAAGGTTGAGACAACTTGTAGGAAAGATCAAGAGAGAAAGTGAAAAGATGGGTCTCCTTCTTAATATCAAAAACACAAAGATCATGACGACTGCTGAAACAGAGGATAATAAAATCACCATCGATGGAGAACAATTTGAATGCGTGAAAGATTTTTGTTTCCTTGGAGCCAAGATTGACCAGAGTGAAGGCTGTTGTCCTGAAATCAAGAGTCGAATCACATTGGGCCATAGAGCAATGCTAACATGAACAAAGTGTGGAAAGTAAGAACATCGGTCTTTCAACTAAACGCAGACTAGTCAATGCCGTAATGTTTCCAGTTGCATTTTATGGATGTGAAAGCTGATTGGAGGAGAATAGATGGGTTCGAACTGTGGTGTTGGAGACGACTCTTAAGAATTCCATGGACAGAAAAGATTACAAACAGGGAGGTTTTGAAGCGCATAAAACCTGAAATTTCACTTGGAGGGAAGATAACAAGAATACAGCTTAAATATTTTGGACATGTATCAAGATCTGACTCATTTGAGAATACAATAATGCTGGGAATGATGAGTGGGAAAAGAAGGCGTGGCCGACCGAGGATCACATGCATGGACACGATTAAAACAATCACAGGCCTCAGTTTAGAGCAGTTAAGAAGGAAAGCACAAGATCGGAAAGAGTGGCGAGTGACGACTCACAGATTCGCTAAGAGTTGGATACGGCTAAATGGTTGTTGAAGAAGAAGCACAAAGCACAGCATATGCCCAAAATCGCAACGGCAATTTTGCATCGATCATCAAGGTCCTAGCATTTTCCATTATTGTGAGGTTATACCGTTCCGCGACTCCATTTTGTTGAGGTTGATATGCGGATGAGTAGTATAACTGTATACCTTTTTCACTGGCAAAATTTTGTACAGTTGAATTGACAAACTCTGATCCCTGATCGCTTAAGATTCCCTTGATCTTCGATCCAGTAGACCTTTCCTTGAAATTTACGAAGTAAATCAAATTGACACTGACTTCGTTCTTGTTTCTCATTAAATAAACAGAACTGCGTCTTGAGAAATCGTCTACAAACGTCAAAATGTAGGATAAATTATCAAGGTTACTTATGTGGATAGGTCCGCATACATCGCTATGCATTAATTCCAATGGTTTGGTTGTTCTTAATACATCTAATCTTCGATGATGCATGTTCGTCAATTTTTCCCATTTGCAACTGTTACAAAGAAATCAGGATTTGAAGATAATTTCAGTTCTTCCATCCCTCTCAACAGGTTTCTTTTACGAATAATCTGCATTTTCTTAATTGATGCATGTCCAAGGCGATCATGCCACAATTGAATCGGATTATGTTGGATTTCATTGAAGTGATTGCCAGACCTTTTATGACCTTCATCTCCTACTACAAGAAAAAGAGTATTCTTTCTTTTTTCCAATTAAGCAGACTTCATCCGTTTCGTTAGAAACTAAATACTCGTCTTTCATAATCCTTTGACTGAAACCAGCCTGCGCCAATTTACCTGCGGAAATCAAGTTTACGCAGGTCGGAAGTCGAAAGTCGAAAGTCGGGTTTTAAGGTTAACTACACCACGTCCAATCACTTTTGACGACGTATCATTTGAACAAAAAATATCTAATGGTTTTTGTAACTTTTTGTAATGATCAAATAGTTCTTTTCGTACGCAAATGTGATTGCTACTGCCGCTATCGATGTACCATATATCCTTCTTCTTAGGGTTATGGCATTGATTCCCAAATAAACTAATTAAACTTTAGAAAGGATTTGTTTACTTCACTAGTTTTCTTGCTAGATGAATTCTTCTCCTGTTCAGGTTTCCTTTTATTTCTGCAAAATCTTGCGATATGTCCTTGTTTTCCACAACGGAAACATTTTCTATACTGTTTAGCATTGTCTTCAGATTTAATATCACTTTTATGGTCAATCTTCGATTTCAGGCTTGTTTTAACACTGCATTTTACAAGGATGCACTCTTGATCTGAACTTTGGTTTCTCTTGTATTCTAGTAGAATATTGCTTATAATAAGTTCCGAGTTGAAGCATGCTTGTTTCTGAAGAGTTAATAGGCTTTAAGCACACGGTCTATAACTTTTCGGAAGACCAGATAAAAGAATCCAACAAAACTCGTTCTCGTTTAATTGACCTCCTCTCATTTCAATTTCACTTAGTAACATTTTCAACTGGAGTATTTTGCTGGAAATGTCGTCCCCATCGGACATTTTGCTATTGACGTATAGATCCCTTTTCAGATCATTTACTCTTAGATGATCTGTTGAATTGAATTTCTCTTCGAGTTCGAGGAGTAGTTTTTGGGGGTCATTCGTTTCCGTGATCATATATCGAAATTTCTCATCTATAGAACTTATGAAAGTTCCGACAGCTCTTTCAACCTTCATAAGGATTTTGCATCATTTTTCAATATCCTGAATTTCCGTCCTTTCAGGTAGGGCACTATTCGCTAAGTTCCAAAGTCCTTCTTTTTGAAGAATAGTGCGAATGGAAGCTTTCCATTTGAGATAATTCTCCCCACTGAACAAGAACATATTGCTAGCCATATTGCTATATATTTTATGGATACAACAAAAAAACATAATATTCACTCCAGAAAAAATATTATATCAGTTTCACATGTAACATGAATACTTTGGAACTAGTTTGCGTGGAATCGTGGTGAGGGCATATCCATAACCAATTGTTCCTTTCAATAGTAATGCATTAAAAATAATAGATCTAACTAGTACCTTATTTACCAGAACATATATCAATATAATAGAAAGAGTTTTCAATTTTCTTAAATCTTACAGAGTGATTTCTCTCATGTTTCGATTGTATGTGAGCTTGGATTGGGGTTTAACAAAAGTAATTATCCACTAAGGCAAATAATGACGAAGTTCAACAACAAGATATCACTTTTCATTTTACTGAAACATAAAATATTCTGTGTGTCTTGCTTAAGATGAATCTACAAATACACTGCCTTAACTGATGTGATAAATCAATATTTCATAAATGAATAATATTATAGTTTCTTCTATTATTCAGTCTGTAAAAGTTCATAGTCGATCACTACTGTAAATATTCAGTCTTTCATATCACTTGGAAATTGATTTATGTCACACTGGAATATTTCTTTAACACTAAAAAGTTCAAGATGTATTCTAAATTATACTGACATGAATGTTCTCTTTCTGAATGACTTTATATATCTAAGCTTGAATAAATTAGTTAGTTTATATCACGATATTTCACTGAATGTTCTTCCTTGAATTTTTATTCGAAAATATATTCAATGAGAGATTGCTTGAGATGACGTCTTGTTACTAACCAAACGAAAACGATAAGGAAAATCTACTTATGTATCACCCTGGGATTTTTCTACTAAACTTCAGAAGCTCTCACTAACCCGGCGACCTTCTCCCCCATCGTTATATCAGTACATCTCTCTCTCCGGATCCACATGCATCAGTTTCCTCATGATGAATCCATGTGTCCGCCATCTTGAACATTTAGAACGTTGTAGATTCCATTCATGAAAATAGATGCTAAACACACATTCAATACTCTCACAAAATAGACGATCTCGTTAGTTCAATGAATATCTCAGTTAGTTGTAATTTCATCTCACTCCATACAAACTATTGAAGGACATTTATATTGCGATATCCTTCTTGATCATAGTAACGCCATAGTACTGACTGCACAGAAAAGCAACTATCTCCAACAAAGCATAGTTCCTCTACTTCTGACAAAAAATGAAAACAAAAAAATCTTCTCGTCTTCAACATATCCCATACACTGCCGACTCACAATCACAAGGATCTTGATGATTACTTAAACGTCCGCGACAGGAAGCGAACCCACAACCTTCTGGTCCGAAGTCAGATGCCTTATTCATTAGGCAAACGTGACTACTACTCACTTTATATTAAAGTGAGTAGTAGTCACGTTTGTTTTTGACTTATGTTTTTGACTTATGTGTCCTTCCCCTTTCCCCCATCAATAAGGAATGTATTCAATCTTTTTTTTTTTTTGAATCTCAAGATTTTTTATTTATTTCCGATCCATCTGTTTATTTTTAATTCGAAAATGGCAGTTAGAACTATAATTGCCGAAATGTTGGAATATTTTCAATATAGTATTCTTACCTATGGAAATTCTATGTGATATTGAAAAACAAGCACTTATACACGGAGATGTCTGAATAAAAAAAAAAGAGTCAAGAAAGAAAGAAGCAGTATTTCTATTAGATAGAATACTGAAAAATCACTATTTATAACTGAAAAACCGTCACTATTTATAACTGAATAACCACTGAAAGGTAGCAATTGTAATTAAAAAAAGAGTTTCAAGAAAGAAAGAAGCAGTATTTCTATTAGATAGAATACTGAAAGATCACTATTTGTAACTGAATACCATCATTATTTGTAACTCAATTACCACTCAAAAGTATCAATTGGAATAAAAAAAGAGTCAAGAAAGAAAGAAGCACTATTTCTATTAAGTAGATTTCTGAAAAATCACTATTTATAACTCAAAAACCTAGAATCACATAAGAGTAAGAAACTCACGATAAATATGCGACTTATCAACCACGATGACCACAATCAGAGAAATTTGCCGAATATTTGCTCAGAATCGGAGACAATCGAGAACCACATGAAGAAGGAATGATAACATTGCCTGATTATCTTTGCAGCAAAATAGAACAATTTAACCTGCTCATAGAAAAAATATCTTATCTGAAATCAATGAATGGACATTTCTAACACCAACAAACGAGAGTGTCGATAACATAAATCGAATGATAAGTCAAAGAATACAAGAAGAGACTAGAGAGTATTTAAGTCCGAAAAAAAATTGACACTTCTGACAATCCACCACACGAACATCTCTATCCGCCTTTGTATCTGAACGGATTGAATTTCAGCGGTATTCCTCAACAGCATTTGTCATTGAACATTGGATCTCCAATAATATTATTGCGAAACATCAATACGAAGTTTGGTCACAGCAATGTAACTCAAGTTAAATACCGTTCATTCGATAATGATCTCATAGAAGCCGAAATTTTAACAGGAACTCAGAAAGGAGATTTTGTTTTCAACCATAAGATGTGTATGGAACCAAGCGATAATCTACTTCCATTCACTTTCACAAGAAGGCAATTTCCGATCAAACCTTCTTATACGATGCTTATCAATAAAGCTCAAGGACAGACTCAAGGATAGAGTTTCAGGCAACTAAATAAAGTTGCCATCTATTTGGAGAACGTTGTCTTCACTCACGCACAACTGTATGTCTTCGAGTCGCAATTCATCAGAATTTGGTTATCTTCACTCTAAAGAAGAGTCACAATCAATTCGTAGCCAAGAATTTCGTATAGAAGCTATGATCTTCATTTATTATATATATCAACAAACATCCATCTCAACATATCTCTTCTTCAAATATTTATATGAATGAATCTGCACTCTGGTAATGGTCTAGTTACATTCGAAAATTACATAATCCTAATCCTTTTTTTAATCCTAATTCCCTTTTGTCTTTTTATCAAATATCATTTATCATGTTATTGTTTTCATAATATTTAGGAATAGCTTGAGGCCAGGTTGTAGCCTATTTCTAAAACAAATATTGAAAGCAAACAATTGCAGCCTGGCCTTAAATTACTTCTAACCCCTTATTGCTAAAACAATAAAACAAAGTGTTAAATAAATGTTCATAATCAAAGTTCAAATGTGCATATCGGAAGCGTCTTAGTAGCTGAAAAGCTCTATTTGCTCTAAACATAATTATATTCCGTAAAAATAAAGAAGATAACATTTAAAATTAAATTTTTGAAACTTCATTAAAATATTCCAACATCAAATTCGATGTTGATAAAACGACGAAAAATATTTCATACTTTTGAGAAGCATTCTCCTATTTTTCCGCTGGCATCCTCTAAATCGAATTGAATTAATACTGAAGTAGTTAGTCCAAGAATCTTCATCGTTTCTACAAAAAAAATAAAAAAAAAATATACCAAATAATTTTGAAATAAATTTATGATATTTTTTCATTAATCGTAGAATGGGAAGGAATAAAGAAAAAATAAGTTTCATTATAATTTTAAATAGCAAAAATTAAAATAAAAATAATATGCATTATGTTTTAATTTCTTCAGTTTTTTATTTTATATTTTTTCCATATACATTTTCGATTTTCTGCTTTTGAAATCGGCAGTTATCTATAATGAATGCAAATATGGCTTGATTTTAAGATAATTTCTGTGCAATATTCGATTTTAAGTATGTGCTCAAAAACTGCAATAGAAAAACCATGTCCAATGGTTAAGTCCAGAAGTAAAATATAATAAAATAATTGAGCATAACTTTAAAAAGAAAAATATATTTAGATTGCAAAAAAAATGCAAAGAAAGAGAAAGTTATGTTGAAAGATTCTTTTCTTAATTTTTATTTACAACAAGAAATAATTTGATATGAAGCAAGAAATAGATAATTAGTAGGTAAGATTCGCAGATATACAAAAGTTCGTTTTGCAAGACTTCTTTCATAAAAAAAAGCAATTACAATTATTTTATTATTACAATATTTATTCACTTGATATTATTTTATTTTCTTTCAATTTTAGTTCAATGAAATTTTTATTCAATTTTTTTTCTTTATTTGAAATCCTTCAACACATCATTATGTATGAAAATTGAAGTATTGTATGAACTTCAATCATTATTCCCTTTAAGAGGCAAAATTATTATTTGTTATGCTGGTATTCCACAATCATTGAAAAAGAAAAAGTATTGGCAGAAAATTACTCGTTTACTTACATCCCATGATAATGATAATTGATAAATTTATGTAGAGTAAATGGTGGTGACTTACTAAATTTTATTGCTGTACAGTGTCCAATCACAGCTCTTGTTTGGACTATTTCGATGTCACCTCCACAGTATTCATCTTTTTTGCTTATCGAACACTAAAACAAAATGTAAAATTTTAATATATTCTATCAAAAGTAAAAAAAAAAAGTAAAGAAAAAAGCTTGTAGAATAATTACCAAAAGTAACACTTATGAACATTACAAAGAACTAATAGTATCTGCTGTTATTTAGTTCTTCGCTAATTGGCAGACTGCGGGACTGGCCATCAATCGATCAAAGGAAGACTGGGCAGTATCTACTTTCAAACCTTTTAAATCAACTGGATTAGATCAAATCTTTCCAGCTCTTATACAAAAAGGAATAAGCTTTCTAGCTACACCTCTTTGTAATATTTTTATAGGAAGCCTAGCACTGGGTTATATTCCATCTCAATGGAGACCAGTCAAGGTTGTGTTTATTCCCAAGCCGGGTCGATCTTCTTATGTCGATGCCAAAGCTTTTAGACCAATTAGCTTAACATCTTTTCTTCTGAAAACTATGGAAAAGCTAAATTGATAAATATATCAGGGAGGGTGTACTTAGGACTTATCCAATACACCCAAACCAATATGCCTATCAAGTTGGGAAATCAACTGAGGCGGTTATTCATAGGCTTGTCTCTATTGTCGAAACCATACTTGAAAACAAAGAAAGAGCTCTTGCAGCTTTTCTTGACATTGAAGGAGCATTTGATAATACATCCTTCTTTTCTATAGATAGGGCAGCACAAAAATATGGTATTGACCCGATCACGTGTGGTTGGATAAATGCTATGTTGAAAATCCGAACTATTCATACTTCCATTTATGAAGATACCTTACGACTTTCGGTGACCAGGGGATGTCCGCAGGGAGGGATTCTTTCACCTCTCCTGTAGAGCCTGGTGGTTGACGAACTTATTGAGGGACTAATAAAGAAAGGTTTTTATATTCAGGGATTTGCGGACGACATTGTGATCATTGTAAGGGGTAAATTCCCTAACGGGATTTCGGGTCGAATGCAAACTGCACTAAGTACTGTAGAAAATTGGTGTGATAATATTAAATTATCAGTAAATCCCAATAAAACGGTTCTTGTTCCTTTCACTAAGA
>JAFIDM010000002.1:18456012-18517218 GCA_023159025.1 Thereuonema tuberculata
ATCTATTGTGTTCAATGATGAAATTTCAATTATTTGTATATTTTGGCAAAAGCTATTTCCACGCCCAATTTTTTGGCTCTCACACAAAAAATAGATTTATTTGAAAATGTGTAATATTATTATTTTGGTGATTCATGCAGTAAAGGTAAATAAACAGAACCACTATTGAAAATTGTATGTTTGTTTTTGTTTTTTTTTACGTATTTCTTGATGTTCTCTTTTCCCGAAAATCTAAGCAGCAGGAACTAAAGTTTAGTAATTTGTAAATATAAATAAGATTTTTAATAATAAGCCATTATGCACAAGTTAATCAATTGCTTGTAATTGCAATTGCCATAAGTTCTTAAGCCAACTATATCCCCACACGAACGCTCGATCTTAAACCTACTTGTATGCCCATAAACTATTTCCAGACCTATCTTATTTCTAATTTCACTCCAACCCTTCTCACATAAACCGTGTCTATTTCCTGCACGTGTGTTTTAATATTTTATTTTAATATTTTTCTTTATCTAATTTCAAGTATTCTCTCCATAAAGTCACTACATTATATTTCGATAATTAAAGGGAATGTTATAGGTGATTCCTAAGTGACGGCCCGCCCAGGTGCCTCTGCTGACCACAAAACACAAGACTCTGCGGTTCAATTGGTCGGGAACACCGTCACTGGACTGTAGATGACTGACAACGTGTAGCCTAGTCAAAAAATCGCGGTTCCAACTGTTTCAGGCAGATGGCGACTCCGGATGTGGTGAAAACCTCAGGCAGTACTCAATCCCACAAATCTAAAAGGAACAATATATGGCAGCGGAGGATCTGTTATAGTATGGGATTCATTCAGCTGGCACACATTGGTGCCCCTGAACTGTCTGAAGACCTGTGACTAGCAACCGCTACGTCATCGTCCTTGTGGATCATCTGCACCCGTTCATGTCCTGCGTGTCACCCGAAGGAGAAGCATTTCTAATAGTTTGACGTCATGTCTTGGCCCCCACAAAGAATACGCCATGGAACGTGCCACCACGCCAAGATTCCACCACTAGCGAACATTATGAAATTATGGGACAGAATCTTTGATGTGCACTGTCTCTACAGTATTATAGAGCGCTTGATCAATCCATGCCACATCAAGTTGCAGATGTCATCCGCGATGAGACCCAACATTGTTTTAGACAGGAATCCCAATTGGCAATTCAGTGTGCATTTTCCTTAATTCTAAAACATGTTTTACTCATTTCAGTAGCAAACTTTCTTAACTAATGTGTTTTCTTAAAATTTTATTTTACAATTTCATAAAAAATTACAAATTTTTACTTATTGGCTTTGCTATTTTTTTTTACCTGATTTCTGTCAGTCGTATTAATGAATTTGTCTTACATCGAATTTGTTCATTCTATTTGTTTCTATAAATATAATTCTGTATACTGTTAGCATAGAACCCTTCGAAATATTGATATGCCAAAGAAATCGTCTATCCATTTGCTGTAACAGCAACACTATATAAATTCTATTCTTAACACTATCCATTACAGCCAGAATTTGCATTCAAAATCAGAAAATTGTTTACAAGGAAGAGACGAAAAAATAATAAAAAATCAGTTAAATCAATGCATCTCCAATTTTAGATAAGTATAATTACACTTTATTATACTTATCTAACATTCGAAATGCATTGATTTAGTGATTGGAAACTAATTTCAAGTGAAGTCATTCTATTAAAATTCAAAATTTTATATTGCAGTTAATTTGAAATAAATGATTTTTTGTTGTTGTAATGAATTAAAAGACGTTACATATTATTTTTTCAAAAAAATCATGCAAAAATTTAAATTCGAATGACTATGTCTCTATAAGAAATGAATGACTGTTGTCTATGTTGAATTTCATGAGAAACAAGAGAGCTGGGAAATGTTGTGTTTCAAATGACATGTTACACCATTGTGTATAAAAAAAAAGGAAAAATGACCAAAAAACAGTTTTATTTCTTTCATTAATAAATAACTCCTAGTTGTAACGCAGAGAACTGAGACTGAAAATTGTAATTACCTACTTTCGTATTAAGAGAAAAAGAAAAGCTGGTTTATCATAAATGATTTACTGCGGAAAACGGGCTTAAATATGAAGATAAGAGAAATTATGGAATTATCAATATTTTTTTATCTGGTTAATTTATTATAATAAAAAGAAACTTTTTAATCATTGTATTTTATTTGCATTGATTCACTTCCAAATTTCTTTGATTACTGGAAGAGAATAATAGATTATTTTGATATGAATTAGAGAAAAATAATAAAATGAATGTTTCAAGTTACATTACAGAATACAGTACAGAATTCCATTACAGAACTACAGAATAGATATATGGTGGAAAGATGAAATTTGTAACGCTTATCCGTAATTTCTTTACGGCACAGGTGAGGGAAGGATTAACTGGAAAATGCGCAGTGGAATCCTTTAATGTAATAGTTAAAGATCTAGTGCCGAATCCGAAACCTAGACAATTAACTTTAGAAATCATTGAAGGATTCTAGAGGGGAGTCGAGGTTTCCTGTGAAGCACAGTCCTCCCACTAAGGACGGGTTTATTTGTTTGTAAACAGAGCCTTAAGGTCAATGGCGACCCGCAGTCTGGTTTGGTCGGGGAGTGCCTTGGCCGGTGGCAGAGGAGACCGGCGCTTGGTCACCCACAACCTGATTCAAAGCTCTCCATCAACGCTCCCTAAGTTCAGAGCTATTAAGTTAAGATTCAGTGTCGGGGAATGAATAAATATAAAATAGGAAAGCAGGATAACTAGTTTTGAAAATGATATAATAGATTTAATAAAAGAAATACATATGTATTAACAGATTGATTAGCATAAGGAGAATGATTATAAATGAAGATAGATGTATATATACATTACCCCCGGGGTTTTCAAAGGAAGTTGATGATGCACTTTATTTATAAAACACTGACACTAATAATAAATATATTAATCGAGTCACTTGAATAGTTCAGAATCTGCCGATGATTGCGCACTGTTCATAGACTTCTCTAGAGCGATGAAGGAGGTCAGAGTTCAGCTTATCGTCCATACTCTTGTATATCCGAAGAGCAATTTCAGCCAGGCGCAGGTAACATAGGTGAGATTATCGGTTTCATTTCGCGGTGGCCTCTTCCGGTGATGCAAATCCGTGGATTGGAAAGAACGTTCTTCAGACACATTCAGGGTCCTTCGGATTTGCTATGTCTGGGTTTTGTAGGCTTCAGTCTCCGGGCTCCCAGACTGTAGCTGGATCTAGCTGTACTTTTGCGGCAGCGAGTTTTTCAATAGTGAGCGATTTTGAATGGCAGCTAAGTTGAATTGCTGTTTGCCCTTCTCGTATGCCAGCTCACTCTGTCTATTTTATTCAATTCCATGTAAACTTATTTCCTCTGGAGTGACGTCATCTGATGCAACAGACGCCGTTCTGTCTGTGAGTACATCTATTGACGAATCGAAAGATGGAGGAGAACAAAGAGACAGAAAGAAAGCAATAAAATTATAAAGGCCACATTGAAAGTAATAAAGCAGGTTCAAAAATAAAGGGAGGCTGAGCCAAGATGGCTGCCAGGTGGGGAAACATCTGGATAGGAGCTGCTTCTAAAAAAGACAAATCGTTGGGGTAAGGATTGGAGAGATAAAGAAATAAGAAGATATTTCCAAAACGTAATACATATATAAAAATTGAAAAAAAAATGAAAGGGATAGGAAATGGGAAAAGATGTAACAAACTCGAGCCATTACAAATTTTACAATTTCATTAAATTACGTACAAGAAATAATAATTTACTCCAAATCTCATACCGATATTTCATCTTAACTTAACATCAACACTACCTCAAGGTTCTTCTACAAAATACAAATGAAAAGAAGAAAAAAATATTCTTAACTTAACAAAATAAAACAGATAACAATATTTATGTACCTAATTTGATGTTAATGATACAGAAGTATTTGTATATTTACAATTTCATCTTTCCACTGTAAATCTATTCTGTATTTTTTTTATTTCAATAGATATTTTAATTTAGGTTTTAGGCTGAAATTTGAAAAACAAAATTTAAAATCTATTATATTATTATTTTTTTAGTGAATCATATTATATTCTTTGATCGTAACTTTAAATGTGGAAGTACGAATCTAATCTGCTCTTATGTCCAAAAAGATATATTATTAATAAAAGAAATATTTAGGTTTCTTTACTTAAATAGGCATTTCTTCTATTAGATTTCTGTTTAAATATCGTTCTTTGAAGTTTAAGCGCATTTACAGTTGCTTCATCAATTTCTTATTTACGATGTAGTGTTACCAAGTGTTTAATTGTCCCTAATTTTGTAACACACTTATTCATTTAAATAAAAAGTTTTGTAAAATTTTTATATTAAAGATTTTTAAATTTCATGAAAATTGAAGATTCTTATTGGACTACTTTTTTTTTATTTCGTGCTAGTCGTGTTAGGCAATTCATGCTTTCTGTGATTTCATTAATTACAAATATAATTTTCTAGGCCTTTCGTATAGGACTGGAAATGTAACCATGAACTTATGTCGAAATCATTGATACCAACTTTATTTCATTTCTTGACATATTGTAACATTTCAAATTCCATTCCGCACAAAATTGGCGAATGTCGTAGCCTAATTTTGTATTCAAAGCAGAGAGTTGGCACAAACAAAAAACTGTATGTTCAGCGGCCGCCAAGTTCAGAACCATGTTCAAAACGGAAGTAAGCGGAGTAACTAATGCTCAATCGTTTACCATATAAGGAGTTTTCATGTGTTATCAGATTTCCAGTGAATGGACTTTAATAATTGTAAGTTTATGCTACTTTTTCACTTCAATTGAAGTCAAATACAAATCAAGTTCAAAATTTTTTGTTATATACCTATTAATTATTTTTTTTTATTTAAAATTAAATGATCTTAAAAATTTTGATCTGCCATCGGATATAAAATCAACGCATAATTTTTCTATTATTTCTGATGGTATATGCACTGATTTTTGTTAAACATATCAGCTTTATTTTTTTCTTTAAAAGTAGAAAACCTGAGATCACAAGCGATTCTTAGATAATTTTCTCTCCAACCTCTAACAGCGACCGCTCTCTCAAAACCCTCGCTCTCTCATTTCAGATATGAAATCGCAAGTCACGTGACGTCCGGTTGACCCACGTAGATAAAAATGTGAATGTGAGCATCCTCATTACGAAATTTAGTATTTGTAACCTTATTTGTATTTCTGTGTCTTATGGTTTCGGAGGAAATAGGAACAGAAAAACTTTAACTTTTCTTTTACATATATATATATATATATATATATATATATATATATATATATATATATATATATATATATATATATATATTTTTGTTCCATCCAATAAAATTTAAAACTACAGGTACTACTTTTTCTTAAAATTATTCTCCAATTTCATTGGTCAATGGTTGAAACATGGTTTAATTATTATTCTCTTTATATGTTAATGTGATTTTATAAATTTTTCATCCTTTCTAAAATATTATTTTCATATTCATTGTATTGATAAAGATGTAAATTATTTTACATAAAAATATTGTGACTTACCAAGGACGTATTGTAATCCTAAATTTGAATAAATAACGAACTTCAAGCTTAAAGGCAAAGAAAGAACTGTTCTCTGCATTGTCTGTGACATAGAAGAAGTGAATGGATGGGAAATGTTTGTGTTTCAAAGGAATTGGTAGTCATAGTGAAAAAAAATAAGGTAGGACGAAAGACAATCCATGAACTTCTTAATTGTATCATCAATAAATCAGGAAGCGTAAATCAATAATTATTATAATTATGTAAATCAATAAATCATTAATTATTACTCAACGGATGAAGATTAGTGGGAATGTGGCGTTTCACATGAAATTGTTTTTATCACAGTGAATAAAAAGAGAATAAGGTTGAAATGACCAGTCATTAACTTTCTCATTGTATGATAAATAAATTAAGATCTCTGTATTAACTTTCTCATTGTATCATAAATAAATTAGGATCTCTGCATTAACTTTTTCATTATATCATAAATAAATTAGGATCTCTGCATTAACTTTTTCATTGTATCATAAATAAATTAGGATCTCTGTATTAACTTTTTCATTGTATCGTAAATAAATTAGAATCTTTGCCTGCCAGAAGTTATGACTCAAAGATAACGACTGAAAAAAATATGGGTAGAAAAGAAATGTGTTTCATTCATGGTCTGACATAAATAACATTGCAGTATTGGAGTTAGATAGGAGGATAAGAGACTTTTTTAACTAAAGTTGTGAATAGATGTTTGGACTAACTTACGAAAATAACATAGCGATATTCAATATCTGAAATTTCACAGTTCTTGGGCAAAAAGTTTCGTGGCTGTCGCACAGACAATCCCATGGAGTTATGTAAAGTACATATGGAGTATGCCAAAGCATACTTTTTGACCAAGATAGTACGGTTTTTAGAGTTAGGCCTTGTAGAGTGAGGAGGGGTTTGGCTCTACATGAGATCTGATAACTTTTTAACAGTGAAAGCGTTATGAACGTCTTGGCAACGTATTTTACATGAAATGTTTTGGATGGGATGAAATAGTTCCATGAAACGGCCAAGCCATACTTTTTGACCAAGAAATAGGGTTTTTAGAAATAGGGCTTGTAGAGTTAGGCCTTGTAGAGTTAGGGGCTTGGCTCTACATGAGATCTCATATCGTTTTAACAGTGAAAGCGTTATGAGCATGTCAGTCTTGGCAACTTATTTTACATGAAATGTTTTGGATGGGATGAAATAGTTCCATGAAACGGCCAAGCCATACTTTTTGACCAAGAAATAGGGTTTTTAGAGTTAGGGCTTGTAGAATTAGGCCTTGTAGAGTTAGGGGCTTGGCTCTACATGAGATCTCATATCTTTTTAACAGTGAAAGCGTTATGAGCATGTGAGTCTTGGCAACTTATTTTACATGAAATGTTTTGGGTGGGATTTTATTTCTTTTTGTAAGATGAGATCTGATAACTTTTAACAGTGAAAGCGTTATGAGCATGTGAGTCTTGGCAACTTATTTTACATGAAATGTCTTGGGTGGGATATCAGAAATTGTTATTTAATAAAGAACCGGAACCCCCTTAATGAGGGGTTGGAGGGTGAAAGTTATAGATTTCTTATTTTTTTTTTGTTTATGTGCTAAACCTAGCCTGCATACTAAATTTCAGCTTTCTAGGACTTCAGGAAGTACCCTAGAGGTTTTGATGATCATGAGTCAGTCAGTCAGTCAGTGAATCATGGACGAAATCGACGTATTTTAGATATTAATAAAATCCAAAGTATAAAAGCTAGATAAATGAAACGTAGCGTATTTCATTAGTCTACTAACTGCATCTTATCCTGAAAATTTGTACTCTTTAGTATTATTTAGGCCGAAGCATTGAGGGTACGACGTATTTCAGATCTTAATAAAATCCAAAGTATAAAAGCTAGATAAATGAAACTTAGCGTATTTCATTAGTATGGTAACTGCATCTTATCCTGAAAATTTGAGCTCTCTAGTATTATCCAGGCCGAAGCTATGAGGGTTCGATAATACATAGCAAGACCCCCCGCCGTTTTGAGGGGTTGGAGGGTGAAAGTTACAGATTTTTTAATGTTTTTGTTGTTTGTGTGCTAATCCTAGCCTGCATACCAAATTTCAGCTTTCTAGGACTTCAGGAAGTACTATAGAAGTTTTGATGATCATGAGTGAGTGAGTGACGAAATCGACGTATTTTAAGCATTAATAAAATTCAAAGTATAAAAGCTAAATAAATGAAACTTAGCGTATTTCATTAGTCTGCTAACTGCATCTTATCCTGAAAATTTGAGCTCTCTAGTATTATCCAGGCCGAAGCTATGAGGGTTCGAAAATACGACGAAACACTTCCAGAAAAGGTACGTAGCGCCCTTCCTGCCTTCGGCTCGCCTTGGCGGGGGCACTGCCGTGCCCCCAGATTCATAATGAGTGATAAAGTAGACTAATTCAATAATTATCCTCGTTCATTTTATTGTAATATTATATTGGTTTTTTCTTTTTTTTTACGGCCTTAAGCTTTTAATTTCAGGAATTTGAAGAAAATTGGAAAATAATTACTTGGTGTAGTGTCAATCTAGGGATTCTGGAGAGCTGATTGGTTTCTCATTTTAACATATGTCAGCAACAGTGCAGTCAGCAATGTCCAGTATATTCACTTTATATTATTAATTCAGTAAAGACAGCAACAACAAATCAAGGTTCTCTTTTCCAAACCCCTTTAATTAAGATTGTTGGTCCATATGGTTTTATATTCCTTTAAAAAATAATTTTCTGAACAGCATTTAAATATAGATATTGAGAATATTACTATGATTCAGAAAGAATTAATGTAAATAAAATTATTTAAAGATACAATTGAAACTAAAAGCAAGATATGCACAGTGAAATAACTGAAATTTCTATGACAACATAATGCCATTTTCTAATGATACTTTTTTTTACAGAAATAGCCGCCTTCAAAAGAAAAGACGTTTTTCAGAAGCACAAAATGAACCATAACAAAGATCTAACAAAAACACAAAAAGTAGCAGGTTCAGCTGTACTGTTCTTAAAAATCTTCAAAATCCCGAAGATAAATCTGAAAATCATCTCTCTTAAACTACTTAATTTCAGTTCATCTGCTTTGACACCTTTCCGGATGCAAGCTATTAGATGAGGACTCAATTTTATTTGGCCAGTAAAACCAAGGTCACACGGTATAATTGCACCAGTTGAGATTCAATGCATCGTCGGTTCCACGATTCGAGGTAGTTACAATATGTTGACTCAAACTACTATTAAACCGTTGGAAATACAAAGAATTAAGGAAATCAGCAGGAACCATTCGGTTGCTGTTGTTTCATCGGTTACTGGCTGCAACTCCGTCTGCCTCGATGCAAATATCTACAACCTTATCACACAAAAGTTCTTTATTTTGTTTCTTACTTTTTCCCGGAAAGTGGGGTTCAATCGAAGGGTTATTCGTAAGTTAGAGAAAGACTCTCATTCTGGATTCATTAGCACAAACTATGAAAGATGGTGATTTAAAGGTTCCAGTCTTAGAAATTCTCCCGAGGAAAAAAAGAAAGTGATGATTTGTGCCCAATAAGACTTATTATTGATTGTTCTGGATCTGCTTTTAAGTTGTTGTCTAATATCATTTTCAAACTAACGAAATAGTTAAATATGTCATCAAATTATGCTGTGAGTAACAGCAGTGAAACAGAGCAAAGGATCCGAGGATTTCAACTAATTCATGAAATGCGATTCTTTTGACTGAATGTACAGTCCTTTTGGCTTCCGTCAATATCCCATTGATAGAAAAAGCCTTTCTGGATATTACCTGTCAACTTTATAATTATTTTCTTGATTTCGATGTTTTTCGAAAATTATTTTCATTACTTAAGGTCTTGAATTAAATGCAGATATTTGAATATAACTTGTGTTACCATCAGCAACATTCAGGCCTATCCATAAGCCAATTTTCTCCTAAATTCTGACGAATCAACAAAGGATAATATTAATTATTAATAGTAGACTATTGATTCATGATACGTTTAAGAGTAGACTATTGATTCATCGATATATTTTGATATTTAGTATGATATTTAAATACTGCTCAGCTCATTATTTTTCTAAAGAAATGTTCGACCATTGGACCAACAACCTTAATTAGAGTGATTTGGAAAACAGACTCTTGGCGGATTGGGCAATGATCTACATCGAAGTTATGCCTTCCTTTTCTTTGGAGTTTGGTCGTATCCAGTTCCTTCACCTTAAGGGAAGTGTTGACGATCTTCCCATTTATTTTATTTTTAAAGAATTACAGATATTTTAAAGAATTAACATACGATAAAGTTCATGGTACGTTTAGAAGTAGATTCATCGATATCTTTTGATATAGAGTATGAATCGAACCTTACAGAAATGATGACTCTTTTCCACTTAGGTATTCCCTACTCATTCTGGGAAACCGACTTATTCTGAGATTACTTTAAATTTTGATTCTTTCTGTCCCTTTTGTTTTAGGGTTAGCATTATTATTACGGAAGTTCCCAGGGCCTTTCTGATAGACACTAATGAATTATTTGAACGTGAATTTGATTTTATTTTCTCTAATTTATTGAGTAATTGTTATCTTCCATAACTTAAATCGAATCATATTCGTTTGGCTCTCCGCAAGATGTATAATAATTTTATTGTTCCCTTGATTCAAAAACCGATTTTATTTCAATAGATTTCCATCCTAGCATTTTTCCTGTTCTCTCTAAGAATTTGAGGAAACATGGGATTGCGGTAACTTCTAAATGTCGCATTACAACTAAAAGTATAGGTAACCAGAGGAAGCGTAGGATTCCATGGGATCCTTGGGAATGCAGTCTACTACTCTCTAATTTATCGCCATAATACCTGCAATGACTATGACATAGAGGAATTGAGGAGGCCTCTAGGGACAGTATCCTCGAGCACAGTCGTGCATTTGCAAAAAGAGATATCAGTTACATTACTGCATCAAATGTTGCCATCAATAGACATTCTCCCAATTTTAATAGTCCAAAATCATTGACGGTCGGAGATTATTTCCTCAAGAAGTGTAAGCAATAGGTTTAAATTGCTTCTTCCCGTCATTGCTACAACGAACAATTATCAGTCAACAACATCTCACAGTACGCTTTTCCACGTTGACAAACTTACCAACTTACTTACAGATCCATGTGCTCGGGTTTGTTATTGTGTTTTTGATCTTGAACAGAAGAGATCATTATGCTAATCACGCCTTCACTTTTTGGTGATTCGATTCTACCGGGTTCCACTATCCCAGTTCCACTACGTATACCGGATTGGTTTTCCTATGTATACCTGTGTTTCCCTGTCCCCCTCAATATCCACTCAGCTGCTTGCGCAACAGGAAGCATTTTTTAATTGTAAATATACACGATGTCTATAATTAAAGTTGATCTATTCTACGCACTCTACACCAAAAACTACTTACCGGAATGGTACCAAATTCGCATTACATCTTATTGACGCGATGATAAGGAAATTTATTGGAAAAAACATTAGTTTCAAAAATCATCACCAGGGAGCGGTTGTAGTCGTGTATGCTGCCCATTTCAATGCAGTACACCGCTTACACGGATACAGTCACGTCACAACATTTTCAACATGTTGATCATCTTTATCTGCTACCATTATCTGCGAATTATAGACATCCTGTACTTAGTTTTAAGTACAAGCTCTTTTTTGAATTTTTTTTTTAAATTTTAAAATCCTTAGCTCTCAGGCTGTTTTAACTGTCAAATTTTCTTTGAAGATGATATAGCTAAAACCTGGGTTAAATGTAAGCTGCTTGAAGAAAATACAGCCAAGTTGGTGATGTACTCAATTGGCGACGTAGGACGTTGTTTATAAGGAAAACATGGTCTCCATGAAAAATTGTCGTAAAAAGGGAGTCCTTAGAACGGCGTGGAGCCACCATGTGCTGGAGGTTCTCATGCATGGAGAACTCATTTCTTACATCACTCTAAAGAGTTAAAATTTATTCTCAGGCCTTCTTAACAGAAAACTGCTTTTCATGCAGTTTGCTAAGCTGATCGAAATTTAATTTACTCTAGTTAATAGGCTGCTTTTTATTTTCGTTTTGATAAATCATCCAGATTGTTAATATGTCCACCCTGAAAAAAGAATAACAAACCAACAAGAAAACTGAAGACTTACCCAAGCTAAAGGGAAAGTTGTCTCCAAGCAGACAGCATAAAAATAAAGACTGAAAACTATCTTCTCTACTAATCTCTCTTTCAATTTTCACTTTGAATTCATTACAAATAAATCCAATAAACTTCTGAGCTTTATGATTCTGAGCCAGGCAAAATCTTTAACAAAATCTCTACTCTCATTCTTCTTTATAATTCCTTTGTTCGCTCCCATTTAGAGTATGCAGCAATAGTTTGGGCATCTTACAAGAAACTTATATTAAACTAATGAAAAAAACTAATTGAAAAAAACACCAAAAATATTTCTTAAATTCGTCTTTTTGAAGATATTCAAATTCTATCTTGATGAAATCAGTTGCGATACTCTTCTACATATCTTCTCTTTTCATTCCCTGACAGTCAGAAGGCGAAAAGCATCACTGATTTTTCTATATAATATTCTAAATAATAAAATCTAGAATCCCAGTCTGCTTGCGGAAATTAATGTCAATTAAATTAATTTTTAATCTCAAGCTCGTCTCACCTTCAGGTAGCACCACCAGGTAAGGAACGTGTCTGTACGCAGTCTATTCTAACGTAAAGGTGACTCAAGCTGTCCTCACTATTGATATGGAATAATCGTCATTCTTAGCTCAAACCTTGTTAATAGACTGAATTCAATAACTTTTGAATAATTTTCTTCATTCACATATCAGAAGCCGTTGTAATTGGTTTACTAATCGCTATTGCTACCTTAGAGCCCAACTAGCTAGAGACTAAAACTCTACAGCTTTGAACTACTATTGGCAAGACCTTTTCAACGACACCCTAATCAAGTCTCTAGCCCTCGTGGTTGCTGAGTTGATACTTGTCCACAGACAGACAGACAAACCAGGGATGTAAGACTTCACTGTATCAGAAGCCTAAAAAAGCTACTGCAAAAGTTTTCAGATACAAATTTTAGACAAAACATCCGCATGTACGCCCAAATAATCCATCCATGCGAATTTACTATCATTTCTGAAATATATATCCTAGAAAGCAAAAATAATTATGAGATATAGGCGAAGGAAG
The DNA here is from genome assembly GCA_023159025.1 of Thereuonema tuberculata. Lineage (NCBI taxonomy): Eukaryota > Metazoa > Arthropoda > Chilopoda > Scutigeromorpha > Scutigeridae > Thereuonema > Thereuonema tuberculata. The sequence goes on from JAFIDM010000002.1 coordinate 18,468,849, forward strand.
ATCCTATTTACTTTGGTATTAAGATTAAGAGCTGTCATTTAAATATTGCCAGGTACATTTTTAAAACACATTAAAAAGAATTAATTCGAAACCTTTTTCGAAGCCCAATAATTAATGTCTATTATTTGAAAGGAAAAGATTTGAAGAAAACAACAAAAGTTTGCAATAAATCATGATCACTAGTAGTTGGAAAGGAAAAGTTCTAATAACTAAACCTTTAATGGAAAAAAATAAGATACAAACCTTTGTTCTTATAGAGTTCTTAAGAGTTTTCTGCTGTTCAATCTTCGTGTGTCCGATCTTCTCGTCTTCTATGAAGTTCTGTTCTTTTTAAAAAATCATCGAAATGTGCCAAAACCTAAAAGAAAGACACCATCTCTTGATTTTTTAAAAAGAACAAAACTTGATAGGAGACAAGAAGATGAACAGCAGAAAAATAAAATATCACTGTTTATTACGAATTTTATACATTTCTGTGTTACACATATAAAAAATAATTAGAATTTATGAATTACAATCATTAACGTTTATTCTATATTCATTATAAAAATAAAAACACAAATTCAGGCGTTTCATCGTTTCCATTTCAATTTCCGTAATTGGATTTAATTTTCATGTTAGTTTTCGTCTTTATAGTAGGAGATAATAATAAATGATATTGCAACATCATTTATATTACCAAATCATTAATCATTATCTCTTAGTCTTCTCTGAAATACATACAGCGTCCCTTTCATATCAAGATTGAATTATCGAATGCCGTCTAATGGATTAAATTAGTTTTGCAAGAAGGTTTCATTCAATACTTCCTAATCCAACAGATTGGAATCTCTTTCAATTTTAATTTATTTTGCTGTGAGTTTATGAAGAACTATATCTATTTCAGTTATGAAATTAGATTTGTTTTGAGTCCAGAATAATTCAAAAAAATTAATACAGAATCTTTCGTGATGTATACTTTCAAAATCTCTCCGCAAGAAGACAGGAATTATGTGACAGTGAGGCGCACGATTATTTCAGCCCGTGAGGATATACGAAGTTCTCATATGTACAAGAAGTTTTGGTTGAGTATCCTGACACTGAAATTGACAGGCTTTTTTCCAGTGAGTGGTGTACTTCGAAAACATAAAGAATTTGCATTCAACTATTGCAGTCTGAGTTTCTTCTGTTCTGCAATCGTGTATGTCATATTCCTAGGGGGTCTATTGTTTTCTACCATGGTTAAAAGTCATGGAAATTTGGTTTCCACAGAATCTATATCCGATGATAATTTCTCAGAAGCTTTTCGTTATTTGAGATTCTGGACTTTTGCAGTTTCTATCCTAATTGGAAGTGTTTTGTTTTTCGATTTGGCTAAAAGATATCCAAAACTGTTCCGAAAACTGATGTTAGTGGAAAAGAATTTTGGAGGAATAGCATTACCCTGTTCACTGATTCAAATGATCGCTTATATTATAATTGGGATGAGCTTTATTGTTCATTTGCGCTCAGATCCATTGACAACAACAATCTTTATTAATAAAATAACATACTTCATTTATGATATGGCTGATTTAGCGTCTTTAAGTATATTCGTTAGCATTTGCTCATATATGGAGTTCTATTTAGTAAAACTCGAGCATGATATGAAAAGACATCTAAAATTGTCAAAACCAATCGATTTACAAATTCTTCAGGAATGGCACCACTGCTATAACACTGTTCTGGATGTTGTTAAGTACTGTGTCAGTAAGATGTTTACTGTATTTCTTTCTTATGTGATCATTCAACGTGGATTTTTAATTGCTGGTCACTTTTACTTCTTGCTAATATTGATTTTCATTGAAAAAATATTTTACTTCAATTTTTCGTACTGTACGCTATTAATATTTTCTCTAAAAAATCTGACTGAACTTGTAGCTGTATGTTATTCTGGTGCGAGAATCATAGATCAGGTAAGCAATTTAAACTTTTATAATGATTTAAAAATATTCTAGTATGATTTACACTACCATTCTAAATTTCTAAATATAGATTATTGCTTAAATTTATTTCGTCCTTTATTTGGAGTTCTTAATGGGAAAATTGAAAGGAAAACGGAAAATATTGCTATTTTTATGAGCCATAGGCTTACCCAGGAATTTGGAAAGAGAGGGTTCATTCAATTAAAGAAAATAAAATAAAAAAAAAAAAAAACTTTGTATCATTTTCTGTTTGCGGATTTATAAACAATAAAAAATTATATAAGTCAATAGCTTTTCAACCAAAACCAAAGAAGGTCCTAAAGACTATATTTCTTATGAACAACTCACCAGGGTCCTTCGATGCATCATTTTAATGAACAAAGTTTCGTAGTGTGCCTAAGAGTGGAAATTCGAATCGATGATGATATAAATGATATTTTAGAAATAAATTCTAATAAGATAAACCGATATCTTCATTGTTTTTATCTACTTAAGATTTTATGTCAAAACAGACATTTATCAAAAAGAATAATGAAAAATGAAAATGTTAATTGTAGCAGTTAACCATTTTTACTATATTTGTCTACTTCTAAAAATTCGTACATAAAAAATCTTGAAAACTAAATGCAGAAATTTATATTTTTCATGGCAAAGAAACACCAACATTCGATGATGAATACTATGATTATTAGAGTAAATGCAATTATATAAACATTTTCATCTCCTAAGTAAGAATGTAATCTATTATTTACTGCTATAATCGTGTAGACGGATAAAAAAGTGTATTTTGAGGCAATTTTCTGACATAGTTATCCTTAATGCAAAAAGTGAAAAGTCTCAGAGAACAATGTCCTTCCATACATGTAAATGTTGATAATTGTCTTTAATTTTATTGGAAGGTAATAAATGTATTCTGTTTTACAAACAGATTAGATTTGATTATGTTCTAGACTGTAGCTATTATTTACAGGTTGCCTAGATACTCTTCTCAGTTCGTTCTATTATTAAGTAAAAATAGTCCTAAGTAAAATAGTCCTATTATTCCTCAATTCTTTATAATAACAAATGAACTTTACACGATGGAGACAGTGACCCCTCAAAAACTAAAAGCAAGAAAATAAAAACAAGAACAAAATGTGGAATCCAAATCCTTGGGCAGCATTCAGGCACTCAGGCATTCAGCACAAAAGATATTTGACCACAAAAAGCTCGAAACGGCCGTCCCAGAGTATCAGCTCGACTCAAAAGGAACTTTTTTTCAAATGAACTTTACCTTTATATCTTCTTAAATTCATAATGAACAGACTGCAGAATCTCATACCGCCAATAGAAAGTTTCGTAAGGATACAACGCTGACGGGCCTGTTACCTTCCATGACGTATTAGGCTGCGCAAGGATACATCACGTGATGTTTATTCACGTGCTGTTTATCCATGTGTGTTCCCGTGTTCTGAAGGCATCATGGCGGTCGAGGGTGAATTGCGTCAGGAGAGATTACGTCCTGGTTGATCAGTTGGACGCATATTTAGCTGAATTTATGTGGCGGGGACAATTTAACAACAACTACAAAGCACTGTTCATAAATTTTATTCATGGAATCATTCAAGTATATCCACCACAAACCAACGGAACCGTCACATAAGATAAGCCAAATTAGCTGTAGGTTATCCGCTTCCTCAATAGGAGTTAGCTGTAGGTTTGCGCGGTAAGGCATCGTCAGGGTGCAGGGTTTGTCAATTGCAATTAGCTTTATGTTAGCGCGGTAAGGCATCGTCGGGTTACAGAATATATCAACTGCAGTTAGCTGCAGGTTTGGTTAATTGAGGTATCGTCAGCTGCAGGATGTATCTATTGCTACATCGCTCATATATCCAACAACAATTTCCTTCACCGAAAGTTCAAACAAACCTCATCAACTTTCCGGTTTGTTACATGTAGTTCCAAAGCGGCCATGTTTCACAAAGCGGGAAAAAAACACTCGTTACAGGAGATTGCAGTCTTACCTTCCTAAAATTATGTACGGTATAATGATGCATTCGTAATTACATATATCTTGCGAGAGATACATTCTTCTTTTTCTTTCAAAAAACTCCGGATTCTACAAACATTACTTTCCATTGTTTTTTTTTTACAACAATAGTCCTCTCTCAGCTACAATTATTTTCCAACAACCGCTATGTGAGTTTGTTGATTTTGCTTTGTTGACTTAGTTGTCACCTTTATTATACTTTGATTGTTTCAAATTAAATGTAAATTGAAAGATAATTACATAGACTATTCAGTCACAATATTTCCGCCATCTTTTCATTTTTATAAATTCATTAGAAACATGAATCACATTTGATATTTCACAGAGTTCCCTTTAAATTATCATAATTGATATTTGGCACAGTTCACTTTAAATTATCATAGTCCATATTAAGCACAGTTCACCTTAAAATGTCACCGTCCATATTTAACAAATCAATCCTAATTTTTATGTTGTTAGTATGCTTTTTTGGTAATGCTTTTTTGAAAATGTCAGCACTGTTAAATTCACTTGAAATATATTTTATGTCAATTTCTCCATTGTGGATGTATTCAAGTACCTTATTTTATCGTAAATCTTTATGTTGGGATCTACTTCAGTTGGTACTGTCATTTCCTAACAACATAGCTGCTTGACTGTCTGAATGCATTAAACTGGCTTCTTTTTATGTAATCTATTTAATCCAGTTCCTTTAAAATGTTTGTAATTGCTATGACTTGGTTAGCTATTTCTGACAAGGCAGTATATTCAGCTTCTTTCAGAGATAAAGCTACTGTCCTTTGCTTTTTAGTGCTCCAATTAATGGCTGCTTTGGCTAATATCACAAGATTTCCTGATGTCGACTTTCTATCTTATCAATCATCTCCCCAAGTCGTGTCTGTGAATGCTTTTAGTTTCTCATCTGTCTTTCTATAAACTAGTTTCATTTTCTTGGTTTCTTCGAGATATCTTAGTATTCTTTTAACAAGAATCATATCTTCACTTGAGGGTTGATTGTTCTTTCTTGACATCATATTTACTGCATAATTTATGCCTGGTCTTGTCATCTTGCTGAAATAGCTTATGTTTCCAATTAATCTTCTATATTTCAAATGTTCTTCATTATTCAAATATTTTTCTTTTCCTAGTCCTGTTTGTGATTTGAAACTTTGAACTTCCACGGGGGTAGATATTTCTTTGCACTTCTCCATACTATGTTTAATTAATAGATCATCGATAAAATGTTCTTTAATGGTCTTTATTTCATTTTTTAAAAAATTATATTTGACCTTCATTCCCAAAAATTCGTCAATTTCAGCTAAGTCTTTAATTCCAAACAACCTATTTAAAATGCCTTTAATTTTCTCAATTAATTTTATAGGCTACTCTTATAGAAAATTAAAATATCATCTATATAAATAATAATCAAGACTTTGTATTGCTTTTCATCATATATGTAGACACAAGTGTCAGATTGCATACTTTGAAATCCGTTAATTGTAACTTTTTCTTTAGTGTATCATGCCATTGTTTAGCTGCTTGCTTTATTCTATATAAAGCTTTCCGAAACTTTAATCCATTGGAACTTGGACACTTGATGTTTACTCCTTCTGATCCATTCAATTAGATATCTTGTTCAGATCTAAACTGCATTGAAATATGCAGTTGTAACATCACACTGATGTTATCATGTTCTGCTGCTAATGACATTAAGAATCTAATTGAAGTCATGTCTGGTGTGGGTCCATTCATCTTATTATAATTGACATCTTTATTTTGAGTTTATCCAGCTACAACTAATGTTGCCTTATATTTTTTTATTGTACCATTGCTACTGCATTTCACTTTAAAGATCCTTTTTGTATTTAAAGGATTGGCATGTTTTGGTATTACATCAGTCAACCATGTAATATGCTCTTCTATACTTTGGATTTCTTCATCTATAGCCCTTTTCCATTTCCCTCTGTTGACCTGTTATAGCTTCTAAATAAGGTTTTGGTTCTTGCATTTGACATTTATAAACATTTAGTTTGCCGGAGGTTAAAAGCTAGCCCGACGTCCGCAAATCGATCCCAAGACTCATGATTTGTCCTGTTATTCGTATTTAACTTTAACCAAATCTTCAAACTTCAGTTTGAAGTTGTTTTTTGTTTTCTTCAATATGATTATTTACACTTTTTATTTTTTTGAATTCAATCGTTTAGATCAACAAACTTCAATTCACTCTGAAGAACTTTTTGTCTACTACCAGTAAAAAAGCCATACGAAAAGAAATTCAGGTAATTAGTTAACACATTTATTCTTTGTCTACTACTAAAATCAATTTCATGATATTTAAATCTTAAACACTAATAATCGAAGTGAAAATTTCAGAGAGAGAGAGAGAGCTGTAGTACGTTTGAAGTGATGGACAAATTTGACTGGTTTTTGATTTTTCATTACATTAATTTTGTCAAAGAAGATGTTTCTATGACTTACCCGATCGAGTTTCAGAAAGGTCGCATCGTAGGCTTGAGAGAATTCGGCCGCAATTTTATTCAAAGTGAGGAGATAGTGGATGCAGGAGAGAACACAATCACTATAAAGGATCTGGACGGTCCAGATAAACAAGTACTCGACGGATTTGTGCAATTACCACAGCTGCCATAACGACACCAATGGCGTCCCTGTATTCTATCTAAAGGCAATAATTTCTCTACTCAAAAAGTATTACGGGATTTCATTCAGCGACGACTGATAGGATGAGGAACTTCATTCTCGGTGTCTCATAAGAAGTATATTACTGACCAGCAACATCGGAAGTAGTGGTGTTGAACTTGGGAATCTTCGAGGGTGTCCAATTGGAGTCGAATTTTGAGCAGTTACGGTCCAGCTTCTCTCTTGGCGCAGATGATTACAGTATCTGTGTGAGGACGAGGAATGGCACAAATCCGGCTGCAGTGATCAAGCGGACATTGCATGTGAGGAAGTCATCTCTTACAACAGTTGATTTCGTCGAGGTACCTGGACAGAACACTGTCAAGAGTAGGCGAAAAAACGGTATACCTCTGCTCATAAATGTATGCTATGGAGAAAGACGTATCTATAACGTTTCTGGAAATAAGTCAATTAGCCAGCAATGGGAGCAAGAATGAAATAATCACACACTTGCACATTGACAACACGTGAGCAATCGAATAATGGCAATAATCAAAGAAGGAAGCAATGATGGAAAGTATGGCTGATTTAAGCAGATTCTCGATTGAACAGCGTTTAATTACTGGAGTTTGGATTCACAAACGACCTCATATGGGACAAACACTTTCACAAATTATTACCAATTTTCAGTTGTGATTTCGGAAGGCGCTACCATCCAAGAGAACATTATTCGCATTGGAATGGAATATTTTTTTGTCAGAATCCGTGATGGATTCCACATCGGACGGGAAGACTGTCAACACCTTTGGAAAAATGTGCTGCTGAGGAAGAATTCATAAAGTGATCTACTCTGAAGTCGTCTCGCAAGAGTGCTGCCTAACTCGATATTCCCTAGTCAACCATGAGATCCCATATGGAAAACAGTTTGAAAGTGAAACTTTTTCGCCTACTGCCAGTGAATGAGCTAACAGATGTGGATTTGACACGGCACGAAGAAGCATGGAACCTGCTTCTCCAAAATTTCCCAACAATAGGAGATCTACGAACAATACTGTTTAGTGATGAACGTGATATCTATCGCACGGAATTTTTGGTCAAAGAAAAATTCCAAAATTCTTTCAAGAACTCGAACAAAATCCACCGCACATTGCCATAGTGGGTTGGGATAATAGAAAAACATCTGCTTGGACAATATATATTCAATGATCCAGTGACTCAGACAGTTTATTTGCGTATGATTAACGAATAGTTGATGTCTGAACTCCAGTCGCAATTCATAGCTGACACTGTGTGGTTTGAACAAGACGGAGCACCAGCGCATTTCGCCGTAAGAGTGCAAATTGCGCCTTGATGAGCTTTTCCCAAACAAAGGGATTGGCCGGAGATTCCAGACCTTTCCTTCAACTTTGCCATGGCCATAACGCAGCCCAGATCTCACCACGCCAGGCAATTCTCTGCGGGGAATCATCAAACAGAAAGTCACCAAACAGCGGTATGTATCCAACGCTGAGTTGCAGGTTGCTGGGCGCAATGCCTTCACGGCTATGACGGCACATACGCTACAAAAAATGAGCTTACGGTTCTGGAAACGCATCCGTCTGTGCATAGACAGTGGAGGAGTGCATGCAGATGTCGTGTATCCATAATAGACATATCAATTCATTTCAAATCAATTCATTTCATTGACAGTCTGTTATCAATTGTATTGCCAATGCTGTTACGCGTTCCCGAGACTATTTATCAGCATTATAACACCAGACTTAATACGGCGATTTTCTCTCAACATTGCCTCTGTTCTTACCATCCCATAGCTAACAAACTCCACAGACCTATCTCCAAAACAGATATGCTGGAAAGGCAGTTACTGCCTTCAAAGAATGTGATCGAACTAGCACAACATTTACAGAACATATGGCAGAATCTGCCACAAGTCAACATTAGATTATTAATTGATGAAGCCGCACAGTACATCGCTTGTATCATCACCAGATGAAAATTTACTAACATTTAATGCCTTGCCACTGCTCTGTAATATTGTTACCGGTCGAATTGGCCACCCTCCCGTTTAGTGAATCGACTCTCCCGAACTATCATCCCTGGAAGAAGTTGACTGATCTGGGACTGAGAGCGAGGCAGCCTTTTGCTATTTAGAGAGCTGCAGAGCTGTGTTTAAATAGTTGGTTTGGGCGGCCAGCAGACGCGAGGAGGTTCTCCACCCGGAGACAGCAGCCGAGTTCGTTTGGTGGCGTTCGGCCACAGAGGTGCTCTCCACGCCAGGAGATAGGAAAGGAGTTCGTTTTGGCGGCAAGGAGCCGCGAGAAGTACTTCCAGCACGAGAGAAGCTGAGTCTGGTCGGCAGCAAGGAATCGAGAGGGCTAACTTCAGCCAGAGAGGACAGCGGAGCTCAGTTTGGGGCCGGAGCCCAGAGAAGGAGTAGCCGAAGACATCGAGTGGCCCACGGCCACGAAGATTTCCCCAGTCCGCGAGAAAGCAATTAGTTTGCTTATCGAAATTCAGCAGTGGTTTCTAGCGCAGCATTAGGAAGGCACAACGCCGGGAGAAGACATCCTTTGGCCGTTGCCGATGCTCCAGCTATCGAAGAAGGCAGAGACGATAGCATTGGAAAGCACGACTTCGGGAGAAGACATCCTTAGGCCGTTGCAGACGCTCCAGGTACCGAAAAAGGCAGAGACGATCACATTGGAAGGCACAACGCCGGGAGAAGACATCCTTAGGCCGTTGCAGACGCTCCAGTTACCGCAGAAGGCGGAGACGATCGCATTGGAAGGCACAACGCCGGGAGAAGACATTCTCAGGCAGTTGCAGACACTCCATTCGCCGCAGACGTTAGGGACGCTCGTGCTTCTGGGGAACGACGCAGACGAGAAGACAGCAGTTGCCGCAGGATTCGAAGCCCTGTGCCAGTACGAGAGGATACTGCAGATAAGTCACGACGAAGCCCTAGTGACACCCGTGGGATACGGGTTGAAGACGTTGCAGCATACATGAACTTTAGTTTTACGTACGAACAATAAAGGGTGGAGGATGAATTACTACTATTTTTTATTTTGTTCGATAGAAGCTGATAACAATTTGTTATATGGTGACTATCCTATACTAAACGATATTTAAATCTTGTAATCCCTTAGTATATATCCAGCAGTTACTTATAAAATATTAACCTCCGTTTTCCACTTTAAATAAATTCTTATGTCTTTAATTATTATAATTAAACTTACTTAACTAGTGCTTCAAAAACAACAAATTTATTATATAGTACTTTAAAAACACACATATTATTGATCTTCACACTTAAATAGTTCAAGGAAATTTTCCTGTATCACTCATTTCCTTTATCTTGACTGTTCTTGCTATAAGAGTGTCAATATTTCAGCTCTTAATCTTTTAGGACTTCTTATGAGTTCCATTTTCTTATATCTAAATGACTTTCCACCTTGTGATTTATGTTTACTTCACAATGAATCTAGAGATAATATTTTTAACCTAAATGACTTTTCACCTTGCGATTTGTATCTAATCACAATGAATCTAGAAATGATATTTCTCTCTATTCTGTATAAAGTTCACTAGAATCATTTCTAATCGTTATCAAACAATTATCAGTTTATCAGTCCTACAATAAATATGCCGATCTAAAACTTTAGTATAAATTCTTGTTTCCCGATATCTTCTTCTTTTGTAGAATTCGAAAATAAGTAAATAATGTTCTACTTACAGATTCCTCGATTTATCGATCTAGATAAATTGTCCTCTGCTAATCCTGTATCCATAGGATTGAAATTTATTCGGTCGTCGTAGAACATTCCGCCATTCGATTCTTTATTATTTGATATCCAAGAATTTTCTTTTATCCTTCATATAATTCCGTTTATTCACAATGGCGATGGATTATTTTATCTATAAGCTATAAAACATAAACAGAATTATATATTAATCTACATGTATTATGAAGCGAAAATCTTCCGCACACATGGTGTACATTAATCCTATTTTTCGACCTTTCAAAATATTTTCTTGTCGATTTACATTTCAATAGAAGTACTTATCTCTTCAAATCCAGGATCACTCATATTATTCTTCTCATAGCTATTGCATCGTATTATACGATTCTTCCTGCTGAATTTGATCTTCTATTCTTCCTTGCTTCATTATCACATTTAGCTTATATGTCTTCCATCTTGCTTCTCCCTTCCTTCTTCAACCTTTACCTCTCGAGCAACTGTTCCACAGCTTCACGCTCAAGCTAATACACGAGACCACTGCTCGCGCTTTTTCGATATTAGCATTGTTTAAATTATTTCAATTATGTGCATTCAATCAAACAATGAATATTCCTTTTCTTCTTAGTTATAATTATTGGAGATCATCACAAATATAAAATTCACGTTAAATTATATTTTTTTAAATTTGAATAAAATATTATTTATTCCCGATTCACTATTTCTGCTTGTGAATCCTTACATAAAGTCTATAATTAAGTTTCCTTAATAAAGATACACTTAGGTGATGGATCTATCTCCTATCGTATAAAAGATCTATCCTTATCCCCCTTACCACCGGAGTACTGTAGACAGCAACACATTGCCCCACACGCCGGTAGCAATATTACATTGCTCTGTAATAAAAGTCCTCTTCCAAAAATAATGAAATTATTTCTTTATCTTTACATACCCATTGTAGAATAAGAAATCACCAAGCACATCAAAATTTGTTAAAAAAGTTTGTATAATAAAAATGTGAAATGACTAACAAATGTTCAGCCTTGGAGGTTTAGAGTTTGGTCAACACTGGCGTCAGTTGAAATGGAGGAACTGTAAGACTGCTTTGTGCAGAAAGTAATTTGCGGCCCTTCCCCGTTAACAATTCCGCTTGCTAGTTTCTTTATTGAGAAACAGACCTGTAATTAAAACTAGATGGGAAATTTGGAATATGTATGACAATAAAAGGAGAAGAAATAATGAGAGAGGTATGATAATATAGATATAAATCACATGCTCAAACAAAATATCATAGCAGACATGTTTTTGAGCAATATTCAAAATAATATTTCGCAACTTTTATACCACTATCATTAAAATAAAAGTTAAAATGTACGCATATTTTAAAATCAAATTTATTACATTTTTATCATTTTTTATATTGGTAATATAGCCTGCAATTTGCATTTGATAGAAAACAAAGCAAAATATAATATAAAAAAAAGATTTTTTTTTCTTTAAAAACCTTTTTTATTTTCTAATTACTAGTTACCGTTTATTAAAATTCTTACATACTTATTTATTTATTATTATATAGTATTTCTTATCAACAATTAACGCATCTTTGCCTTCATCAATGTTCAAAGGTTGTGGATTGTTTCAAATTAATCTGAGTACTTTGACAACGGTGAGTTTTTGTTTTCCATTTTTTTCCTATAAACAGACCTGGTGTTCATTAAGTAATATCGCAAAATAGCAATATCACTTTATCAAAAGTTCAAATTCCTGCTACCCGCTACACCAAAATGATTATTAATTAATAAATGACTGCCTGTTGAATTTTTTAATGCGCTTTCTCAATGTGTTTATGCATTATACAATAATTTTTTTGCCCTCATTTATTGTGTTTGTTTTTCTTATTAACTAAGGGATTTGCCATGTTTTTTCGTATTTTTTTTGTTTCTATGTTTCCATGCCTTTTGTTTTAATGTTCTAATTTAATTTAGTATTAAATGGTTTGCCAGAAAAAGCTTGAAACTTGATGAAAGATTTTGATTTCGTGGTGACAATAGTCACTTTTTTTTGAAGTTTCCTATTTCAAATCTGAATGCTTTTAAAAAAAAATTTAGAAATCAAGATAAAATACTCAATATTTTCTGGATTAATACTAACCATAGTGAGGGTTAATATGTATTTGTTAATATAATGAACCTCTTTCATTAAAACTGCTCACTGTTTTTAATAAAGTAATATTATCATAAAGCCTTGTAATATTCAACGGGAATTAATCTAGTGGATGATGCTATTGTTATAAATTTTCTATTTGTGTGTATCTATCAAGACAACGAAAATTAAAAATTTGTTCGTATAAGGAAGATAATCCGTAGAAAAAAATGAAACAAATAACAATTGTTTATAATAATGGTTCGCAAAAAAAAATGCGAACAGAAGAAATGTTTGCTGAGTATAAAATACAAGTGATATATAAGAATAATTGGATTTCCTATATAAAAACATATGAACTTTCGACTGGAGAAAATCTGATTAGACATTCAGTATTCTATAGGATGTTCCTTAAGAAGACATCGAAGTTAATAAATACTATTTAAACATTATTACTGAAGGAAGGAACATTTACTGATGCACTTGATCGGACGATAAGCCGATTAATCAAATAGAAGATGAACTGTTTGATACCTGTTGCCGGAAATTTATATTATTAATCAACAATTTAATGTTTACTTATGACCTCATGGTTTACGTATAAAGTATTTGTTAAGTGATTTAATACAAAAAATAAGAAGCAATTTGTCTTTTATTACAATAATCAATACTTTGCAACACATCGACTGTGTTTATAATTAATGAAATAACTATAACAAGGATTCAAACATTCCTATCTAAATATTAAAATTGTGAATTAGAAATTTCTATAATAAATATATCTTTAAACTTGGAAGAGATCAAGGCTGGTTAATACGTCGGGACTTTTTATTTCAAATATCGTGATTCTAAATCAGAAATTTGAACCCCTATCAAGCAATTTTGAAACATAAACATTTGGAAGCACGGAAAAAATATTTATTTCACAAATTAAAAAAGGAAATAACAACCATTAAAAAGGAAAATAATAAATTCTAAAGTTAGCAGAGATCTTGACATTTTTTTATCATAATTTAATAATTTTATATTTAATGTATAATTTGATTTTTTTAAAAATGTACATTAAATTTACCATTAGCGCTTTATTAGTTTATTGCAAGTTATATACTACACTATTTTTAAGCAAATTTGTTATATAAAATATCTGAACATTTTCAACAAATATACGAAACACGTTTGGTATTAAGATATGTAAAAAGTAAAAATAAATATTTTAAAATCAAATTAATCACGTTTTTATCATTTTGAAATGGATACCTATGGACACAATACCTATGGATCAAATATCTTATCCTAAATATTTTACTAAAAACATGGGTTTCTTTCTTTCAGGTGATAGGAGTAATTGTAACGTATTTGGTGGTTCTCATTCAGTTTCAACTTACCATACCCAAAGAATGCAACTTCGGCAATGAAACCAATCAACTGATTTCTGGAAGTGAATGAATTCTCTTTGATACAATGAAACGTAAAAACTCCAGTAAAATTTACTTTACAATATATTTTCTTTATATATGAGAAAATATCTTTTATTTTACTAAAATTTTTTACTAAAGATATTTAACATATATTATATCTTTTGTATAAAACTTACTTCAATACTTGCAATCAGTAAATTCTAAAACTCAATCACATTTTTAATAACCAATCTTTACCTTGCATTTCTGTCCATATAAAATAAAAATTGAAAAGAATGACATGGATATCCCAAATTTTTAATAGAGAGGAAATCTAACATCTTTTCTGCATTCATAGGAATATAAAAATTATTAAGATTTTTATTTGAAGACTTTATTTGTAAGATTATTAGCTTCTGTTTATTTTTCCAATGATACTGTATTTAAATTTTGAATATTCTTTAATATGTTCTTTCATGCAAAACTACATTGAAAATAATGAAAATTCAGATAAATTTCTAATGAAACAGATTTAGAATAAGTGTTCTAGAATAGTTTGTTTTTCAATAAATTCATATCTACTGTTCGGTTTCATAAGCGAGATCTAACAGTGGTGGACGATTCTACCCCGGAAATGGGTGATAGGCTGAGATGGACACTTTCCTAAGACCTGTGTTTGTTTTTAGTATCTGTTATTTTTGCAACTAGCAGCAAAGCCTGTCGGCTGACAGGCATTAAAAAATCTGAAAAATCATTGTATTATCAACTATCAAATACAGTGTAACCTCCTTTAATGGACGCTCCGAATAGCGGACACCTCTAATTAGCGGACATTATTGCGGGTCCCAGTCCCTTAAAATAGGACATTCCATGTTATCCACTCCGAATAGCGGACAGTTATTTTAACTGTAAAAAAAAAATAATTTCGATTAACATTTCGACAAGCACATTATGGTTCTATGTACATCGGTGTCCCATACATTGATAAATTGTATCGGTGTCCTATTGATTCAATGCACGAATCTGAGGCACTTCAGTTGCTTTGTAAATATCAATCCCTCGTAAAGCTATCCTATAAACGTGTTGATTAAATTTAGTGCGAATTAAAATGGCGTCAAAAAGGAAGAGATTGGCACTGAAAGAAAAAATTGATTTTCTTGAAGTTGCTGAAAAAGAAAAGCTAAGTGTGCGTTGTCTTACTGAACGTTTTAAAGTTTGAAAACTCAGATAAGTAAACTTTTGAAGGACAAAGATGAGATTAGAAAAATGTGGATGGTGAATTCAAACGAAAATTCGAAGAATTTGAAGTTTCGTAAAACTGAAACAAGCAAAATCGACGAAATGGTCATAAAAGGTTCCGCTTTGCTCGTGCAAAGAACATTCCTATAAGCGGTGTTTTCCTTCAAGAAAAAGCCAGAGAATTCGGTCAAACTTTAGGATTGATGTTTAAGGCATCAAATGGATAGCTAGAAATTAATTTTCTATATACTGTAATTAATTTTATCATCATTTTAAGTAAGACAAACGGATTAGCACTCATTTAAAAATATAGTAAATAATTTGCAATTGTTCATATTCTCTCATATCGCAATGATAATTGTAGAAATTTAATTAAGATTATATGTAATTTTTCATTAAATGACATGCTATAAGCTAAAAAATGAAAAAAAGATAGTCCTCCCCAATAGCGGACACCTCCCAATAACGGACAAAATTTCCAGTCCCGTGACTGTCCGTTATTCGGAGGTAACAACGTATAAAGTAAATGTAATCTAAATACTGTGCTAACAAGTTAGCTTCTACGGCAAAATGGTTTTGAGTTCCGAAATCAGCGTAAACAACTGAGTAACTATGCCAAATTTCATTAAAATGGATGCAGTGGTAACAAAATTATTTGGTTTTGAACGTATGTTTGCTAGAATTTAGGTTGTCGACGTCAGTTTCCAAGAATAAATTTTCATGGAAACAACTTGGAATGACACAATGAACTAATATTTTCATCCAATTTGAGTACTTTTGGTTCAATGGTACCATTGAGAACCCTTGGATCTATCTTAATAGGTTAATTATATCGAGTTACAGACAGACAGACAGACGAACTTAGCCAAGTTATATGTATATATATTTGAATTTTTTTTTAATGTTTATGAGACCTATTTAGGTGTACTTCTTACCTGTACACCTGTAATATAGGTTATGAGAGTTTAATCTAAAGGATCATTTTCCACCCAAAAAGAAAAACGAAATACCAACCAGATCTAAAGTTTAATTTATCTAAAGAATAATTATTATTTTTGACTCATAACGCCAAACGGCATTTAAAACTCACCTTTGTATAATCTAAATACTGCGCTAACTTGTGAATGAAGCTTCTACGGCAAAAATGGTTTTGAGTTTCAAAATAAGCATAAAAAACTGAGTAAGTATGCCACATTTCATTAAAATCGGTGCAGTGGTAACAAAATTATTTGGTTTTGAACGTATGTTTTGTTAGAATTTCAGGTAACATTTCATGGAAACAACATGGAATGACAAAATGAACTAATATTTTTTCCAATTTGAGTACCCTTGATTCAATGGTACCATTGAAAACCTTGGATCTATCTTAATAGCTTAATTATATCGAGGTACAGACAGACGGACAGACAGACGGACAGAGAGACAGACAGACAGACAGACAGACGAACTTGGCCAATTATATAAGTTGATAGTATTTATTCTTTTCATAATTCTCTCCCGAAAAGCGCAAACAGAACGCAGCTACTAGTAAACTAACACTGATAAAAAGTAAAAATCCGCTCCTTAGTTCTTCTCACCCCTATTTTGAAAAAATCGAAGACGACCTGACGCATGCGCAAAAGCGTTGAAGGCTCTCGTAAACAAAAACGGACAGTAGATGGTTGTGGATTTACAGTTCAAAAAAGTAAATATATAGATGTATAGATGTACTATAATAAATAATGTTTTAAAATGTAAGCTTTATAGTACCAAGTGTTACAGTTTTCTATGTGATAGTATTTTCATTATGTTTAATGAATATGCACTTCCATTACACATGCACATGCACTTCCATTACTGCAACTCGCAGCAATACTGAAACGTTTGTTTACAGAAACCTACCAATGTAGGAATTATCCTCAATTATAATTTAGCATTCCTTCTGCAATTATCGAAATGTCATCGGCATGGCAATACACAGAGCTTTCAGAACATCAAGCTCTGAAAAAAGCTTTACTGATGAAATTCATATTAATATTCAAATCTTTTTAATTAATGATTATCCTATTGATTTTATCATGAATAATAATATTGATACTCTTCAGAGCATTTACAGCCCACCCTATAAGAATTCTAACAATAATAATGTATATGTTTCCATTCCATATCAACCCACTATTTTTCATGCTTTAAAAAGAATTTGACGTCACCATAACTTTGTTCTTACAGCTCCAAATACAAATTCTATTTTCCGATATCCGAATAACCAAGTCACCTATGAATTTGAATATTAACAACAAAAAAAGTATGATGTATGCTATCTAGTGCCATGAAAATAAATGTAAATACATTGATGAAACACGCCAAGCGTTAAAGAGTCGGATGGTTTCCCCATGCCATGGATGTCAAGAACAACATAATTATTTTTCTGATGGTCATACATATAATTATAATCATTCATTGAATACTGATCAGTCTGAAATTATTTGTTGTGAGAAAGACGACTTTAAAAGAAAATATAAGGAGTCATTTTTCATTATTACTGATAAAAACTGTTACAATGACAATCTGTCTGTATTCACTATTTAACTGTTTTACACTGGATTTGATAAATGGATTTAGTTTGTTTGCTTGTTTTTTTATTTTATTCTTTTCTTGTTTGTAAGTTTTAAATTTCCTTATAAGTATTTGAAATTTTATTGTTTTACGTTCACCCCTTAATAGTCCTTCGTCTCAATGACATCTGGCCTGTCACCCCAAAATAACGATGACCCATTTCCTCCTATTTCGCCTATGACCCACTAATCTTCTTGTTCTGTGACTTTTTTATCACATGCTTGACAAAGAAGTGTTGACCAGTTTGAGAATAAGTTTATAGTTTTATTGTAAAGTCTGTTAGCCACAATCCAACTCATAATAGGTATCAAATGCACAGAATAAAAGTCTACCTATTTAATGCACATGCTTTCTATTTTTATTACATTAAATTGTATGACTTTCTTATTATTAAATTGAATTTTGTGATTTTTTTACTGCTAATTTTTTTTGTAGATACTTGTTTTGCTTAAATAAATGTATCACTAATCAATAAACATCTGTCGTGATTCGGTGTATTTACTTCTGGGCAGAAAAATGTTTTATGCATTTAAATATCTTAGCACAACAAGGGCCCAAGTCCAACAATCGAAATTTTGCAGGAAAGGAAAAAAAATATTTCTAGAAGTGTTGTTTGTTTTTCTGGCAAAACAAACCTTTCCCCTCAATTTGGTCACATGTATTAAATGACAAATTTTGGGTTGACCACAAGGTTTACTATAACCCGTTAAGAAATATTAAAATGGCTCGACTTAGGCGCTTTTTGATTTAAACTTTGTTGTGTTGGCAAAATATGCTTTTACATGCAAATATATGTGGCAATTTTGATCGCCCACTACTAAATTCGACAACAGAGCAAAATTTATTTCAAAAATAAAGATTCAAGACTCATTAACGGTTGATAAAATGGCTACAAAAGGAAGACAAAAACAAACAAAAAATATACAAAAGTCTCATCAAAATACTATTATTAGTCTAATGCTGTTTATGGAGTCACATTCAGAAACAACTTGTTTGTTATTGTTGAACTTCACAAAAATCAGACTCACCAGAATATCCAGCATCCTCTCTACTTAAAAGCTGATTATAAAATATTTGATTTTCAGGTTTCAGAAATTTGCACAATTTTTTCACAGCAATAACCTTAGCCGCTTTGACTGATCGAGATCCATGGTAGCAAGAAGTTGTGAATGACAACATTCATCCCATTGGGATTAAATAAACGAAATCTTTGTGTTACATTTCTACCTACATTCTTAGAGACTTCTATCTCACCCTTAAATAAAATCGAGAGAAGCGGTATACTTTTTATGCGTTAACCTTGTAGCGAATTTTATTTGGTGTTAGATTAATTGAAAGGGGGTAGCATGACTGCCGAGCACGTCGACCTGAAAGCTCTTTTATACTATCCCACGAAAAGAAAGACAGACGGAGAGAAAGACTATGAAAGGATGGTGTGAGATATGCTTACTTTGTGTTACACTTTCTTTAAAATGATGTCTAATAAAATTCTTGTATGTCGCTATTTTAATCACGGTTGACCTAAAACCTTCTTTCTGTAATATTCTGCCAGCCGTGCTGGCGTGGCCGTTGCGGCCAGTGTGCCGGTACCCTGATTCGAATCCCGGTCGTGGCATGGATGTTTCTTTCTTTCGTGTGTTTCTCCTTCTGTCCGTTCCAGCGAGTATCACTTGATGCTGCCTCCCTTGGCGTACTCTGGGCAACGATTCGTTGGTTAAAGGCATCAGATAAAGCATAAAGATAACAAGAAAATAAAAAAATCCATAGGAGATAAAATAAAGATTGCTGCCATAACGATCAATAAAATTTCATTAGCACAATAACATAAATTAAAATTAAATTTTCTAAATTTAAGAAGCCTAAAATAATTAACCTAATTTATTTAAAAATTGAAAAAAAGTAATTGTGGTAGGCTAGAAATCGGAATTTTAAGGTATATTGCTCAAATTAATTAAACTCTTGCTTTATAAGAATTTTTTAAACCAATTTTCGGAAAGTGGTTCAAGGTAGGCTACACTTTCCCGTAACATCAAAAAGTTACTTACCGTTTATGAATATTTTTTAATATTTATTATAAAGCATATGTATTTTTTGTTCGAAGTCTGTTCAAAAAGTTTTGTTTCAAAGCTCTGGACCAATAGAAAAAGTACAAAAATAATAAAAAAAAAACCTTTTCCTCCTAAGCACTTTCTAACGCGATTAACACAATACCTTTGCACATTTCTGAGCATGGATATAGCTTTTTCAAAGCTCTTCAGTTTTATAGATTTAAATTCTCTTATGTTTCCATTAGCGCCTTTATTGAACGATTAACAGAAAAAACTGATTAAAGATTCTCCAATTGAAACTAAATTAAAGGTGTTAGATCTAGAGGCTCCAAGTTCTGTATTCATTGGAATTTATGATTTTAACATATCTTTGGTAAGTAAGGATGTCAGTAAAATGTTTGAGAACCTTGTGATAATATTTTAAAATAATAAAGTAATCGATAAATGATATTTTTAAAGATATTCAGAAATATTAATTGACCCAATAATATTAATCTCCGATCAATAAACTCAATCACGAAGTTTAGAAAGTAAAGTAATAATTAAGTTTGAATTTCCTTTGATGGAACAAATAGCGTTTTGAAAAAAAAGGATAAATCGGAAATTTACAAAATCGAGGTTTTATACTTTTAAAATTGTCATGATACTTAAGACACCGTTTTATATCGGGTGTGAACATCCAAGAATTACAACATCTTTTAATCTACTCAATTAAAAACAAATGATTTGTCTGTTTTATGTTATTTCTGTACATACTTGTGTTAAGGCAATGACCTTCCACAACGCTAATGTGTCTGTATTTGGGTTCGAATCCTGAAACCGACATGGATATTTATTTCCTTCCTTGCATTTGTCTCCGTCTTCATCTTTCCCTTCAAATCTGAAGCCATTCCAAAATGGTTTCAGGAGCAACCGCATCATATCCATCATATCCATTCCCAGGATATTCTGTGAATCCTTCTAAGGGTTCACCATGATGGAAACTCTAGAGACCACAGATACCCATACCTCTGTATTTGAGATCGAAGTTAAAGGAGAAGAAATCTGCATTATGATCCCTGTGGCTCTATATGCTCATAATAGTCCAAGCTTTATATTGAAGAAACTAGAATAAAAAGCACAAAACAACTGTTAACAATATAATCTTATTCAACATGTTTTAAATATACAGTTAACCATTTTCACATACGATTGATACAGAACAGCTTCTTAAAACAAAGATTTGGTTACAATTCTCATTGCAATTGTCGACAAATTTAAAATGTAAAACATGAAAACGTACTAAACAGGGATTCTTGCAAATAGAAAACTGAAACACGACCTAATTATAACAAATCAACGCTTAATAATTCCGTAATTTTTCAATTTTAATGAAGTGATTCTTATGTTTCTTAATCAACAAAGCTTCTTTTATTTGCAGTCTAAAATCCTGTTTGTCTATTTCTGACGTAAGGGACTAAACATTTTGGAATTAGCCTCTCATAACTTTATTTACATTTTTTTTGGGTAGTTTTCAATACAAACGATTTTTTTTTTGAGTAAACCGGAATATAATTAAACTAAATGAACAAATTTTAAACTATTGCTCTGTACCAAGTCAACACTCGAAGAAGGTTTCTCGCTTCCGCAGCCGAAACTAGTTGTAAATGTTTCTTATTAATGTTAATTCTGTATTATTCAAATGTACCGGTTTGGTTATTGATACATATAAATTAGCCATTTTCTCGGAATTGTTTTTTTCATTTGTGACTTCAGAGGCCCTAATTGAGAGATGTCAGATCATGCTTCTGATTCAAATGATATACGGCTATTAGTGACATACCACGATTCCCTCGTGGCATACCACGATTCCCTCGTGACATACCACGATTCCCTCGTGACATACCACGAGGTCTCCAGCTGGAACAGCTGCTATTAGAATACTTGAGGTTTTTTTGTTTGTTTTTTGTTTTATTTGTTTTTTTGAGGACTAACGTTCAAGCTGAAGAACAAAAGTTCCTTAAAATTATAATAACTACATTGCAACTAATAACTGCTAAGAATTGAAGATTTGGACTAGCCTTTGTAAGATCCTTTTAAAACAAAAAGAGGCTAGTGCAAAAAGGTTTTCAAGTGCAATATTTAGTTGAAATACACATGCGGTTCTGCAATCCGATCATAGATTCTAGAAAGCAGAATTATTAGATACAGGGTTGGAAATCCAATTGGCTTTGGTATATCGGACCCTTGGATAAGGAGTTAGACTACAGAAAAGTAGGAATCGTTATTTTTGAAATGTATTAATGGCATTAATTCGAAACCAGGCTGAAATTTTCAGGAAAGATAAGATGATAAGATTCTACAATAAAGATTCTATTGATTCAATTCGACCACTAGATAAGAAGGTAAAGGAAATTCATAGGTTATACGTTTATGATAACTCACAACATATTTTAAGGACGATAACTATTGATTATATTTAAAATCGAATATTTCACAAGAGGTGAAAAATATTGACAAAAATGAATTAAGAACATATAAAATGACTCAAACTCATCTTCTTTCTTTTTAAATCATCTATATTTCATTCTAATTAAAGGACTTCCTCAGGATTGTAAATAAAATCAAAATACAAAATAAAAAGAAAGAGAAACTTCTTCTTTCTCTGTCAAATGAATCGAAAAATAAAGTAAATCATAAACAAAAGAACAAATTACCTTAAGAAACAACAATATATGACATACAAATAACAATTGAATAGACATGTGATTATTATTAAAGAAATTTAATGATGCCAATTGACAATTTCAAAAGTAAATATTCTTTAATTTTCTTATTCTTTAATAAGGAATTCTTGAATATGCCTAATGAAACATTATTTGCTTTAATTGATTTGTCCTTATTAAAACATTCACAACTATTGATTATTCATGTTGGACCACTATAACAAT
This sequence comes from Thereuonema tuberculata, assembly GCA_023159025.1. NCBI lineage: Eukaryota > Metazoa > Arthropoda > Chilopoda > Scutigeromorpha > Scutigeridae > Thereuonema > Thereuonema tuberculata. The sequence continues at coordinate 18,491,528 of JAFIDM010000002.1, forward strand.
AAAACATCTCATTTACTTTACTTTTTAAAAAAAAAACCTTTTTAATAATCTTTTATTATTTCATAATTTTAGTTATTCATAGTTACTTTTATATGGGAGAAAAGAACGATAAAAGAAAGAGTTTGAAAACATTTTATTATATAAAGAACAAGTGAATATAATTTTGTGCTGAAACAAAAATTTAAATGCGATCCATAATAATATCTCCAGTTAAGACTTGTAAATGTTATTAAAAATATTAGTTGTTAGGACAACTATTCCTTTTACTCGAATGAAACTTCAATAGTTTTCTATTTGTCTATAGCATCAAGACGTTTCGTTTTCGCTACCAAATCGTTTCCTGCCATTTTCTAATTTTTCTAATATCCGCGTGCAAATTGCTTTTCAAAATAATATCGTCCGATTTTCTGCATTAATTATGTTTTTGTAATATGCTATTTTCGTGAAAATAGAAAATTATGGAGGAAAAAAGAAAAATGAGAAATTTTGCTAAAAAAAATCGATAAATATAATAAACTTTATTGAAGATTTACTTAATGTAAATAAGCATTCTGAAAGTATTAATATTAAAAAGGTTATAATATAAAGAACATGATCCAAGCCTAATTACAAATTGAATTTTGTATGGACTTTTATGGAAATTGCTATGCATTTTTGTTTAATTTGTGATTTTAAAAAATATAAAAAGATCTTATTTAATAAGACTTTATTTTGCAGTTTAGCAAAACTTAACCATAGTTTGAAGAAAAAAAAATGGAGTTAAAGCTGTTATCATTTTTTAATTGCAAATTTCTCATAAATAAAAATTCACAATAGAAAACACTTGAACTATTAAGATTATGAAGAATTTTTAAACAAGAACAACAACTTCAAAAAGAAATTAATATTTACTATATATTTGAAGGACTTTTGATTAAATGGGAAATGAGTTCTCACTGGTTTGTGATTGGATTTTGATTTTATAACATCATTCGTGAATAAATAATTATCTACAAGAACAAAAAAAGTCGTTGGGAATTTTAACATCTTCTAACTTTTACTTTTTAGGCTTTTGTTGTTAGATTTTTGTAAAATTTTGAATGGAAACTCATAATGAACATCTAACAGCCATATGTGCAGTCAGACGTTATTTATGTCTTTTGTCAAAATTTAAATATAATTTAGCATCTTTAAATTCTCGCAATTTAATGAGAAGTTATAAACCTTGAGTTTATTGGCTTTTCTTATAGTTAAGTTCTATTTATCAGAATTCCTAAATTGCATAATTTGCAAGTTTTAATTTACATTTTTTTAGATATATTAATAAATTAGCTTATGAAATATTAATCTTTTGAAAATATTATTATACTAGTTAAATGATCAGTCTTTTATATTTAATATAAATGAAATATTACATAAAATATTGTACAAATAACTATAATTGAATTGTATAAATAACCATTAATATAGTATTAAAAGAAAGAGATTTTATTTTTTTTCATTTTTATTTTTCTTCTTAATCTTTTCTGTCTTCCCTATTTTTTCTTGAGTATTTTACGCGCATTTCGTAAAATTAAATTTTTGAAGAAAAAAATCACGTTTATAAAATTGCGTTACATTATTTTATTGAAAAACGAAAGTAAAAGGTTTCCATAAATAACGATCAATAAAATTTCATTAGCACAATAAATTAAAATTTATAATAAGTTTTCTAAATTTGAGAAGCCTAAAATAATTAACCAAATCTATATCACTAAAATCTTTTATTTCTCTGTCTGTCTGTCCGGCACAATTTTCTGTGAGAATGGAAAATAAAAATCATTTTTACAATGAAACATCCACGACAGGAATCGAAACTGGAACATTCTGATCCGAAGTCAGACGTCTTCTATGATTAGTCATTATTGCATAATAAAACATTATTATTAGACATTAAAATATCTTACAAACATATTATTTATTAAATATATTTTGTAGCAAATATTCGGAAAGCTTCCATTCTTTCCATTGTCAGGCTTTGTAATTCAAACAAATAAATAGTTTGGTTTTGAAACAATTAATAGATGTCTATATACCATACAATACAGATTACAATATGGCATATTCATGTTGGACCACTATAACAACAAAACATGTTATTTACTTTAAAAAAAAAACACTTTTTAACAGTCTTTTATTATTTCATAATTTTAGCTCTTCAAAATTGCTTTTATATGGGAGAGAGTAAAAGAATGATAAAAGAAGGAATTTGAAAACATTTTGTTATATAAAGATCAAGTGAATATAATTTTGTGCTAAAACAAAAAATTTAAGGGTAATCCATAATAATACAAAAAATAAAAATAAAATGTTAAGAGAGAAGTATGGAATTATTATTAGTTTCTTTATCAAACATTAGTTTTCTTTATCAAAAATTAGTTTTATGCGTTATAATCATTTGACAACTATATCTTGAATGATAAGGTACCGCCAGTTAAGACTTGTAAATGTTATTAAAAATATTAGCATTTGTTCGTCTATAGCATCAAGACGTTTCGTTTTCGCTACAAAAACGTTTCCTGCCATTTTCTAATTTTTTCTAATATCCGCGTGCCAATTCATTTTCAAAATAATATCGTCCTACTTTCTGAATAAATTATGTTTTACTACTATACTATCGTGGAAATAGAAAATTGTGGAGGAAAAAAGAAAAATGAGAAATACTACTAAAAAGTCGATAAATATAATAAATTTTATTGAAGATTTACATATTACAAATAAGCATTCTGAAAGTATTAATATTAAAAAGGTTTTAATATGAAGAATATGATCCAAGCCTTCAACATTGAAAGCAGTGCAATTTAATGGAAATTGATACACATTTATTTTTTTTAAATTTGTCATTTAAAAAAAAAAAAATCTTATTTTATAATAATACTTTATTTTGCTGCTTAACAAACCTTAACTATAGTTTTGAAAAAAATGGAATTAAAGCAGTTAACATTATGAAATTGCGAATTTCTCACAAATAAAACTTAACAATAGGAATTTTAAGATTATGAAGAATTTTTAAGCAATAATAAAAACTTTAAAAAGAATTGTTTACTACATACGTAAAGAAATTTTAATTAAATGGGAAATAAGTTCTTACTGCTTTGTGATTGGATTTTGATTTTATAACATCATTCATGAATAAATAATTGTGTACAAAGACAAAAAATATGTGTAGGAAAATTAACATCTATCCATTACTTTTTTAGGCTTTTATTGTTAAATACAGATTAGAAATAAAAAGTTTTTCTAAAATTTTCAAACTGAAAATCACAATGAATATCTAATAGCCATAAGTGCCGTCCGATGTTATTTATATTTATTCTCAAAATTTAAATGTAATTTAGCATCTTTAAATTACCGCAATTTGAACGACAAGTTATAAACCTTGAGGTTATTTGCTTTTCTTATAGTTACGTTGTATATATTAGAATTCCTAAAATGCACAATTTGGGAGTTTCAATTACAATTTCTTACATATAATAATAAATGAGTTTATGAAATATTAATGTTTTGAGAATATTAATATACTAGTTTAATGATCCGTCTGTTGTATTTAATATAAATTGAATATTAATAAAATATTGTACAAATAACTATATTGAATTGTATAAATAACCATCAATATAGTATTAAAGGAAAGATATTTCTATTAATTTTTTAATTTGTCTGTTTCTTCCTAATCTTTTTTCCCTTCGTTATTTGTCTTGAGTATTTTACGCGCAGTTTGTAAAATTTAATTTCAGAAGAAAAATTCAGTTCTTAAATTGAGTTACATTATTTTCTTGAAAAACGAAAGTATAAGAATTCCATAAATTCAAAAATGTCGAGAAAGCAAAATCCCAAATACAAACAGACATTTCCACATATTCTGGCAAACATAGTGTAAGTAGTTAGTTGATAGTATTCTTCAATTTTTACAAAGACATTTGTTGAAAAATAGAATGGAATCCATACATTAGGAATTTGAAATGGTGCTTTGACCACAGGAAATTTTCCACTATAATAATTCTCTGTGCATTTACGAGGACATTTACAATGAGTGGCATTTGTTTCTGTTAGGATCTTCTCTGCAGCTAAAAATGTCTTTTTATAAGAATCCGGGCTGTCACAAGGCTTCAGATTGAAATCCATGAAATGTGGCAAACTAAAAACAAAAATGAAAAAAAGATAGGTTCAGGATTGAATCCTGTATTATCAACACTTTCCCATGTATAAACAAAGAAAAATTTCTCAAAGTTAACAGTTGCACATTACACAAATTCAAAAAAAGTATTAAAAATGTTGATAAATTCCTCTAAAATATTATTGGTTTTAAAATTGTATCGAAGTAATAATGTTTTTTTACCTTCCCTTTGTTTTATCAAAATTATTCTCGAAACCATAACAATAATGTAATACCTTCCCATTGTTCTTTAAGCAACAATGTTTTTTGTTCCCATCATATTGTATTTTGATAATATTGTAGCATTATTGATGTATTACCCTTGTTTTCTACATATACTATACCATGGTAAATTCTATCATTGTTATGAATTCTGTGTCGTAGGGAGTGAGTTTTTGAAACTTATACCTAACGTCCAACGAAGCAATCTTGATTAAAGATTGCGAAATATCACGATTAAAGGATTTTTAAAGGATAACGTGTGGTTATGAAGAATTTTTATAATGATAGTATAAATAAATTGAAATTGTAAATACGTAATGATTAAAAATGAAACATTCCAGTAAGTGAAGAAATATGAACATTGTTTTTTTCTACAAAGCTTAACTAAAAATACTTTTGAAAGAACTACAGAATATTTAAAAATAACAATTTCTAATTAACAAAAACTACTTTGGCAACAGTATCCAAATGATTGATTTTTAAATGTAGACAAGATGAAATTTAGAAATCGCACGAAATGTCGAAGAAAATGTTATTTGGTACCACATAATAAGAAGATAATTTAATTATAGTATTGTATTCTAGAGTGATATGTATGTAAATAGTTAGGTTCAAAAGTTTATCTTTTTAAATAATAAATAATATAAATAAATGGTTTTCGAACAATGATGGATCCTTTTTTGAGACTTCTCCAAATTAGCAAGATGATAATTAAAAGTGATGATAATTCTAAATCTGATTTCAAATTTAGTCCTATGTTGGTTAATTTTAGTCAATCACTAATGCTAGGTTACTAATAAAAAAAAAATTGTGTTTCTGAAATTGTTCAGAGTGATTCCGATGCGTTGGGTTCTGCGATTATATTGAAACATAAGTTCTCAAGTGCTTCTGAAGTTCGAAGTAGGCACATTACAAAATACGGCTCCAATTTATGACGGCATTTATTCCTAAGATAACAGATATTCACAAAATAAAAACTCGGCGCAGGTTCCGAAGGTAGTCCGTGGATTATTTGCTCCATTCTACAATCTATGAGACCGAAGAGGTTACAAATGGGTCCATCAATCTGCCTAAAATTTGATCTAACTGCTTGAATTTCTGCTTTCTTCACAGTTGCTTTCCATCATCTGTTTGATTTCCTAGCCGTATCAACATAATACAGGGATCGAGAAGCTGTCTTCAGGCGATGAATCATGAACAAATAGCTTAAAACAAATAATCAGAAATTACGAACCACAAAAGTGTATAGAAACAGAAGGAACGACGACACTGTTACTTCTGTTTGAAGATCTAGTTTCTAGAACAGGATTGTAAATCCAGTTTCTAGAAACTCGCTACCACTCGCGATAACAAACTCACCATCTTGATTACGTTGAGATTGGACCTAATTTGTCAGAAAATTCTAACACTATTTTTATTACATCAACTCAAATCAATACAGTATGATGGAGATCGTGATAACGTTTAATTAGAATTTGTGAACTATGCCACATCAATGTGGGTATTTAATTTAACGCTCAAAAATCACCTGTATATTTGGAAATTTTTTCCCATCTGAATAAACACAAAAAACTGAAGAAAATAAAATTTAGCTTGCAGGTCATATACAGCTCAAAAATAATTGAAGAAACACAGAAATTTTCTTTAAAATATACAAATAAGCACTAAATGTAGCAGATATCAATGGATTGATGAATAATAAAAATAAAGCGAAGGACATGGCTATGAATGAATAAATTATGAAATAAATACTAATTCACAAAGAACAAAAATATAAGTTTTGAAGCTAAAGATGTCTCAGTGTAAAAAATAAATATACAACTGAAAAATATTGTGGAAATATGAATAATGAATTTTTCTGTTCAGCTTCACTTTTTCTAAAAGAAAATGTAAAATATATTTTACCTGCAACTTAGATTTTTCAGTTTCTGTTCTATACAATCCGACATACATTTTCCAAATTCCGCTTCAGTTACGCATGGATATCTCCGGGAATTGAAATTTTGTCTCTGAAATGATAAGAATAATTATTAATAAATTAAAATTTTATCTTAAATAATTGGACAGCGAAGATCTGTCAGTTGCATTGCGGTGTATATTTGTTTCTTTTTCTTATCTTTAGAGGCACTAGAATATATCGATCTTCTTGAAATTTGTCATGCATATTTGTTAGACAAGAGGCAGACTAATTTTTGTGAGATTATCTAGGCATTTCATTTTCATTATTTATTTATTTTATTTAATTTACAAATATTTTATCTTATTAACTTTAAAAATACTTTAATATGATTTGAAAAAGAAAATATAAAATTTAGGTATGCATAAGTGGACTGGATAATCCATTGTTGTCATCTCACTGTGCTGTGAGATGAAAGATTCAATTCCGTGCTTGATTCAATTCCCGGTAGAGGTTGGGACTTTTTTCTGGTATTTTCCTAAGATTCACTCAATCGTCTGTAAAACTTGGGTTTCTTTTCTGGGGTTAAAGGCGGGAGGACGTCGGACTGGCCTCCCTACGCCGGACGTTGAGAATCGTTGGGACTAGCATCTCCAGATGAAATGAACACGGAGGGTTGAGGAAGATAATATTGCGCAGGTCATTCAAGAACTATCCGCGCCTCATAATGAAACTGGCAAATTGTAGTCAGTCTGTCTGTGTAAGGAGGACGGTTTGACCATTTCAGCCAGCAATGTGCAGAAAGTGTTACATAAGAGTGACCATGAATATCCTGTAAAAAAACAACGAAACCGTGCCCAAACATCGCAGTCCCCAGAGACAATCGGACGTGTTCGCCAAATGGTAACAAAAGAAGTAATTATCAACGATGTATTCCAATAAAGTTGCAGAGATCACAGTGTACAATTGGAAAAATCACCAGGGAAAATCTGCGTATGGAACGCCGTTATAAAGGCCGTGGATACAAGCTTAGCCCGATTCACATCAGTGAATGTTTCACGAACTTTTTTTTTTTTTTTAATAAATGACAAAGTCATTTCAAACTACTGCAACTAAGTAACACTTATCTAGCAGCTCTATTATCGTATAAGTTCACTCTGTGTTAAAATTCATGCCTTTGCGTGATCTATTTGATACATGCATTTTTCACGGAACTGTCATAAACTTTACAAGAGGTACCTGGCCAGCAACAAATGGAGGTTCACTTAGACGAGCATAAGTGTTTTTATGAAGTCCTAGTGTGCTGAGGCAGTGGTGCAATGTGTGAGGCACCAGACCAGTGGCAGACAGAACGATGGGTACAACACGTACTAGAACCTGCCTCCACTTGTCTTCTGGAGCTCGTGTGCTAGATCAGTGTATTTACTGATCTTGTCTCTGTTTTCTGCATGTTTTTGCTGATCGGCACTGCAATATCAATGAGATAGGTCTGTTTGTTGACTTCATCAACAAGTAGGATGTCAGGTCTGTTGTGATGCATAGTTTTGTCTGTGCAAATGGGGCGGTCCCAGTACAGGTTATGTGAGGGTGTCTCTAGTACGCTTTGTGGTGTGTACTTGTAGTATGGACCGTGTTCTGAATAAGTGAGTGCTTGTGTGCTAGCTGTAAATGAACGATCGACGCTACCTGATTGTGTCGGTGGAGGTAATCTGTTTGGGAGAGAAGGGGACAGCCTGATATTATGTGGTCGATCGTCTCATGCGTAGTGTGGCATATCCGGCATCTGTCGTCATTTGTGTTTGCGTCGTGTAGAATGTGTTTCTTTTAGTTGCGTGTGGGGATGACTTGGTCCAGTATCGCGATCATGAACCCTTCGGTATCCCCAAACAGCTCACCACTCGTCAGTCATCTGTTCGACGCTTCCATGTCGACATGAGGCTGGCTGAGTTCGTGGCGGTGTCTGCCTAGGAGTTCCTTAGGAGCCCATGATTCACGCAGCTGCTGTGTGTGTGTGTCGGGGGGGGGGTGACTGTTAGAGAAGGGTTTGCGAGGTCCATAGGTGGGAGGTGTGTGTCAGCCTTGACAATGGTTGAGTGGAGTGAGGAGTGTTGTGCTCTTTGGTGGAAGTGCTCACTAAGTGTGTGTACTTGTTTTTCATGTAGGGTGATGAGATTGATGAGTCCTCGGCATCCCTCCTTGCGGGGAAGAATCATCCTTTCCGTAGCGGACTTGAGGTGGTGCATGTTGTGTTTCGGGAATGTAGTGCGTTTTGTTCGTTGTAGTGCTTCGAGTTCAGTGTTTGTCCATGGAATTACGCCGAACGAATATGTTAGTGTTGGGACGGCAAAAGTATTGATGGCTTTAATTTTATTTCTGGCATTGAGTTGTGTTTTGAGAATGTTGTGAACGCGAGCACGGTATGTTTTTTTGAGTACGTTTTTGATGTTTGCGTTGTCAATGACGCGCTTGCTGGAAGCCCAGGTACTTGTAGGTCTTTTCCTCTTCCATGGATTGGAAGGCCAACCCATGGTCCAGTTCAAAACCTTTCAAATTCGAAGTCTTCCGGCGTGTTATATGTAGCTTGCGGTATTTGTCAATTCCAAATACAATCCCAATGTCTTTGGTGAATTGTGTTGAGACTTGTAGTAAATTAGTAAGTTGTGCGTTGTTTATGGCGTAGAGTTTAATATCATCCATATAGAGTAAGTGTGTCATTTTGTATGGTGTCAGAGTGCGTGAGGTAAGCCTATAACCGTGTTTTGTGTTGTCTAGCATGTGGCTTAATGGATTCAAGGCGAGGCAGAACCAACCATTTTTCTCCCTGAAAAATACCTCTCCTTATGGGAATGGGAACTGTAGCGATGGAGATGTTGGAGGTGCGTAGGTGTAATATTGTGTTCCAACTCTTCATCGTGGCATCCAAGAATGCCGTGATCTTGGAGTGTTCTTTGTAGAGTTGTAAAGTTTGTAAAAGCCAGGAATGGGGACTGTGTCAAATGCCTTGTTGTAGTCGATGTACGCGATGTGTAAGTTCCTATTCTTCGCGCGCGCCAGCCGCAGGATTACCGAGTCAATAAGGAGTTGCTCCTTACAACCCTGGGAATTCCTGCGACAGCCCCTCTGCTTTTCGGAAAGAATGTTATGTGTCTCGATGTGAGTGTAAATTTTGTCTGATTAGCAGGAGGTGATGAGTTTGTAAAGTGTGGGGAGGCAAGTGATTGAACGGTAGTTTACAGGGTGCGCTGTTTCAGTGTTCTTGTTCTGTAGGTATGTGTCACCCTGTGTGAGGAAAAGAGGCATATGTTCTGGGTGTTGGATTATGTTGGGTGAGTGCAAGAGCTAGCTTCCTATGCAGAGATGTGAACCTTTTGATCCAGAAGTTCTGAACGCCGTCTGCACCAGGAGCCTTCCAGTTGTGTGCATGTTTTAGTGCTGTCTGTATGTCTGCGATAGTAATATCATGGAAGGGCATGAAGCGTAAGTGTTCAGCGAGTTGTTGTTTCTCTGTGATCCATGGTGCTTTGTTATTGTGGGGGATAAAGTTGGACCATATAGACGATCAGTATTCATGTAATGCCTCGCTGGTGGGAGTGGTTGTGTTGGGTATAGTGGAGGGATATGTAAGGGATCTGTAGATTTTTTTCTCATTTTATTGGAAAGTGTTGTTCTGTTGTTTGCGTAGAGTGCACTGTTTGTATCTTTGTAATTTTTTTGTAAGTGCACTGAGTTTTTGTTTTAGTGTGTAGAGATATTCCTGAACCTGGTTACGATGGTTTGAGTGTGAACGGCGAGTGTTTATGTGCTTGAATACCTTTCTAAACTGGGACATAAGTTTCTTTGTTTTGTTTCCTGCACAGTATTGTGTGAGCCTGGCTATGTCTCTTCTAAGGTCGCTGATGCGGCCCTCAAGGCGACGTCTCCAAGGGGGAATGTATTCTTGTGACCGTGCAGTGGTAGGTATGTGGTGTCGTTTGATTTCAAGTCCCCGAATGATTCCCCGTGCCGCGCAGTAGTGTGTTGTATGTATGTCTTCTAATGTTGTTATTATTATTATAATTTATGCACAAAACAGTCTGTATCACAGCTGCCAGTTCTTTAGCTGGTGTTAGCCTTCAAACACATCGAATTCTTCCCAAGAATCTAGGATGTCGTAATGTATCGGCGCAATTTATGTGCTGATTCAAGCAGTGCGGTTTTTTTGAGTTGACCGATGGAGATTTTGTCAATATTTAGATGTTGTAAGTGCTTACCAAGGTTTTTTGGTATAGCACCCAGTGTGCCGATAACCACTTGAACCACCTCTGCTGGCTTACGCCATAATCGTTGAACCTCGATTTTTAAGTCTTGATAATGTGTGATTTTTTCTAGTTTTTTTGCTTCCACTCTACTATCACCAGATATGGCTATATCAATTAGCCATACCTTTTTCTTTTCTATCACTATCAAGTCTGGCGTATTGTGTGCTAAGATCTTATCCGTTTGAATTCTGAAATTCCATAGTATTTTCACGATATCATTTTCAGTCATGTTGTTTACAGTATGTTCCCACCAGTTGTTTGTTTTTGCAATGTGATAATTTTTGCAGATGTTCCAGTGAATCATCTTTGCAACTGCATTATGCCGTGTCTTATAATCCGTCTGTGCAATTTTTCTACATGAGCTGAGAATATGATCCACAGTTTCATCAGATTCTTTGCACAATCTGCACTTTGAGTCCGCTGACGATTTTTCTACTTTTGCTTTAATTTCATTTGTTCGTATAGCTTGTTCTTGAGCAGCTAGAATTAAACCCTCTGTTTCTTTTTTTAATGTTCCATTTGTAAGCCAATATCAGATCTTATCCATATCTACTTTTCCTTTGATGTTTTTAAGAAATTGGCCATGTAATGCTTTTTCTTTTTTAGGATAGAAAGCACATAAACAAGGATCAGCTTTCTATCCTTGTTTTAATTGCATTTTGTCGATAAATCTTGTTTTGGTTTATTTACTTTTAGTAAATTTTGTTTTGTAACTGCAATAAGCATTTGTTCTCGACTGCTTTGTACATAATCTGCCAGTGCATGTTTTTCTTCTTCTACTGTTTGTTTAACTTGCAATAATCCTCTACCTCCAGTTTGAAGGGGTAGGTATAATCTATCAATGTCACTGCGCGGATGCAACGAATGATGAATTGTCATTAATTTTCTTGTTTTTCTGTCCAAAAATGTCCAATTCAGCTTGAGTCCAGTTGAGGATACCAGCAGTGTATCTTATAACAGGTATTGCCCAAGTGTTGATGGCCTTGATAGTATTTCCACCATTTAATTTTGCTTTTAATAGCTTTCGGACCCTTTGTACGTATTCTTTACTGATGATATTCTTAACTTGGCCATGCTTGATATTATCCATTTCCAAAATGCCAAGGTATTTGTAAGCTTTATCATTATTATTATTATTATTATTATTTTTTATCATAAATAAGTGAACAATTATGATAAAAAATAATGATCAGGATAATAATAATAACAATAACAATAATACGGATAGTAATGATAATAATAACGGGAAGAGAGCCTCACAATTTTATTTTAGTTCGTACTTCATATATAAAAATTAAGCATTGAATAATTTAAATTGAAAATGTAATGGAAATTATGATTTTCGCTCAATTTCAAAACTTTATTGTTATGTGATAATAGAGAGTTGTAAGTTTCTCTGGCCAGATATGTCGCATCAAATGTGAAATATTGTAAGTGAAAACATGTTCAACAAAGTTCGTAAGTTCCAATTAAAGGCAAGAGATTCCAATATTTATCTTCAATATTATTTGGTCTGTTTTATGAGTTGATTCTCTCTTAATGCCATAAAATTTAATAAAGATGAAAAAAACATAATTAATAAAAATTATGAATTTTCAAATCCTAAATTTTACTTTAAAAATTTACTAACATATTTATAGATAAGCTGTTTCTAGAGAAAACGAATTTCAATCAAAATGATAAATAAAAGTTAGAATTTACAAAAACAAAAATTCTTTATTCTAACTAAGAAAATGTTTGAAAAACTTGAAAACGAATGTGGAACTCAAATTTAAAATATATTGAATAATAGCTGAAGAAAATTTTGTGTTGAATTTTTATCTAGGACAACAATTTGAAGGAAATAACAAAATAAAAAGTAATAATATTTGCATTTTCTACTGAATTCTACTCGAAAAATGACGCTTATATAATTTTGAAAATATTAACAAACAAAAAATAAGTTACGTAAGTCTTATCTTGGACAGGTTCCGACCTTTGCAAATTTCAAAGATTAAAAAAAAATACAATGGAGATAGATGTTATAAAATTATCACTAAATATGTTAGAATTTCTCTTACCTCAAAATTTTAGTTTTGCAAATTATACATATTTTAAGATTTTATTTTATAAAACAAAAATACATACTATATTTAGTCCAATATCAATCATAGGGAGAACTGATACTGGAAGAGGAAATCCCCTATTTGGGTTTAGGTATCTTATCTCGTTTTCATGATCATTCAGAAACACCTAAGAAAAACATAAATAATGCATTTAAAAGAACTAAAACTTGAATATTTTGGAAATTTTCAAAAATAACTTAGAACGAAAACTTTATTCATTTCCTTAGGAATTCGTAATGATGTATGCAAAGATGATCTTTCACAACCCTAAAACCTATTACTTCATTTTATTCAATGAAAATGAAAAATTATTTCCTTTTCTGAAAACTGCTCCATTGAATTTAATGACTTATTTCATTACAGTTTTTAAATAGCATTGTAATGCCTAGTTTACTAAAAAATATAAAATAAAATAAAATAAAAAAGCCTAGTTTACTTTCTCGTCTTATAAAACGATACTTATTAACATAAAAGGCAGTATTTTACCAACATTATTAATATATAATCTATTGCAATATAATAAATATTAATGAAATATTTGATAAATAAAAGAAAATATCTCCTTGCCTATTTGTAAAAATACATTATTGTTCTTTAAAACAAAGTTATATTTTCTGAAATCTTATATTTTGAAAAAAAAAATACCTGAACTAGATATTCTTTCATCCGATTCAGATCAACGTTAAAGTTTACATTACTTTGAGTTGCCATTCCGTTGTAAACTGTTGTACAACCTAAAATAAAAAGAAAATATTTGAATATGAGAATATTCATAAACCGCAATAAAAGATCTATGAATACATATCTGCAAATTAACTTCTTTTAGGGCTGAGTGCACCAACCAACAAACGAAGCAGTCATTAGTTATGGAAGTGATAGTGAATAACCGTCCGTCAAGTTAGAGTTGTTGTGCACCAACGATATTTCGTCAGTATTTACTGATGTTTGCTAGACATGTAACTTGTTTATAAAAGTGGCTGTGATTAGTTAACAACAATGAACATCACTTCCGGATGTCTGTACATAGGCGCAGTATGTTACAAAATGGCAGTCTCCACGGAGTAGAAAAAATACACGTGGACAGAATTTTTTTTATTGTCGATATGAAATGTCCCGATAAGAATCTTCACAGGAAGTAAACTTATTCAATATTATTTTCGGAATATTTAACAGGAATAAATACAGCAACTTCATAGTCAAAATCACAGGAGGCGGGTTTCAATCGAGGCTGACGCCAGCCATTTTTTATCGTTGAATGGCGGGGGGCTGACGAAAGTTTTCTATTGGATGCCGCAATTTTAACTCCCCAGTTTCCGAGCTGCTAAAATTTGGCTGGTGATCAGCGAGTTAGCGGCTGTTAAAACCCCTCACGAAAGTTGGTGCACAGAAAATGTCACTTGATCGTTGCTTTAGCAGCGATCAAAGTTAACGGAGGTTTGGCGCACTCGGCCCGTAAAAAATTTACCAAAAAAAATCATATCTTAAATTTTAGAACTTTAAGTGCATAAAAAAGATCAAACAAGAAATGTCAGAATAATCAAAGCAAAGTTTTTTTGTTATAATGAATAAAAAGGTTTTTTTTTCAAGATGTTTTTTAAAATAAAATAATTCCTAAACAATGTAAATTATCATTTTATCTACAGAAACAAAAAGAAGAAAAATTTTTGAATTCCATATTTTGTTGTTGTTTTTTTTTTCTTGAAGTTAGTTTTGAGGGGTCACATTGTCCATCACTAATATACTAATCTTTCCCTCGTACGCTTGTTGGGTTTTCGTTGGCTAAGTACCTTGGCTGAGGAGAGCCAATAACCTTGAAATGGCCTTCCCAGGGTCTTACCTGACTCAAATGCCTTCCTCTTTTTAAAAAGAAGAATAGTATCCATTCTGACGAATCTTCCAGATAATCATAATTATATCGAATGTAGTTACTTTGTAAATATAGACACAGAAACATACTAAACATATTTTTATCATGGAAACTAGATTTAGATAGTAATGAATGTAAGGTTGTTAATAAATATTGCTTGCTGATTGAAACTTGCAGCATGATATTCGATTCTACTCATAGAGTGGTTGAGAAAATAAATTTAGCGAATTGTGAAGTTGTGAAATTGGTAGGTTGGCGAAACCTTCAGATATGTTTAAGAACTCCTTAATAAACATAAGGGTACTTGAAAAGTAACAAATTGTGAAATTACATTTCCATCACAAATTATGAATTATTACTTTATTGAATTATTGAAATTCTGTAATTTGAAAAGGAAGACAGAAAAAAAAAATTATGTAAGCTATTTCTATTCAGAATTTCGAATATGTTAATAGGATAATAAGGTCCTTACATTGAGACACTAATATTTTACCTGACTTGCAATAGTGCTTACCATTAGACAGACAACAATTTGGACAATAAAAGATTGTTAGCATGGCTGTGTGTATTGGAATGGAAATATATATATATATATATATATATATATAGTTAAGCTGGACAGTTTTCTGAAATTTAAAACCCAATACAAATTTCAAAAAAATACGAACAGCTTAACTATATGTTTAGTAACATAAGTTAATTTTATTCTTATATTCTTTACGCTCTAAATTACTAAATTGCAAATGAATAATTGAAATCTTTGCATCGCTAAACTCGAAAATATGCATCATTCGAGTTTGGCCATTAGATATTAGCCTAATTGTGAAGTTTATATAACCGATTACTTCTCATTACAAGGTATTTATATTTATTTATTTTTAATTTATATACTTAAACTCATTATTAAGAAAATTGCTCTCTTTTATTTTAATTAAAACACAAACTTAAACTAATTCCATGAAATGAAATAATAAAAGTTGAAAGACTTGTCCCGTCAGTGAAGATTTCGAATCCAACATCCCATTATGTAAATTACCTTTTGTTATATATATTTTAATTTGTAAAGTTTGAAATATGAAGTATATTGGACAAACAAAAACAGCTTTACATCTTCGTATAAATAATCATAGATCATTCGTAAAAAATAATTATAGTAGCTCCATTGAAATCAAACATTTCCAAAAACACAATTTTCAGGACTCTGTGATTATTCAAATTTTAGACATTATTGAAGATGATAATATAAGATTAATTAAGGACGTTCATTATATGCTAAAATATCATACTATTTATCCATATGGCTTAAACGAAAATTATTTTCAAATTAATGTTTTGAATAATATTGACAATATTTGCATATATAATTGGTTTCATATTATAAAAGGTAATTTAAATTTACAACATACTAAAGCATATTCTAAATTTCCTCAATTTAATTTTAAAAATATAATTAATTTTGATAAATTTTTTAATATTTTGGAAAATAATTTTGAAAATTCTGATATGGATAGGATTTCTTTTGTTAAACATTTTTTATTTCTTTTAAATAAATCCAAATTAAAATATTTATTAAAACATTTTGACTTTAAAAACATTAAAAATACACATTTACTACATTTAATCTTAGATATTGTTAAGTTTCGTTTAAAATTAAATAAAATAAATTATAATACAGATAATAAAAAACTAAAGAATTAATATTATTTCATTATTCATCTACAATTTTTGACAAAATTAATATTAGTAATATACTTCATTCATATATTAGATCCAAATTTCCTATAAATATTTACTTAATGCCTATTTTTAAATATAACATACCAATTCGTAAATATATTTGTAACTATAAAACTAATATTAGTTCTAATCTAAATTCTAATTGTAAATGTAAATTATATAATGACAATTTTAAATGGAATTCACATATTGTTACAGGCAATATAAATTTTATTGAAAATATTAATTTTAAATTTTTTTTAAATTTAGGTATTAATTATAGACTACATACAAATAAAACATATAAACAATTAATTAATATATTTACAAAAGATATAAATAATTTTATACTAGAAATTAGTTTTAAATACAATATATGTTATGAAAATTTTATAGAATGGAAACATAATCTAATATCTAAAATTAATAATATTCAACATACTTCATATGACAGAGTTACTAGTTCTACAAATCATAAATTTAATTTATTCAAAATCAAAAAAACCATTTCCATTTATCATGGAAATTACATTTTCACAACTATTGATAAAGCACACAACAATTTAGCTATCATTTGAAAACAATTTTATTTTAACAAAATTAAAGAATTATTAAATGATCAATCTGTTTTTTTAAAAATTAATAAAACTAAAGAATTTATTTTAAACAATTTAGATAAAAGTTTTTCTAAATTTCAATTGCAATTTAAAACATTTAAATATAAAAAAATTAAAATCAACAGAAATTTAAATTATTTATTTCTAAATCCAAAAATGCACAAAATAGGCAAATTTAGAATGATTTGTAGCACAGCTAATTCTGTATTAAAGCAATCAAATATTATTTTGCAAATTTTTTTTAACAAATTACATGAAATTATTAAAAATAAAATTAATCCTGATTTTTATTGGCTTATTAATAACCATGATGATGTTGTTAAATATGTAAATAATAACAAAATTTTTAATATAATTACAGCAGATTTTGAAAATTTATTTACAAATATACCTTTAGATTCTTTACTACAAAAAATAAAATTTTTAATTTCAGAATTCAATATAACTAGTCTATTTAATATTCCTATCAAAACATTTTTTAATTTTTTTCAATTTAATTTATATAATAATTATATTGAATTTGATGATGAAATATATTCCCAAATTAAAGGTATTGGAATGGGAGTAAATTATAGTAGCATTCTTGCTAATTTATTTTTATTGGCCTATGAATATCAATTTTGTATTAATTCCCCTTTCCAATTTCAAATTTATAGATATATAGATGATTTGATTATTTTTAATACTAATTTTAAAATTGATTATAGAGAAGAAAAAATTTATAACAATATTATCAAATTACAACAAACTAATATTAATACTGAATTTGTAGATTTTTTAGATTTGAGAATATATTATCATCAACAGATTCCTTATATACAACTATTTAACAACACATTTTTATTCCCTTTCAAAATAAACAGGTTTCACGAATTCACAAGTAATGTTAGTTTTAATTTATTTAAAAACATCTTCATACAAGAATTAAAAAGATACCTTACTATTAATTCCAAATTAGAAGATTTTTTAATTAATTTGAATTATCTTATCAATGAATTTACAAATAATAATTTTCCAAATAAAGTTTTAAATACTTATATTACACAATTTCAGAAAAAATTTAAATTTCAAATTTACAAAAAATATAAAATTAAATATATTCATAATTTTATTTAATCATTTTTTCTTCAAAACAGTACTTGTTAGACGTTAATCATTTAAGTTATCTAATGACAATTCAAAATTAAATCCTTTTATTTAAGGAAGTTTTGTGTTTGATATGATAACTGTCATCTTTTTATTTTTAATTTTTAATTTTTATTTTTTATTTTTAATTTTTATTTTTTATTTTTAATTTTATTATTTTTTTTATTTTTATTTTTATTTCTATGTATATAAAATAAGTATATAAAAAACAATATAAAAAAAGCAAAAAAGTATTATATAAAAGAAATTAAAAAAAGATAAAAAATAAAAACTTAAAAAAGAATATTTACAATAAAAAAGAGCAAATTTTCTTTTTATAATGCGTTTTAATATTTCTAAATTTTAGTCTAGTTTCAAAATTTAACACCAGATGCTGCTGATGACGTGAATGTTATTCGAACTTTTGCATTCATAGAAACAGTTTTTTGAAATTTGTATTGGGATTTTAAATTTCAGAAAACTCTCCAGCTTAACTATATGTTTAGTAATATAAGTTAATTTTATTCTTATATTCTTTACGATCTAAATTCTAAATTGCAAATGATTAATTGAAATCTTTGCATCGCTAAACTCGAAAATATGTATCATTCGAGTTTGGCCATTTGTTATATATATTTTTTTTTTAAATGAAATGTATTATTTGATGATGTTCATGTGTTTGTAACCTTTTTGCTAATTGCTTAGCAATTTATTCTTTTATTCCACTTTTGAAGTTTGTCTTAAATAAAGTTTGGCGGGATAAAAGAAGCTACGGATGTGCTTCGAAAATTTGATTACACAGAATTTCGATAGAGTATTCGCTTTGTTTTAAATTTTGTTGCTCATTTCCATTCTTTTACTCCAATTCTTTCATTTAATTTTTTTTAACTTACTTGACTTTTCTTTGGATGTTTATTGGCATGATAAATAAAATTCATCTTTAAAATTGAAACGATCTTATGGCGTTTCTGTTGGTGTCTCTTTCAGTTTGTTTGTTTTTTCATCTTTGCATTGTTTACCTCAAGTCGTCTATTTAGCTTCAGCTATTCTGTTGATTGTAGGTTAAGAATCAAAAGCGGTTTTCACGTGTCAGCAGTTAGCAAACAGTATAGCTTTTTTACAATGGATTCGGTATCCAGAGAACATTAAGTAACAGCGGAGGAGCTTTATGTTAAATAACCTTAGCGGAGGAGTCGATTGAAGCATTCTTAGTGAAAGGATGCTTTTATTTTGTTGTCCATATAGTAGATGTGGAGAATTTTGAATGATCAAAATTATATTTATTATTTATTTTTGCTTCGAAGTAATTTCCTTTTATTATTAGATTAAAATATTGTGAATATTTTTTTCTGTGCTGCAATAAAAAGTTAATAATTCAAATGAGTGAATTAGTGAATTCAAGAAAATAAATTAAGTAGACATGTGATTGATTAGGAGGAACGTGAACTGATACGAGAGTATTGTGAGCGATTGACAGTTCGAGATGTGTGTGAGCCGTGAATGGACGCAAGGTAAAGCTCTCGTGTTGAGACGAGATGTTCTGTGAGGCCTTGCAAGTGAAGCAACATTCCGCAAATTGTAAGTTAAACTTTTCAATTATATTTTCCGTGAAAGGAACGATAAAAATTAAAAGGAGATTTGCCGATATTCAACGTTTTGGAGAAAAGGAAAATGTCGTGCGCACATGACAATGATTTGGAAGGTTGCCAAGTGAATTTGTGAAAGTGTTCTCAAGTCGAGAAATAATTAACTGTGAATATTATTATTTTCAAGTTTAAGAAGTTAAAGTGCAATTAAAGAAATTATTCAAAGAATTATTTTAATAAAAGAAGTTTAACGTGCCCGAATAATTCAAGAAAGATATCAATCGGAAGGCACAAAGCTAAAGTTAGGATTCGCACTTCGAGTTGTCATCGGGAAGAGACTGGGACGGAGTCGGGATACTAACACCGTGCGCACTTTCTGGGTTGTCATCGGAGGAGTTTGGCTGGCTGAGGAGTCCTAATGAGGACGAAACGGTCCGTCCCAGTCTCTTCCCGATGACAACTCGAAGTGCGAATCCTAACTTTAGCTTTGTGCCTTCCGATTGATATCTTTCTTGAATTATTTTAATAGTTGAAGCATTATGTATTCATATTCAAAGGTGCTTCGAGATTGTGAATTTTGCTATGAACATTATATAGTGAATTTGTTATATTACCGAATTGAATTAGTGCGACGGATTTAATTAATACAAGTATTAATGACAGTGATTTATTGTATCAAAGTTTCGCATGTGCATAGATAGAATTACAGTGATTGGTGAATTAAAGTGTCACATGTGTGTAGCTGAAATTACAATACTTAAAAAACTAATGTGCATCAAGTTAGTGCGACTTCAGTGTTACAAGTTTAGTTCACAAGTGCTAATTATTATGAAGTGTTAAAGCAGTGAATATCCAAGTATTAGTACAGTGTAATATTTTATGTGCTTTGAAGTGATAAAGCATAAGTGCAACTAGATAGATACATTACAGATGTGTATTAGTCCAGCAACATTGTTTAATTATGGGAACAATTGTGTTTAAACAATGTGCAGAATACTTCCACCGAACTATCATTTCAGTTAATGAACTTTATTCAGTTAATGGACAATTCAGAATTCAATACGCTAGAAGCGTGCAACTGACATATGTATATAGATGTAAATAAAAAAAAAATACAGCTCTATATTCAATCAATTAAATATAACCCTTTCCAGTAGAAGATAATGAAAAAACATTAGAAGTTTTCTAAGTTCTTATTTTTACACGATTGCCAATATAGAATCTTCGGTATGAATATTTTACAGTTATTCATGTTCGTTTAATTCATTTTTTTTTTTATTTTATATTAAAGCTATCGAGTGTTGGTTTCTTTTTTTTATCCTTTTTTTAAAAAACAATTAGAAAATGAAAAAATTCATTGTTCTTTATAAGTCAATTTTTTGTGAAGAATGTTGAGTTAAATCTAGTTTTCCGAGAATATGTTGATCGAGCACAGTTCGATTAGTTTGTTTTATTTACGTTAGAGAAAATAATTTTCTGAATTTTTATATTTTTTAAGTAACTGATATATTTTTCCTCTTCAAGAAAGTAGATTAATAATGTGAAAATTCTAAATTGAGAAAAGAGGAAATTTAGGATTATTTTTTTAATTTACGTCAAGTAATTTAAGTTTCTGAATAAGCAAATAGAATCCCTAATCCTTTGATTTCATTCTCATTGTCCGAGAGACTTCAACACAATTTCCACGATAATTTTGGGCACTAGAATGATGGGTCTGTCTGGATTAAGCCATATCTGCAGCAATATTTCCTGGCCATGCTATCATCCTGACGTTATGGAAGAATAATTCAACTACAACAACAAGAATGTAACTGAACATTCAGAACAAGTATTCAGTTTTGGTTTCGTACAGTTATTCCACTCCAGTATGGTTCCTGCTGGTCATTTTATTGAACAGCATCCAACATGGCTCTCTTCGACTAAACGAAATTAGATCTATTTGACGTTCTTTTTTATATCCGCTTACGAAGTCTAAGATCTGTTAACTTAATCTGTTCTTTAAACCTTATATATTAATTTTCAATTTTTTTAATGTTAATTTAAATAATGCATAACATTTCTTTTTCCATTCTTCGCGAACATGCATACATCGCGAGTAATGATTAATGCTCAAATCTAAATTAGTTATTGTGATTTAACAAATAACTTATTTAATTTTAACTTCCTATTCCTATTATTAATTTAAAGCTTTTAAAAAGATTTTTAAGAATGTAAATCTAATAAGTAAATTTTCGAACTGAGATTAATTTTTCTAAAGCAAATGTTTGTTTCGTAAGCGCAGTGGTGCCTCAAAGAAATACACAATGGAAAACTCACCAATGAAAAATTAGTGAGAAAATTCGTGTGCCAGCAGTGTGCAAGCTTCAATGAATTTTTGTAAAGCATAAAAATTCAAACTGCGCATTTGAATTATTAATAATAACAATGGGTGACACTTGTAAATAATTTGGTTTCACCGATTGTTATTACAAATGTTTATTTCTTTAAGAAATTTTAAGAAATTTCAGCAACTTACACTGTATACTCAAAGAATAATATAAGGGATTTTTTTTGTTGTGTTGTATATTCTTTCTCCTCACTCTTATATTATTTTATTCCAATAGGAATATTTTATTGATGCTAAGTCGAGCATTGTTAATAGTAACTGAACGTTTCATTGATAGCCTACAGAGAAGAAACGTAACAAAATCCTCTGTTAATTCAATAAGACTTATAAGGGATGTATTTGTATATCTCAAATAACCTTTGCTGCTATCGTTGTACAACGTCACATATCTCCAGCTGCTGCTCAGAGATCCCTGTGCAGAAGCAATTTTGTAAATTAATTTTAAACGTCTTTGCCATTCTTTGCAAAAAACGGAATAACTGTTCTTGATTAATAAATAAATAACAACAGCCAGACGTCTCTCATTAGATGAAGATTTGAAATCTATCAAATCATTACAAATGAAAGGTGATATCTCAGAACAGACGAACGGTGAATTATAAAAGTGATGTGGAGTTATCCACATGCGTGGAAATCTTTAGTGAAGTTTAACACAAAACACAAGTTATAAAGTAATCGAAGCAACTATTTGCTTCATTTTATTTTATTTTATTTTCATTTTATTTTCATTCTGGCTATTCTACACAAAATCTACTGCCCTTTTGTCTTTTGGTATCACATGATAAGTTTCTGCTGAAATTTAAAATCAACATAAATCAAAATAATTCTTCTGCAATAAAAAGGAAAAGTAAATCAAGAACATTATATATTTGCCATAATTACAATTTTTTCTTTCCTTCTGATAAACATCATTCCCAAATATAGATTTGGATCCAACATAACCTCAAAACTGCAAAATTGTACAATTTAGGCCTACATCATTTTTTCCACCAGATAAGATATTGTAAACAAATAGGATTGAAAGTGATTTACCTTTAGTACTAGAAAAACAGGAACCATAGAGATAAGGAATCTCCTTCCAGGTAGATTTTTTCATAATATTATCCATGCACTATAAAATAAAAATTATCAGAAATAATATTTAAAACAATCCAGAATTAAAAATTATGAAATTCGTTTTATGTGAATGAATTTTAAAGAGGAGGAATATATTATCCCTATTTTTATCATCTGATGAAGTTATCTTGCTGAGATAACGAAATATTATGAATAAACAGTTATCACAGAATATAAACTTTTACTATGAACTATCTGATAGAAGAGCAAATTCAACAGAATATGAATAAAAATATATTTTCTATTTTAATGGTTTCCTTGATATATAGCACTGAAATATATTAATAATTTCCTTCTGGAAAGAGTTCTATGTTTTAATGAGATGGCTTTCCACATATTTATGTCATAATGTTTGAATTCTATTATAAATGCAATATTCCACTTATATTGTTTTGTCTAATAATTTACAAATAATGTAACTAATACTAAATGAATGGGCTTTTTCAAATCACGCTTTGATTCTCTATCTTCCTTTCTGCAGTTTTAACAGAATTAAATACAATTAGGTAAGTAAAATTTTTCAAATCATCTCATCCTATGCAATTTATTTAAATGTAATAATTTAAGAAAATCTAAATTAAATAGAAGGAGAATTATTTCAGTAAAGATTTACGAAAGATAAGCTTTAAATTGTGGCTGACATAGATTTTTAAAAACTTGTGACGTCATTTAGCTTGATTTATATGTAAATAGCTGAAGGCAGATCAAAATGTTACGATAATGATGCTCCAATGAAAAATTCACACTTAAAACTAATAATTACGGATCGCTAGTTTATGAGACTCATACCAAACTTCCTCCCACTTCAAGTTTTCAGAAAACAATGTTTATGAATCAGATATTTTGTTTTTATTATTTCCAGATAAAAACGATATTAACCGAGCAGGATTAACAATGATTGGAATGATTTAATGAGGAACATCTTAATTTTTCAACAAAGAAATACGCACTCAAATTCAAAGGATGATCATTCTTTGACCACGGAATTCTCTGGTAATAGTCGTTTTTCTGTAAACTCATCACACTCCTGCTGCTACGCCAGTCACGATTGTGCAGTGCCTGTATCGAATTACTTAAGGTTGTTTGTTTATGTAGTGAAACGAAAAGTGATACCAAGATTGCTAATCAAACCATGTATTGAGATTGGATGAGGTCGTGTTACAACGAAAAGATGTTACTGGTACGCAATGAAAATTGTATTGGTGTGGAAATGGAAATGGAAAAATTGCAAATCATAAAGTGCGTAAATTAGAGGCAATAATTTTAGGAACTGGTCTTTAAGCATAAAATGTTTCCATTTTCAGGCCGAGTATTTTAAACAGAGCAAAGGACTATTCATGGGCTTGGCTGCATCCGCATTGATAGCCGAATGGACCATGTCCTATATCGAGGATACAGCACTTACTTTATTGGATATGGGACAGACACACATCCCATTATACGTCAGGTATGTTGATGATGTCTTATGTTATGCAGATGCTAGTATCATACATGGAATCAAGGACGTGTTCAATCAGATCTCCGATGATATTCAATTCGAGGTTGAAATGGAGGTAAAAGGATCGTTACCCTACCTCGACATGTTAATTGAACGTACTAGCACAGGTTTTTCTACTTCCGTTTATAGAAAGCCTACATGGGCAGCCATAACTTTAAATTACAATTCTTTTGTTCCATTATCCTTCAAAATTAATATTATTTCTATGTTAGTACACCGATGCTTTGCTCTGTCTAGTTCTTACGAGTTGTTTAACTCCGAGATTAACAAGATCCGTTGCTTACTAGCTAACAACGACTATCCGGTTAATTTTATTGAACGACACGTCAAAAATGCCATCTCTCGTCATTACAATAATGACATAGACACACACAAGGTGAAGCCTAAGAGTTTTGTTTCGATATCATTTCACCCACACATATATTCTCACATACGGAAGCTTTTTAAGCCATTTAATATCTGCATCACCTCTTCAGCAAGATCAACATTACAAGCCAACTTAAAACCCAAAGTAGCATCGCAAGGCGCAAATATAGAAGGGGTTTACGCCCTCCAGTGCATACAAAACGAGTGTATTTATTACGGTGAGACCGGACGTGACGTCACTGATCGCATCGATGAGTACTGGAGGGCATATCGTAACCGAAACAAAGCGTACCTCACTTATAGACATGCCAGCTCTTTGTCTCATCGTATTGATTTCGCAAATACGCGCATACTGGCGAAGTCAAAACCTGAATTCCATAGGAAGTGTATTGAGACATACTATATTCTTACTGATCCTAACTCTTACAACGTTATGCTGTCGGTCCCCAGCATGACTCAATACGGCTTGATAAAGAGAAAACGTAAGGTCAAGGACGGAGGAAAGAAGACATCACGGACATTACGAAAACAGACGCAGTAATATGTTCAATTTCTAACTATATTCCTATTGATCATTGTTCTTGCGTTTTCTTGTTACTGACACTATAAGTCATTTGTAAGGCTTGCAGTACAAGGGAGGAGGGGGAAAGAGGGAGGAGAGAAAAAAAAAATTTTCTTCCTTTTTCCTTTCTTTCCTTTTTGCAATTTGAGCAATAAT
>JAFIDM010000002.1:18517318-18548911 GCA_023159025.1 Thereuonema tuberculata
AAAGTTAATGCAGAGATTCTAATTTATTTACGATACAATGAAAAAGTTAATGCAGAGATTCTAATTTATTTACGATACAATGAGAAAGTTAATGCAGAGATCGTAATTTATTTACGATACAATGAAAAAGTTAATGCAGAGATCGTAATTTATTTACGATACAATGAAAAAGTTTGAAGCCGATATTTTCAAAATATTCGGTACTTTTATCAGAGTTCGTACTTTCGTTAGCAGAGAACTTTAAAATAGTAAATGCCTGACACGCATGAAAATTTTAAACACAAAATTTTAATTTGAATCTCATTCAAAATTTCTATACAATGGTCAAAATCATAACTTGGCCCATCTATCAAAATAATAGTTAATTCTAACCAATGATAAATTCCTTAAACAATACAAATTTCAATACCATACAACTACAGCAATAAATTTGTTCTTTGAGTTTAGCTTATAATATATGATTATATCCTGGAATATAATTCCTTACTAAATCAATGCTTTAACAATACAATACATTGTTACAAACTCATTACCATTATTACTAAACATAGGTATGATTCACTTCTTATAATCTAAAGTTATCTTTTAACTTTTAGCTTTTAGTTGGCTTCTCACCAATGTGAGTTTTACAAACAATTATTTATTTTACGCCTACGCCTTCTTATCACTTGTATGAAATAATAAACCATTCAAGATCTATCTATTTTCAATTAGCTTTTTCACTTAAATGAATGTTACTCAATTTCATGTATTCCATATATCTACTAAAATGGCTTTGCTAATCTCTCCTGAATCATAATCAATTAATGACTTAATATGCAAAATAAATTATTACCATTCTATATAGATCGGATATCTTCTCGTATCTTAATTATAATAATAAATAATAAATGTACTCACATACTGTTGACTTCTAATCAGCTCACCTTGAATTGATCAGATTACTCCTTTAATACAATAGCACTATTTAACACACACAACTTCAATTACCTGAAGTTTTCACTATAAATGCTCATTTCACTATTTCGATATATCACACACTATTTTTCTTTATATCACTTTCGCTGACACTTTGCTTCAAGTTGTCTTCTTTTCACATTTCTTCTATTCATTAATCTTCCGCTTGGCAATCTTGAATAGTTGTCTTCTAATTCTGTAGCTCAATCTTCTTCCAATCGTAAATCCTGAATAGGTTCTAGTTTCCTATTGGCCTTCTTTAATTGTTTAATGTTCGAACTTCTATCCGTAAATATTCCGTCCAAACGACTTCGGGTTTTACTAACTTTCTTCCTTCCGTCTTCTATTCAACTTTGATTGAACTCTTCTACTGGAAAACTTAATCCTTCCTTAATAATTATTATATCTGGTTCGTTCCCGAATTCCGTCTTGGAATTTGCAACGTTGAATTTCCAGAGTCCTTCCCTCGATATACGGAATGGAATGTTCTTCTTAAATTATTGAAATTGATTTACTTCTTTCAATAGCTTTGTTCTGTAGTATTACTTGATTTAATATAATTATATTTCTTCTTAATTCTTTCTTCTATAGTCCACCTCTTAGTGAAGCAACTGTTCTTAAATTAATCAATTGTTCTTAGTTTCTTCTGTTATGTTTTACCCTTCTTCATAATGCATTCTTCCAAACTAAATACGCTTACTTAGCCGTATTAAATGAAAGTTCCTAGAATCCTTTCGATTCATTAGTTGAATAATATTATTAGCTTTGAGATTTATCGCTCTCAATATTATATATCTTTCTGCATAATGACTTACTGAAAGTTCAATCCTTGAAGTCGCCGTTCCATTACATTCCCGGGTTGGGGGGCAGCTCCTTCGGCTATCCTTAACTTATCTCCCGGTAATCACGGCATATCAATATCAACCTCCTTGGTTGATAACCCGAGTCCAACTGTGTTTCGCACCTTACTGTCAGGTGTCACTTGTCACTGCGTCATCACTTCCTTTGCATAAACGTCACGAAGTCTTACTTATTTTGTTTATTACAAAAATAATATAATTAATTAAATTTCTTTTCAAGCACTTTAATAAATATTATTTAATTTTCTTCTTTCACTCCTACTAATTAAATCTTATCATTTGACAATATTAAAATTTAATATTCCTAGCAAAGTTAATGCAGAGATTCTAATTTATTTACGATACAATGAAAAAGTTAATGCAGAGATCCTAATTTATTTACGATACAATGAAAAAGTTAATGCAGAGATCCTAATTTATTTACGATACAATGAAAAAGTTAATGCAGAGATCCTAATTTATTTACGATACAATGAGAGAGTTAATGCAGAGATCCTAATTTATTTAAGACTAGTTGTACCCGGCATGCGTTGCAATGCCACTCAAAGAAAGAAAGGGCTCAGTGAGAAGGGCCGTATATATAAGGTCCCGGTGTCGATCGGGGGTGGGACACTTAGGTCCTTGTGTCACCATCCCCCCACCCAAGTGTGGTGTCCCTGCTCCCCATTGGAGAGCGAATTTTTCCCTTTTTGCAATTGACTTTGGGGCCCGAGAAATGGCCCTAAATATAAGGACCCAGTGTCGGTCGATGGTGGGATACTTAGGCCCTTGTGTCCTGTCCCAAATGTGGTGTCTCTGTCCCTCACAGGAGAGCGAATTTTTCCCTTTTTGCAATTGAATTTGGGGCCCCCAGATATAAGGTCCCGGTGTCGATATGGGGTGGGACACTTAGGTCCTTGTGTCGCCTTCCCCCCACCCAAGTGTGGTGTCTCTGCCCCCCATAGAAGAGTGAATGTTTCACTTTACACAATATTTGTATAGTTCTCATTTTCATCACCAGGTGGATATTGGATATTGCAGGGATTTTACCCCTTTTCAACCCCTTGGGGGGGGGGGGTCCAGGTTGTAAGGTAATCTATCTTTTCCGCAGGGTCCTAAAGAGTAATTCTGCAAAGTTTGGTCCAGATAGGTCAAGTGGTCTAAGAGTGTATAAAGGACAAAGAAAGAAAGAAAGAAAGAAAGAAAGAAAGAAAGAAAGTAAGAAAGAAAGATTCGTTTTTATATATATAGATACAATGAGAAAGTTAATCTTGAGATCCTAATTTATTTATGATACAATGAAAAAGCTAATGACTGGTCATTTCACCCTATTCTCTGTTTTTTCACTGTGATAAAAACAATTTCATGCGAAACGCCACATTCCCACTCATCTTCATCCTTTGAGTAATAATTAATGATTTATTGATTTACATAATAATAATAATTATTGATTTACACTTCTTGATTTATTGATAATACAATTAAAAAGTTCATGGATGGTCATCCTCTTTACTTACGTTTTTTTTTCACTATGACTACCAATTCCTTTAAAACACAACATTTTCCATCCATTCACCTTCTTCTATATCACAGACAATGCAGAGAACAGTTCTTTCTTTGCCTTTAAGCTCGAAGTTCGGTATTTATTCAAATTTAGGATTACAATACGTCCTTGGTAAGTAACAATATTTTTAGGTGCAATATTATACATCTTTACCAATACAAGAAATATGAAAATACAATTTTTTAGAAAGGATAGAAAATTTATAAAATCACATTAACACATAAAGAGAAATATAATTAAACAATTTTCCAACCATTGACCAATGAAATCAGAGAATAATTTTAAGAAAAAGTAGTACCAGTAGTTTCAAATTTTATTGGATGGAACAAAAAAAAACTATCAATACATATAAAAGAAAAGTTGAAGTTTTTCTGGTCCTATTTCCTCCGAAACCATAAGACACAGAAATACAAATAAGGCTACAAATACTAAATTAAATATACAAATACTGAGGATGCTCACATTGACGTTTTTATCTACGTGGTTCAACCGGACGTCACGTGACTTGCTATATCATATCCGAGACGCGCTCGCGGGTTTTGAGAAAGCGGTCGCTATTAGGGGTGGAGAGAAAATTATCTCAGAATAGCTTGTGATCGCAGGTTTTCTACTTTAAAAGAAAAAAATAAAACTGATATGTTTAACAAAAATCAGTGTATATACCATCAGAAATAATAGAAAAAGTATGCGTTGATTTTATATCCGATGGCAAGTCAAATTTTTTAAGATCATTTAATTTTAAATAAAAAAAAATAATTAATAGGTAAGTAACATAAAATTTTGAACTTGATTTGTATTTGACTTCAATTGAAGGGAAAAAGTAGCATAAACTTACAATTATTGAAGTCCATTCACTACAAATCTGAAGACACTGAAAACTTCTTATATGGTAAACGATTCAGCAGTAGTTACTCCGTATACTTCCGTTTTGAACATGGTTCTGAACTTGGCGGCTGCTGAACACACCGTTTTTTGTTTGTGCCAACTCTTTCTTAAACAAATTTCTGCTTTCAATACAAAATTAGGCTACGACATTCGCCAATTTTGTGCGGAATGGAATTTGAAATGTTACAGTATGTCAAGAAATGAAATAAAGTTGGTATCAACGATTTAGACATAAGTTCGTGTTTACATTTCCAGTCCTATAGGAAAGGCCTAGAAAATTATATTTGTAATTAATGAAATCACAGAAAGCATGAATTGCCTAATACGACCTAGCAGGAAATAAAGAAAAAGTAGTCCAATAATAATCTTCAATTTTCATGAAATTTAAAAATCTGTAAAACAAAAATTTTACAAAACATTTTATTTAAATGAATAAGTGTGTAACAAAATTAGGGACAATTAAACACTTTGCAACACTTCATCGTCAATAAGAAATTGATGAAGCAACTGTAATGTGCTTAAACTTCAAAGAACGATATTTAAAGAGAAATCTAATAAATAAATGCCTATTTAAGTATAGAAACCTAAATATTTCTTTTATTAATAATATATCTTTTTGGAGTTAACAGCAGATTAGATTCATACTTCCACATTTAAAGGTTACAATCAAAGAATACAATATGATTCACTAAAAAAATAATAATATAATAATTTTTTAAATTTAGTTTTTCAAATTTCAGCCTAAAGCCTAAATTAAAATATCTATTGAAATAAAAAAATACAGAATAGATTTATAGTGGAAAGATGAAATTGTAAATATACAAATACTTCTGTATCATTAACATCAAACTAGGTACATAAATATTGTTATCTGTTTTATTTTGTTAAGTTAAGAATATTTTTTTCTTCTTTTCATTTGTATTTTGTATAAGAACCTTGAGGAAGTCTTGATGTTAAGTTAAGACGAAATATCGGTTTGAGATTTGGAGTAAATTATTATTTCTTGTACGTAATTTGATGAAATTGTAAATTGTAATGGCTCGAGTTTGTTACATCTTTTCCCATTTCCTATCCCTTTCATTTTTTTTCAATTTTTATATATGTATTAAGTTTTGGAAATATCTTTATTTCTTTATCTCTCCAATCCTTACCCCAACGCTTTGTCTTTTTTAGAAGCAGTTCCTTTCCAGATGTTTCCCCACCTGGCAGCCATCTTGGCTCAGCCTCCCTTTATTTTTGAACCTGCTTTATTACTTCCAATGTGGCCTTTTCAATTTTATTGCTTTCTTTCTGTCTCTTTGTTCTCTTCCATCTTTCGATTCGTCAACAGATGTACTCACAGACAGAACGACGTCTGTTGCATCAGATGACGTCACTCCAGAGGAAATAAGTTTACATGGAATTGAATAAAATAGACAGAGTGAGCTGGCATACGAGAAGGGCAAACAGCAATTCAACTTAGCTGCCATTCAAAATCGCTCACTATTGAAAAACTCGCTGCCGCAAAAGTATAGCTAGATCCAGCTACAGTCTCGGAGCCCGGAGATTTAGTGCATCTAAGAAAGTTCTTTAAATCTTCAGGTATGCATAGTGAGAGCACATCGCAGCAGACTGAAGCCTACAAAAGCCAGAGATAGCAAATCCGAAGGACCCTGAATGCGTCTGAAGAACGTTCTTTCCAATCCACGGATTTGCATCAGCGGAAGAGGCCACCGCGAAATGAAACCGATGATCTCACCTATGTTACCTGCGCCTGGCTGAAATTGCTCTTCGGATATACAAGAGTATGGACGATAAGCTGAACTCTGACCTCCTTCATCGCTCTAGAGAAGTCTATGAACAGTGCGCAATCATCGGCGGACTCTGAATTATTCAAGTGACTCTGGACTCGATAATATATTTATTATTAGTGTCAGTGTTCTATATATAAAGTATATCATCAACTTCCTTTGAAAACCCCGGTGGTAATGTATATATCCATCTATCTTCATTTATAATCATTCTCCTTATGCTAATCAATCTGTTCATACATATATAATATTTCTTTTATTAAATCTGTTATATCGTTTTCAAAACTAGTTATTCTGCTTTCCTATTTTATATTTACTCATTCCCCGACACTGAATCTTAACTTAATAGCTCTGAACTTAGGGAGCGTTGATGGAGAGCTTTGTATCAGGTTGTGGGTGCGCATGGGACGGTCTCGTCTGCCTCCAGGCCAAGGATACTCCCCGACCAAACTAGACTGCGGGTCGCCATTGACCTTAAGGCTCTGTTTACAAACAAATAAAGCCGTCCTTAGTGGGAGGACTATCCTTCACAGGGAAGCCTCGACTTCCCCTCTAGAATCCTTCACTGATTTCTAACGTTAATTGTCTAGGTTTCGGGTCCGGCACTAGATCTTTAACTATTACATTAAAGGATTCCACTGCGCATTTTCCACTTAACCCTTCCCTCACATATGCCGTAAAGAAACCACGGATAAGCGTTACAAATTTCATCTTTCCACTATATATCTATTCAGTAGTTCTGTAATGGAATTCTGTAATGTATTCTGTAATGTAACTTGAAACATTCATTTTATTATTTTTCCCTAATTCATATCAAAATAATCTATTATTCTCTTCCAGTAATCAAAGAAATTTGGAAGTGAATCAATGCAAATAAAATACAAGGATTATAAAGTTTCTTTTTATCGGAATAAATTAACCAGATAAAAAAATATTGATAATTCCATAATTTCTCTTATCTTCATATTTAAGCCCGTTTTCCCAGTATATGATTTATGACAAATCAGCTTTTCTTTTTCTCTTAATATGAAAGTAGGTAATTACAATTTTCAGTCTCTGTTCTCTGTGCTACAACTAGGAGTTATTTATTAATGATACAATTAAAACTGTTTTTTGGTCATTTTTCCAATTTGTTGTCATTTGAAACACAACATTTTCCAGCCTCTCTTGTTTCTCATGAAATTCAACATAGACAACAGACATTCGTTCTTTATAGAGACAGTCATTCGAATTTAAATTTTTGCATGATTTTTTTAAAAAAAAAATATGTAACGTCTTATTCATTACAACAAAAAAAAATCATTTATTCCAAATTAATTGCAATATAAAATTTTGAATTGTAATAGAATGACTTCACTTGAAATTAGTTTCCAATCACTAAATCAAGGCATTTTGAATGTTAGATAAGTATAATAAAGTGTAATTATACTTATCTAAAATTGGAGAGGCATTGATTTAACTGATTTTTTATTATTTTTTCGTCTCTTCCTTGTGAACAATCTTCTGCTTTTGAATGCAAATTTTGACTACAATGGATAGTGTTGAGAATATAATTTATGTAGTGTTGCTGTTACAGCAAATGGATAGACGAAGTCTTTGGTATATCAATATTTCTAAGGGTTCTATGCTAACAGTATACAGAATTTGTTTCTAGAAACAACGAGAATGAACACATTCGAGATAAGACAAATTCACTAATACGACTGACAGGAATCAGGTAAAAAAAATACCAAAGCCGTTAGTAAAAATTTGAATTTTTTATGAAATTGTAAAATAAAATTTTAAGAAAACACATTAGTTAAGAAAGTTTACTACTGAAATGAGTAAAACATGTTTCAGAATTAAGGAAAATGCACACTGAATTGCCAATTGGGATTCCTGTCTAAAACCATGTCTCATCGCTGATGACATCTGCAACTTGACGTGGCATGAATTGATCAAGCGCTCTATAATACTGTAGAGACAGTGCACATCAAAGATCCTGCCCCATAATTTCATAATGTTCGCTAGTGGTGGAATCCTGGCACTGATGGCACGTTCGATGGCATATTCGTTATGGGGGTCAAGACATGACGGCAAACTCAGAGAATTGCTTCTCCTTCAAGTGACACGCAGGACATGAACGGGTGCAAATGATCCACAAGGATGATGACGTACCGGTTGCCAGTCACAGGTCTCCAGAAATGTCAGGGGAACCAATGTGTGCCAGCTGAATGAATCCCATACTACAACAGATCATCCGCTGCCATATATTGTTCCTTTTAGATTTGTGGGATTGAGTACTGTCTGAGGTTTTCACCACATCCGGAGTCGCCATCTGCCTGAAACAGTTCGAATCGCGATTTTTTGACTAGGCTACACGTTACCAGTCATCTACAGTCCAGTGACGGTATTCCCGAGCCAATTGAACAGCAGGGTCTTGTGTTTTGAGGTCAGCAGAGGCTCCTGGGCGGGCCGTCGCTCAGGAATCACATAGAACATTGCCTTTAATTATCAAAATGTAATGTAGTGACGTTATAGAGAGAATACTTGAAATTAGATAAAGAAAAATATTAAAATACAAATATTAAAACTTACGTGCAGGAAATAGACACGATTTACGTGAGAAGGGTTATTGTGAAATTAGAAATAAGATAGGCCTGGAAATAGTTTATGGGCGTAGAAGTAGGTTTAAGATCGAGCGTTCGAGTAGGGTTGTAGTTGGCTTAAGAACTTATGGCAATCGCAATTACAGGTAACTGATTAACTTGTGCATAATGGCTTATTATTAAAAACCTTATTTATATTTACAAATTACTAAACTTTAGTTCCTGCTACTTAGATTTTCGTGAAAAGAGAACACCCAGAAATATGTAAAAAAAAAAACCTGAAACAAACAAACATACAATTTTCAGTAGTGGTTCTCTTTATTTACCTTCACTTCCTGAATCGGCAAAATAATAATATTACACATTTTCAAAAAAATCTATTTTTTGAGTGAGAGCCACAAAATTGGGCGTGCAGATAGCTTTCGCCAAAATATACAAATAATTGAAATTTCATCATTGAACACAATAGATGTTTCCAGAGCACATGAAATAATAGATATTTCCAGAGCACAGGATTTAGGAAAGCATCTGTGACCAATCTGTGACCGATCTGTGAATAATCCGCAACCTGTGACGAAATTAAGGAGCTCCATTGACACGAAAGGACAAATATGACTGGTTCCACTTTTGCGTTGTTAAGTAGTCTGTGAAGATGCCTCTGCCTCTTTCTTCCAAACTCCTAAATGCTGAAGGGAATGAAGTATTCGAGGGTAGATGACCACGATAATGCTGTCCCTGTCCTCCATCCAAAGGCACATCAATTCCTTTAAGCATCTAAATATATATACCGCAGTTTCCTTAAGATGGGGGACAGTCAAGTGCGAAGCTTAACGAAGTTGTATCCAGAGAAATAGAAACGTCAGGGTTGTCCAGCTTTGCTCTATCACCTCCGGGTGTTGGAGTCAGCGTGAATCTGCACTGTATCGGCCAAATAAAGGCAAAAAACACTTATCCTTTTGAAACATCTAATCATTTATTCCATCACATCTCCTGGGGAAGTTAATATCATTGGATACACAATAACGCGAGCTCTCATGTCGCTCTCATGTTGGAATATGGCATTTAGCACATTTAATATGACAAATTTCTAAACCTATCAAAAGAATTAGTTTCCATTAGAGTAAGATTCAATCAAGTTTAACGGACAATACCTTAGTTATATTGACTGTTTGACCTGTTTTCCTATCTAGTCATAACTAGATAGGATAAAGAGTATCGACAAATTTAATAACTTAAACTGATTACACCTGTAATAAGACACTTATTCAAAGATTCTCCCACAATAATAATTTTGAACGGAAATAAGGCAGAGCTGACTTTTCCCTGTCCCTCCTGGCTTTTCCCTGTCCCTCAGAGAGATTCAACGGATAACGTCTTGCTTTCTACCGACGCAATTTCGCACATATATTGCTCGTGTGAGAGTTCTTCAGTTCAGGAATAGGCAGGTTCCTTCTATGCGTACTAACTGCTTTGGTTGCCTTGCTTCCATTGCGCCTCTTGCACTGCGCTTAGTTCGACCGTTGCACAGTGTTTCCAAACGCCTGAAAACCTGGCCAAAAACACTAAATGCAATTTTAACACGAATATTTCTACTTTTCTTTTTAAATACAAGACAAAAAACACAATAACATTAAATAGGAGTTATTTGCTTAACAAACTGAATCTTTACAGGGCGGCAATACAAAGTTGATGATAGACGAGGATTTTTCCAAAGCTCCATTTTCATCCACACAAAAGAGTTGCACAGGAACCATGGAAGTGAAGAAATTATCGGAATCAGAAAAGCCTTCTTCTGCCCTTTGTTTGTAAAGGGAATGCCCACTGCTACCATTACAGCGCCACTTCGATTATCAATGTCATAGAAATTTTGTCATCTTTCATTCTGACAATTAACGGTTCTTGTGACATTATAATGCGGCTGGCAGTATGATTTAAAAGATCCTGAAGTTTCACTTCTGCAAGAGATTCGGTAACTAATAGAGACTCTGGATAACACATTTTCTTAGCATTTAAAATTCTCTTGTGAGAAGGATATATCCGCATTCAAATCTTTTGCGCCTTGTCTCATCACTTTATACTGGTGCGTAGTCAGATCAGCCTCCCAAAAAATTGATAATGCTTCATCATAATTATAACTTCTCATTACAGAGCTGCTGGTTGATGCAATCGTCCAATATCTTCGTATCTTTAAAGGCTTTGTTGGTGATTTTTCCATTTCTTCTAACAGCTTGGCAGATTCGCGATGTTTCATTTTCGCTGCGAAAGCTAAACTTTCCGCACTTTCTGCTGACTTCCTTAAGGTTTCAGTTTTTCTGCGCTTAGACCTAGTACTGCTCTCTCCAAAGTCTGTTTGTAGTCTTCCTCTTTTCCCAAGTGGAGTTTCACAACATTCACATCACACACAAACTCCCTAACCAACCATTCTTCATTGTTTTTCAAAAACCTGTCGATGATTCTATTTGACTTATCAAGTCTGCGAAATAATTCACTACAAAACTGAGATACTTGTTTTTCTAATAATTTAAATTTATCATGTGAGGCTTGTACGTCAACTTTTGTTGCTATATGTTTAACTAAAGAGTTTTTTTGTATTTGACGACCGCCCTTTCTTGCTGCAAATTATGAAATAACTCTCTCCGTGTACAACGGTATTCCATTCTGAAACGAAAATAAACTATAAAACTATGTGATTTGTAATATATCTTCTTATTGTTATTATTTAACTCTTAAATAATCATATTTTTGCTCCTAAGAAAATTATTTGATATTGTTAATATATAGGTACATGTAATAAATCGGCAATTTGTAATTATACAAGCAAATATGTTTATTTAAATTATAACAAATGGAGCTTGTATCAGCAATTTATTTCTTTGTGACTTCAAAGTAGACATGTTAGGGAACATGTTAAGTTAAAATATAACCTCGGGCAACATCAGGCATTTTTTGAGGCCTCTTTGAAAATTAAATTTATGCGGTTGCCAAATAAAATTACATAACTTAAGAAAAAGCGTTCTCAGACTATCATGTTATCACATAAATTAACAAATATTAATTTTTCAGAATACAAAAATATAGTTGTACAGAATTAATATTAACACTTACCTTTAAATCAACAAATGGAGTACAAAAAAAACACTTGAAATACAGGTTAAAAACGCTCGATCACAACAACACAAACTATGCAACTCCAACCTCTCACTTTCAAGGTTCAACAACAACTGAATAAAAGTAGATCAGCTATAAGGGTAGAAGTTTTATGACCACCAGACATTCTGGAACAAAATGGCACATTATAAACATTATAAAAAAAAAACTTGAAAAATGCATTTTTGGCCAGGTTTTCAGGCATTTGGAAACACTGTGCGTTGTCTGAATCTAAGTCCGCTGACTGGAACTTGAAAATTCATCCTTAATTTCTCGAGAAACTATTGCACTCCTATTCCGAGAACAACGTAATGTTCCCTGAGACGGCTAAAACCTAATTCACGCCTGACCCTAGTTCTGGCAGCTTCTAGCGTTATCATTTACCTTTAGCTTATTAAAAATAATTTTTGCTGAATTTTCTTTTCTCATTTATTGTAACATGAGTTCTATTAACTTTTTTTTTATTGCTCTAGTCCCTGCTTACAAATCTTCGTCCAAATAAATCTTCCACTAAGGTTAGATCTATTTGTTTTTTTTAAATATTTTTTTTTTCTTTTTTCTTCCAATCATAGAACCTTACAATTATCGGACGTACCTCAAAAGTGTCCTTTGTATTTATTTTTCCTAATCGATGTGCTCTTTCTATGGATTGAACCTCCACTCCTAGTGGCTTTCTATATATTTCTTTTATTTTTTTCTTCCGTTTTCCCATTTTCACATGTTTTCTCATTTTCTTCCTCTACTCCATAGAACTCTACATTGTTTCTTCTTCCCCTATTTTCCGTTTCGTTTTATTTAAATCTCTAATTTCTCTTTCCAGCTTCTCTTTTTCTAACACCTTCTTCGTTTCTTCCTCCTTAACGAACTTTATCTGCTTCTCAAGGCATTTCATTTTACTTTTAAAAAGTTCATTTTCTTCATTTATTATTTTCATTAGCTTTGTTTCTTCTTTGACTTCTTTTATATCTTTCTTCAATTCTTGAGGAACTTTTAATATATTTTCTTGAAAATTATTGCTCAAAATATTTTCTTCAGATTCCATTGCTACTTTATTAATGAACTCCTCTGAATCTAACGTTGATATTTGACTCTCCGTTTCAATATTCCTTTTTGGTCGTTTCTCAGGCGGTGAATGATATATGTTACTTCTAGTTGCAAAAATATCCGACTGAGTTTTTTGTCATTGCAATCTTTAATGCTTTAAAAAAATGTTTATTGTTTTAGAGAAATTTAAACTACCAATTCTAACTGTACGACGCGACGTCTTCTACTATAAACTCTTCGATCTTTACGACCATCTCTATATCTTCATTATCATCTAAGAAAACTAATAATCAAACTCCAAACTTCGATATTTCGTCCTTTATTTCGAAGACTTTATCAAGATCTCTTTTTAAAAAAACTTAAATAACAAAAAAATAAAATAAAAATAAACGATGGAGAAAAATCTTTTTTCTCAATCCTAACAAAACAAGATAATAACAAAATCTCTTTAACTAGATTTTACAACGTAAAATTAACAATTAAAAACAAATTTAACAATCAAAACAAATAAAGATCCACGAATAAACATGTGAATAATGTCAAATAAGTTATAAAATGCCTTTCAATCTTTTGTTTTTCATCAATGACTTCTTATATATTTAATTTATTTTACAATGTTAAAGATGAGTATGCCGTGCTGGCGTGGTCGTGCGGTCTCGGCGGCGGCCAGCCGTGGCGTCCAGTGCGCCAGTTCCTGGGTTCGAATCCCGGCAAGGGCAAGGCTGTTTCAATTTCCTTTCCTGTGTTGTCCAGCCTCTTCTTCCCTTTCTCTTAGGTCTGACGTCATTCCTTAATGGCGTCCTGGGGGAAGGCAACGGGAAACCACCCCCAGTATCTGTTCCCTAGTATATCTACGGCTTCTCCTAGGGGTTCGCCCTTCGGGGGTCACTAGGTTCCGTAGACCGCGTAACTTCGTATCTACGAAGATCGCACATCATGAGGATGAGGAGGAAAGATGAGTATAAAAGATTCGCCTTAGAGTCTTGTTTGATAAATTGTAGCATATGTTTCAATAAGAATAGGTCTCTAAGGGTTAACAAGGTTTCTTTAAATATATATCAGGGGACCAGTGTATCAG
Source organism: Thereuonema tuberculata (assembly GCA_023159025.1). Classification (NCBI taxonomy): domain Eukaryota; kingdom Metazoa; phylum Arthropoda; class Chilopoda; order Scutigeromorpha; family Scutigeridae; genus Thereuonema; species Thereuonema tuberculata. The sequence continues at coordinate 18,531,211 of JAFIDM010000002.1, forward strand.
GGAGGATATACTCAAAAACCCGCAGTACAATTCTACCAGCAGTTTGTGGTTGCAATAACCTCAACGGACGTGAGAATGCTTCAACGTCGGATCCATGCATATTACGAGCACTTGAGCGAGTTTGCGATAGTATGTATCACTAGACTGAGTGAGGGCTGTTGTTCAAGTCACAACATTCAAGTCACGGAACGACTCAGTCATCGGACGATGTTGGTGTCAATGCATCGAGGAGGTCACATTCCACTAGCCACAATCTGACTGACATGTTCCATTCATGATATAACTCAATAAATGATCGACCTGCTCTGGAATTTAATGATTTCCTTTCCTGTTCATTGGACAAACCAAGTGGCATCTCGATAGGATGATTCCTTCCGTTTGCTTGTTTTTTTCTTTTTGTCAAAGGGTGTATTTTCAACAAAGCAAAACAAAAAAATCAGGGGATCATTTTCATGAAACTATATCCAATAAAAATCACCTTCAGACAAATATCTCATAGAACAGTCATTTGCTCCTATTTATATTGAGCAAAATTAAATAAAATATTTCTATAATCCACATAATTTTGTCTGTTTTGATTTCTCATTACATGAATAACTTACCATATGCATGATCTTTTTAATGTAATATAAAGTATATATACTTTGCATTTACACATTTCATAGGTGTAATTAATTCATTATTTTATTAATTAATTTATTAATTTTCATATTTTTAATTAATTATTAATTTTTTTTTTTAGAAGTTCCAAAAAGTCTTTTTTCCTTTTTTTACTTTACAGTTATTGCTTCAGATTTTTCAACTTGAAAAAAAGAAGACACAAAAGGAGAACAAGAAATTATTGTTGGGATTATAGAATCTTTTTTTCAAAAAATTAAACAATTTTATGTATAAGATTCTCTTTACATTATTATTTCAAGATTATATTTGTATTACTATTAGTGCGGCTTCAACTACAAGATCTTCAGTAGTAGTTGGATTTAAATATATAATTTATAAAACGTAAGATAAAATTTTGATGTTAATGACAGCTATTATCTATCAAAGTTAACATTGTCAATCCTTCCCCGATTATAATTGAAAGTACTAACTTTATCTGTGAGAGAGTTACAAGTAGTTTAATTTTCAGTCATTCGCCACAGCTACTGTAGTCTTTCATTATTTTAGGTATCCTACAAGAAGCAGAAATCCAATAAATGGTCTTTGGTTCCAACCAATGGAGATTATAAAAGTATAGTATAAAAATACATTTGAATATACAATAGTTTTCCGATCTTGATCAATGAATATAAAGGTCACGTATGTAACAAACACTGCATATTTAAAAACAGCTCCAAAAGTACCAAGTATTACAGGGATTTCAAAAATTTTCAATAGTAACATCAAGAAACCTCGCAAGATTATTTGGTTCAATTTAATCTTTTTTTGTCTCAGCTTTAGTATTATTCAGTGTTCTAAATGTATCAAGGAATATTTATATGAAGATCCAGTTGGAACATTTGATATGATTGAAGAGAATGAAGTTTTATTAGATTCTGTAGTTTTTTGTCCATATCAATTTCCCAATCGAGAATATGTTAAGCATCTAGTCGAACAACGATATAACAATGTTTCTGCAAATGTTGATTTGCTTCCTTTGCTTAATATGACTATGGATACTCTTTGGTATCATTGGAAATTACCCCCAGATAAAATGAAGACTAAAATTAAGGTAAGATAATGATTTTTTCACACGTTAAAGAAATTATTATTGAGAATAGGAACTACTCATAAGGATGTCTGCTATTGGTTACAAAAATAATCTATAGAGAACATTTCACGACTTATGTTGATTGCTTTTAAAAACACATTAAGAAAATGCTAGATGTTTAGAACATTATTCATAAGATGATGAGATTTCATCTATTTTCAATATATTTTTAAATAACGTTAAATGATCCGACTTATAATTTTATTTTCTAATATTCCCTTAAAAGTATTAACAAATCAGACTTATCGTTATTGAATTTAGGTATCATTGTTTTTCTTTTGGATTTTTTTTATATTTAAAGACAACTGAGAGCTTTTTAAATATGTAATCCATTTTTAACTTGAATTAAATTATTATTATTGATTAACTAAATGTTTGATTAGTTCATCAACTTGAAAACAAATCCCGCAGATTGGATAGAAACAAAAAATCTGAAAATGAGGAGAATAAATTGGCATCTAAAATCTTTTTATTAACTTTTTTAAATAATATATTTATTTGAGAAACTTCGTGATAAGTTATGCTGAAATCCTAATGATAAAACTACACTTAATCTTTACCGCACCTTTTGAGGCACAATTATTTTCGTAGTGAATAACTTAATAATACTTTTAGTTCTTTGTTACGTTCAAATGTGTTACTTTTGGTAATTATTCTATAAGCTTATTTCTTCACTTTTTTTTTACTTTTGATAGAATATATTAAAATTTTAAATTTTGTTTTAGTGTTCCATAAGCAAGAAAGATGAAAACTGTGGAGGTGACATCGAAATAGTCCAAACAAGAGCATTGATTGGACACTGTACAGCTGTAAAATTTAGTAAGTCACCAGCATTTATTCTACTGAAATTTATCAATTTTCATTATCATGGGATGTAAGTAAACAAATTATTTTGTGCCAATACTTTTTCGTTTTCAATGGTTGTGGAATACCAGAATAACAAATAACAATTTTGCCTCATATAGTGAATAATAATTGAAGTTATACAATACTTAAATTTCAATACATGATGACGTGTTGAAGGATTTCTAATAAAAAAAAAAACATTGAATAAAAATTGCATAGAACTAAAGAATTCAAAGAAAACAAAATAATATCAAGTGAATAAATATTGCAATAATAAAATAATTATAATTGCTTTTTCATTTATGAAAGATGTCTTGTAAAACGAACTTCATTGTTTTGGTATAGCTGCGAATCTTACCTACTAATTATGTATTTCTTGTTTCATCTCAAATATTTTTTTTTTTGTAAATAAAAATTAAAAAAAGAATCTTTCAACATAACTTTCTCTTTCTTTGCATTTTTTTTGCAATCTAAATATATTTATGTTTTTACAGTTATGCTCAATTATTTTATTACATTTTACTTCTGGACTTATCCATAGGACATGGCTCTTCCATTGCAGTTTTTGAGCACATACTTAAAATCGAATATTACACAGAAATTAACATAAAATCAAGCCATATTTGCATTCAATATAGATAACTGCCAATTTCAACGCCAGAATATCGACAACAAATATGGAAAAATTAAAGAATAAAAAACTGAAGCAATTAACATTTAATGCATGTTATTTTTATTTTTATTTTTGCTGTTAAAATTATAATGAAACTTAATTTTTCTTTATTCTGTGATTTATGAAAAAATATCAGAAATTTACTTCAGAATTAATTGGCATAGTATTTTACTTTTTGTAGAAACGATGAAGATTCTTGGACCTACTACTTCTTCTTCTTCTTTCTTCGAATTTGGCCGACTATGGACCACGTGAAATAACTCATGATTATTTTTCTACTTTCTTTCTTCTCTTCCAGTATTCTTTCATTCTTTCACTATGTTGTTTCCTTCTTTCTTCCGTCCATTTTGCTCCCGTCTTCTTCTTTGCCTTTTCTTGAAAACCCTTGAATCCCCTGATCTTTTTTCTGAATTCTTCTCTTCTCTCCACCTCTTCTCCATCTATTTTCATTTCTTCCATGTCTTTTCTGACCTCCTTGATCCATGTCATCTGAGTCTTGGGGTTTCTGTCGAAGAAGGTGAATAATCTCTTCGTCAGTCTACCTTCACTCATTCTTTTAATGTGTCCGTAGAAAGCCACTCTTCTTTTCCTCATTGTGTCAGTTATTTTTTCTGTTTTGGCGTAGATTTCTTTGTTGTTTCTCAGTTTCCATTTTCCATCTTCATATTTTGGTCCCAGGATTTTCCGTAAGATCTTTCTTTCCTTTTTTTCTACCTCGTCTAATTGTCTGGCTGTGTTTAGTGCAAGGCATTCTGAGGCGTAGAGGCCTTCTGGCTTAATGACTGTATTGTAGTGCCTAATTTTAGCGTTTATAGATATGGACTTCTTGTTGTATATATTTTTTGTCAAATGGAATGACAGTTCCATTTTTCTTGCTCTTGCTAGGACCGCTTCTTTGTCAAGGGCGTTTGGTTGAATTATTTCTCCTACTACTTCAATATTAATTCTTTTCGATTTAGAGGATGGCAACATAAAAATAGGAGAATGTTTCTCAAAAGTATGAAATCTTTTTCAGCGTTTTATCAATATTGAATTTGATATTAAAATATTTTAAAGAAGTTTAAAACATTTAATTTTAATTATTATCTTTATTTTTACGGAATATAATTGTATTTAGAGCAAATAGAGCTTTAGAGCTACTAAGACGATTCAGTTATGGACATTTGAACTTTGGTTACAAACATTTATTTTAACACAGTTGTTTTATTATTTAAAACCTTCAGCATCATTACATAAAATTAAAAATAAATGTAAAAACAATACATTTATTAAATAAGCGAATTTTCGAAGAGACTAAAGCTTCTCTTCTTTTTCAAGCAACAAATAATAACAACAACCGTTACAAAAACAAATAAATTGAGGAAGACGTGACATTCACATTAATATATTGTAACAACAATTACTTACAATACATTAACATTCTAATTCTCCAATTTTTACAGTATTATTACAACTTGAATATAGATTTATTAATTCTTTAGCCACATCTATAAATTTATTTACCTCTATGCCCTCTTTCCATAGTAGATATGGCTAAAGAATTAATAAATGTATATTGAAGTTGTAATAATACTTAAAAATTGAAGAATTAGGATGTTAACGTATTGTAAGTAATTGTTGTTACACTTACTAGAGAGTTTTTGCCATAACGTGATTTATATACGGAAAATGCAAATGTCACGTGAACGAATACGGTAACCACAATAGCAGGCTCTGTCATGAAGAGAGTTTTTGCCATAACGTGTCAGTGGACACGGTAAGCTAATACACAAAATGGAAGACATACTTCAGATCGCTGCATTTGGAGGCATTGACGATGATTTGTTTGAGGATCTAGTGTTTGACAAAATATCCTGAGAGAAAGAAACATTCAGATTCGAGAAGAGAAAAATTCAAGGTTGAGTTTAAATAAAATGAATGATGAGGATTGTCGATTGTATTTACGTTTTTTTTCCATGTTGCTGTTACAGTTTTCTGGTGAATCTCATTCCACAAACTCTTATCATCATATGGATTTGTTCCAATCACTTCGCACAAGAGTGTCAAGTCGTCATTCATGTTAAATCTAATTCTCAAAGGTTTATCGGAACTCATGTTTCCTACCGTAAAGCGATATGCTATTCGAGAAAAGTTAACGTATAACGTTACCGGTATTTCCTCTACGGGACAGTGGCGCATGCGCAGAATACCAGTCATGTGATTTTAGCGCTACCGTAAAGAATAGCGAGCTGGGCAAAAACTCTCTAATATATTAATGTGAATGTCACGTCTTCCTCAATTTATTTGTTTTTGTAACGTTTGTTGTTATTATTTGTTGCTTGAAAAAGAAGAGAAGCTTTAGTCTCTTCGAAAATTCGCTTTTAAATTTATTTTTAATTTTATGTGATGATGTTGAAGGTTTTAAATAGTAATGGAATTTCTAGAAGAGGAGAACTTAAAAAGATTTATGGTATGTACAGTTTTTTTATTGTTTTAGGGTTAGAAGTAATTTAAGGCCAGGCTGCAATTGTTTGTTTTGAATATTTGGTTCAAAAGTACATCCTGGCCTCAAGCTATTCCTTAATATTATTAAAACAATAACATGATAAATGACATTTGATAAAAAGACAAAGGGAATTAGGATAAAAAAAAATAAAAAAAAATATGAAAAATTATGTAATTTTCAAATGTAAATAATTCTAATGAAACTTGAAAAAATATTTAATAGAGAACAGCAGCAGTTTCAGGTCAATAATAAGAGGATTTTACTCTTGTCAAATGATGGAAGTTTGTTTCATCTTTCCTATATTATTAATTGATCTCTTTTTAAACAATATTCTTTCATTTTCAACTGATTAAATTTAAAAAAAAATATTGTGATTGCTCTTTTAGTTTATGAAAATATGTACCTGTATTCAAACGATTTTCTAGTATCTGAAAAGCCCAAAGTTTGCAGTAAAAATAAATTATTTTAAGAAGATTTCAAAGTACGTTTTAGAATGTAAATACCGTACTCTTAGCAGGATTAAATTGTGGATATTTCATACAAAATTTCATTATCAATCCTGAGCTTAAAAATTTATTAATGTCAAGTTTTGAAACCGGTTTTATTTTGTTTTCTATCTTGTAAACAATAATGTAATTAGTTAATCTGTAACTTATCAGGTTTATCTGAAAAATTAAACAATATAAATCTTTCGGAATTACTGTTGTACTCAACTGCTCAATTAATAATCTTGTAATTCTTTATTTCTGCCTAAATTTGTTATTTTAGTGATAATTTATTTAAGTTAAACCGATTACTTCCATAAGTTCAAAGTCGTTTATTGTCGAAATATTTTGTTCTTGGTTTAAAATTAATATGATTTTATAATTCATTAGATTCTACACCCTTATTTAGGCTGTCTTTTAGAACTTTTATCGATTTATCTTAGGTTTATCATTTGGATATAAACAGCAAATTAAAATATTTTAATCCTATGAAAGGTACTAGATTTCATGTAGGAATACAAGTGAAGATATTAATTGGACGTTTGAAGGTAATTCAAAAATTTATTAAAAGTTTTATACATGTGTGTTTATATAAATTTTTCAAATACTTGTTTTCTATTTACGATTTGAAATTTATATTTGTAATTTTTTATATTCTTATATTCCTAAGTGTATGGAGGATTCTTTGCAGGACAGAGAATCATGTTAAGAAAACGATTCCAACAGCCCAAAAAAATAGAATCGTCAAAACAATGAAAAGTAGATATGTAAATTTAAATCGGGTTTCATCTTAATTCTGTTTACCAACAATAATATCAGATATTTAAATAATTATTAAACGATGGTTTACAGAATTAGAAACCGAAATAATTTAAAAAAGTTGTTGGGAATAAAAGTAATTTAATCACAATTGATAGCAGTATTATTGTGTGTAATTGTAAAGACTCCACAGCTTCTAAAAAAATGTTTGTCTAATGGTCGTGATGCTGCAGACCATAATTATTATGTAGATTACATGATAACAAAGTGTCATGTAATATAGTGTTAATACAAATTGTCCTTCTTCTATCAGATCGCCTTATTCATGAATAGTAGAATTTATTTCATGGTATTTTTATATGTCTTGAAATATAGTCTCAACGTATTTGAAATTCTCTCTGCGAATTCAACTTACACATTCAATTTCATATCAACAACGACACATTCCATACTAAGGCATACAGCTATTCAAGAAGTCATCATATCTTTCTACAACTTGGACAAATATCGAATCAATGCAATTCGATTACGATACTGGATATGATCACAGAAATAATGATCAACATCCAGGTTCAAAATTTAATATCAATTTTCTAAACAAGACTAAAATAATATCTATTTATGATTTCCTATATGTAGTATTTGTTCTGCTTGCTTAGCTAACGTAATACAGTAAGAGTAATCAGCAGCATTTACCCGTATTTTTACCGTTACATTATTACATTTTATCAATAAATGATGGTCATTCTTTCCTCCTTTTTTTAATATCAGATTCATCGACTTAATCTTCGTCATCGTCCTTGCATCAGTTCACTCCATTATTCTGAATGTGAAGAAAAATGCTTTCAAATGCACATCATTAAACACTTAACATGCAGGTAACAATTCACTAACTTCATTCAAACGTTTATTACAATGTCTATTCTGAATAATTTCTTTTTAAACATGTCTGAGAGAAATCTTATGTTCACCTAAGGATATTTTCTTTTAATACAGATTTAATACTTTCTTTTACGTGTGTAATAACTTTTCATTTTAAAAAAATAACCACACACTAAAATAGATGATTATTTTTTTTAATTTAAAAAAAATATCCACACTAAAAAGGATGATTAAAATTTTATAAAAATCTTATAAAAATGTAAAGTATTTTGTTTCTGAGAAAATTATAATTATTCTTTTTAGTGTGTGGTTATTTTTTTAAAAATATAGATTTAAAGTATAATTTAAAAAATTTTAAGGTAACAACCGTTTGACAGTTTTTGATACTAATTAGAATTAAAATAAATAAAATGTAAAGTATTTTAGTTTTTATAAAATTTTAATCATCCTTTTTAGTGTACGGTTATTGTTTTTAAAAAGACAGACTTAAAATAGTTTTTGAAAGAAAGAATTAAATCTGAAGTTAAACAATAACTAACATTGTGTCAAAATTTTCAAGTAACAACTTCTGACAAATTTTGATACTAATTAGAACTGAAATTTAAATATGAGGCTTTTAATACATATCTAAAAGAAGTATACAAATGATAAGCCTAGTTTTTAAAAATTAATTTTGATACATTTAAAGTGTTGTAAACGCTGATTGTCATAGTGGTTGATTTTAATTGATATTTTGTTTGAAAAAAAAAAGTATACAACCATTACAAAATTCAATCAAAATTCCTTAGAATATTATTAAGATTATTTTTAATTGCACTTTAACATGATACCCTAAACCGAGGTGACTTTGTACCAATTTTGAAGGCTTTCATTCAATAACTTGTTCTCTTTTAAACTAAATAAAAAATTTCAAAAGAATACGAAAGTTAGCATTTGCCTTATCTACTTGGTTTGGTGATAATTATCTGAAAAGGAAATTTTGAACTAAAAATGTTACCTAAACTTAGCACAAAGTCACCTCATAGGTGAAGGGCGCCTTTGTGTTTGGTACATTTAATATATGTTTTTAAATGCTACTGCAGCGTATGGCGCAATCTCACACTATATTTCTTGATTACATTGTAACAGGAAGAGAACAGAACTTTGAAATAATAATTTTTAATGTGATATTATAATTATAAAACTTTAATGACATTTATTGGCTGAACTTTCCTTCATCTCTGAATAATAGAAGAGTTGTTTTTTTCGATTTCATAAACACAGGTTTATAAATTTTCTGGAGAATGTCGGTATAACTATAATATATTTTATCCTTTTTCTGTGGCCATTTCCAAAAACTCAAACGTTTCTGTAAAACATTCACCCGAAAAGAATCAACATCAAAGGCAGTTTCTAATCCAGGGAACAGCTCATCTTCATATTGCACAATTACACAATCCCCTACTCAGAAGGGTTTTTGATGTAGAAGCCTTCAGTGACGATACTGAAGATCTTGTCTCTTGCAGATCTTGACTCGTCCCGTGCCAGCTCATCATAGTAAATGCTTCTACCACGAGGAGCATTCAAGCGGCTTCACTTCCTTCAAGCTTGCGTTTATGTTGTGTCATCTCTTTTACTCTTTTTGTGATCTTTGAATCTTTCTTCTACCAAACTACGGAAAGAAACCCTTCAACTGTGAGAAAGAACTTAAAAGATATAGGATTATGTACTGAATTGCTACTGGCACAAAATCACCTCTTCATCTTTGGTTTCTTCAATTCTCTCTCAAATGCGAGAAAACTATGAAAGTCAGAGTATAGATACTGCAGCATCAGATTAATGACAAATGTAGTACACCAGTATATTTACTTGTTTCTGCCAAAATTCTGTCGTCCATGTGCAACAACATCTAGTACCACGAGGACGGGCTTAGATGCTGCTAGAATAAAAACTACAATTGAAACATTATTATAACGAGAAAGTAGTTTGTGAATAGTCTCATAGATGTCGTCAGTTATCAGTTACACTGTGCACCCGTCATCGCTCCTGGCGGAGATAATACAATAGAGATTAGGACAGAAGGTTTAACAGCAGAAGGTACAAAGTCACCGTGATTTATGGTAACTCGAAGCTATATAAACCAAAAACCTTATTTTCATGTGATCACAATAGCTATATTTTCTAAGTTTAATCAGTAGTAGTTCTAAAGAAAACCAGAGTTAACAATAATCAGCTTCTTTGCAATTTTCCAGGTTCTATCTTTTTATTTTTATTTCTAAAATTGTCTTTTTGTTTTTTCTTTATTTATGTAATCCTTATACACACAAATTACAAAATCTTATTGATTAATTGTTAATTAGAAATTTCAATCTTTAACAATTAACCTATTTCTAACATTCCATTTCCTCTGATGTATATTGTTAAATAACTTTTTCAAATTACATAAAATAAAACAAGATTTCATCATTTTGATGTTAATTTATAGAAAATTCAGTTTATAGCAATTAGAATGAGAGTAAATTATAATAGGATTATTTTGAATATTTGCTTACTGGCATTTGAATATTAATGTTACATTATTATCCCTTTCCAATTTAAAATTTTTACTCATTTAGATCTTATCATTTTTCAGTGTGATTCGATTATTAAAAAATTGAAAAAATTACAAACATATAATTCCATTGGAAAGACTAATAATAATGATAATTATTTTATTGATTTTTGTAGATATAAGAATCTGGTCACAATTGTCTTATCTATATTAGCGAAAAAAAATTAAATTTTAACTTTTATGATTTACTAAATTTCCTAATGTAGTTCATTGGAAAATTCTTTTCATTGAATTTTCATTTCAAAATAATTGACTAAAAGAAATAATTGAGATATTTCTTTGTTCCTTTTAGATTACCTTTCATGGATGAAGGAACTCTTCCAAACTGTAAAAATGAAAATGATTTTTTTGAAAATGTGGTAAAACTTGAAAACGCAATACAAACAAATATGAATTGTTCTTGCCCTGAGAAATGCCAAGAGCTGCTTTTTATGTTGCATCCAAATGCAGAGATAAAAGTGCAAAAAACAGCAATCATGGAATTAACTTTCGATTCAAATACATTTCTTTTTATTGATGAATATCTTCATCTTTATTACTTTTGATTATTGACATTGGAGGAAGTTTAGGTTGTTTTATTGGATTTAGTCTTCTGACACTTCATGAAATCATTGAATTTTCTTTGTTAGCAGCATTTCAATTAGTGAGTGAATTCGATGTGTTTATTTCACTTTTGACATAAAAAATGTAAATAGAATTTAATTTAATAATTTAAAAATTCGTATACTTTTTTCAAGTTTGTTCTGATAAATAAAATCAGTATATTACAAAATATCCTTAAGCTTCATTGCTTTTAATTTTGATTATTTCAATAGGTAAAGCGGAAGAGAAATCTAAAACACATCAGGAAATGTAATATCAAGAACATTCAGGAAAAACAAGACCTCAACCATTTACATAAAAAAGAAACCAACGTTGGTGCAACTGGGTTCAATCGTTTGTTTTCCCAAAGCTCAAGTAAACAACAGAAATTATATTGGTTTTTCATTATAGCTTTAGCGTTCACAATATCTACATATCAGATTACCTGTATTGTGATAGATTACACTGAAGGTGTACCTGCCACTAGAAATGCAGTTCAGAAAAATTCTACTATTAGATTTCCTTTGATAACACTGTGTCCTTATGAACCTCTTGCTGACGTTGCCTATTGGGCAGCGAATTTAAACATGACTAAAGAAGAAATTCGGAAATCTTCTGTGTTTGATCTTATGTATCAGCCTGATTTCAATATTTCTTCTTTATGGGATAAAGTTCGTATTTCTAAGAATATACTCACAATTAGTAATGTAAGTGTTCTATTTAAATATAAAACTAAATATAAATATAAAATATTTTATTTACATATTACTATGTAATTATAATTATCATTATTATTATTTAAGGAAGATAAAACGGAGTGTGATCAGCATTGGTACAAGCAGGAACAAAATATTACAGAAAAATATAATTAATGCAAGTTTCCAAAATATTAAAAAAAAAGGTAAATGACAGAACTTATAAAGTACAGAATAAGATTACAAAATGGTTATGGTGAGAGAGGGCACATGACAGGAGAAATGTTTAAAGTCCAAGTTGTAAGTAATAAGGACACTTAGTATGTAATTCATCTTTATGGACCTAGAGTTCTTCATAATGAGTACTGAGTTCAATCCAGAAAGATAAAGTCTTTGGGCTGACATCCATGAATTGTCCGGTTAGTTATGAATGGAAGTATTGTCATTCGCAACCATACGGATGTCGTTGACCTAAAGTTCTTTTCTTTTTTTTTAAATCCTGCGTAAACAATCAAGTTTCAATGAAATTCAATTTTTTAAACATGAAAAGATAAATCTTTGATTTTATTATTTATTAAACAAAGTGGCGCACGTAAAACACAACTAATAATTCTAAAAGAAATGCCCATTGGGGATGGTTTTATGTGCGGAACCCTCTGAGAAAGTTCTGCTCCTTAATATTGCATTTCAATGCTTCGACGTATTTTTTATCAAAACATAGTAATAGTAAGGATTTAACTAAATGCCGAACATAAAAGCACATATACAAAGATAAAAAATAAAATAGTACGACGTACGTTTCGAACCCCGTCAGTAATGGAGTTCCTTATCAAGTACCCCCCCTGGTTAAAAGGGATTCGTGATTGCAAGTGAAAGAGACGCGGGATTGATTCTGGGAGCTAAGCCCCCTCTGGTGTTAAGCAATGGAACTAAGAACGGGAGAGTTGTCTGCAGCCTATGTTGGACGGCCCATATTTTGAAATATTGAAATGAAAAAGAGAACAAACAAACAAACAACATAGGCTGCAGACAACTCCATTCACGAATCCGTTCAAAGAGGTTTACTTTTAACCGAGGGGGGGGGGATACTTGATAAGAAACTCCATTACTGACGGGGGTTCGAAACGTACGCCGTACTATTTTATTTTTTATCTTTGTATATGTGCTTTTATGGTCGGCATTTAGTTAATTTTAAACTGCACGTAAAAATTGTTTATATAGTAATGATTTAACTTTACATTGTTTCTTGAATTTTCAGGAGAGATACGGTAAAATAAGTGTAAGACTTACTTATTCTTAAAAAAAAAAAATTTCTGTACAAAATCAAGCAATTAAATGAACAGCAGAAATGGAAATATCTATAAAAAAAAGTATCATTAAATAAAAAGTTAATTTTACATAGTAATTTTAATTAAGGCCATTTTTTTTACTTTTCTGTTGTTTTTTTTATGGATGAGTGTTTGCGATTGTCGATAGTCTACTTATTACGACTGTATAGAAATATTAATTACATATTTAAACAAATACTGGGAAGAAAATTTTATAAAAGTAATGCAGAGATGTATATTTTGATTATTATGATTGCTAAATGTTATTGCTGAAAAGAAATCGAGTAGAAACCTCAATAAAGAAAGTTGCAGAATGCAGAACTTCCAGACAAGGAACATCTTTAGGTTAGAACAAACAAATACACACCAAAATTCAGAGGATGATCATTTTCTGAACTGAATTCAATGCTGATAGTCGTTTTTCTGTAAACCTCTGTAGTTATTCATTAGAGGTCTCTTGAGCATAAAGGACAACCTGCAGCTTGAAGAATTCGAACTACATTCAAATCTGTACGAAGGACAGTGTGACACTTATGACTTCTTTATCAGTGATTTACGTTCAAATCTTCGAATAGCATAGTGTGAAATCCAGACTTCGTATTTACTTTACCTGTTACCATTTTCTTCCGATTAAAAGTGTCAGTACTGCTTTCAATGAATTCTTCTTCATTACCTTCATCACCGACATCATATCTGTGCTCTATATATACGACACTATCCGTTTCGAATTGGCTTTCATATTTATGAATAATCAACGACAATATGTTAATGACTCGTCTTCCAGCATACCAATACCATTTTCATTGTGTACCAATAAGATATTTTCATCATAACACAATCTCATCCAATCTCAATACATTTGCCTTGTTGATTACCAATCTTGGAACCACTTTTCGTTTCAATACATAAACAAACAATTTTATGAAATGCGATACAGGCATCTGCACATTTTTGACTTGTATAGCAGCAGCAGTAGGACGTGTCTCTAAGTGTGACAGAACAGAGACCCGTAGTGCACAACTGCAAAGGGTTACAGGAAAACAACTATTACCAGTGAATTCAGAGGTCAGAAAAAAAATGATTCTCAGAATTTTGATCCGTATTTCTTTGCTCAAATCCAAAGATGTTCCTAATAAGATATTAGTAAAACATTTCAATCGTTGTGATTCCAGCTTTGTTATCATTTTTGACAGAAAATAATAAAAGTGTTAAATAATTATCGTTTTCTGAAATTTGGAGTGGGAGGAAGTTTCCCATGATGCTCATAAATTTATCATCTGTAATTCTTAGATTTAAGTGTGAATTTTCCATTGGAACGTCCTACTGTCACCGTAAATGATTTTGAAATGTCTTCAACTATTTATCTATAAATCAACCAAAATAAGCTCACAAGTTTAAAAATCTGTCATTCTTAATTTAAAGCTTTTCTTCTCTAAAGCTGAAATAACTCTTTATCTAATTAAATTACATATTCTAAAACTAATAAATTTAAAAAAGTTGCATAGAATGAGATGATATATAAAATTTTACTTCTTTAATTATATTTAATTCTATTTGAACTATAGACAGGAAAATAGAGAATAAAAGCGGGATTGTAAATAGAATTACCATAATAGAGATTGTAAAACAATATAAAATGTAAATAGTGCATTTATATAGAATTCAAACATATGAAATAAATGTGTACGAAACCATCTCGTTAGAACAATGAAGTCTTTCCAAAAGAAAATTATTAATATAATGCTAAATGCATCTATCCAGGAAATCATTAAAGTGGTAAATTTATTTATATTCATATTCTTTTGAAGCACATTTTGCTCTTTAGTGCATTTTAAATTTTTTTAATTTTTTAATCTTATTTCTGATAATTTTTATTTTATAGTGCATTGGTAATGTAACTGAAAGGACTACCTGGAAGGAGATTCCTTATCTGTACGGTTCTTGTTTTTCTATTACAAAAGGTAAATCACTTTCAACCCTTTTTGTTAACATTACCTTATCAGGTGGATAAAGTGATGTCAATACATACAATTTTGCATTTTTGAAGTTATTTTGGGATTTCCAAAGTTGTTCGGAAATGATGTTTATCACTAGGAAATTATAAAAACTAGGAAATGATGTGTATTAGAAAGAAAGAAAAAAATTGTAATTTTGAATTAAAGTTTTGAAAAATTGTAATTATGGTAAATATATAATGTTCTTAATCTACTTTTCCTTTTTATTGCAGAAAAATTATTTTCGTATCTATTGATTTTAAATTTCAGCAGAATCTGTGACACCAAGAGACAAAAGAGCATCAGAATATTGTGTAGATTAGCAAAAATGAAAATAAAATTGAAATGTAACCAGAGTCAGATGAAACTAAGTTAAAGCTGCATCGGAAATTAACTAGGATTTACATTTGCTTGGCTTTCTTGAATAATTGTACAGGAAATAGTTGCTTCGATTACTTTATAAGTTCAACTTCACTAAAGATTTCACTTTTGTAATTCGCCATTGATCTGTTCGGAGATATCGCCTTTCATTTATAATTATTGATAGAAGTAATTTCTAACTTTTCAGCAATTCATCTAACAAGAGACATCCGTGTGGTTGTTGATGTTCTAAATTTTACAAGAACAGTTATTAAGATTTTTATTAAGAATGACGAAGACGCTTAAAATAAATTTACAAATTTACTTCTGCGCAGGGATCTCTGAGCATCAGGTCAGGACATATGACATTTTAGAAGATAGCAGTAAAACTATAAGTCTTTTCGAATATACAGAGGATTTTAAACAAGAATTTTATCTGTGATGCCAATAAACATTCAAAGAAAAATCAAGTAAGATAAAAAAATGGATGTAATTTAGTAGAAGAATGGAAATAAGCTACAAAAGTTAAAACAAAGGGAATACTCTAGAAAATTTCTGTGTAGTCAAATTTTCGAAGCATTTTCGTTAACATTTTTAGCCCTTCAAATTTTCTTAAAAATAAAATTCAGAAGGGGAAAAATAACTACGAAACATTTGGCAAAAAGGTTACAAACACATAAACATTATCAAATTATACGTCTCATTATTACGAAGACATATGTACATGTAATGACATTAGCCTTTACAATCAACACAGCCATGTTAACAATCTTTTATTGTTGAAATTGTTGTCTACGTCTAATTATCAGCACTATTTCTAGCCACGTGAAGGATTTAGTGTCTCAATGGGAGGACCTTTATTCCTAATAACACATTCTAAACTCTGAATACAAATAGCTTCAATAATTTTTCTTTTTCTGTCTTCCTTTACAAAATACAGAATTTCAGTAATTCAATGAAGTAATAATTCAGAATTTGGGATTACTCTCGATCTCTCCATTTTAAATACCCTTTATGTTCACAAAGGAGTTCTTTAACATATCTGGAGGCTTCGACAACTTACCAACTTCCTTCACAATTCGCACAATTTAGTTTCTAAAATCCTCTATAGATAGGATCGAACATATAATTCAAAATTTTCAATCAGCGAGCTATGTTTATAAACAACCTTATATCCAAAACAGTGTAAAACAAGTTGTTATTGTTTGCTATGTTTCTGTGTTTATACTAATATTTACAAAATCCTAAATTCGATATAATTGTGGTTATCTGGTAGATAAAAAATCGTCAGAATACATAATATTCTTCTTTTTAAAAAGGGGAAGGCTTTTAAGTCAAATGAGAATTAAACCAAAAAGGCGTTCGAGGGAAAGATTAGTAAATTAGTGATGGGCAAAGTGATCCCTTAAAAAAAAAACAAGAAAATAATAAAAAAGAAATGTGGAATTAAAAAATCTTATCTTCTTTTTATTTCCGTAGGTAGAATAGAAATTTTTATTGTTTCAGAACTATTTTATTTAAAAAACATTTTGAAAACTTCATTTTAGATAGATTTTAGATTGTACAATTTCTTTCTTTTCTTTTGATTTTAGATTGTACAGTAGTTCACCACGGAATTTCAACTCAGTATTATATAAACTTTAAAGTTGATGTTAATCGGATGAAAGAATATCTATTGCAGGTATTTTTTTCCAAATATAAGATTTCAGAAAATATAACTTTATTTTAAAGAACAATAATGTCTTTTTATAAAAAAAGCAAGAAGATGTTGTTTTTCAAAACAGCTCATTAATATTTGTTATATTCATGTTAATAATTATCATTTTATTAGACGAAAAAGAAAAACTAAGCATTATTTCATCATAAAATGAATGATGAAATAAGAAATTAAATTCAATGGAACAGTTTTTAGAAAATTAAACAAAGAATTTTTTTTTTTATTTTCAGTGAATAAAAAGAAATGAGATGTTTTAGGGTTGACAAGCATCATCTTTACATTCATCATTACGAATTCCTAAGGATATGACTAAGTTTAATTTCTATGTTATTTTTGGAAAATTTGAAAATATTCAAGT
The DNA here is from genome assembly GCA_023159025.1 of Thereuonema tuberculata. NCBI lineage: Eukaryota > Metazoa > Arthropoda > Chilopoda > Scutigeromorpha > Scutigeridae > Thereuonema > Thereuonema tuberculata. The sequence continues at coordinate 18,548,715 of JAFIDM010000002.1, forward strand.
TTCAGTTGTTACATACATTATCTCTTTTTTGTTAGGTTTTTCTGAATGATCATGAAAACGAGATAAGATACTTAAACCCAAATAGAGGATTTCCTTTCCCTGTATCAGCTATTCCTATCATTGATATTGGACTAAATGTAGTATGTATTTTTGTTTTATAAAGTAAAATTTTAGAATATGAATAAAACTAAAATTTT
>JAFIDM010000002.1:18553911-18570573 GCA_023159025.1 Thereuonema tuberculata
TTGTTTTTCGTGTAGGGTGATGAGATTGATGAGTCCTCGGCCTCCCTCCTTGCGGGGAAGAGTCATCCTTTCCGTAGCGGACTTGGGGTGGTGCATGTTGTGTTTCGTGAAGTAGTGCGTGTTGTGCGTTGTAGTGCTTCGAGTTCAGTGTTTGTCCATGAAATTATGCCGAACGAATATGTTAGTGTGGGGACGGCAAAAGTGTTAATGGCTTTAATTTTATTTCTGGCATTGAGTTGTGTTTTGAGGATGTTGTGAACGCGAGCACAGTATGTTTTCTTGAGTGCGTTTCTGATGTTTGCGTTGTCAATGACGCGCGCTTGCTGGAAGCCCAGGTACCTGTAGGTCTCTCCCTCTTCCATGGATTGGATGGCCAACCCATGGTCCAGTTCAAAACCCACCAAATTCGTAGTCTTCCCGCGTGTTATATTATGTTTGCATGTTTCAAACCTTGGGTTTTCCCAGCAAAAACAATATGGCGGGTCAAGGACCAAAGCACATATTGCCAAGTGTAAAGACGTGTGCAAGAAATGATTAGATATATGTGATTGTGTCCATAAATTTCCGAATTATGCATGTAGTGTTCAGTACCATAACCTTCTGCAGTTGTGCATAAGTGTTTTTGTGAAGTCCTAATGTGCTGAGACTGGTGCAATGTGTGAGATATCAGACCAGTGGCGGACAGGATGATGGGTACAACACGTACTCGGTCTTGCCTCCACTGCTTCTGGAGCTCGTGTGCTAGAACGGTGTATTTACTGGTCTTGTCTGCATGAGTTTTCTGCATGTTCTTGCTGATAGGCACTGCAATATCAATGAGATAGATCTGTTTGTTGACCTTATCAACAAGTATGACGTCAGATCTGTTGTGATTGTTATTATTATTATTATTACTAATATTATGATTATATTTTAGTTATTGTCTAATAAATTGCACTCTACGATATCTGGTGTTTGTTTGTTTTTTTGGTGTTGTGAAACATGGTCGCTTTGAACTACTTTCAAGAAACCGGAAGTTGAGGGATGTTGGAACTTCCGTTGAAGGAAGTTGTTGTTGGATGTATGAGCGATTTTTTTTTTGAAGGCAGCAAGTTAGGCAATAGATACATCCTGCAGCTGACGATACCTCAATTTACCTAACCTACGGCTAACTGCAATTGACATATCCTGTACCATGACGATGTCTTACCGCGCTAACCTAATGCTAATTGCAATACAATTGCTAATGTGTAGCATTTGGAAGCCTTACTACGGTAACCTACAGTTAATTTGGCTTCGTTATGTGACGGTCTCGTTGGTTTGTGGCAGATATACTTTCCTTCCGTGAATGATATTTTGGAACATTGCTCTGTAGTTCTTGTTAAATTGTCTCCGCCACATAAATTCGACTAAATATGCGTCGAATTACGCCACTCACTAACAGAAGGAGCGGCAAGCATCAAGACATCTACATGTGCAGAGCAGTGCCTAGGGAAATTCCATGACTTGCAGTGTAATTGACATTTTACTTATTTGAATTAATAGTTTGAATTGTATAAATAGTCGTAATCTTTGTGTGTCCCAATGTACTTGAGAATGGTTTGATTTAAACCGAAACCTAGATTTTAACTTTGATTTCAGTAAATTTAAATTTGTATTAAGCAGGTGTGCCGGCTTCATTTCTGGTTAACCTTCTAAGTTGCATTAACCTTTGAATGCTGGCCACTATGCATGACGAGCTAGCCACATGAGCAATAACCGCCATGGACTATCATGGACCTTTTGGAGAACTTTTCTCTGCATTCCTTAGAATCCTGATTTTGAGCCCCTTTGACAGCAAAATATTGCTCTTGGTTTTTGGTGTCATCGAGATACAACCATGCTCGTCTAAAGGTACCTCAATTTGTTGCCGGCCACGTACCTCTTGAAAAGTTTGACAGTTTGTGAAACGTTCACTGATATGAATAGGGCTAAGCTTGTGTCCACAGGCTTTATGACGGCATTCTATACGCAGAATTTTCCTGATGATTTTCCAATGGTACGATGTGATCTCTGTAACCTGCTTGGAATCCGTCGTTGCGTTGGTTTTCTTTTGTTATCATTTGGAGCACACGTCTGATTGTCTTTGAGGATTGCAATGTTTGGGCACGGTTTCGTTGATGTTTTACAGGACGTCCATGGTCAGAAGGCTGCTGATTCTTCACCTTATGTTACACTTTCTGCACATTGCTGGCTGAAGTGGTCAAACCATTCTCCTTACACTTGCAACAATGACAGACTGACTACAATTTGCATCGGAAAAGACCAGAGATGTAACCTTCTCTGCAATATACAACAAAAAAATTATTGTAAATGCCGAATTAAACTCTCGCAACCTTGTTTCGGTCAGTTCCATTATGTGGCGCAGATAGTTCTTGAATCAGCCAGTTCCATTATGTGGTGCGGATAGTTCTTGAATGAACTCGCGCACTGTTATCTGCCTCAACCCTCCATATTGATTTCATCTGGAGACCCAACGATTTACCACATCCGACATAGGGTATTCAGTCCGACGTCCTCCTCCTTTAACCCCATGAAAGAAACCCCAGTTTTAAGGAAGATTGAGTGAACCTTAGAAAAACACCAAGAAAAAAATCTCCGACCTCTGCCGGGAATTGTGTCAAGCTCTGCCATTCCAGCACAACCCCAACAAAAATGGATTATCCAGTCGGATTATTCATATCTAAATTTTATACTATTTTTATTTCATTATAATAAGCTTTTTTAAAAATAATAAGATTAAATATTTGCAATAAAATGAAAGAAATAAATAATGAAAATGAAATGCCTAAATAATCTTACAAAAATTAGTCTGGCTCTTGCCTATTAAATCTGCCTGACAAATTTTTAGAAGATCCGTCTAGCTAGTGCCTCTAAATATAAGAAGAAGAAACAATTATGCACCGCAATGCTGTTGACTGGTTTGTGAACTTTGCTGTCGAAGAAATTAAGATAAAATTTAAATAATTAATAACTGTTATTATAATTTCAGAGGCAAAATTTTAATTCTCGGAAATATCCATGTGTGACTGAAGCGGAATTTGGAAAATGTATGTCAGATTGTATAGAAGAGAAACTTAAAAATCTTACTTGCAGGTAATATATGTTTTATGTTTTTTTAGAAAAAGCTAAGCTAGACAGAAAAATTCGTTAGTCATATTGCCACAACATTTTTTAGTTTGTTTATTTTTAACATTGGGACCCCTTTAGTTTCACAACTCATATATTTGCCTTTGTGAATTAGTGTTTATTTCATTACTTATACATTCATAGCCTACACAATATTACATTCATGATCTATGCAATAATGTTCTTCGTTTTATTTTGATTATATATCAATCCTGGGATATCGTCTATATTTAGTGGTTAGTTGCACATAATAATGAAAAATTTCATTTTCTTCAATTCTTTATGTTTACTCAGACGGGAAAAGTCTCCAACTACACACATGATAATCACATGTTTTTGAGCGTTTTGAATGCCATCACATATTTTTGCTGTGGCACAGTCCATAAACTTCTACTTAAAAGTCATCTCTTTCTCCATAATACTTAAGTGACTTGAGTTGAGTTGAAAACAGTGTTAGAATTTTCAGACAAATTAGAACGAATCGCAATTTATGCAGGATTGTGAGTTTGTTATCGGCGAATGGTAGCGAATTTCTAGAAAATAAATGCTATTTATTCATTTCTGTTCAGTGTCATCGTTACTTCTGTTTCTATATTTTATTGTACAAAATCAAAACAGAATCGTCGTGACAAACTCTCATTTGTGGAGCCATGATTTGTAAAAACGTTTTTTCAATGGGCTGGTAGAGCTATCTGTTGACAGATCTTCGACAGAAGCCAGTTTCTCGAAGCCAGTATATTATGTTAACACGGCTTCCTAGGAATTCAAATAGATGAATGACAGCAACAATCTACAGCATGGAGGAAATTTAAGACGTTAGGCCAAAATCGTAGAATGATTGATGTGTCACTAGAAATCTCTTAGGTCTCACAAATTAGGCAATTGATTATTTGTCGCTAACTATGAACTCATAGAATGGAGCAATTAATCCATGGTCATCCTTCCCAACCAGCATCGAGCTTTTTGTTTTCTGAATATCTGTTATCTTATGAATAAATGCCGTCAAAAACTGTTGTTGTTTTTTTTATAATGTACCTATTCAGAACATCAGCGACACGAGAGCTTGTGAAGTATAATCACAGAACCCAACTCATCGGAATCACTCTCAACAATTTGAGAAACACAAAATTTTATGATTAGTAACCTTACTTTAATTTCACTAAAATTAAACAACTTAGGACTAAATCTGAGCTCAGGTTTAAAGGTTATCATCATTTTTTTATTATCATCCTGCTAATTTCGATCTGAATAATGGATTGGTCATTGTTCGAAAACTATTTATTTAATATTAATTATACTTAAAAAGATAAACTTTTAAACCATACCCACTTCTCATTCTAGAACTAGAACACAGAACTATGATAAACTTACTACTTATTATGTGGAACCAAACATGTTTTTTAAAGTCAGTCAGTTGGGTACTGTTGCCAAAAAAGTTCGTGTTATTTAGAAATTGTTAGTTTTAAATATTCTTGAGTTGTTCAAAGGTATTTTTAGCAAAGCTTTTTAGAAAAAAAATCATATTTCATAACTTACTGGAATATTTCATATTAAATCATTACATATTTTAAATCTCAATTAATTTATAATATCATTATTTCATTTTTCTTCTTAGCTTACCACATTTCATGGATTTCAATCTGAAGCCTTGTGACAGTCCGGATTCTTATAAAAACACATTTTTAGCTGCAGAGAAGATCCTTACACAAACAAATGCGACAGATTGTAATTGTCCTCGTAAATGTAGACAGAATTATTATAGTACTAAATTTCCTGTGGTCAAAGCATCAGTTCAAATTCCAGATGTATGGATAACATTCTATTACTCAACAAATATCTTTGTAACAATTGAAGAATATTATCAACTAAACACCTATACTATGTTTGCTAGAATATGTGGAAATTTTTGCTTGTATTTAGGGTTTTGCTTTCTCGACATTTTTGAATTTCTGGAATTCTTATATTTTCGTTTTTCAAGAAAATAATGTCAGGCAATTTTATAAAATAATAATAAAATAATAAAATAATGTAAGGCAATTTTTTTCATGCAAAATTAAATTTTAGAAAATGCGCATAAAATACTCAAGAACAAAGAGGGAAGAGAGAAGATTAGGAAGGAACCGAAAAATTAATAAAAAAAAACTGAAAAAACTTTCCTATAATATTATATTGATGGTTATATATATATAATGATGGTCTAAATAATGCAATATAATTATTTGTTCAATATTTTATATAATGTTTAATTTATATTAAATGTAAATAGACTGACCATTTAACTAGTATAATAATATTCTCCAAAAATTTATATTTCTTAGAGCAATTTATTAATATATTAAAAAAATTGCAAATCGAAACATGCTAATTAAGCAATTTTGGAATTCTAAATATATGACTTAATGTTAAGAAAAGCCAATAAACACAAGGTTTATAACTTTTCGCTTAAATTGCGATAATTTAAAGATGTTAAATTACATTTAAATTTTGAGAATAAATATAAATAACATCTGACGATACTTCCGGCTTTTAGATGTTCATTGTGAGTTTCCAATGTAAATTTTACGAAAATCTTTTGTTACGAATTTGCATTTATCAGCAAAAGCCTAAGAAGAAACAGATAGAAGATGATAAATTTCAAACAACTTTATTTGTTCTTGTAGACAATTATTTATTCACGAATGATGTTATAAAATCAAAATCCAATCACAAACCAGTGAGAACTTATTTCCCATTTAATCAAAAGTTCTTCACATACATAATAAACATTAATTTCTTTTTGAAGTTGTTGTTATTGCTTAAAAATTCTTCATAATCTTAAAAGTTCAAGTGTCTTCTATTATGAAGTTTTTTTTTATGAGAAATATGCAATTAAAAAAAAATAACAGCTTTAATTCCATTTTTTTTCAAACTGTGATCAAGATTTGGTAAGCTGCAAATTAACATCGTATTAGTAAGATCTTTTTATATTTTTTCAAATGAGAAATTAGAAAAAAAAAATAAATACATATCAATTTCCAAAATAATCCACTCCAAACAAAATTCAATTTGTAATTAGGCTTGGACATGCACTTTATATTAACACATTTTTAGTATTAATACTTAAGAATGTTTATTTGTAATACGTAAATCTTCAATAAAGGATATTAAAATTATCGATTTTTTGTTCTTTTTTCCTCCACAATTTTATTTCCACGAAAATAGCATATAACAAACGCATAATTTATTCAGAAAGGCAGACGATATTATTTTTAAAAGCACATAGATTTTAAAAAAATTAGAAAACATCAGGAAATAAATACGAAATTTCTTGATACTCTGGCATGAATAGAAAAATACTGTTGTTATTTTAAATACTGCAGTTGTAGAGTAAAGGAATAGTCATTCTAACAAGAAATATTTTTAATAATAATGTTTAAAAGTCTAACTGGAGACACCTAATCATTTAACATATAGTTGTCAAATTATTATAACCCATAAAACATTGTTTTAAACAAGGTAATTGATTCACAAAATCTGATATTCATTTCATATAATGACCGTCCACTTCTTCAAATAATGTCATGTTTGTATTATTTAGGGAGAAGAAAGAAATTCTTTTTCTTCTCTTCAATTTTTAGTTTTATTGTGTAATATACCTCGAAAGAGTCTTTATATTAAAAAAAGATGAAATATTGGTCATTTTTGGAGTTTGTGTATTTATTTTAAGAAGCGAACGGTCAAGGTAATTACTGCTTTTAGACAGTGTCAAAAGCAAAGCGGCCCCATAATATGCACAATTGTATAAACAAAATAATTAAAATATTTCTAACATCACACACAAATTAAAATGTAAACTACATTTAATACTTCAAATTACAATACTTCAAATTACAAATTCTTTCCATTTTTAGTTAATCACCCATTATTAGATTAACTAAAAATGAAAAGAATACGTAATTGAAGTATTGTTCTTCAACTTATTGTTATTTAAGGCTTGAAAAAGAGAACACGTTTTCTTCTCGAAAACTTGCTTTTTCGATATTAAATGTAGTTTACATTTTAATTTTGGTGTGATGTTATAAATATTTAATGGTAGAGGCTGTAGGAGAAAGGATATACTAAGGAAATATGGGAACTTTATATATAAAATAATTAAAAGCAAGAGCATATAAATTGCAAGACCATTCTTTTATGTTTTACAGGCAAGCTGTAAACTAGGGGCCGCTAATACAATGCTTAGTGCATCATTTGGATATATTAAAGAATTTATGAAACAATACGTTTGTAAATATTAACAATGACATTCTGTTGGCAATTGTTAATATTGTTACGTATAAAGCATCAGTATTATTAATGTGTTAATTGTTATCATTATTACTAACACTGCTATGAAAAACGTTATTTTGGGGAGGTCAGGGAATGGTCCGACAGGTCTGATTATTTTTACGTGGTCACCTACGTTTTGATGATAAACACAAAGGTGAAGGTTTCATTCTAATATCTCTAACCGTTTGGCCGCTACAGAATGTGACAGACAGACAACATAAAAGCAACAACAGTTCTCTATGTTAACTGTAACATTGGACTGCTAAAAAGTAACTAAGAATAAAAGTTTCATTATGCAATACTCATTATAAATATGAATATTGGAAATTATTTCCGATCCAATTTCTGATTACTCAGCTAGTAAAAGTGTTCTTAATTCATGAACTTTAATAATATCCAATATGAAGAATTTTTTGCAGAAATTAGAATCCAACCTAGAGTCTCAAAATAAACTGATAGAAAGAATCAATTTACTTGAGTATGAAAACAAAGAAAACAAAGAGAAAATAAAAAAAAATAGAAGAACAACTTGAGTTTTTAGAAAATATTCAAAGGAAATCCTCAATTGAAATAATCGGTGAGAAACAAAACCCAAATGAAAACTTAAAAGAAATAATAGACAAAATGACTTCTACTTTAAAAACCATTGGAAAAACATTGACGTATTTGATTGATACCAAAGCAAAAACAACAAAAATTCCAGTCCAATAATCACAAAATGTTTGAACCTGAAAGCGAAGCAAGAATGGTTAAAGTAATATAAAGAGAAAAATTTTGAAGCATTTTGAAATTTTCAACAATGAGGATCAAATTCGAGTTTACATAAATCTGAACTTATCCAAATCTAAAAATGATTTATTATAGAAAGTTAAAAATGTTGCAAAGGAATATTCTTTCAAATATGTCTGGAGAAAAGAAACAATCAATACTGGTGAGAAAAAATGAAAACTCAAGAATCATGAAAATGAACAGCATCGAAGGTTTAATAGTATAAATGATTATTACTCAAATAACTATTGTATTTTATTATTGAATATTAGAAGTATGAGAATAAACTTCAATTATTTCCTTGCCAATATTAATGAATATATAAATAAAATTAATATAATATTAATCTAATCTTATTAGAGTCAAATTTAAATGAAAATGAAATTCAATTGCATGATCTGGATGGATTTGAGTGTGCTTTTAATTAAGAAAGCATCAAAGAGGAGGAGGTATTGCGTTTTATTACAGAGAATAATAATATATTATACAAATATATTCTATCAGATATGAAAGTGTTTGATGTGAAATGAAAATAAATAAAATACATTCTGTACTATTTTATGTAATTTACAAACCACCTGTAACAAACAAGTCATTATTTATAAAGGAACTACATGAAAATTTAACTACTATCATGACATTATATAATAATAATATAATTTGTCTAGGTGATATGAATATTGATATCCAAAATAACACTAAATCTTTTAATCTAGATTACAAAAAAATTGCATGTTAAAAGGATTTATTAATCATGTTCATGCAACAACAAGAAACGTAAAAACTAAAAACTCAAAACTTGCCTGGATCATTCGTTTTTCCTGAATATAGAATGCATCTTTAGTGGCTAATATAATTGAAGAGGACATTTCAGACCACAATGGAATCGTCTTAGAAAATAAAATACAAATCAATACGGAAAATAATGGCCTAAAAAGTCACATATTCCACTACAATTTTAGAATGAATGAGGAATACTTCATTAAAAACATTAATTTACTTTTAAATATTATTGAAGAAAAAAATTGGAATAATCCAAATAAAATAATTAATAAGTTAAATAGAATAGTAAAAAAAATCTCAACTAACTTAATTGAATTAAAGAAATATACTCAAAAGGACAAAAAGCAAAGTAATAAACACAACAGTAACACAAAAAGTTTATCATCACCTTATAAACTAACCTTGGATGAATGATCATATTTTGGAAAATAAAAATTATAGAAAAAATATATAAAAAGCATAAAAACAATAAATCTAACAAGAAGTATGAAAAGAATACAAAGTTAAAAGAAGTTGGCTGAAAAATTATATTAATAATATAAAAAAGTATTATGATAATAAACTATTGAATAGTAATAGTGATTCTAAAAATGTATGGAATATAATAAATAAACAAATCAGCAGAAACAACAACAATTAGGATTTAAACTGTCCTATAAATATAAAGCCTAAATTTACTTCACATGAATTTTCAATAAATTTAAAACAAGCTTTACACCCAAAAAACTACCATGAAACTGAGTTAGAAGAAATTTTACTAAAAACTTTTACTAAAGGACAATACTTAATCATATCCTAATTCAATAGTTTAACTAACACCTAATTTACATGAGATAAAAAATATTATTCAGAATTTAAAAAACAAAAATTCTTATGGCTTTGATAATATAAAAATACAAGAAATAAAGAAATATAATCAGCAATTGTCACGATTAATTTCAATTATAATTAATTTAATAACAACTCAAGGTTCATTCCCACAAAGTTGGAAAATCTCAAAAATAATACATAAAGGAGGAAAAAAAGATATTTCTGATAATTAGAGACCAATATCAATTTTATCCAACTTATCAAAAATTGTAGAAAAATACTTCGCCAATGCTATTTATAATTATATTAATAAGAATAACTTATTACTGATTATTCACAAATCACTGAACTGGCTAGTGATCTAAATTTTCTGTCCTAATTAACCCTTAACTCCGACTATTACTTATCTTAACTTCTTAATATAAAAAGGAATAAAAACACAGACAAATAAAAGATCACTGAACTGGTCTTGGAATTTTAAATACCAGAAATTCAAGACAGACTGTTTCTGGCTTATTAGTAAATCATCAGTTGAATTTATCCAGTATCTGCATCTCAGCAAAAGAAACTAAAGACAAGTAAACAAAACAATGGTCCTTCAAATAAAAAGCATAAAGAAGAAAATTAAAAATAAAAAAAGGACAAAATGTTAATCATCCTCTATTTAACCACTTGCTTAGAAGGGGTTTAATTATAAATAAAGGATGAAATATTGATAAAATAATAATAATAATAATAATAATAATAATAATAATAATAATAATAAAGAAATTAAAGAATATTAGAATAAGTAAAGGAGCAATTTTTTAAGCGAAATTGTTTTGTTTACTTGTCTTTTACGGCTTTCACTGATCTACAGATACTGGGTGAATTCAACTGATGATGGTTAATAATCCAGAAACTGTACCTTTAATTCCCGGAATCCAAAATTCCAAAAGCAGCTCACAAATTTGTGCTGAATTTCATTTCTTGTTTTATTTAATTTGATTTTTTATTTGCTTCTTCCTTTTTATTCCTTAATAATTGTCCCACACATAGTTAAATTTCCCCCATTATGTATGTATGTTATGTACAGTTAAATCCCTTCTAAGCAAGTGGTTACCAGACAGGGATTAACATTTTGTCCTTTTTTATTTTTAATTTTTTAATTTTTCTTGTTTATGCTTTTTATATGAAAGATCATTGTTTTCTTTACTTCTCTTTTGTTGCTTTTGCTGAGCTGCAGATACTGGGTAAACTCAACTGATGGTAACTAAAAAGCCAGAAACAGTCTGTCTTGAATTCCCAGTATCGAAAATTCTAAAAACAGCTCAGTGATTTTTTTTATTTGTTTGTGTTTTTATTCCTTTTTATACCTATTAAGGTATAAAAATATTAATAAATTGTTTCACGCACCATAAATTTTCCCATAACTTAACTTCGTAACTTCAAACATAACTGATCTTAAGTTTAAATAAACAAAAATATGATTCATAAATTACAATATGGGCGTTTTAAGGTCGTTTTTATACAATATGGCCGCTTTTTAATAATGATGTCAGAAATAAAACACAAAACAGGGAAATAAAGATAAGGAGAACGTGTGAAATGTTTTGCCCTGCCGAAATAACAAGAATGAAATTCACACAAGGATACAAAAATGGGAAAGACAAAAATATGAGAGAAAGAGAAAGTAAGAAAAGACAAAAATGACAAAGTGGCTTATTTTAATGAGAAAATTAAAGGAAATCCAAAGATAGAAAAAAGAAAATAGAGTTTTGGGGTGGAGAAAAATATTTAAAGAAATAATGAACTTCAAACAATAAATAATGTGGGCTTAGTGCGGGAAACGTGTCACGAGGGAATAAAAACCAAAATATATATAAAAAAAACCATAACAGCGGTTTCTAAATATGTACATACCCTTCAATAAAGATTTGGTCCTCGTTATCAATCTTCTTAAAACCTTCGTTTTTTTTAAATCTTAAATGAACATGCATTTCTTCATTTTTGAAGAAGGGTATTTTTCCCTAGTTCACATTGGTAGCATAAGTTTCAGAGATATGTGTACGCTTCAAGAAAATTGTTCCCTGTATAATCTAACAGTTCATTAAGAGTTCACTTTAAACTTTGATACTTCATTACCAATTCACTTTACAGTACTTTATTTTATTAAGCAGCACTAAGACGTCTAAATAAAGTTCCCTAAAATCAAATGTTTTCACGATTAAAATTCTCTGCCTTTAATTTATTCTCTCAACCAACTCTGTTGAATGAAGTTCTATTTTTAGAAATCACCAAATCTCCTCGTAATGAGTAAATTAATATAAGAAAATGCAACTTACATTTTTCCTGAAATATTATGACAATATCGTCTATAGTGAAGTCTCACTTATACGAAACTCACTATACGAAACATTCAGTTATACGAAGAATTTCTCATTCCCGGCGAAACCCTCATAGTCCTATATGTAATTCACTTATACGAAATATTTACTTATACGAATAATTTTTGGTTCCCTCTCATATTCGTATAAGTGAGATCTCACTGTATCTCCTTCCATGATCTTGCAGGATTCTTTTACTTTGAATCGACGTTCCAAAAGTAAATTAGTCCTGTTACGCTAAACGCTTCCTCATATCATTTATTCCTGTAAAAATATTAACCATGTCATTAATATTTTTTATGTTTAATCATTAGCAGATTTCTTTTAATGACTTTATTATGAGCGATACTTCATAATACCTTATAGTCAATAATTCTCGGTCGGAATTCTACTTTTCTCAAAACTTCTAAGTTTCCAGATGCCATTGAGGAGACGATCATTGGCGATCTTTCTTTCTTTTTCGATTCATCATAACAAACAAACATTACTCCATCTACGGACGTCTTCCGTGACAGTACATACAGTATTATAGTTAACACAATCTCGGTTCAACACATTCACACTAAATTAATTGTTAAAGTTTATGGCAGTATTTCAAATATCACATATCAATCTAATGTTTGAAATAATAAACAACAATATATATTGTGACGTTACTACTTTAAAATATGTCGTATGACTGCTACACTCCTTGTGTAACTACCAAAGGAGGATGATGATAATTCATGTATCGGGACGCGAAGCTGGCCTCTGCTTATACCGACTCCTTTCCTCTCTCGTTCGTTGGGCGCCAATCAGGTGTAACTCCTGATGAATTTTTGGCTCCACGTCCTGGGCAGTCGTCGGTCGCCTATCTCCCTTCCGTCACCCCGGTTTACACTAACTTGACCATCTTGGAGCTACTGTTCAAAACTGATCCAATAAACACTCGGGCACATACAACTCCCACACAACAACAAAACTCTCATTTATTAACAAATTCCTTTTGAATATTAACAACTGAATCTTTCAGTAATCTCATTATCAACACTATTAACAATGATTTTAACAAATACACGACGCTCCGGTCTTGGAGGCGTGGCTTAAATGCGAGAGCTTAGCTTGTCTATAACCGCTCCCGTTAAAAAGTAAAGAAACTGAATTCCGGCTGGCTTTGCACGAACTAATCCATTACTCAACTAAAACACTCTCTTATGTCCTATTCTAAATTATTCGCATAGTTAATTATCAGTATCAGAGATTAAAATCAAAATTCCGTCTCACGGCTTTACTTTTTTCAAATTACTTGAACAAAACCTACCATATTAACCTTGTTTTCGTAGCACACATTAACTTGTCCTCCATCGCCTTGGGATTCTTTCCGAAGCACTAATTAATTCACTATTGCACTGATTCACTAAGTGATATTACGCTATTGCCGCACTTTCTTCCATTTTCATTGCACTGACTTACTGACACTGAAATGTGTCACAAAATTATCCTTCAATGAGGGGTCGATAAACTAATCATTACCAAATAAGCCTCGCTGACTTAACGGGTTTCTAAGAAAATCTTGAGTCATCGACTGGAGGATCAATCATATCGCTGCAAAGACCCCATGTCCTTGTATGACAACTTACCTTTAGCGGACTCTGAAGGTGCAAGGATGATGCAATGACAGCTGTCGATGCAGAAATTATTACAAAGGAAATTTCCTTTCTACAACTATAGCTAAGGCTACACTCTTCGCATTTTGACAAAATTTAAAATTAATTAAATAAAAACGTTTAAATTATCTCAACATAAATATTTGAAATATAAAAATATTAAAACATTTTTTATATCTTTAAATGCTAAATTCAAGACCTTATAAGCTAGTTACAATATTTACTATGAAACTATGCGTTTCGTCACATCATATATATATCCATTATATTGTAAGGTTAGTGTGAAATAGAGAATAATAGAGAAATTCAAATGATGATAAAGAAATTATTAAACAGCTAACTAACCAAATTAATGTAGAAAAAAAAAAGAATTGAAACGAAGCTTGATGTTTCTCGAAAGCTAATGATGTAGAAATATCCAACGAAGTATATAACAATAAGGATTATTGATAATTTACCATTAAAGAGAAAAACATTAATGAAAGTTCTCTTCGGGAAAATGTAAGATTGTCACGGCACTAATTGCTCGCCACCTGGCTCATACTGATCCTTCTGTGAGAAAATGTTGGACTCATGGTTGCGTAAGTGCACACATTCACATAGATAGCAATAGAAAACCGGTCAGCCATATAACACTACTGCTAGTGTTTAATTTGTTGTGAGGCAAGCCCCTAAGTGCTCCAACAGCTTCCTTCTCCATCATCCAGAAACATAACTGTTTACAGCAGCTGCAATCTTCTTGCAACATTGCTAGAGGAATTGGAGCCATTGTCTGTTATCAGGCCTAATTTTTAGTAATCCAGTACCGGAGGCACCATCTACAGTGCTACCGTGCCCGAGAAATTTTAAATGCACAACGACGTGTACAGGATAACCTGCAAACCTATCTTTAAAATTAAAAGACATCTAATAAATTTGAAAACTAAACTTGTGTGTCAGGCGAGATCAAAATTATTAGGAACTATAGCTAATAGTGAAATCACAGCAAATACTGCATCTCGAATGTTGTCAGTCAGTCATGGATATATGGTAACCGTCTTATTTAGTTGCGATCGAGATGTGATGGAGCTCTTAGTTAGTTAAGTACAAAGGTTTTAAGGGCACTCGTGTCATGTAAAGTTCCAAGTTCGAGTGAAATAAAGTTTATGTTTTTTATTCAAGTAAAAGACTGTATAAAGTTTAATTTCAAAGCCCAAATCAAAGGTACTGAGTTCCATTGCAAGCGCAAGTGTTATTTCAAGTGTACCAAGGATTTGAGGATCCAGTTAACGCTATTTTTAATTTGAAACTAGTAAGTTACCATCCTGAATTGTATGTCGCAATTCAAGGCAGAAAGACGTTATTTCTGGCTTTAATCAAGTGGAAGGATCTACGAGGTTCAGTGAATTCAAGGTCAAGTTCGAATTGTTAAGTTTAGTCAGATGAAAAGGCGACGAGAGTCAGTGATGGTCACAGATACGTCCCATTTAAAAATAGTTGTCATACGCCAATATGGAGCTATCCACTGTCACGAAAGCCAATGTATGCCATGCTGGCAGAAGTCTCTAAGCTAGGAGAGGAGCCAATCTGTCACATAGGTCGGCAGTTGCTAATTCGATCCAAACAGGCGATCCTGAAGAGATTTCTTCTGGTGGACAAGTGGAAATCGCAGGGCGTTAGGTCTGGACTATAGGCTGGGTGTTCCAGAATCTCCCATCGCTATTTCGCGCAGGAGTGTGGTTGTGTTTGGGAGACAAGTGGACTAGCGTTATCATGAAACAATACAACACCGGCGCTCAACATTTTTGGCTTTTTGATTATTATGGCTGCTAGCATTTCTTGCAGTGTCTGAAAGTACTTTGCACTGTTCAGGTAGTCCTTTGCTGGAGGAATTCTATGATTATCGGATCCTTTCATCGAAGAGAACGGTTAATATCTGCTGCGGTGCCCAAGGAGTAATCTTCGCTTTTTTCTTTTCATTGGATAGGTCTAGAGATGCTTGCATTGCATGCTGCTTCGTTTGTTTCTGATACGAAGGTATGACATACTGTTTTGTCTTTGTCATTGTTCTGGAGAGGAAGGGCGTGTCAAAATAATATCACACCAAATGATGTAGACAAAGCCCATTCGATGAATGACATTGAATTGTCTACACTGAATTGGATACAATTGTTACCGTGGCTAACATTAAATTCCTGTTCCAGGGCGCATATTGTAAGCCTACGATCTTCCTTCAAGCATCCATTCATCTGTTCCAGGAGTTCGGGAGTGATGACAATATGTGACTGCCGAATCTGCATCATCCAACAAGCTTTCACGACAATCATGGAAACGTACGCACCACTTTTGTAGTTTTTCGTGCCACACAATATAGCTTATACGGCAACCACCCTCAAATGAATATCGATAGGCATGTTGTCATCTGCAGCGGAGAATCGTATCACAGCAGATTGTTCACTATCGGAAGCGTACGAGAGTCAAAACGCCATTTTCATGTGAAACGCCATTTTCTCCCGGCAAGTTAGGCATCTCATCTCTTCTCTTCTCTTCTCGTTTCTTCTCTTGTCTTCTCTTCTTCCAGAAAGCTAGGCTTCTTCTCTTCCTCGGCAAGAGGAGCTTCAGTGTGGCTAGCTACCACATGACAAACTGCCTGTGTCTGTCTGGAATCCGTTTTATGTCCAGGTGCGAGTCCATTCAGGCAGAGGGAAGTCCAATGGACTTCTTCCACTTCTCCTCAGAGGTGGGACATTTTCAGGATACAACAATATTTTATATAAGTAAGGAAAAAAAAATAAAACGCACAAAACTAAAGAGTTCACTGATCTGTTTTTGGAAATTACGATAACGGCATCCCAAGA
>JAFIDM010000002.1:18584139-18595700 GCA_023159025.1 Thereuonema tuberculata
TTCAAGGATAGCACCTGGTAAGCTGTTACAAGTTATATTATTTATAAGTTATTCAAATTGTAAATAAACAAAACCATTTGTGTAAGTTTCAGTAATTATTTTCATTTTTACTTCTAGAGACCTGATCAATAATTAGGTGTATTGTGTCTTTGTTATTCCAGTTATCACGTTACTTGGAATAAAATTTTTGGGTATGGGTGGACAAATACGAGCATCAAAAACACCACAACTCATTGTGTTGAAATGATATTTTACAGTAGAATGCTATGTATTACATGTAGAATACTATGAGAAATTACATGGGAAATTCTGTAGTATCGAAGGAGTTGGTGTAAAGCTTTAAAAATTTGAAGCTTCATTCTCATGATAAGAGGTTCATAGATTTTTAAGTAATATTGTAATGGGAATTCTGTTGACAATTCTGCGTTGGGAATTATTAAACAGTCCACAATGAGCGGTACGATAGGGTATACGAACTTTTCGTCAACTCTTTGAATTTACATTGCCCATAACAAATGGCATTTCGACTGGAAGATTCCTTCTATTTCTTTCGTTTTTGCTTTTTTTATTTATCAAAAACTGTATTTTCAACAAAACAAAAAAAATCAGGGAATCATTTTCACGAAACTACATCCCGTAAATATTACTTTCATACAAATATTTTGTAGAAAATGTAATTGCCATTATTTATTTTAAGCAAAAAATGTACATTACTATCTAAAAATATTTCTTTAATCTCCATAAATAGTTTACCAAACTCATTATTTTTTTTATTGAATATAACTACATTTAATACATTAAATTTATGCATTTCTTACATTTAATTATTTATTGATTTACAAATTCGTAAAAGATTTTTTTTTCTTTTTTTACTTTACAGTTTTCGCTTCAGATTTTTCAACTTGAAAAAAAAAATAAAACAAGACAAAAAATGAGAATAGGAAATTATCGTTGGGATCAAAGAATCTTATTTCAAAAAGTATAAGCAATTTTAAATAAAAGATTTCTAATTGTATTATTATTACAAGATGACAAAATCACATTGTTATTACAATTATTGCTGCTTCTACTACAAGAGTTTCAATAGTAGTTGGATTTAAATGTGTAAATTCTAAAGATCGAATTTTGACCTCGAAAACAGTTGTTATCTATCAAAGTTAACATGGTCAATCCTCCTCCGATTATAATTGAAAGTATTATCTTTATCTGTGATAAGAGTTACCAATAGTTAAATTTACTATCATTCGCCACAGCTATTGTAGTCTTTCATTATTTTACGTATCTGACAAGAAGCAGAAATCCAATAAATGGTCATTGGTTCAAACCAATGGAGATTATAAAATATGGCATAAAACTATATTCGTATATACAATAGTTTTTCTCTCTTCATAAATGAATATGAATGTCACGTTTGTAACAAAAACTGCAGATTTAGAAACAGCTTCCAAAGTACCAAGTATTCCAGGGATTTCTAAAATTATCAACAATAAAAACAAGAAACTTCACAGGATTATTTGGTTCAATTTAATCCTTGTATGCCTTAGCTTTAGTATTCTTCAGTGTTCCAAATGTGTCAAGGAATATTTATATGAAGATCCAGTTGGAACATTTGATATGATTGAAGAGAATGAAATTTTATTAGAGTCTGTACTTTTTTGTCCAAATAAATATCCCAATCGAGAATATGTTATGCATTTAGTTGAACAACGATATAACAATGTTTCTTCTAGTGTTGATTTGCTTCCTCTGCTTAATATGACTATGGATACTCTTTGGTATCATTGGAAATTACCCCCAGATAAAATGAAGATTAATATCAAGGTAAGATAATAATTTATTTCACACAGTAAAGAAATCACAAATAAGAACAAAGAAGGTTAATATTGGGAAAAGGAACTCATTAGTTCATAAGGATATCTGCATTTCACGACTTACGTTGATTGCTTTTAAAAACACCTAAGAAAATACTACCTGTTAAGAACATTATTAATAAGGTAATAAGATTTTGTCCTCTTTTCAATCTGCAATATATTATAATAAATAACATTAAATCAGCCGATTTACAATTTTCTTTTTCAATTTTTTTCTTAAAAGTTAAGAAATCAATTTTTGATTATTAAAATTTAGTATCATTTTTTTGTTGTTGTTTTTTTTATTTTTTTTTTGTTTCAGTTAAAAGCACCTGAGAAATTTTAAAAGAAATAATAGATTTTTAAGTTTAATAAAATTATTGCTAATTTAAGAGAACAAAGGAGTAAGCCGGCACACCTGGTAAACTATGATTCAAATTTAATAAATAAACAAAATAAGTACAACCCGGTTTCAGTTATAATCTAACCATCTTCAAGTGCTAAATGATTAGCTAAAATTTTGCTTAGTTCATCAACTTGGAAACAAATCGGACAGATATCACAGAAATAAGAAATCGGAAAATGAGTAGTAAAACCAGCAACTTATTTTGATAACAAATTTATTTGAGAAACTTCGTATTGAGTTATGCTGTAATCCTGAAGATTACACTACACTAAATCTTTACAACACATATGGGGCATACTTGTTTTTTAAGTGAATAACTTAATAACAACACATACTATTAGTTTTTTTGTTAACAAAAAGTGAATACGATGTAACTTACATTGCGTAGAAATATTGTTGTTCAAAATTTCGCAAACTTATTGTTATGGAAATAGGCTTGAGAAAGAGAAGACGAGTATTCTCTTTGAAAATTTGCTTTTGAAAATAAATGTAAATTATTACGTTTATTTTGAGTGATGTTAAAGATTTTTTATATTAGATGTTGTAGGAAGAAAGAGCTCCAAAACAAGTATGAAACAATTTCATATAAAATGTTCAGATGTGTTACTTTTATGGAATTATTCTATAAGCTAATTACTTGTTAAAGTTTTTCTACTATTCATACGAGACACTAAAATTTTATAATTACTCTGTAAGGTTATTTGTTTTAATTTTTTTTTACTTTTGATAGAATATATTAAAATTTTATATTTTGTATTAGTGTTCCGTAAGCAACAAAGATGAAAACTGTGGAGGTGACGTCGAAATAGTTCAAACAAGAGCAGTGATTGGAAACTGTATAGCTTTAAAATTTAGTAAGTCAACACCGTTTATTCGACTAAAATTTATCAATTATCATTTCACTCTACTTACACAAAGATCCGTCTAACTGAAGGACACATAGGAGGTGCCCAGTCGCTAGCGCTGCCATTTTGTCAGTGGGGTCCTTCACTTTGCCGAGGTCGCCTGTGGACGCTGAAATTCTAATTCCCGCGCACAGCAAAATGTAACTTTTCAAGTAATAATATTGGCATTTTCGTGTAGATTTTTATTCTGCATTGATATATGATGATTTTGGTTTGCTATTGAAGAAGGAATTTATTACTTAAGTGCAATATAATTAGAAAACCAGAACTGTTCCTAGGAAAGCCAGTGGTTCCTTGTAAGGCCGATCAAAAAATTAACGGTTGGTCTTACTAGGAACATCTTCCCAGAATTATATGAATATTTAAAAAATTATGTCACATTAAAGGTTGTTATTAACATACAGTATTTACTAAGTTTAGTATCTAATTCTTTTGTTGACTAGGTAGGTATTTAATTGTGAAGAAGCTTGTCGTTAACATTTTTATTCAGTACTACTCTATGGCCATCTTGGGAACAGTTTAGCCTTGAAAGGAACGGGCCCCTAGGAAGGACAATTCGATGGTTTTTTTAAAGTTTATTAGTAATTAAAAAAGTTATTTGATTTTTATCTGATTTCATTATAATATCCAGCAAAACGTTTTTTTAAACATTTACACGACTATATCCTTAGTTTTAGTTCACAGAATAATGTTTACGTGAAAATATAAACAAATGTATTTGTGACTTTGTTTTAACAAGAGATTTTTAAACAGTTTACGTAATACCGCACTCTCTGATTGTTAAGAAGCTAAATGACTGAATTATTATATGTTCCTCGCAAGACCGTTTGGAAGAGTTTAGTAAAACTTAAACTTCATAGAGATTTATAAGCTCCATAATAAATGTTTTTATTTTTTATGTTAAATAATGAAACAAAGTGCTACTTAATACTTAGTTTTATTTTCTTTTCCCAATAAATAAAGGAATAATACGGTTTAGTTGCTATGGTGACCTTCCATGGTCTACCCACCTTATATAAAAGAAATTTTTCGAAAAGAACTTAATTTTTTTGACTTAGATGCGAATAGTACTAATTATCAATTATCTCAATACCATTTATCTATTTCTTGTTTTCTATCAAACTTTTTTGTTGTCAATAAAAATTAAAAAATAAGTTTTGTTAAGTTCCACATAACTTTTTCTTTTCAATAATTGCACTGGTTTTGAATTTTAATTTATTTAAATTTCTATAGTTCTTCTCAGTTATTTTATTACATTTTACATTTTGAATTAGCCATTTGAATTAGAATTTCATAATCTCGTTAAGGCTAAGTTCCAAATAACTACATAATTTTTTTTTCAAATAATCGATTTATTCTCAAACAAGGTATTTTCATTGCAGTTTTTGAGCACTTACTTAAAATCCAATACTAAATAGAAATTCATATAAAATGAAGTCATATTTCCATTCAATATAAACAACAGTCAATTTCAATGACAGAATATCGAGAACACATAAGGAAAATTATAAAATTAAAATCTAAACCAATTTAGACTGAATGAAAATTATTTTTATTTTTATTTTTGCTGTTAAAATTATACTGAAGCTTAATTTTACTTTATTCCTTTCCATTTCTTTGATAAATGAAAAATTATCAGCTATTTAATTCACAATAAATTCTATTGGTTTATTATTTTATTTTTTGCAGAATCAATGAAGATTTTTGGACCTACTACTTCAGTATTGATTTTTTTTGATTTAGAGGATGCCAACGTAACAATAGGAGACATTCACTCAGGAGTATGAAATCTTTTTCAACTTATTTGTTACATTGAATTGGATATTAGATATTTTATTAAAGTTTAAAACAATTAATTTTAATTATTATCTTTTTCAATTTTACGAAAGATAATTGTATTTAGAGCTAATAGATCTTTAGAGCTGGTAAGATGATTCAGAAATGCACATTTCTACTTTAGTTATGAACATTCATTTAGGACAATTGTTTTATTGTCTGAGCAATTGACTTAAGGTTCGAAATAACTTAAGGAAAGGTCAGGTTTTGTTTGTTTTGAATATTTGTTTTAGAAGTACATCAAGGCCTCAAATTTGTTCCCAAATTTTCGTAGAACGATAACATGATAAATGTTCATATGACTAATGGCAGTTGATAAAAAAAACTAAAGGAAATTATAAATAAAAAAAGAATGAAAAATTATAAATAATTATGTAAGTTTCAAATGCCTAATGAAACTTGAAAAAAAATCTTTAAAAGTTAATAGCAGCAGATTGAAGTCAATAACAAGAGAGTTTTACTGCTGTCAAATGATGGAAGTTTGTTTCCTATCTTATCAATTGATCCTTTTAAAGAATTTCCTTTCATTTTCATCTTCTTAATAAAAAATACGATTATTTCGATTGCTCTTTTAGTTTGCGAAAATATTTATATTAAATCATTTTCTGGTACTGTCTGGTTTTGTGGGACTTAAAAATAAATTATTTCAGAATATTTCAAAGTACGTATATAAACAATGTAAATGTAAATACAGGATTCTTTGCAGAATTAAATTGTGGATATTTCATTCAGAATTTATATAGGAATTTTTTGCTTGAATTTTATTAATGTCAAATCTTAACCGTTTGGGTTTTGTTTTCTATATTTATTTTAATCAATAATTGTCATTTGTAAATCGATAAATTACAAGGTTTATCTGAAAAATTTAACAATATATATCTTACAAATTTATTGTTGAACTGAACCGCTCAAATGTTAATCTTGTAATTCTTTATTTCCACTTGAATAAATTTATTATTATACGAATAAAAAAATTTGGCTAAACACAGTTTTTTACACATTACAAATCAATTGCATTGATGAGTCAATTGCCAGGACGAAACCGGTCATTTTATGTAAACGATTTTAATCTGTATAAACTTTTTAAATAGTCAAGTGTGTCCAGCCTAAATGTATTCATTTAAATTATGCATACACACGCTCAATTTTTTTTTAATTTTTTTTTTATTTTGACATTTAGTGGTATGTAAATTATCAATAATTTACCTAATTTTCCCAAGTTACACCAATAAACGACTTTAAACTTATGGAAAAAATAGATGTATTTCTTGCATAAGTTTAAAGTTATTTATTATCGTTAATATTGTATCCTCACCATAAAATTATTATGGCAATATAGATTGATCAGATTCAACAACCTTATCTTACACTAACTTGTACAACTTTAATTGGTTTATCATAGGTTTATTTTTTGGATATAAACAGCAAATTAAAATATTTTAATCCTATGAAAGGTGCAAGAATCCACGTAGGAACACAAATGAAACTGTTAATTGCACGTTTGAAGGTAATAGAAAAGTTTGTTAATATTTGTGTATCTATAAATTTTTCATATACTTGTTTTCTACTTAGGATTTGATATTTTCTAAACTATTATATTCATCAGTGTAGGGAATAATTTGAAGAAACCGATTACCCCCCCCCCCCCCCAAAAAAAAATTGTTAAGATTTATTTAAGATTTATTACTAAGATTTATCGTTATTTATTGATAAAACTTTGATATATAAATTTAAATCGAGAACTGGTTTTATTTTAAATCGAGAACTGTAATGCTGTTCACCAAAATAAAATATTAACTATTTAAATAATTATTAAACAATGGTTAACGTAATTAAAAACAGAAGTAATTTAAAAAGTTGTTTGGAGTTAATATATTGAAATTACAATTGTTTAAAGGTCGTAAAGTTGCTGGCAGACAATAATTATTATGTAGATTATTTAATAACAATGGCTACTGCTTATAGTGTTAATACAAATTGTTCTTCTTCTATTAGGTCGTATTATTCTTGAATTGTAGAATTTATTAACACGGTGACATAATAGATAGAAAGTAAATTTCCTGGTATTTTTATGTGTCTTGAAATATGATCTCAATGTGCTTTAAATTCTCTCTGCGAATTCAACTTAAACATTCAATTTCATATCAACAAAGACACATTCCATACTAAGGAATACATCGATTCAAGAAGTCATCACATCTTTCTATTACTTGGACAAATATCGAATCAATGCAATTCGATTACGATACTGGAAATGATCAACATCCAGATTCAAAAATTAACATCAATTTTATTAACAAGAATGAAATAATATCTATTTATGATTTCCTATTTCTAGTATTTCTTCTATTTGCTTAGCTTAAGATAATATAGTAAGAGTAATCAGCAGCATTTATCCAAATTTTTACCGTTACATGATTACATTTTATCAATAAATGATGGTCATTCATTCCTCCTTTTTTTACTATCAGATTCGTCGACTTAATCTTCGTCATCGTCCATGTATCAGTTCACTCCATTATACTGAATGTGAAGAAAAATGCTTTCAAATGCATATCATTAAACACTTATCATGCAGGTAAAAATTTCGTAACTTCATTCAAGAGCCTGAGTAATGTTTATTTAAAACATTTCTGAGAAACTACTTGAAGATATTTTCTTTTAATACAGATCTAAAATATATTTTAAAAGAAAGAATTAAATCTGTAACTTAATTAACAACTAACATTTTGCCAAAATTTTCAGATAACAATCCTTTGACAATTTTTCATATTAAATGGAACTGAAAAATAAATATGGAGCCTTTGAATAGAGGTAAAGGTGATAACATGGGCACTGTATGTAATACGAGTCCCCTATGTAACATTTAAAGTACAGCACTCAGACAAGCGGCAGCAGCCGAAATGTATAGTCATTGTTCGTGGATTCCCCGCTAGGGTGGTCTGACTCAGTTCCAATGTGGCTGTCGGGTGTAACAGGCTGGTTTCGTTTTTCATAGTGAAGAAAAGTTTGTAAGATATGTATTGCCTTTCATATGATTTCTCATTCACAGAGTTGTTTTGAAATTAGCGGGTGTCTATCTTCAAGGATAAGGACTACAAAACCATAATTTTAGTTTGATTTTATTTTAGGGAATAGCATGATTTGAGTGTTTGTTTCCAAATATGGCAAGGATTGTAATATCAGCACTCTTTGTGCTCAGAACAAGAAGAACAAAAACGAAAAGAAATGAAAAAGACAGAAAAGGAAGACTTAAAAAAGCAGAAAGATGATCAAAAGAAGCAGAAAAGAGATAAAAGAAATTCGAATAGTCCTACAAAACGATCAGGAAAATTAAAAGCAAACTTAAACTAATTGACTTGGAACTGACTGACTCAGATCCAGACGATATTAAGTGTATTGATTCAGGGGAATCAATGATGGAAATGGAAATTGGCGTGGAAAACTCTGGAGAAGGTGACGCTGTATGCCTGTTTTCCGAATAGCTGTTCTCTGAAAACAAACGAGGCGAGCTTTGGGTGCTTTGTCTAAGAAATGTGGGCCAATAATGAATTACACAAGATGTGAAAAAGACCAGTATGTTTGTGACTTTTGTAAATAGCTGCAAATCAAATTAACTATGAATTTTTTGTATTCAAATAAAACTTATTTTGTCATATTACCAACACAAATCAAATTTTATAAAAGTCTATTGCCCTACAATTTTATTTTTAAATGGACAACATCTAATATAACTGTATAAAATACAATTAAACCAAGTATGTAACTTATTAGACTACATTATTTCGTAAAAAGAATAGTAAATGT
The DNA here is from genome assembly GCA_023159025.1 of Thereuonema tuberculata. Lineage (NCBI taxonomy): Eukaryota > Metazoa > Arthropoda > Chilopoda > Scutigeromorpha > Scutigeridae > Thereuonema > Thereuonema tuberculata. The sequence continues at coordinate 18,592,944 of JAFIDM010000002.1, forward strand.
ATAATTATTATAGATTTATTATACAAAAACAAAATGGGGGCCCATAATACCACCTTTACCTCTACATGTCTAACAGATATATCTACAGATATGCCTAACAAAATATATCTATATGATATATTTTAATATCAAAGTGCTATAATCCCTTATTGTGATAGTGGTTGACATTAATTCATATTTTTTTTTTAAAAATTGAATTAAAAATTCCTTATAATATTATTATGATTATTTATAACTGGACTGAAACATGATAATGTTTATCATTTATTATCGAATTTACATAATCCCAATAGTCTAAGAATTGCACATGATCAGAATACCTTTACTTTCTAAGTTGTAATTAGTTTGCTTTAGAAGTAAATTAGTACGATTGCCAACAATCCACTTCATTGCAATTTTCCTAACTTTTTTTATTTCTAAAATTAGCTTCTTATTTTTTCTTCATTTATATTATTTTGAAATATTAAGTTTTCAAGATCTTCTCGATTAATTGTTAACTGGAAACTTCAATCTTTAAAAATTAACCTTTAACTATTTCTAACATTCTACTATCTCTGATGTTTATTGTCCAATAACTTTTTCAAATTATATAAAATAAAACAACATTTTATCATTTTAATTTTAGTTTATAAAAAAATCAGATTATAACAATTGAGGAGGTTAGTTTCAAAACCCGCCATCTCCAAAAATTGCAAATTCCGAGCAAATGGAGTTTTTGCTAAGTTCAAACCAAAATCCGTCGTTTGCATACAGTTTAACTTCAAAAACAATGTATTGCGATACGATTTCGATACGAGTGCTGTTTCAAAGCCCGCCATGTTCAATGCGAATGCATTAGTAGACACCTATTTTCCGAAAAATTATTTTTGGAGATGGCAGGTTTTGAAACTAAGCGCCTTGAATGAAACGAAATTATAATAACAGTATTTTTAATATATGCTGCCTTACATTTAAATGTCAAGATTACAGAATAGAGACAGTGCACGTGACTGGTGCTACCAGTGGCGGCAGAAATTGAAAATATTGTAAGGAGAGCTTCTAACAATTAATTGCTTACAAAGGGTTGCATTCCCATGCTTTCAAAAAATTTCAACAATGGGCAAAGGCAACATTAATTGCTGCGTTGTTGGATGTAATAGTCCTTATAAAAATACAGAAAATGTTCACTTTTATTCCTTTCCTGCAAGACCTTTTGAACTTTTTTATTTTTATTATCTGTAAATAATCTAACTTTTGTGTAATTATATCTTTATGGAAACAAAATTTTATATTAAGACCAGTATATCTCTTTCAAATTGTTTTATGGACCAAATGGTTCCACCTGGGAATCAACTAAAAATTCAAAATCATGCAGTAAGCACCTTATTGGAAATGAAACGTCAATGCACCCACTCAGTCCAAGTTATTTACCAACTATCTTTCCCAATGTATAAAAAAGAAAACAAGTGCCATTCTTGAGAATCGATTCTTTTTAAAGACTTTTAAAAAGGCGCAGGGTAACAACAAGCTATATTTTCGCAAAGGAAATGTGGCTGCCGCGTCCCAAAAGTTGGGACTGCAATAGTCGCAAATGGCGCTGTAGTCGAAATCGGCCATCTGTGCAGGGTCCCAAATGTCTCTTTCCAATTCAAAATTTTTAGCCATATAGAAGATCTTATTTTTCATTGTGACTCGAATATTAAACAATTGAAAAACTTACAAAAATAAAAATCCATTGATAATTATTGTATTGATTTTTTTTAAATAAGAATATAATAACATTTTTTCTTTTTAAATTTTAACGTTTTTTGATTTAACAAGTTTATTGAATTTACAAGTAAGGTTTATTGGGAAATTCTTTCAATTGAATTTTTTATTAAGCATATTGCACTAAAAAACTAATTGACGTATTTTTTGTTTGTTTTAGGTTACCTTTCTTGAATGAAGGAACTCTTCCAAACTGTAAAAATGAAGCTGAATTTTTTGAAAATGTAGAGAAATTTAGTAAGACAATACAAATAAATATGAATTGTTCTTGCTGTGAGAAATGCGAAGAACTGCTTTTTATGTTTCATGTGAATGCAGAGATAAAATTGCAAAAAGCACTATTCCTGGTATTAACTTTTGACTCGAATAAATTTCTTTTTATTGACGAATATCTTCAATATTCCTTCTTACTTTTGATTATTGACATTGGAGGAAGTTTAGGTTGTTTTATTGGATTTAGTCTTCTAACACTTTATGAATTTGTTGAATTTTCTTTGGTAGCAGCATTTCAATTGGTGAGTGAATTCGATGTGTTTATTTCATTTGGGAACATAAAAAATGTAAAGAGAATTTAATTACACACACAACAAAATTATTCTGAGAAATGAAATTAATATATAACTGAAATATCCTTAAATTTAATTCCTCTTAATTTTGATTATTTGAATAGGTAAAGCGAAATAGAAATCTAAAACAGATCAAGAAATGTAATATCAAGAACATTGGGAAAAAACAAGACTTCAATCAATTACATAAACAAGAAACCAACGTTGGTGCAACTGGGTTCGATCGTTTGTTTTCCCAAATCTCAAGTAAACAACAGAAATTATATTGGTCTTTTATTATAGCTTTAGCGTTCACAATATCTACTTATCAAATCACCTGTATTGTGATAGATTACACTCAAGGTGTACCTGCCACTAGAAATGCAGTTCAGAAGAATTCTACTATTAGATTTCCTTTGATAACACTGTGTCCTTATGAACCTCTTGCTGACGTTGCCTATTGGGC
>JAFIDM010000002.1:18595800-18610334 GCA_023159025.1 Thereuonema tuberculata
TTTTCATTGTATCGTAAATAAATTAGGATCTCTGCATTAACTTTTTCATTGTATCGTAAATAAATTAGGATCTCTGCATTAACTTTTTCATTGTATCGTAAATAAATTAGGATCTCTGCATTAACTTTTTCATTGTATCGTAAATAAATTAGGATCTCTGCATTAACTTTCTCATTGTATCGTAAATAAATTAGGATCTCTGCCTGCCAGAAGTTATGACTCAAAGATAACGGCTGAAAAAATATGGATAGAAAAGAAGCGTCTTTCATTCGTGGTCTGATATATATAACATTGTAGCATTGGAGCTAGATATGAGGATAAGAGACTTTTTGAACTTAAGTTGTGAATAAATATTCGGACTAACTTACGAAAATAAACGTAGGGGTATTCAATATCTGAAATTTTACAGTTGTAATTTGACTTAATTTTATTTGTATTCGCAAAATATTGTAAAATTTAATTTCGATCAAGATTTATAACAAAAATTTGTCTACAAATAAATATTTTTCTTTAAAAATAAATAATTTATAATAAGTGATAAAGTGAAATAATTCAATAATTATTCTCATTGATTTTATTGTCATATTGTGATTTTTTACTGTTTTTTTTACTGCCTTAAGCTTTTAATTTTTTAAATTTGAATAAAATTGGAAAATAATAACTTGGTGTAGTGATCATCTAGGGATTTAGGTGAGCTGATTGGTTTCTCATTGTAACGTATGTCAGCAACAGTGCAGTCACAATGTCCAGTATCTTCGCTTTAAATTACTATTTCAGTCGGGACCGCAACAGCAAATCAAGGTTCTCTTTTCCAAACCACTCTAGTTAAGATAGTTGGTCCACATGGTTTAACATTGCTTTAGAAAAATGATGATCTGAACAGAATTTAAATATAGATATTGAGAATATTACTTTGATTCAGAAAGAGTTAATATAAATAAAAATATTTAAATATACAATTGAAACTAAAATCAAGATATGCAAAGTGAAATATCTGAAATTTCTATGAAAACATAATGCCATTTTCTAACAATACTTTTTTTTACAATAGCCTTCAAAAGAAAAGAAGTTTTTCAGTAGTAGAGCAGGTTCAGCTACTTTGTTCTTAAAAATTTTAAAATCCCGAAGATAAGATATCTGAAAAGCTGCCCACACACGTAGGGATCTTCTCTTACGGATCGAGGGATCTTTGACCTCTGAGAGAGACTCGTTTCTCCTTCAAGTACTTACCCCCTGGGGAACAAATCTGCTGTCGGCGCTTAACCATAAAAGAGATATCCCCCGGGTTTATTTCCGCGGCGTTTCACAACTCTATGTTAAGCAGGGAATCCCTTTGCTGCTAGACGTTAAGATCTCCCAAGTGAGGGTGGATTTTGGACTTCCAACCCGACTGAAAGTTATCCTTCGGACCTTCGCAGAGCACAGAGCTCTAGTAGCTGTTAACTGTTTCCATAACAAATATTTACATAACAAATTTAAAAAATGAACAAATTATAATATCATTCAAAGACTAATATTTGGGTATTAATTTAAACTTAAACAAAAATTAAATTAAAACTTACAACAAAAATTAAATACAATTTCTTGAAAAAAATTATAAAAATATTATACCAATAAATTATAAAATAATAACTTAGTTTTCTTTTTTTGATTCTTATTTAATTATGAAAATGCTATCTGATCTAATGCTGATAATGGAAAATGTAAAAAGTATAAATATTTTACGAAATAAAAAAAATCTTAAAATTAGCAATATATTCTAAAAATACTTCAAATAATAAAATAGCAAGGGAATTCTTTATGAATAATAAAATACTTACTTCGAACTTTTTATACAATTTAATAATAAAGACTTATTTTCAATTACATTACATGAACAATACAAATTCGAATACAACTATAATCTTCGAGATATATGTAACTTTATAACCAACATTTTTAATAATTATGCCACCCATATAAATTACTACCGAATGTGATAAATAAAGTAAATCAAAAAATTACCAAAATTTTCTAAAATATCAATTTAATAAAAAAATCTCATCAGAAATTGCCTAGTAATAAATATAAATCCTCTGGTTGACTAGATTTATAATTTACTTTTCACTTTAATTCAGATTTTTTTTTTTACTATTTCTTGTAACTGTGTTTACAATTATCAAATGTATAATGCCTACCAAAGTTCAAAATATAGTTATAAATTTAGTGCTACTGTCACTATAAAGTCAATTACATAATCAATTTGTCAGAAACTACAATTATTTGTCATTCATGTTCGAAAGTTAGTCTAGGCAAGTTCGAAATGAAATCCTTAAAGGAACTGATCGTTATTGAAAATCTTTACGTTAAGCCGTGCTTCAAGCATAGGAACTCCGACAGGTCAATTGCTAACTACCTGCGAAATCTCCTCCCCCATATACCACCTCCCCGACTCAGCCTAACGTAAGTGATTCATCGTTCCGACTAGGTCTTCAGCGTCAAAACTCCCGAAAAACCCCTCCGTGTGTGGGTAGCTAAAAGATAAAAAAAATAGGAAATATCTCTCTTAAACTATCTAATTTCAGTTCATCCACTTTGCCACCTTTCCGGATGGAAGCTATTTGAAGAGGATTAATTTTAATTGGCCAGTAAAACCAAGGTCCCACGGCATAATTGCATCAGTTGAGATGACGGTTTATAATATTCAATGCATCCTCAGTTCCACAATTCGAGGGTGTTACGGGATGTTGACTCAAACTACTGTAAAACCGTTGGAAATATAAAGAATTAAGGAAATCAGCAGAAACCATTCGGTTGCTGTTATTTCATTGGTTAATGGATGCAACTCCGTCTTCCTTGATGGACATAGCTATAACCTTGTCACACAAAAGTTCTTGTCTGCAGAAGAAAGTATTTTGTTTTACTTTTTTCCCGAAGGAAGTGCTCAATCTTGATCAAAGGGTTATTCGTAAGTTACAGAAAGACTCTCATTCCAGATCCATTAGCACAAAATATGAAGGATTGTGATTTAAAGTTTGCAGTCTTTGAAATTCTTCCGAAAAAAAAAACCAAGAAAAAAAGGAAGTGGTGATTTGTATCCAATAAGTGTTATTATTAATTGTTCTGAATCTGCTTTTAAGTTGCTGTCTAATATCATTTTCACACTAATCAAATCGTTAAATGTGTCATCACATTAAGCTGTGACTAACATCAATGAAGTAGTATAATGGATCCGAGGATTTAAACTAATTGATGGAATGCGATTCTTTTTACCAATTGTACTGTCCTTTTTTGTTTCCGTCAACATTTCATTGATAGAAAAAGTCTTTTAGGATATTACCTGTAAATTTTACAATTATTTTCTTGATTTCGATGTTTTTCGAAAATTACTTCCATTAGTTAGGGCCTTGTATTAAATGCAGATATTTGAATATAACTTGTGTTACTATCAATAACATTCAGGCCTATCCTTAAGCGAATTTTCTTCTAAATTCTGAAGAATCAACATAGAATAATATTAACTATTAATAGTAGAATATTGATTCATGATGCATTTAATAGTAGGTGTTTTAAAAACTTGAAATACATTCTATAGTTATAATTGGAAAAATTGTAACTTCGCAATTAGATGATTAAAAATGAGTAAGTAAAATTCAATACAATAATTATCGGATTGTAATATTTATGAAACTCTATCTCACTAGCATATAGTATATTATACTAACATCTGAAAAATTCAGACGTGATATAATATTGCAATATTAAATCTATATATATTTCTTTCATTAAATCTCTGTTTATTCAATCTTTTAAAATTAATTAGTATACATTATGCACAGTTCTTCACTTGTAAAAGTTCAAACAGTTTCACTTAATATAGTGTCTATCGAAACTGTAAATCATAGTCTTTCAACTTAACAACAAGTTCATCTAATGTAGAATAACATATTTGTGGCGACGCATAACTTTCCACTTCAGTTAGGTACACAATCTTTAACTAACCCGATGTCGTTCCACAACGAATTCTACTATTGTTCGATTTACTTCAACAACGATATATTTCTCAGAAATCTTCTTCGCGTCGAGCATTTAAAATCAAAATCACTTACTTTAATCTTGTCTGAATTCAGTTGGATTTCGTAGATATGTAGTATCACTGTTTCACCTTGAAATACTTTGCGCCACTTTATTCAATTGATCTCCTAATCGAATCCCAAAATGGCGTCTCTTCCATCAGCATTGTGAAACTTGTAATAGGACCAAACTCCTGTCCAGATGTCCCGTTAAGTAACACTAGAAACAAACATTAACACATTTTATTCTTCAGAGCCTTTGCATTAATTTTAAGAATGTTCTTTCTCTTAATCCATACTTCTAAAACATTTCATAAGTAGTAAATGAAATTTATTTCTAATGGGTTGGAAATCCTCCAACCCATTCGCCACCCCCTAACGCCGACTCTGTACTACATATCTACGAAATCCAACTGCATTCAGACAAGATCAAAGTAAGTGATTCTGATTTTAAATGAATGAGTTGAACACTATCGATGTTCTTCGCTGACTGTGCCTATCAATCCAAAACTTCGTTCTCATCTCCCAGCACACACCAAACAATTCATTTGTTTATTCCCTTTCATTTGTTTTAAAGAAACAGATAGTGATCCTTCTCCAAAACTCACAGTTAAAAAATTATAGTCATTGAGATGGTACTGTTAACAAAAAGGTTCTTGAGTTCTTGTTAAGTCTTTATCACTCTTAATTTTAACTGGATAATAAGGGTTTGCATATTGCTACCTTTCTATTCTCACAAATATAGAAAAATTACAGTAGATTCTTCGATATATTTTGATATTTAGTATGATATTAAAATACTTTTCAGTTCATTCTTTTTCTAAAGAATTGTTAGACCATTGGACCAACTACCTTAATTAGAGGGATTTGGAAAAGAAACTCTTTGCCGAGTGGGCAATGATCTACATCGAAGATATGACTTCCATTTCTTTGGATATTGGTCGTATCCGATATCCTCATCTTAAGCGAAGCGTTGACGATCTTCCCATATATTTTGAAGAATTAACATCGGATAAAATTCATGATACATTTAGAAGTAGATTATTGATCCATCGATATCTTTTGATATCGAGTATGAATCAAACCTTACAGATATGATGACTCTTTTCTACTCAGGTATCCCGTACTCATTTTGGGAAACCGACTTATTCTCGGATTATTTTAAATTTGGATTCTTTCTGTCCCTTTTGTTTTAAGGTTAGCATTATTCACACGGCAGTTCGCAGGGCCTTTCGGACAGGCACTTAAGAATTCTTTGAACTTGAATTTGATTTCATTTTCTCTAATTTGTTGAATAATGGTTATCCTCAATTTATATCGAATCATATTCCTTTGGCTCTCCGCAAGATATCTAATAATTTAATTGTTCCCGTTATTCAAAAACCGATTTCGAAATAGTATTTCAGTAGATTTCCATCCTAGCATTTTTCCTGTCCTCTCTAAGCATATGAGGAAACATGGGATTGCAGTAACTTCTAAATGTCGCACTACAACTGAAAGTATAAATAGCCAAAGGAAGCGTAGGATTCCATGGGATCCGTGGGAATGGAGTTGTCTATTCTATAACTTGAGCTATAATAAGTGCAATGACATAGAGGAATTGAGGAGGTCCATAGAGACTGTATCAGCGAGCACAGTCGCATTCTAAAAGAGATTTCAGTTACACTATTGCATCAAATGTTGCTATCAATGGGCATTCTCCCAGTTTTAGCAGTTCAAAAGCATTGATGCCCGGAGATTATTTAATCAGGAAGTGTAAGCAGTAGGTTTAAATTGCTTCTTCCCGTCATTGTTACCACGAACAATTATCAGTCAACAACATCTCACAATACGCTTTTGCAAGTTGACATACTTACCAACTTACTTACAGATCGGGTTTGTTATTGTGTTTTTGATCATGGACAGAAGAGGTCAGTCAGATCATTATGTTGATCACGCCTTCACTTTTTGGTGATTCGGGTTCCAATATCCCCGTTCCACTACGGATATCGGATTGGTTGCGTTTTCCTATGTATATCTGTGTTTCCTATTTCCCAACGATGTCCAGCTACTTGGACGTGCTCAGTAGGAAGCATTTTTAAATTGTAAATATACAGGATGTCTATAATTAAAGTTCACCTATTCCACGCACTGTACAGCAAAAACTACTTATCGGAATGGCACCAAATTTGCAGTACATCGTAATGACGTAATGATAAGGACATTCATTGAAAAAAAATTAGTTTCCAAAATCGCCACTAGGGGCTGTTGTAGTCGTGTATGCTGCCGATGACAATGCAGTACAGCGTTTACATGGATACAGTTACGTCAAAACATATTAATATGATGACCGTCTTTATCTACTACCATTATCTGCGAATTGTAGACATCCTGTACTTAGTTTTAAGTACATGCTCATTTTTGACTTTTTTTGTTAATTTAAAATACTTATCTCTCGGGTTGTTTTAACGATCAAATTTTCTTTGAAGATGATATAGCTAAAACCTGGGTTAAATCTAAACTGCTTGAAGGTAGTATGGCCAAGTTGATGATGTAGTCAATTGGCGACGTAGGATGTAGTTTATAAGGAAAACAATCTATAATGGTCTCCCTGAAAAATTGTCGTAAAAAGGGAGTCCATACAACGGCGTGGAGCCACCATGTGCTGTAGGTTCTGATGTGTGAAGAACTCATTTCTTACATCACTCTAAAAAGTTAAAATTTGTTCTCATGCCTTCTTAACAGAAACCTGCTTTTCATACAGTTTGCTAAGCTGATCGAAATTTTATTTACTCGAGCAAATAGGCTCCAGGCCGGGGATAGTCATTGGACTGTACCCGGGAGCTTCGGGATGTCAGCAACCTGGCGGGTCCACGGGTGGTGGATAGTGGAAATCTTCGTCTCCGCGGGGCCGAGGACACTGTGTGAGGCGAAGCAGTACTTTGTACCCCGACCCAGACTCCCCCCCAATCTAAGGTGTTATGCGGACCGTGCAGATGGATGAATAGCACTGGGGTTATAGTGTCTTCAACGGTGCCTCTAGGAAACCAGGCCGAATCCTGGAGTAAATAAAAAAATGGCCTTCCCTGCGCATGGGGGCTCTCCGCAGGGCGACTGTTTTTCCCCCGTAACAATGGAGGGCTCTGAAGAAGAGACCTCCAAAGATTTCCCTATCTAGGGTACTAACTAGCTAGCTTCCATGAAATTTCTGAGGAGGGACGGTATATACCGAAACCTCCAGAGGAAAAGTGGAATGGATCAGGTAACTCCTGAACACATTCCATGTTTCAGTCCAGCTTTAGCTAGGAACAGACGGGAGATCTTTTGGTAGGTTTTGTCTCACCACTGAAAACATCTCCATCTTCTTTTAAGGTCATTTTATTTTTCTGTAAAATTACAGGACTTTTATGACCACAGAAACTCAACCTTATGTTGAAGAATAATCATTGATGTTATCAATGCTTTATGATGGGACACAATGGACCCAGGACATTGTACTCTTAATAGACACCTACATATATTTGGAATTTCCCAAAGTAATGTATGTAGGAAATGTGGAATGGATCAGGAAACTCCTGAACACATTCTATGCCACTGTCCAGCTTTAGCTAGGAACAGATGAGAGATCTTTGGCAGGATTCGTTTTACCACTGATAACATCTCCACGCTGAACGTTAAGGTCATCTTGCTATACTGTAACTCTACAGGACTCTTTATGACCACAGAAACTCAATGTTAAGTTGAAGAATAATCATTGACTTAAAACAATGTTATATGAGGGTACACAATGGACCCATGTAAGAGGTGTGAGTGGTTAACGGCTGTTAGCCGACCCTCTTTTATCCTTATCCTTATCCTTAAATAGGCTACTTTTTATAAATGTACATACCGTAATTCTTCTTTATCTCACTCCTTCTAGATATATTGTTAATCATCATCATCTTCTTATATCATAAAATAAATGTAAAATTAAAAATAAATTTAAAATACATTTATTAGACAGGAATTTTCGAAGAGACTATTTCCTTCTCTTCTTCTTCAGCTACAATAAATTTTTAACAAATATGGGAATTGAAAATCATGATATTATAACATTTCATTGTAGTAACAATGTTTGCTATCATTTTAACACTTCATCTCATCTATTCTTACAGCGAGCTTCTTTAATTATTAAAAAATATGGGAAGTGAAAATTATGATATTATTACATTTCATTGTAATAATTATCATTTTAACACTTCATCTCATCTATTCTTACTTTATTAATACAATGAGATTGTCTAATTAAATCTCTAGCCAAGTTTGCAATAAAATTACTAACCTCAATACCATTGCTTCTATTTATATTTCTATCTTTGGTATTTCGTATGTATAAACTTTCAATTGTTTTTCTCATTTTACAATCTTTCTCATTATATAAAATTTTAATTTCTTTATTAATACAATGGGGCTTTCCTGGAACAATGTTCTGCCATTTCTGATTTATCAAATAACTTGTTTCTAATGTAATATCCATGTTCCAGGGCCCTTTCTTTATTAGTTCTTTTGCTCTCCCCGAGATAAAACTTGTCACAACACAAAACATTCTATTTTGCATACAGTCCCCATTTCTCCTTTTTTGTCACTAAGTTTTTTACATAAATTTTTTTTTAATTTATTATTATAATTAAATCCAATATTAATGTTAAAATCTCTGCAAATTTTTTTCAATATTAAACTATTTTGGTTAAGGTAAGGAATGAAAAATCTTTCCAATGAAAGGATATTGGAATTAATGAATTTTTCATTGTATCCATTTTTCTTTAGAATTATTTTCATGTTTTTGATTTCATTCGTATAATCTTCTTCTGTGCTAGATGACCTGCCAATTCTTCTTATATAATTATCAATTATGTTTCTTTTGATATTTATACTGTGACCTGATTCAAAGTTTAAAATATGATCACTTTTAAATTTTTTTCAATATTGTTTTAGAGTTATTTTATTCTCCTTATTGATTAAAAATAAATCTAGAAAATTTAATTCATTATCTCTCTCTCTTTCCATTTTAAATTTGATTTCTTTGTTTCTTTTGTTTATGTCATTAAAGAATATATCAAATTGCATTACTGATCCAAACCATATAATAAGTATGTCATCTGCATAACAAAAATATTGTATATTATACTTACATTCATTTAAAAATTTGCATTTCCATCCTGAAAGAAGAATAACAAACCAACAAAAAACCTGACGACTTACCAAGCTATAAGGAAGGCTGTCTCCAAGCAGACAGCATAAAAAAAATACTGAGAGTTGATACTGTTCTATTTGTAGTGAAGATAAAGTGGAAGATGTGAGACTCTATGGAATTTATGTTTAGTTCAGCAAAGATAAAGCCTGGATCATTTATTCAAAATGCTTAAAGTAATAGGAACATACAGAAAAGGAGATATCTTATTCGGTTGTCATTTTCAATTTGAAATAATTTGATTCTTAAAACAATTTTTTTTTGGTTTATTACTAATTGATTATTTGGGTTGGATATTTTTTTAGTGTTTTTTTTTTCAAGTTCTCCTTAAAAAGGCTGCCATGAGATTACTCATGCACAGTCTTCAACAAGAGCCTATCACTGTTGTTATCACTTGTTGACAACGCTTTATTCGTAAAACTTTATTATCAGTGGATTTCGAGGGCATTCGAATGCCCCTAGGGTATATTCGGATACCGGAATACAGGCATTTCAGAGACATCAGAAGGGGTCAAGGACACGTAACAATAACAAATTTATCTGCACGATACAGGTTTGCAAAGTATCTTTATTGCGAAATCAAGTGTTTACATTCCTGCAGCAGCATTAAACACAGTAGTCTTCAGGCAAGATGGAGCTACACCACACACACATCATGTATTGCTTGGAATGTGATTGCAGAGTGCATTTCCAATAATCGTGTAATTGGCAAGTACTATTCTTATGCATGGCGTGCACGATCCTCTGACATCAATCCTTGTGACTTTTGGCTTTGGGATTTTCTCAAGGATAGGGTCTATCGTGGTAGGGAAGCATACAAGAAAAACACCATCAGACCTGAATGTGAGAATCTACTCTGACATGTGATAGAGACATGTATCCATCGAATGCAAATGGTCTCTGAGGATGGGGGACACATTGAACACCTTCTGTAACCAACCTTTCTGTTCCATAAAAGCGGATTCCAACGATAAACGAAAACCAGAAGATACTGCTATCATCAGATGCCATCAGATACTGATGGCTATCATCAACAGAACCACATTCCACTTGGTGAACTATGTGAACTAGGAATTTTTTATCATAATTGCGCTTCCCATAGGCCTACAATCCAAAATATTAGATCACTATCTAATGTTTATCAACTTACGGTTTTTCAAATACCTTATGTTATTTTCTGGACATCTGACATGTTATATTCGAAATATTGTATATACTCCTTTACTTCGAAATGGCTTCTTTTGACAAACATAATAAGCATTTATAAAAAATGAAAGTTGCTGATGTATATTTCCAATTTATCAAAGAAAAAATTACATACAACTTTGTTCTTAAAGAGAAAAGTGTGTGCATCCAAGAATTTCGATGATTTAAAAGAAGAATCGCTGATGCATTTAAAAAAAAGATTGGGCCATAGAAGTGAAAGCACGAGATGTTTATCTGCCAGTAAGCAATAACTGATATATCTATCTAAATTATCTGCTTTTAAAACAAAGTTTTTTAATATTAGGAAAAAAAAGCTTCTTAAGTATCATATCCGAAATCAAACATCTTATCCCTAGCAACCAACAGTTAATTTACTAGCTACTAATGGCCAACATATTATATAAAAGATAATTGACCGAAAAAAAGAAAAAAATGTGATATAGCAATCAAAAAAATAGGACTTGTTTAAAACAAAAAAAAAATTGGGTTTTTACTTACTCCACTACTTATATTTGGAAAAGCAAAATCCCATTTTCACTTTATATGCTGTTCTTTATTGCTTCTGATTCAATATCGTGATATACATGACATATCTATGGATTATCATGCTTCATGAGAAGTCTCTGTGCCAAATGTTTGATGTCTTAAAATTCACGGGTTTCTTTTTTACTTTTTGCAAAATACTAGGGTTTAAAAGACATTTCGCTTTATTTCGTATAATATTTTTATATAATTTATACCTAAACAACCATAAAAGCAATGTTTACAAGATTAAACAGTTTTGTTAAAAATTACTGTAAGACGTTTCGAGGTTCCTAACTGATCGAGACCTATTTCTGAGTTAAAAATAAATATTATCATAAGGCCGATTTTTTTTTAAATTCGAAAAAGGTCTCGATCTGTTAAGAACCTCGAAACATCTTTCAGTAAGTTTTTCAACAAAAATTTTTAATCTTGTAAATAGTGCTTTTATGGTTGTTTAAAAGATATTTCTTTGAAATTATAACTGCATTAGAGCAAACCATCGCAAAATATATTAGCTTTGGTCTAATGTCTGTATGTATTGGAGAAAGAGACAAAGCTACTGCAAACAAGGTTTTCAGATACAAATTTTAGACAAAAATCTGCAAGTCTGCCCATCAATCCTTCTATACGAATTTACTATCATTTCTGAAATATACATCCTAGAAAGCAAAAATATGAGATATAGGAGAAGAAAGATACTATTTACTTTGGTATTAAGATTAAGAGCTGTCATTTAAAAAGAAACAATGCCAGAAATGCCAGAAACATTTTTAAAACACATTAAAAAGAATTAATTCGAAGCTACACAATCATCCAAACTTTTGGAAACGGGTAAAACAAAATGATTTTTAAAAGAAAGTTTTAATGGTATTTTAATGGTATAGCTAAATTTTAAGATTTAGATGAGGAATTATTTGATTTCAAAAAAAAGATTAGAATAAAAGCAATAAAAGTTTGCATTAAATCATGATCTCTAGTAGTAGGAAAGGAAAAGTTTTAATAACTGAAGCTTTATTGGAAAAAAATAATATATTACTGTTTATCTTGAATTTTGTACATCTCAGTGTTACACATACAGGAAAGAATTAGAATTTATAAATTACAATCGTTGCCGTTTATTCTATATTCAATATAATAATAAAACAAGAAAGTCAGGCATTTCATCATTCCCATTTCAATTTCCGTAATTGGATTTTATTTTCATGTTAGTTTTCGTCTTTACATTAAGAGATAATAATAAATGATATTGCAACATCATTTATATTGCAATATCATTAATCATTATCTCTTATTCTTCATTTCTCTGAAATATATACAGCGTCCCTTTCATATCAAGATTTAATTATCGAATGCCGTCTAATGGATTAAATTAGTTTTCCAGGAGAGTTTCATTCAATACTTCGAAATCCATTAGATTGGTATCTCTTTTAATTTTAAATTGATTTGCTGTGAGTTTATGAAGAACTAGATCTATTTCAGTTATCAAATTAGAATTGTTTTTGTCTGAGTCCAGAATTAATACAAAAAACATTAAATAAGGAAACTTTCTTGATGGCTACTTTCAAAATCTCTCGACTAGAAGATAGGAATTTTGTGGCAGTTAGGCGCACGATTCTTTCAGCCCGTGAGGATGTACGAAGTTCTAATATGTACAAGAAGTTTTGGTTGAGTATCCTGACACTGAAATTGACAGGCTTTTTTCCAGTGAGTGGTGTGCTTCGAAAAAATAAAGAATTTGCATTCAACTTTTGCAGTCTAAGTTTCTTCTGTTCTGCTCTCTTGTATGCCATATTCCTAGCCGGCCTATTGTTTTCTACCATGGTTAAAAGTCATGGAAATTTGGTTTCCACAGAATCTATATCCGATGATAATTTCTCAGAAGCTTTTCGTTATTTGAGATTCTGGACTTTTGCAGTTTCTATCCTAATTGGAAGTGTTTTGTTTTTCTATTTGGCTAAAAGATATCCAAAACTAATCCAAAAACTGATGTTAGTGGAAAAGAATTTTGGAGGAATAGCATTACCTAGTTCACTGATTCAAATGATCGCTTACATTTTAATTGGGATGAGCTTTATCGTTCATTTGCGCTCAGGTCCACTGACAACAACAATCTTTATTAATAAAATAACATATTTGATCTTTGATATGGCTGATCTGACGTCTTTAAGTATATTCGTTAGCATTTGCTCTTATATGGAGTTCTATTTAGTAAAACTCGAACATGATATGAAAAGACATCTAAAAATATCAAAACCAATCGATTTACAAATTCTTCAGGAATGGCACCACTGCTATAACACGGTTCTGGATGCTGTCAAATACTGTGCCAGTAAGATGTTTACTGTTTTTCTTTCTTATGTGGTCATTCAACGTGGATTTTTAATTGCTGGTCACTTTTACTTCATGCTAATATTGATTTTCCTTGAAAAAATATTTTACTTCAATTTTTCGTACTGTACGCTATTAATATTTTCTCTAAAAAATCTGACTGAACTTGTAGCTGTATGTTATTCTGGTGCGAGAATCACAGATCAGGTAAGCAATTTAAGCTTTTTTAATGATTTAAAAATATGCTAGTGTGATTTACACAAATTCTTAATTTCTAAAAATAGAATATTGCTTCAATTTATTTCGTTATTTATTGGGAGTTCTTAATGGGAAAATTGAAAGGAAAATGGCAAATATTGCGATTTTTATGAAGCATTGGCTTACCCAGGAATTTGGAAAGAGAGGGTTAATTCAATTAAAGACAATAAAAAACAAAACAAATCAAAAAACTTTGTGTCATTTTCTGTTTGGGGATTTAGAAACAACATACAAATTTATAAGTCAATATTTTTCCAAGCAAAACCAAACGAGGTCCAAAAGACTTCTTATGAACCCCTCACCAGGGTCCTTCGATGCACCATTTTAATGAACAAAGTTTCGTAGTGTGCCAAAGAGTGAAGAATCGAATCGATGAGTAAATAAATGATGTCTTGAAATTAAATTCTAATAAGACAAACAAATATCTTCATTGTGTTTATCTACTTAAGATTTTAGGTCAAAACAGACATTTATCAAAAGGAATAATGAAAAATTTAAATGTTAATTGTAGCAATTAACCATTTTGTTTTTACCATACTTGTCTACCTCTAAAAAATTCGCAATATATTCTTATTATTTACTGCTAGAATCGTTTAGATGGATAAAAAAAATGCATTCTGAGGCATAGTTATAATTAATGCAAAAACAATAGTCCTCTCTCACATACAATTATTTTCAAACAACCGCTAGTGAATTTGTTGATTTTGCTTTGTTGACTTTGTTGTCACCTTTGTTATATTTTGATTGTTTTAATATATATATGATAGTTCTCTGCCAAGGGCAGGTCCTTCACTGCAAACCCAACATTCTCCAATCTTTCCTATTTTCTGCCTTCCTCTTCGTCTCCACATAAGATCCATTTACCGTAATGTTGTCGATCATTATAAATGTAAATTGAAAGATAATTACATAAATATAAAAGAGACCATAACACACATATCTTCAATAACAAAAAT
>JAFIDM010000002.1:18610734-18692184 GCA_023159025.1 Thereuonema tuberculata
ATTTTTGTTATTGAAGATATGTGTGTTATGGTCTCTTTTATATTTATACAGTCTACACACAATGAATAACTTTAATTAATAATTACATAAACTATTTAGTCGCAATACTTCCCCCATCTTTTCATTGTTATAAATTCATTAGAAACATAAATCACATTTGATATTTCACGCAGTTCTCTTTAAATTATCACAGTCCATATTTAGCACAGTTCACTTTAATTATCACTTTAATTATCTAAATATAATATATTTAGATCAGTTCACTTTAATTATTAGGCGCGGTTCACTTTAAATTTTCACAGTCCATATTTAGGACAGATCACCTTAAAATGTTACAAACTTGGGGTTCCATATTTAGCACATCAATCCTAATTTTTCAATTAGTTTAGTATGTTAGCTTTTTGGTATGCTTTTGTCAAAATGTCAGCGCTGTTAAATTCACTTGAAATATATTTTATGTCAATTTCTCCATTGTGGATGTATTCATGTACGTTGTGTTAACGTAGGTCTATAATTCCGGATCTACTTCAGTTGGTACAGTCATTTCCTAATGACATAGCTGCTTGATCTGTCACAATACCTTACACTGGCTTCTTTTTCTGAAATCAATTTAATCCAGTTCCTTTAAAATGTTTTTAATTGCTATGACTTGGTTAGCTATTTCTGACAAGGCAGTATATTCAGCTCCTTGTGTTGATAAAGCTACTGTTCTTTGCTTTTTAGTACTCGAATTAATGACTGCCTTAGCTAATATCACAAGATTTCCCGATGTCGACTTTCTATCTTATTTATCATCTCCAAAAGTCGTGTCTGTGAATGCTTTTAGTTTTTCTATAAAATAGTTTCATTTTCTTGGTTCCTTGGAGGTACATTAGTATTCTTTTAACTAGAATCATATCTTTACTTGACGGTTGATTGTTCTTTCTAGACATTATATTTACTGTATAATTTGTCTGGTCTTGTCATCTTCTTAAAATAATTTAAGTTTCAATTAAACTTCTATATTTCAAATGTTCTTCATTTTTCAAATATTTTTCTTTTCCTTTGTGATTTCAAACTTTGAACTTCTATGGAGAAGAAAATTCTTTGCACTTCTCCATACTATGTTTAATTAACAGATCATCGATAAAATGTTCTTGATTACTTTATAATTCATTTTTCTTTAAATTATATTTGACCTTCATTCTCAAAAATTCGTCAATTTTATCTAAGTCTTTAATTCCAAACAACCTATTTAAAATGCCTTTAATTTTCTCAATTAACTTATACTTTTGGAGAAAATTAAAATATCATCTATATAAATAATAATTAAGACTTAGCATTACTTTTCTTTATATATGTAAACACAGGTGTCTGATTGCATGCATTGAAATCCGTTTATTGTAACTTTTTCTTTAGTGTATCATGCTATTGTTTAACTGCTTGCTTTAGTCTATATAAATCTTTCTGAAGCATTAATCCACTGCAACTTGGACGTTTGATGTTTACTCCTTCTGATTCATTCAAATAGATATCTTCGTTCAAATCTAAACTGCACTTTAATATGCAGTTGTAATATCACACTGATGTTATCTTATTCTACTAATGACATTACAATCTAATTGAAGTCATATCTGGTGTGGGTCCATTCGTCTTATTATAATTGACATCTTTATATTGAGTATATCCAGCAACAACTAATGTTGCCTTATATTTTTTTATTGTACCATTTCATTGAAAGATGAATTGCATTTCACTTTAAAGATCCTTTTTTTATTTAAAGGAGTGGCATGTTTTGGTATTATATCAGTCTCCATGCGTGATACTCTTCTATACTTTGGATTTCTTCATCTATAGCCTTTTTCCATTTTCCCTCTGTGGACCTGTTTAACTTCTAAATAAGGTTTTGGTTCTTCGATTTGACATTTATAAACATTTAATTTGCCGGAGGTTAAAAGCTAGCCCGACGTCCGCAAATCGATCCTGCTGGTCACAGATCACTGAGATCCTTATCTTCCCCGATCCCAAGACTCATGATTTGTCCTGTGATTCGTCTTTAACTTTAACCATTGTTTTTGTTTTCTTCAACATGATTATTTACACTTTTTATTTTTTTTTTCATTTAATCCTGTAGATCAACAAACTTCAATTCACTCTGAAGAACTTTTTGTCTACTACCAGTAATAAAGCCATACGAAAAGAAATTCAGGTAATTAGTAAACGCATTTATTCTTTGCCTACTACTAAAATCAATTTCATGATATTTAAATCTTAAATAATCGAAGTGAAAATTTCAGAGAAAGAGAGAGAGAGAGAGAGAGAGAGAGAGAGAGAGCTGTAGTACATTTGAAATGACGAACAAACTTGACTGTTTTTTTTTCTTTTTCATTATATTAAGTTTGTCTAAGAAGATGTTTCTATGACGTACCCGACCGAGTTTCAGAGAAGTTGCATCGTAGACTTGAGAGAATTCGGCCGCAATCTTGTTCGAAGTGATGAGGTAGTGGATGCAGGAAAAAGCACACAAACGCTGTAAAGGATCTGGACGGTCCAGATAAACAAGGGGTTTGTGCAACTATCACAGCTGCCATAATGACACTAATTGCGTCCCTGTACTCCATCTAAAGGCAATAATTTATCTAATCATGAAGTATTACGGGATTTCATTCAGCGACGACTGATAGAAAGCGGAACTTCATTCTCAGTGTCTTATAAGAAGTACATATACTACTGACCAGCAACATCGGAAGTAGTGGTGTCGAGCTTGGGAATCTTCGAGAGTGTCCAATGGAAGTCGTATTCTGAGCAGTTACGATCCAGCTTCCCTCTTGGCACAGATGATCACAGCATCTGTGTGGAGTAGGAATGGCACAAATCCGGCTTGGGTGATCAAGCGGCTATTGCATCTGAGAAAGTAATCTCTCATGACAGGAGATTTCTTCGAGGTACTTGGACAACACACTGTCTAGAGTAGGCGAGAAATCAGTATACCTCTGTATGCTATGGAGAAAGATGTATGTATAACGTTTCTGGAAATAAGTCAATTAGCCAGCAATGGAAGCAACAATGACATAATCGCACATTTGCACATTGACAACAGGTAAGCAATCGAATAATGGCTGTAATCAAAGAAAGAAGCATTGATGGAAAGTATGGCTGATTTAAGCAGATTCTCGATTAAACAGCGTTTAATGACTGGGGTTTGGATTCAGTAACGACCGCATACGGGACAAACACTTTCACAAATTATTATCAATTTTCAGTTGTGATTTCGGAAAGCGCTACCATACAAGAGAACGTAATTCGCATGGGAATAGATTACTTTTATGTCAGGATCCGTGATGGATTCACGTCGGACGGGAAGACTGTCAATACCTTTGGAAATATGTGCTGCTGTGAAAGAATCCATAACGTGATCGTCTCTGAAGTCGTCTCGCAAGAGTGCTGCCTAATTTTATATTCCCCAGTCAACCATGAGATCCCATATGGAAAATGGTTTGAAAGTGAAATTTTTTCGCCCGCTGTCAGTGAATGAGCTATCAGAAGTGGATTTGACACGGCACGAAGAAGCATGGAACCTGCTTCTCCAACATTTCCCAACAACAGGAGATCAACGAACAATATTTTTTAGTGATGAACGTGCTATCTATCGAAGTTCGAAAGCACGGAACTTTATTTTAGGTCAAAGGAAAAACCCAAATTTCTTTCAAGAACTCGAACAAAATCCACCCCACATTACGATAGTGAGTTGGGATAACACAAAACATCTGATTGGACAATATTTCTTCAATGGTCCAGTGACTCAGACAGTTTATTTGTCTATGATTAACGATTAGTTGCTGTCTGAACTCCAGTCGCAATTTATAGCTGACACTGTGTGGTTTCAACAAGACGAAGCACCAGCTGATTTCGCCATGATAGTGCGATTGCGCCATGATGAGCTTTTCCCATACAGCTGGATTGGCCGGAGATTCCAGATCTTTCCTACAACTTTGCCATGGCCATCACGCAGCCCAGATCTCACCACGCCAGGCAATTCGATGCGGGGAATCATAAACAGGAAGTCCCCAAACAGCGGTAAGTGTCCAACGCTGAGTTCCAGATTGCTGTGCGCAATGCCTTCACGGCTGTGACGCCACATACACTACGAAAAATGAGCATACGGTTCTGGAAGCGCATCCGTCTGTGCAGAGACCATGGAGACCATACAGATGTTTTGGATTCATAATAGACACATCAATTCATTTCAAATCAATTCATTTCATTGAGAGTCTCTTATCAATTGTATTGCTAATGCTGTTACGCGTTCCCGAGGCTATTTACCAGCATTATAACACCTGACTTAATATGGCGATATTCTCTCAACATAGCCTCTGTTCTTACCATCCCATTGATAATAAACTCCCAAGACCTTTCGCCAAAACAGATATGCTGGAAAGGCAGTTACTGCCTTCAAAAAATGTGATCGAACTAGCACAACATTTACAGAACATATGGCAGAATTTGCCACAAGTCAACATTAGATTATTAATTAATGAAGCCGCACAATACATTGATTGTATCATCACCAGATGAAAGTTTACTAACATTTAATGCCTTGCCACTGCTGTGTAATATTACATTGCTCTGTAATAAAAGTCCTCTTCCAAAAATAATGAAATTATTTCTTTATCTTTACATACTCATTGTGAATAAGAAATCACCAAACACATCAGAAGTTGTTAAAAAAGTTTGTATAATAAAAATGTGAAATGACTGACAAATATTCAGCCTTGGAGATTTAGCGTTTGGTTAACACAGGCGACAGTTGAAAAGGAAGACCTGTAAGACTGCTTTGTGCAGTAAGTAATTGGCGGCCCTTCCCCGTTAGCAATTCCGTTTGCTATATGATAAATAGACCAGTATTTAAAACTAGACGGGAAATTTGGAATATGCATAACATTTAAAAAAAAATAAATTAGAATTGAGATTAAAAATTTATTTGTCGCCCCAAGGTATCCTAGTGACATTCTATAGTGCAGAACTTGCTCACCTGCTTACGGCGGACTCTTCACTGGTAGATACTAGAGAGTATATGCCACTCTTCAAATTCAACAGAATGAAACTTAGTTACCGTTGTATTTAAGCTGTATTTCGCAGGTTCTCTGGATAACGACATTATTGAAAAAAACGAAAGTTTCGAGGAATCTATGATAGAACATAAGATTAAACAAAACGAATTAAAGGAGAAGAAATAATTAGAGAGAGAGGATAATGTAGATATAAATCCCATGCTCAAACAAAATATCATAGCAGACACTTTTTTCAGCAATATTAAAAATAATATTTCGCAACTTTTATACTACTATCATTAAAATAAAAGTTAAAGTGTAAGTATATTTTAAAATCAAATTTATTACATTTTTATCATTTTTTTATATTGGTATTATAGCCTGCAATTTGCATTTGACAGAAAACAAGGCAAAATATGACACAAAGATAAAGATTTTTTTTTCTTTAAAAACATATTTAATATTCTAATTACTATTCGTTTATTAAAATTCCTATTTATTTATTTATTATTATTTAGTATTTCTTATCAACAATTAACGCATCTTTGCCTTCATCAGTGTTCAAAGGTTGTGGATTGTTTCAAATTAATCTGAGTACTTTGACAACGGTGAGTTTTCGTTTTCCATTTTTTTCCTTAAATATTGAGTTCATTAAGTAATATCGCAAAATAGCAATATCACTTAATCAAAATCTATGACTTGTGTCTGTGTCTACGAAAAGTTAAGTAGAGAAGATATCAAGTTCCTGCTACCCGCTACACCAAAATGATTATTATTTTGGAACCCCACTTTGTCTTTTGGTCACCATGGTTCACCAATAAGCTTGAAATCCAAACTGAAGGCGTAAATAGCTTTAGCAACATCCCAGCTATGTATCAGTAAATGGCTAGCTACTATCCCTAAACCGAAAGATATTATTATTTTGTAAAATGGGAAAAAAGTCAAAATCGTGATCCGGTGATTGGGGGAGGGCAATTTGGAACCCCATTTTTTTTTTTCATAAAAATTCAATATCTTGCTTTAAAACATGGTTTTGTTTATTAAAAATAGATATCCAACAAGGATGGTCAGTTTGACATTTACATTATAGCATTCCAATGGTCTGAAAACAGTTTTAAAGAGTTAAAATGAAACAGTAAATTGAGAAAAATAAAAAAAGTTTAGCAAAAAGAAAATAAACAGTTATTGGCAGTAATCACATGCATAGTAGTCTTTTTCAGCCCCAGCATATTCGTTATGTGCCCAACCGCTGCACATAACACATTGTACCCACAATTCCCCTGGTCGCGAAGTTGAAAAAGTCTCATCGCAAAATAGGCATTTGGCATCCTCTTGACGTGGCTCATCTTCCCCAGCTGGGAGTTCAAAATCTAAATCTCCAGATTCAGCTGCCACAAAGTCTTCTGCTTCAGATGACTCATCAGAAAAGCTGGCAGATCCCTTTCTCGCAGCTTTTTTTCTCCTGACCATAGGGTTCCAAATTACCCATCACCTTGGGGTTCCAAATATCCCGCAATTGCCATTTTGGATTAGTGTTGATCTACTGTGTAACAACTTGTAGATTAACAACATGTTTCATTGGTTATTGGCAAAAGAAGAACTGTACAAGACATATGATGCATTAAAACTTAAGTTACCTACACTGTAGGAGACAAGAAAATATAAACACCCTACCTCAAAAAAAGTTCTCGAAACCGCGTTCTGCAACAAACACTTATCTACGCTTCATCAAGCAAGCAGCAAGCAACTGACGCGTCGAGCCTGTGGTCGGGGGCGTGAGGGCAACAAGTTACAAGTTCCACCGGGATGGTGCATTACCTACCAGTCAGTGAAATGTCAGGGTTCCAAATTACCGACAGGGTTCCAAAATACTACCTTCTCCTCTAATTAATAAATGGCTGCCTTTCGATTTTTTTAATGAGCTTTCTCAATGGGTTTTTAATCTTACACAATCATTTTTTGCAGTAATTTTATTGTTTTTGTTTTTCTTATTAACTATGTGATTTGCCATTTGTTTTTTTTTGTTTCAATGTTTCCATGTCTATTGTTTTAATGTTCTAATTAAATTTAGTATTAAATGGTTTGCCAGAAAAAACTTGAAACTTAATGAAAGATTTTGATTTCGTGGTGACAATTTTTTACATTCTTTCGAAGTTTCATATTTCAAATCTCAATGCTATTAAAAAATAATCTAGAAATCAAGATAAAATACTCAATATTGGTTTGGATACCTCTTTTATTAAAATTGCTCACTGTTTTTAATAAAGTAATATTCAACGGGAATTAAGTATATAACATAAGATAAAATTCAAAAAATTTTAATTTATACAAATTTGGTTCTACGATAGAGCTTACGCTGAAAGCAATCATAATTCAGTCTTATGAGGTTTGGCATAATACTAGATAAAAGAACATCCTATTACAGATTCATAATAAAAGTAAATAATAACGACTGTTGAATATATATTTGATGCATATTCACAAAATTTAAATATAAGCGAATATTGACATAATATTGATATTTGAGGAAGAGTCAAAGATAGTTATGCAACAATGAACGTATAGTGACTATGATTATAAGTATGATCTAGTGGACGATGCTATTATTATAAATTTTCTATTTGTGTGTGTCTATCAAGACAACGAAAATTAAAAATTTGTTCGTATAAGAAAGATATTTCGTAGAAAAAAATGAAACAAATAACAATTGCTTATAATAATGGCCCGCAAAAAAATGCAACAGATGAAATGTTTGCTGAGTATAAAGTACAAGTGATATATAAGAATAAGTTGATTTCCTATATAAAAAGATATGAACTTTCGACTGGAGAAAATCTGATTAGACATTCAGTATTCTACAGGATGTTCCTTACGAAGACATCGAAGTTAATAAATTCTTTATAAACATTATTACTAAAGAAAGGAATATTTACTGATGCACTTGATCGGACGTTAATCCGATTAATCAAATAGAAGATGAACTGTTTGATACCTGTTACCGGAAATTTATATTATTAATCAACAATTTAATATTTACTTATGACGTATAATTTACGTATAAAGTATTTGTTAAATGATTTAATACAAAAAATAAGAAGCAATTTCTCTTTAATACAATAATCATACTTTCCAACACATCGACTGTGTTTATAATTAATGAACTAACTATAACAAGGATTCAAACATTCCTATCTAAAGATTAAATTTGTGAATTTAAAATTTCTATAATAAAGATATCTATAAAGATGGGAGATCAAGGCTGGTTATTATGTGGGGACGTTTTATTTCAAAAACCATGATTCTAAATAGAAATTTTAAACCCTTTCAAGCAATTTTGAAACATAAACATTTGGAAGCCCGGAAAAAATAATTGCAGTTATTTTAAAAGTTTTGATTAACCGTAATGCCTAACCATGTAGAAGAATATAGAATTTTAGAACACGTGAATGATGGCCAAAAAATTATTTGAACAGATTATTTAAAAGAAGAATGAAAGAAAAAGTTCGCGTATTACCTAGAAATTCCAAGTTGTTACCACTCTAAAAAGTTCATCTGAGTGAAGATGGTGACAAATAATAAAGAGCGACTCCCTTCAGAAAACTAACATTTTCTTTGAAAAATAAAAGTACTAATATTCATTTCTTCTATGTTTAGTTATATTTTTTTTTTAATTTCTTTTGAATTTTTTATGATTTCCTTTCGTTTTGACGATAAAGCATTTAATCGAAAGATATTCAGATTTTTCGTACTTTATGATTTTCTTTCTTTTTGAGGATAAAGCATTCAATCGAAAGATATTCAAGCCATCAAAAGGGAAAATAATAAATTCCAAAGTCGGCAGAGATCTTGACATTTTTTTATTGTAGTTTAATGATTTTGTATTTAATGTATAATTAGATTCTTTGCTGTACATGTTCAGAAATTTTTTGATACAAATTATCTTAGGGTGATGGAATGAAAGTTTTAAGTAAAGATTCCAATGGATTAAATTATAAAGAATAAAGAATAGATATTTTACTAATTAAAAAAGGAAATAACAACCATTAAAAAGGAAAATAATAAATTCAAAAGTTAGCAGTGATCTAACATTTTTTTATTGTAATTTAATAATTTTGTATTTAATGTATAATTAGATTCTTTTAAAATTTACATTAAATTTACCATTAGCGCTTTATTATTTTATTGCAAGTTATACTCCACTATTTTTAAGCAAATTTGTAATATAAAACATTTGAACATGTTCAACAAATATACGACACACGTTTGGTATTAAGATAGAAAAAGAAAGTAAAAATAAATATTTTGAAATCAAATTAATCACATTTTTATCATTTCTGTATCTGTAACTTATATTTTATAGAAGAAGTAATTAAAATACAAAGACACTATACCTATGGATTAAATATCTTATTCTAAATATTTTCCTAAAAACATGGGTTTCTTTCTTTCAGGTGATAGGAGTAATTGTAACGTATTTGGTGGTTCTCATTCAGTTTCAACTTACTATACCCAAAGAATGCAACTTCGCCAATGAAACCAAGCAACTGATTTCTGGAAGTGAATGAATTCTCCCTGATATATAAGACATAAAAAGAAATTTTCTTTATATATAAGAAAATATCATTTAAAGTGAATTTTACTAAAAATATTTTACTGAAGATACTTAACATATATTATATCTTTTGTATAAAACTTACTTCAATATTTGCAATCAGTAAATTCTAAAACTGAATCATATTTTTAATAATCAAACTTTACCTTGCATTTCTGTCCATATAAAATAAACATTGAAAAGAATGACATGGATATCCCAAATTTTTAATATAACGGAAATGTATCATCTTTTCTGAATTCATAGCAATCAAAAAATCATTAAGATACTTTATTTGAAAGATTATTAGCTTCTGTTTATTTTTCCAAAGATACTGTATTTTAATTTTGAATGTGTATAAATAAATTCTTTCATTAAAAATTACATTGGTTGAAATAATGAAAATTCAGATCAATTTCTAATGAAACAGAATTGGAATAATTGTTTAGTTTGTTTTTCAATAAATTCATATCTAAATGGTTGTGGATATACAGTTCAAAAAAGTAAATTGATAGATGTATAGATATATTTTAATAAATAATGTTTTAATATGTAAGCTTTATACTATCAAGTGTTACAGTTTTCTATGTGATAGTACTTTCATTATGTTTAATGGATGCGCACTTCCATTACACTTGCACATGCACTTAAACATGCACATGATGTTGCACATTCACTTGCACATGCAATTCCATTACTGCAACTCCCACCAATACTGAAACGGTTGTTTACAGGAAACCTACCAATGTAAGAATTATCCTCAATTATAATTTAGCATGTCCTTCTGCATTTAAGAGAATTGTCATCGGCATGGCGATACACAGTGTTATCAGAACATCAAGCTCTGAAAAAAGTTTTGCTGATGAATATGCATATTATTATCCAAATCTTTTTAAATAAAGATTATCTTATTGATTTTATCCTGAATAATATTATTGAAACACTTCAGAGCATTTACAACCTACCTATAAGAATTCTAGTAATAATAATGTATATAATTCCATTCCATATGAACCTATCATTTTTCCTGCTTTAAAAAGAATTTTACTTCATCATAACATTGTTCTTACAGCTCCTAATACAAATTTGAATGTTAGAAACAAAAAAAAATGTGATGTATGCTGTCCAGTGCCAAGAAAATAAATGTAAATACATTGATGAAACACGCGAAATGTTAAAGAGTCGAATGGTTCAGCATGCTATAGTTGTTAAGAACAACATATTTATTTTACTGATGGTCATATACATAATTATAATATCCACTGAATACTGATCAGCCTGAAATTGTTTGTCATGAGAAAAACGTAATGATTCATTTTTCATGATTACTGATAAAAACTGTTACAATGACAATCTGTCTGTATTCATTATTTCACTGTACGGTTTTGATAAATGGCTTAATTTGTTTGTTTGTTTTTTTATTTTATTCTTTTCTTGTTTTCTAGTTCTAAATTTCCTTCATGTCCCTTCTTCTCAATGACATCTTGCCTGTTACCCCAAAATAATGATGATCCATTCACTGATGACCCACTTCCTCCCATTTCACTGATGACCCACTGATCTTATTATTTGACTTTGTTATCACATGCTTGATAAAGAAGTGTAGACCACTTTGAAAATAAGTTTATAATTTTATTGCAAAGTCTGTTGGCCACAATCTAACTGTTAATAGTTATCAAATGCACACAATAAAAATCTACCTATTTAATGCACATGCTTTCTATTTTTATTATAATAAATTGTATGACTTTCTTATTATAAAATTAAATTTTGTGATTTTTTTACTGCAAATATTCTTATCAATACTTATTTTTCTTCAATAAATATATCTCTAATCAATAAACATCTGTCGTGATTTGATGTATTTACTTCTGGTATATTTACTTAGTACAACAAGGGCCCAAGTCCAGCAATCGAAATTTTGAAGGAAAGGAAAACAAAATATTTCTACAAGTATTGTTTGTTTTTCTGACAAAACAAACGTTTCCACTCAATTTGGTCACATGTATTAAATGACAAATTTTGGTCTGACCACAAGGTTTAATCTAACCTGTTAAAAATATTAAAATGCCTTGACTTGGGTCCTTTTTGAATTAAACTTTGTTTGTTGGCAAAATATGCTTTTACCTGCAAATATATGTGGGAATTTTGATCGCCGGCTATTATATTCAACAATAGAGCAAAATTTATTTCAAAAATAAAGATTGATGACTCATTAACGGTTGATAAAATGGCTCCAAAAGGAAGACACAAATGAACAAAAGTTTTACAGAGGTCTCATCAAAATACTATTATTAGCCCAGTATTGGTTATGGAGTCGCATTCAGAAACAACTTGTATGTTATTGTTAAACTTCACAATAATCAGATGCTTCACAATAATCAGAACTTCCAGCATCCTGTCTATTTAAAAGCTGTTTATAAAATATTTGCTTCAGAAATTTGCACAATTTTTTCACACCAATAATCTTCGCCGCTTTGACTGGTCGAGATACTTGGTAGCAAGAAGTTGAGAAAGATAACATTTATCCCATTGGGATTAAATAAACAAAATCTTTGTGTTAAATTTCCACCCATATCCTTAGGGACTTCTATCTCATCCTAATCAATCCTAATTGGACGTTTAATCGAGAGAAGCGGTATACTTTGTATGCGTTAACCTTGTAGAGAATTTTATTTTGTGTTTCACTTCTTATAAAATACTGTCGAGGAAAATTTTTGATTGGCGCTATTTAAATTACTGACGTAAAACCTTCTTTCAGTAACATCCTGCCATTCTTGAAATGTTTCATTTTTTTCCGTTTGCGTTTTATCCTTTCAATAATTAAAAAAGAAAGATCACAGAAACAAAAATTTATGGCCACCCATCGGCAGTCGATATTCAATCTCATCAAACCTTCCCGTTAAGGATTTGACAAAAAAATAATGCATTAGTGTGTGGTTACGATTCTGGTCCTATATCAATCACTGAATGATAAGAGGTGTTTTACATATTCAGAAATTTTTCAATGTAGCTGTTTCGGCTTGATACAACTTTATTGAAGCTTCGTTTCGCATTTGTTGTAGGCCAAGTAAGCATTTCTCCATCTTTCTTGCTGAAACAACACTAAATTTCTTTGACAAATCATTCATTTTGAGTTAGAATCTACCGAAATGCTGCACTAAGTCAATTGTTCTCAATACTGATGTTTCTATTTTAAATCTAAGAAACTTAGGGAAACCTACAAAATTTCCATTTCATTAATAAACCATCCGTTTTCTCTTAGATTTTACAGAATGGTTCTACACAACCAAAAGATTTGTTTCCTGTCTCTATAAGAAAACTACTGGCCGTAGCTATTGGTCTTTTTAGGGATTAAGGTTGGGGGAAGTACAATAGACCTGAGGTCGCGGTTCTAGGTATATTTACCACTCATCTTCTACATTAAAATTAACATTATTCTTCTCAATACCACCATTTCTATTCGAAATAAAAGAAACATAGGAAAAATCACAAAGGTTCACAAAGTTTCTATAGAAATGCTGCACTAAGTTAATTTTGCTCAATAATGATTTTTCTAATAGCATTACAAGAAACTAGGAAAAAACACTGAATTCGCATTTTCTTAACAAATCATCCGATATCGTAAGATTCGAAAGAAATGCTGCATTGAGTTAATTCTTCTTAATACTGACGTTTCCATAATTCCTTCATGGTGTTGCATTTTTTACAAACAGCAGTGTATATTCGAAGAAGAGATATGTTGAGATGAATGTTTGTTGATATAGATGATAAATGAAGATCATAGCTTGTATACGATATTCTTGGCGACGAAGTGATTGTGACTATTCTTTCGAGTGAAGATAACCAAATGTACATTATGACTTTCTTTTTTTTCCAATTTATACTTTTCAATTTTTACTTTTATAAACAGTGATGGTTTTTGAATTACAAATAGTAATTTTTCAGTAATCTATCTAATAGAAATAGTGATGTTTTCATTCTTGACTTTCTTTTCTTTATTCCAATTGATACTTTTCAGTGGTGTTTGAATTATAAACAGTGATGGTTTTTGAATTACAAATAGTAATTTTTCAGTAATCTATCTAATAGAAATAGTGATGTTTTCATTTTTGACTTTCTTTTCTTTATTCCAATTTATACTTTTCAGTGGTGTTTGAATTATAAACAGTGATGGTTTCTTAATTACAAATAGCGACTTTTCTGTATTCTACCTAACAGAAATAGTGCTTCTTTCTTTCTTGACTCTCGTTTCTTTATTCCAACATATCTCTTGTACACGAACTTGTTTCTCAATATCACAGAATTACAAATAATCAGATGGATCGAAAATAAATAAACAATCTTGAGATTCAAAAAAAAAAAGATTTATGGGGGAAGGGAAAGGACACATAAGTAAAAAAGCAATATAAGGATATTTGTAGTCTCCATGGCGTAATGGATAAGACGTCTGAATTCGGATCATAAGGTTTCAGTTTCGATTCCTGTCGTGAACGTTTCATTGTGAAAATTATTTATGTTTTCCATTCTCACAGAAAATTACCCCTGACCTTTCAGACAGACAGACAGACAGACAGAGGAATGAAAGATTTTAGTAATATAGATTCATACTTTTCAGTAGTGTTTGAATTATAAAAACTGATAGTTTATGAATTATAAATAGTGACTTTTCAGTATTCTACCACATAGAAACAGTGCTGTTTTCATTTTTGACGTTTTTTTTAAATTTCAATTTATACTTTTCTGTTGTGTTTGAATTAAAAACAGCGATGTTTTTTTAATTACAAATAGTGGCTTTTCAGTATTTTGCCTAATAGAAATAGTGCTTCTTTCTTTCTAGACTCTCGTTTCTTTATTCCAACATATCTCTTGTACACGCATTTGTTTCTCAATATCGTAGAATTCGGTTAAGTGAGAATATTTAAAATATTGCAACGTTTCGGCAATTATAGTTTTATTTGTCATTTTGGAATTACAAATAAACAGATGGATGGGAAATAAATAAACAATCTTGAGATTAAAAAAAAAAATTGAAAATATTCCTTATTGATGGGGGAAGGAAAAGGACACATAAGTGAAAAAACAATATAAGGAAATTTGTAGTCCCCATGGCGTAATGGAGAAGACGTCTGAATTCGGATCAGAAGGTTACAGGTTCGATTCCTGTGGCGGACGTTTCCTTGTGAAAATCATTTCTATTTTCCATTCTCACAGAAAATTGCGCCGGACAGACAGACAGGAAAATAAAAGATTTTAGTATTATAGATTTTAGTTCTTCAAGATTACTTTTGTGTGAGAGAGAGAGTGTAAAAGAACGACAAGAGAGTATTTGAGAACATTTTATTATATAAAGAACAAGTGAATATAATTTTGTGCTTAAGCATAAATTTAAGGGCGATCTATAATAATACAAAAAATAAAAATAAAATGTTAAGATAGAAGTACGAAATTATTGTTAGTTCTATATAAATAAAATCTCTTCCCTGTAATACTTTACAGGGATGAGATTTTATTTATTTTATTTTTTTTTATTTTTCTTCTTAATCTTTTCTGTCTTCCTTATTTGTTCATAAGTATTTTATGCGCATTTTGTAAAATATTAATTTTAGAAGAAAGATTAAATTGGAATACCCCAAATTATTTTCTGAGAACGGAAATTGGTTTTGAAGAATTGTATATCCTTAATTGAAAACAGCCGTAAATTATATTAGAAAGATTTTTAAGATGAAAGATTATAGGTTTCCAAAACAATGTTAGATTCAAATGGAAAATGATAGAGTAAATGGGTTAAGAAACAATTGGAGAGATGAAATTTCAAAATTTTTAAATAGTATCGGTCTATCAGATGAATGGATGGAGGAAAATTTTAGGTTTGGAAATAGAAATGTGTTAAAGAAATAAAACAAAGAGTGTAAGATAACGAGTGGGAAGAATTGAGGTATAAAATTGTAGCTTCCAGATACACTCATGGACAAAAAAATTAGCGAACCAAGAAGGAGTCGTCAAAATGAAACGAAAATTTACATACGTAATGACTACTTTGATATAAGTAAATGATAAGAAAATCAAAGAAAAAGGATAATTTATTTCAGAGAAAAAGGCAAAAGAACGGAGGAGTTAATACCCCGTTCGACCCCCTCTAGCGCGAATGCACGATGCGATACGATCGGGCATTGAGTCATACAAGTTCTGTATGATGTCTTGAAACATTTCGTTCCATATTTGTTGTAACCTTGCCTCTAGTTCGTTCAAACTCGTGGGATGCCCAACTCGTCGTCCCAAATGATCCCAGATATGCTCGATTGGAGATAAATCTGGGGATCGGGCAGGCCAAGGAAAGGTAGTAACAGTGCGGAGACAGTCTTGTGACACCCTTGCCGTATGAGGCCGAGCATTGTCTTGTTTAAAAATGGCTCCTGGGAGCCGTTGCATGAGTGGCAACACATGTGGTTGCAGGATTTCATGAACATACCGCTGGGCTGTCATGGTGCCACGGAACAATACTAGGGGTGACCGTGTATTGTAGGCAATGGCACCCCATACCATCACACCAGCTGTGGGAGCGGTGTGTCGCTGTACAGCAAAGGCAGGATTGAAACATTCACCACGGGCTCTCCACACACGAACACGATTGTCATCACTGCCGAGATTGAATCTGGATTCGTCGCTAAAGACTACCTGGTTCCATACCGCTGCAGTCCAGTTTCCTCGTGCGCGGCAAAACTCCAAACGGAGGCGTCGATGGGTGGGCGTCAAGGGCAGCACACGTAATGGGCGCCGCGATACCAACTGTCCTTCAGCCAGGCGCCTTCGTATGGTTCGAGAAGACACAGAGGCCCCTAGTGAAGGTGCTACCTGTGCCTGGATGACGGCCGATGAAGCAGTTGGCTGTACGCGTGCATTTCTGACTATGTGGCGGTCTTCTCGACGACTGGTCTGTCGAGGGCGTCCTGAGCCTGGTCTTCGTGTGCATGACATCTCTCGGGTCCACTGGTCCCAACACCTCCTCACAACACAATCAGAGCGGCCTAATTGACGAGCTACTCGCCTAGCTGACCACCCAGCTTCCATCATTCCGACGATTCTCCCTCTCTCAAACTGCGACAACTGCGTATACTGTCTTCGAACACGGCGTAATGGCATATCTACCTCAGCTCTTCCTGTGTAAATGATTCAGCACACTCAAACAAGCTTTGGTTACCTGTTTTATACTCCACAGAGTACGATGTTCAACGCCCTCTACCGACTATACGTAATGCGCAATCACGCTGCATTTCTAATCATTTGCATATCTCCCCGACATGTACCTTCATTGCAAGTTTCGTTACGATCCCGCAATTATTTCTTGGTGCGCTAATTTTTTTGTCCAAGAGTGTATAATATTTGGTATAAAGATATTTATTCGAATAGCATTATGAAATATTACTTAATGGGAACAGACAAATGGTGGGCAAAAAAGTTATATTTGAAATTAAGATGTGGAAATTTTAGTACAGTGCAAATTGGATAATTCGAAGCTGAAGGAACCATTACAAAACTTCGAATTATCCAAGACTTCGAATTAAAGAAGTTACATCTTTTAACTTTAATTTCAGGTCCACTGAATGCTTGAAAAGATTATTCTGTCAATAAGTAAATATTTACTCAGAAAGATCATGGTATGAAAGACTTAGACACTATATGGATGTAAAGAAAATAAGATTTATATTGCGTAAGCTACAGTACATATTATATTCAATACAGAAAATTATAGTTTTTCAAAAAATTGTGCAATGTCGGATTGTTTTGTAGAATTCAGTCGCTTAAGGTTAGCAAAATTATTAAGCATGTTTAGTGAACGGAAAACAGCTTCACTTACGTTGGTTTGTCCTTCAATGTACCGACGAAATTCGGCGCTATCCAGTACTCGTTGGCGATTAGGCATATCTTCTTCACACCCTTTTCCACCTCGCGAATGACGGCGACCTTTTCAGTCAACGTTAAATTCTTGTACACGCGTGGTTTACTGAAAGACATGGTGACACTGACAGCAGGAAGCTCGAATGGCGTCACGTGTCGAACGGTGGCGGGAAGGGGATTTCAGTTGTCACGTGTCGAATTTCTTAACGATGAAACGCCGAAAAGTCGTTATGGTTCGAAATTTTTTATAAAAAACTTCGAATTAAGGAAGTTGAACGTCGAATTATCCACGATTTTTTAACATTGATTTGATAAGAAATTCAATGGACTAAGAGAAATCTTCGAATTAACCACGATTTCGAATTAAAGACGTTCGAATTATCCAAGTTGCACTGTAATATAAATATGTATAACTAAAAAGGAGAAAATATTTGTAAATTTTGTAATATAGGAGACTTAACTTTGGAACATATTTTTTATATTGTGAAAGTTTTAAAATAGAAAGAGATAAATGGGTAAAAGTCAAAAAGGAACTTACAGAAAAAGAAAAAATTGTAAAGCTGTTATATGAAAGGAAATGCAATGTAAATTTATGTATGTTTATTAATAAAGTAATGGAGAAGTGGTCTGATATTTTAAAAAATACAGAAGTATAAATAGCAATTATGTTTCAAATAAAAAAAGGGGGCGTCCTCACCCCCTCTGTCAAGGCAGTAGCCCGAACAGGGGTTTAATTAATTAGAATATTTTGTGTATCTTTTTTAATGTTTAGTATTTTACAGTATGTCTTTTGGGTAGATTTTTATAATAAGGAAAAGGGGTAAGAGAGAATATTGATATTATTGAAAATATACTAAATATTTTTGTAATCTTAAGAGAATAAATTCAAATTCAAATTCAAATTCAATTTTAGAAGAAAGAAATCAGGTTTATAAAATTGCGGTTATATTATTTTCTTGAAAAACGAAAATAGAAGAATTCCATAAATTCGAAAAGGTCGAGAAAGCAAAACCCTAAATACAAACAGACATTTCCACATATTCTGGCAAACATAGTATAAGTTGTTAGTTGATAGTATTCTTCAATTTTTACAAAGACATTTGTTGAATAATATAATATTAACCATGTATCTACAACTTGAATAGGTGCTGTGACCACAGGAAATTTTGTACTATAATAATTCTCTGTGCATTTACGAGGACATTTACAATGAGTGGCATTCGTTTCTGTAAGAATCTTCTCTGCAGCTAAAAATGTGTTTTTGTAAGATTCCGGGCTGTCACAAGGCTTCAGATTGAAATCCATGAAATGCGGTAAGCTAAGAAGGAAAGTGAAATATATAATATTATAAATAAATTGAAATTTTAAATATGTAATGATTAAATATGAAACATTCCAGTAAGCGAAGAAATATGAACATTATTTTTTCTACAAAGCTTAACTAAAAATACTTTTGAAATAACTCAAGAATATTTAAAAATAACAATTTCTAATTAACAAAAACTTCTTTGGCAATAGTATCCAACTGATTGATTTTTAAATGTAGACAACAAGAAATTTAGAAATGGCGCGAAATGTCGAAAAAAATGTTGTGTGCTACTACATAATAAGGAGATAAGTTTATTATAGTCCTGTATCTAGAATGATATGTATGTAAGTAGTTAGGTTCAAAAGTTTACTTTTTAATAATAATAAATAATGTAAATAAATGGTTTTCGGACAATGATGGATTCATTTTTGAGATTTATCCAAATCAGCAAGATGATAGTAAAAAGCGATGATAATTTCTAATTGTGATCTCAGATTATTTAATTTTATTTAATTTTTGTCAATCCCTAATGTTAGATTACTAATCATAAAATTTTGTGTTGCTCAAACTGTTCGGAGTGATTCCGATGGGTTTGGTTCTGCGATTATATTGAAACAGTACATTACAAGTTCTCATGTGCTTCTGAAGTTCGAAGTAGACACATTATAAAACACAACTCCAATTTATGACGGCATTTATTCGTAAAATAACAGATATTCACAAAGCAAGAACTCGACGTATGTTCGGAAGATAGATCGTGGATTATTTGCTCCATCCTGCTTTCTGTGAGTGCATGATTAGCGACAGAACGTCCCTTGCCCAACTATGAGGCCGAATACGTTTCGAGTGGGACCATCAATCTTCCTAGAACTTGACCGTACTTGTTGAATTTCTGCTTTCTTCGCAGTTGCTTTCCGTCATCAGTTGGATTTCCTAAGAAGCCGTGTCAATATAATACAGGGATCGAGAAGCTGTCATCAGTCGATGAACCATGAACAGATAGCTTAAAACAAATTGTCCCAGATTACGGATCCACGGATGAGAGTTTGCTAAGACGAACCTCAAAAGTGTATAGAAACAGAAGGAACGACGACACTGTTACTTCTGTTTAAAGATTTAGTTTCCAGAACAGGATTGAAGATCTAATTTCTAGAAACTGCTACCACTCGCGATAATAAACTCACCATCTTGATTACTTTGATATTGGCCCTAATTTGTCAAAAAGTTCTAACACTATTTTTATTACATTAACTCAAATCATTTACAGTATGATGGAAAAAGTGATGACGTTTAATTAGAAGTTTGTGGACTATGCCAAATCAATATGGGTATTTAATTTAACCCTCAAAAATCACGTGTATATTTAGAAATTTTTTCCCATCTGAGTTAACACAAAGAACTAAAAATAAAAATTTGACTTATAGGTTAGATACAGCTCAAAATTAATTGAAGAAACACAGAAATTTTCTTTAAAATCTATAAATAAGCACTGAATATAGCAGATATCTCTGGATTGATCAATAATAAAAATAAAGCGAAGAACATTACTGTACAGGACATGACCACGAATGAATAAATTTTGAAATAAATACTAAATCAAAAAGAACAAAACTGTGAGTTTTGAAGCTAAAGATGTCTCAGTATAAAAAATAAATAAACAACTAAAAAATGTTGCGACAATATGAATAATAAATTTTTCTGTTCAGCTTCACTTTTTCTAAACGACAATGTAAAATATATTTTACCTGCAACTTAGATTTTTGAGTTTCTGTTCTATACAATCCGACATACATTTTCCAAATTCCGCTTCAGTTACACATGGGTATCTCCGAGAATTGTAATTTTGTCTCTGAAATTATAAGAATAATTATTAATAAATTAAATTTTATCCTAATTAATTGTACAGTGAACATCAGAAATCTGTCAGCTGCATTGCGATGTATATTTGTTTCTACCTCTTATCTTTAGAGGCACTAGATATATGGTTCTTCTTGAAATTTGTCCTGTATATTTGTTAGACAAGAGGCAGACTAATTTTTGTAAGATTATTTAAGCATTTCATTTTCATTATTTATTTATTTCATTTTATTTACAAATATTTTATCTTATTAACTTTAAAATACTTTATTATATTTTAAAAATGAAAATATAAAATTTAGATATGAATATTAAAATTTGAGACCAATATTCATCTGACACCTCAAGACAAGCCTGTTTCACGCTTATTAGGCGATCATCAGTTGAGGGTAGTCAGAATGAACTTTTGCAGATCTCATAACGGAGGTGACTTGGAAGTTGAATAGGAAGAGCCCAGCACATGAATTTTCTTTTTCTTATTTTTAATGTGTTTTTATGTTTTTAGTTTATAGCCATGGAGGTTCCACTGCTCTTCCTAGATATGAATATTGGGACTGGATAATCCATTGTTGCCGAGGCTGTGGGATGAAAGACCTTGATTCAATTCCCGGTAGAGGTTGGGATTTTTTTTCTGGTGTTTTCCTAAGGTTCACTCAATCGTCCGTAAAACTTGGCTTTCTTTTCAGGGGTTAAAGGAGGGAGGACGTCGAACTGACCACCCTACGTCTGATGTCCAGACTCTTTAGGTCTAATGAATACGAAGGGTTGAAGCAGATAACAGTGCGGTGTTCATTCAAGAACTATCCGCGCCTTATAATGGAACACTGGCAAATTGTAATCAGTTTGTCTAAGGAGGATGGTTTGACCATTTCAGCAAGCAATGTGCAGAAAGTGTTACTTAAAGTAAGGAATCGACAGCTTTCTGATCTTAGATGTCCTGTAAAACATCAATGAAACCGTGCACAAACATCGCAATCCCCAGAGACAATGAGGCATTTGCTACCAAATGGTAACAAAAGCAATCCATCAACGCAACGGATTCCAAGCAGGTTGCAGAGATCACAGTGTACTATTGGAAAAATCACCAGGGAAAATCTGCGTACGGAACGCCGTTATAAAGCCGGTGGACACCAGTTTAGCCTGATTCACATCAGTGAACGTTTCACAAACTGTCATAAGCTTTTCTAGAGGTACCTGGCAGGCAACAAATTGGAGGTTTACTTAGAGGTGGCATGGTTGTATCTCGATGACACCAACAAGCCAAGAGCAATATTTTGCTGTCAAAAGAGCTAAAAAGCAGGATCGGATTCGCCAAGGAATGCAGAGAACAGTTCTCCAAAGGATCCATGGTAGTCCATGGCTGTTATTGCTCACAAGGCAAGTTCGTCAAGCGTAGAGTGACCAGCAATCACAGGGCAACATACTTTCAGCAAAATCTGATGAACCCTATTTTCGATGTTGACTCTCCTCATTTTTACGGCAAGAAGAAACTAAAACTAAACGCTCCATAACACTAAACGAATACAATTTGAAAAGATTCATCAGATAATAAGTACAATAATGGAGAGCATCGTATTAGATTTAGCTGCAATATATTGTATATTGTGCATTGTATATAAGTATCTTGATTTTTGATGGTATAATATTTTTTATATGATAGAAAATATATATTATAGAATTTAGTCTTTTGTGAAGCATATTTATATGAGTGTTGGAAGTAAAGAGGTTGTTTATTATAATACCTAAGTATTTAAAATTTGTTACTGTATCAACCTCAAAGCAAGAATTGCAATTTACATTTTGTGCATGTAAACGTGAATGAGAATGAAAATACACCTTTGGTTGTAAGTTTGCCATTTGTTTTTATGGTCTTATAAAAATAGCTATTGTTTTGTCTTTATTTATGATGAATTTATTGCCGTGCATCCAATTTTGAATGTTTATAAAGTCTTTTTGAATAGCCTGTCTTGTATTGATAGAATTCTTGTTTATTGCACAGATTATAATGTCATCAGCATATATGTAGATGTAGCAATCCTGGATTTCAGTGAAGAGATCGTTTATAAACATTATGAAGAAGATTGGGCCAAAGTTGGAGCCCTGAGGTACTCCACAACTTATCTTTTTCGCTTTACTGACGTTCTTATTTATATTTACAATAATTTTTCTGTTTTTGAGATAGTTTTTTAGTATTTGAGGGGTTGATCCCCTAATACCCATCAGTTCTATTTTTTTAGTAACAATTCATGATTTATTAAGTCAAAAGCTTTACTAAGATCTATTGTTAGAAGTAAAATGAAATTATTTTTGTTTAGTTTTTCTATATACATACAATCCATACTTCTTCCTTAAATCTTCTCTTTTATAATAAATATTATGAAACATCATCCACCAGAAAATAAATGTCAAAAAAACCACAACCTTTGACTTGTTTGAAAATCCTATCTTGGTGCTTAAAATATGTGTTCTCAGTTATTAGTTTTATTAATTCTAACAATTCATCATAATCAATTTTAAGTTTCTTCAATTCTTCCCTATTCTCAAGAGCTAAACTTTCTAAAATCATCATAGTATCATTTACAGGAATATTCGTGTACATGTTGTCTACATCTAGAGAAAACATGTAAAATTTCTTAGCATTATTAAAGAAATGTCCAATCTTATTAATTAAGTCTTCTGAGTTCTTAACAATTACATCTTCTCTTGGTAATTAGATTCCAATAGTTATCTTCAACATTATTTGGTCTGTTTTATGAATTGATTCTCTCTTAATGCCATAGAATTTAATAAAAATGAAAAAACATAATTAATAATAATTATCAATTTTCAAATCCTAAATTTAATTTTAAAAATTTAGTAACTTATTTATAGAGATAAGCTATTTCTAGAGAAAACGAATTTCAATGAAAATGATAAATAAAAGTTAGAGAATACAAAAACAAAAATTCCTTATTTGGTCTAAGAAAATGTTCGAAAACTTGAAATCGAATGTGGAATTCAAATTTAAAATATAACTAATTAGGCGTAAGAGATTTTTTTGTTGAATTTTCATCTAGGATAACAATTGGAAGGAAATAACAAGATAAACAGTAACAATATAATTCCTTTCTATTTTCCTTTTCTTCTGATTTCTACTCGAAAAACAGCGTTTCCGTTATTTGAAAATGTTAACAAACAAAAAAGTTAAATAAGTCTTATGTTGGACAGGTTCCGAACTTTGGAAATTTCAAAGATTAAAAAAACCAGAAAGGAAATGTTATAATATTACGATAAAACAATGTGCTTCTTACTTCAAAATTTTAGTTTTGCAAATTATTCATTTTTAAGATTTTATTTTATAAAACAAAAATACATACTATATTTAGTCCAATATCAATCATAGGAAGAACTGATACAGAAACAGGAAATCCCCTATTTGGATTTAAGTATCTTATCTCGTTTTCATGATCATTCAGAAACACCTAAGAAAAACGTAAAAAATGCATTTAAAAGAACTAAAACTTGAATATTTTGGAAATTTCCAAAAATAAGATAGAACGGAAACTTTACTCGTATCCTTAGGAATTCGTAATGATGTATGCAAAGATGATCTTTCACAACCCAAAATCTATTACTTCAGTTTGTTCAATGAAAATGAAAATTTATTTCCTTATTTTTTTTTCTCAAAACTGTTCCATTGAATTTAATTACTTATTTCATTACAGTTTTTAGTAACACTGAAATGCCTGGTTTTCTTTCTCGACTTTTAAAACGATAATTATTAACTTGAATGACAGTATTTTACCAAGAATATTAAAATATAATCTGTTGCAATATAATAAATATTAATAAACTGATTTGAAAAATATGTGAAAACATCTTCTTGCCTATTTATAAAAATACATTATTGTTCGTTAAAACAAAGTTATATTTTCTGAAATCATACATTTTGAAAAAAAATACCTGAAATAGATAGTCTTTCATTCGATTCAGATCAATGTTAAAGTTTATATAAGTTTGAGTTGCCATTCCGTTGTAAACTGTTGAACAGTCTAAAATAAAAAAAAATATTTGAATATGAAAATATTCATAAATCGGAGTTAAAGAACAATCAATACATATCTCCAAATTTATTTCTTTTTAACAATTTACCAAAAAAAATAATAACTTAAATTTTAGTAACGTTAAGTGCAGAAAAAATATCAATCAAGAAATGTCAGAACAATCAAAGCAAAAATTTTTTGGTATAATGAAAGAAAAATATTTTTCTTTCAAGTTTTTTTAAAATAAAATTATTCCTAAACAATAAATAAATAACAATAAATCAGAGCTCCTACGGTTAAGACTGCATGAAAGACATTTGCTAGCAGCTGGTATGTCCGTTACATTTTACAGAAAAAGGGACTTATTATTCACACATTATTTTGCTGAAAACGACTTGTTAGTGTACTGCAATGATGTACAAGGTTTGATGCGTCAGTTCAACACTCCGTATGCGCTAGGTGACTGGGTACTGTTTATGGACTCATCTAAAAGAAGCCTAAAGTCAGTTCTGCTGCACAATGGTAACATGTATGTCTCAATACCTGTCGGCCATTCTGTGCACCTGAAGGAAGCATATGACAACATTTAGGTGCTTCTTACTAACATTCATTATGAGGATCACATTTGGATAGTGTGTGGTGATTTGAAAGTGTTGGGTATGCTTCTAGAACAACAGTCATGATATACAAGTTCCCCTGTTTCATCTGTGAATGGGACAGTCGGGATCATGACAAACATTGGGAGCAAAAACAGTGGCCTCGAAGGTTGGAATTGGTTCCAAGGGACAAAAATATCAAGTGTGACATTCTAGTGGAAAGAGACAGAATACTCTTGCCATCTCTCCACATCAAACTGGGCATAATGAAGCAGCTTGTCAAGGCATTACCTACGTGTGGCAACTGTTTCAAATATCTACATTTAAAGTTCCACAACCTGTCAGATGCTAAGTTGAAAGAGGGCGTGTTCACTGCTCCCGATATTCGGAAACTAATGCTAGATGAAGATTAACTTCATTTAATGAATGCCGTGAAGCGAGAAGCCTGGACTGCCTTTACGTGTGTGGTTCAAAACTTCTTGGGAAACAATCATAGCCCTTAGTATATCGACATAGTTGAGAACATGCTGACGAAATTCAAAATGTAATTTTGATGCTCAATGAGTTTGAAATTACATTTTTTAAATTCGTACCTTGACTTTTTTTCCTCCAAACCTGGGTGCTGTAAGAGAGGAACAGAATGAAAGATTCTATCAGGATATCAAGGACATGAACGACGATACCAGGGCACTTGGGATGTTCGGATGATGGGCGACCACTCTGGATGCTTCGCCATGAGCACAGGGAAATTCCCCATAAGAGGAAAAGCAGGAGCCACGCCAAGACAACTAAGAAAGCTCCACATGATGTTAGTGCATGATTTCTACCATATTCCATGCATGCATCTGTTCATTGTGTGTATATTTCAATATGTTGTTATTTTAGACTTGTATTCTACGTCTGCATTATTCGTGTGACATATACAGTATATGTAGTTCTTCTATATGTGATATCATTATTGGCGAAGTATATAATTTGTGCAAAAACTGTGGGTGATCCGATGTTTTAAGTATCATTTTCGAATTCAGGAGATCCAAATACATAAAGAACGCTTACATTTTTGAAAAAAACGTTTTTTTCTGTGTTTCATTGTGTTTCCATTTTTTATCTACAAAAAACAAAATGAAGAAAATTTTTCAACTCCACATTTTGTTGTTGCTTTTATTTTCTTGTTGTTAATTTTGAGAGGTCACATTGTCCATCATTATTATACTAATCTTTCCAGTTGGTTTTTACGCCTGTTGGGTTTTCGTTGGCTGAGTACCCTGGCTGAGGAGAGCCAATAACTTCGAAATGGCCTTCGCAGGGTCTCACCTGACTCAAATGCCTTCATCTTTTTAAAAAGAAGAATAGTATCTAGTCTGACGAATCATTATCTTCCAGATAATCACAATTATATTGAATGTAGTTACTTTGTAAATATAAAAACAGAAACGTAATAAAGATAACATACTGTTCGTTTTCATAAGCGAGAATCACGACTCGGGGACGATTCTACTCCGCAAAGGGGTGATACGCTGAGATGGGCCCTTTCCTAAAACCTGTTTTTCTTTTAGTACCATTTTTGCAATAGTATTTATTCTTTCCATAATTCTTTTCCGAAAAGCGCATATAGAAAGCAGCTACTATAGAAAGCACTATAAAAAGTAAATATCCCCTCTTTGTTTCTTCTATTTTCATGAAATCGAAGAAGACCTGACGCATGCGCAAAAGCGTTGAAGGCTCTCATAACAATACCGAGCAGTATCTTTACCATGGAAACTAGTTTTGGATAGTATTGAATGCAAGATCGTTGATAAATACACTTTGCTGATTGAAACTTTTCAGCAAG
This sequence comes from Thereuonema tuberculata, assembly GCA_023159025.1. Taxonomy (NCBI): domain Eukaryota; kingdom Metazoa; phylum Arthropoda; class Chilopoda; order Scutigeromorpha; family Scutigeridae; genus Thereuonema; species Thereuonema tuberculata. The sequence goes on from JAFIDM010000002.1 coordinate 18,637,870, forward strand.
ATATTCGATTCTATTCGTAGAGTGATTTGGAAAATTAATTGTGCAAATTGGGAAGGAAGTTGGTAGGTTAGCGAAACCTCCAGATATGTTTAAGAACTCCTTCATGAACATAAAGGGTACTTGAAAAGTACCAAATTGTGAAATTACATTTACATCACAAATTATGAATTATTACTTTATTGAATTATTGAAATTCTGCAATTTGAAAAAGAAGACAGAAAAATTTAAATCAGTTATTTTTATTCAGAATTTAAAATATATTAATAGAAAAAAATGTTCTCACATTGAGACACTAATATTGTACTTGGCTAGCAATAGTGCTTATGATTAGACAGACAACAATTTGGACAACAAAAGATTTGTTAACATGGCTGTGTGTATTGCAAGGTTAATGTCATAATATGTACATATATTTTTTTTAAAATGAGATGCATTACAGTGGTGGTCAAAATTTTAAGGAAAACTGAAAATTGCACAGAAAAAAAATTATTTCTGAAGTAAATAAAGTGAAATGTATACATAAAATGCTCTTTTATGCTAGAAATCATTGTGGAAAACATTGGAAAATGGAAAATGGAAATGTTTTGTTATATTTAACAAAAAATGTCATTGTAAAAACTGGCCAAAATTATAAGGACAATGAATGTTTTGGCCTGAAACACACTAATAATTAATAATCTCCCCCTTCTTCTCACCCATTTTTACCAGTCTTAACGTCATAGAGTTTGACAGATCCTTCAGAACGTTCTTAGAAATGTTTTTTCAGGATTTTTCGATGGAGGACATGCGTTCTTGCTTGTTTTGATATTGCATACCATTTTTGTATTATCCACATGTTTTCCATTGGATTTAAATCTGACTTCTGGCCGGCCAGTCAAGTAGTTTCACAAAATTAGCATCAAACCATGCTTTCGAAGTCTGAGAAACATATACTGAGACATTGTCCTGCTGGAACAAATAGTCTCCACTCGTTATTAACGGTGCTTCTGGTAAAAGATTATCTCCCAATAAATCAGCATAACTCTCAGAAATCATTCTCCCCTGCACAAAAACTATTGGAATAATTCCACCATTTGCAAAACCTCCCCAGACCATTACTGAGCCACCTCCAAATCTGCGCTTTGCGAAAATTTCTGTTTCTTTACGGAGATCATACCAAAAGTAGCGAAAACCATCTGGTCAATCCAAATTAAACTTTTTCTCATCGGAGAAGATAACATCATCCCACTTTTTTCCATAGTAATGCATTTTTTGGCGAACTCCACCCTCAGTATCTTATGAACATTTGTAAGAGGCGGTCGTGACATAAGTTTTCCATAACTAACCTTTTTTTCTTTTTCTAAAACACGTCGAACAGTTCGAGCACTGCATCGTAAGTTTAATTCCCGTTTAATTTCTGTTGATGTTTGTTTTTTGGAGCAAGCTCGCCTTATTATCATTCTTTTCACACGCACAGAAACAGAAGATGGCCTACCTATACGTCTTTGCCGTCCATATTTTCCGGGATTTTTAAGAAAATTATAAATAACCGTTCTCGATCTATTCAGCTTTGTCGAAATTTGACGTACAGTAAGTCCTGAACTTTTAAAAGCAAGCACTTTCCCTTTCTCAAACTACGAAAGTTTTCGAAACATGCATAGCGGCATGACTAAAAAATTCAATACGACGTTCGCAATCGCTTACCACGCATTTATATCGTCTGGGAGTGTCGTGTGCAGAACAACAAACATGCAAATTTTGCTTTTTGGAACACACAAATAGCGTTGTCCTTATAATTTTGTCCATATCACATGGCTGTCTAAATTCAAAATACATTTTATGAATATGAATTTTCCATATATTTCCATAAAAACTAATAAAAAAATGCTGCATATATCATTGGTTTCCAGCCATAAAATTTCTATAATTTTCCAACAAGGTTGGCGATTTTTTCCCTTATCCTTATAATTTTGACCACCACTGTATTTAGTGATCTTCATGTGTTTGTAACCTTATTGCTAATTGTTTAGCAATTTATTCTTATATTCCACTTTTGAATTTTGTTTTAAATAAAGTTTGGCGGGATACAAAAAGTTACGGATGTGCTTCGAAAATTTGACTATACAGAATATCGATAGAGTATCCACTTTGTTTTAAATTTTGTTGCTTATTTCCATTACTCCAATTTATTATTTACTCAATTCTTTTTTTTTTTTTTAACTTATTTGACTTTTCTTTGGATGCTTATTGGCATGATCAATAAAATTCATTTTTAAACCTTATGGAGTTTCTATTTATGTCTCTTTCAGTTTTTTTTTATTTATTTGCATTGTTTGCCTCAAGTCGTCTATTTAGCTTAAGCTATTCTGTTGATCGTTGGTTAAGAATCAGAAAGCGATTTTCAAGTGATAGCAGTTAGCAAACAGCTTAGCTTTGTTTCAATGGATTCGGCATACAGAGAAGGCTAGGTACCAGCGGAGGAGCTCTATGTTAAATAACCTTAGCGGAGGAATCAATTGAAGCATTCTTCATGAAAGGATGTTTTTATTTCCGTTCGTTGTCCATTGGTTATAATAAAAGTTAATGAAAGAACGTTAGAAGTTTTCTAAGTTCTTATTTCTACACTATTGCCAATATGGAATCGTCCGGTATGAATTTTTTTTCAATAATTCTTATCTGTTTAATTCATTTTTTTGTTTTATAGTAGTAGCTATCAAAAGTTGATTTATTTTTATTTTTCCTTTTTTTAAAAAAATTAGAAAAGGAAAAAAATTGTTCTTTAAAAATAATTTTTGTTATGGAAAATAGTGAGTTAAATCTAGTTTTCCGTGAATATGTTCATCGAACACAGTTCAATTGGTTTGTTTTATTTATGTTAGAGTGAATAATTTTCTGAATTTTTATACTTTTAAAGTAACCGATATTTTTTTCTTCTTCAAGAACGCACATTAATATCTACTGTGAAAATTCTAAAATGAGAAAAGAGGAACTTTAGGATTTTTTTTTAAATTTACGTCAAGTAATTTAAGTTTTTGAATAAGCAAATAGAATCCCTTCCGTTGATTTCATTCTCATTGTCCGAGAGACTGCAAGACAATTTCCACGGCAATTTTGGGCACAAGGATGATGGATCTGTCTGGATTAAACCATAGCTGCAGCAATATTTCCTGACTTTATGGAAGAATAACTCAATTACAACAAAGAGAATCTAACCGAACATGCAGACCAAGTATTCAGTTTTGGTTTCGTACAGTTATTCCACTCCAGTATGGTTCCTGCTGGTCATTTTATTGAACAGCATCCAACATGAATCTCTTCAGGTAAACGGAATTATATCTATTTGACGTTCTGTTTTATATCCACTTACGAAGTCTAAGATCAGTTAACTTATTATGTTCTTTAAACCACATATATTAATTTGCGAATTTTTTTTAATGTAAATTTAAATAATGTACAACATTCCTTTTTCCATTCTTCGCGAATACGCATAAAGCGCGAGCTATGATTAATGTTGTAATCTAAATTATTTATTCTGATTTAACAAATAATTTATTTCCTTTTAACTTCCAATTCCTTTCATTAATATAAAGCTTTTAAAAAATATTTTTAAGAATGTACATCCTAATAAGTGAATTTTCGAACTGAAATTATTTTCAATATTTTCATTTTTCTAAAGCAAATGTTCCTTTCTTTAAGAAATTTAAGAAATTTCAGCTACTTCCACTGTGTACCCCAAGAATAATAAATGGGATTTTTGTTTTGTTGTGTATTCTTTCTCATCACTCTTACATCATTTTATTCTAATAGGAATATTTTATTGGTGCTGAGTCGAGCATTGTTAATAGTAATAGAACACTTCGTTAATAGCCGACAGAGAAGCAACGTTACACAAATCCTCTGTGAATTCAACAAGACTTAAAAGGGATGTATTTGTATATCCCATATAAGCTTTGCTGCTATCGTTCTATAACGTCACATATCCCGAGCTGCTGCTGAGAGATCCCTGTGCAGAAGTAATTTTGTAATGTAATTTTAAACGTCTTTGTCATTCTTTGCAAAAATCAGAATAACTGTTCTTCGTAAATAAATAAACATCAACAACCAGACGTCTTTCGTCAGATGGATACTTGAAATCTTTCAAATGATTTTAAGTGAAAGGTTATAAATCTCCGAACAACGAATGGTGAATTATAGACTCATTAACAAAAAAAACGACTAACCTAGACGGAGTTGTCCGATGGAGACAAAAATTGGTGGAGAGGAAGATTATGTACAGAATAGAAAATGATTAAAATTTCAGACAAATTGAATGGTTTATTTCAGAGTTACAGAGTTACAAAGTAACAAGCTCAGTAGGGTGTTGACCCACCTCTACCCTGATACAAGCTGCTACATAGAGTGAGAAAGCTCCCTGATGGTCTCCTGCGGTATTTCTTGCCAAATTTGCTCCAATTGTGGGGCTAGATCATCCACATTCCCTGGTGGATGCAGTCGCCTTCCCATCATATCCCTGACATGCTCGATTGGAGAGAGATCTGGGGATCTGGCTGGCCAAGGAAGTGTCTCAGAAGTTGCAAGACAGGTCATAGCAACACGAGCCGTATGTGGTCTGTTTCCGTATATTATCTTGATGAAAAATAAGGCCAGGCCCTGCAAAAGGAAGGGTAGCAAAACAGGTCTCAGAATATCGTCGACGTACCGCTGTGCTGTAAGTGTGCCGCTAATGACGACCAAGGGAGTCCGGCTATCAAGGAAAATGGCACCCCAGACCATAACTCCTGGTTGAGGGCCTGTGTGGCGTGCAATAGTGAAAGCAGGATCGGCACACTGCCCTGGGCGTCTCCAGACACACTTGCAGCGTTCGTCAGGACACAGTTGGAAGCGGGATTCGTCGCTAAACACTGTACGTCTCCAGTCAGCATCATTCCAACCGGATCGAGCCAAGCAACACTGTAATCTGTCCCGACGGTGTGCAGACGTGAGTGGTAGGTGGCGTAGCGCTCGGTAGGAGCGTTCATGTCGCTCTCTCAGCCGTCTGTGAATGGTCATGGTGGACACTCGCGTGTGGGTCGCACATCTGATGGTTGATAACGATGATTCAGGCATTGTGACAGCTTATCTGACAATCACTGTATCCTCCGGCTCTGCTGTAGCCCTAGGTCGACCGCTACTTTCATGACGATGAAATCTGCCACAGTCCACCCTTTCCTGCCAGCATCTTCTGATCGCCGCATCACTTCGACCCATATGACGAGCGATTCTCCGATTTGCCCAACCTGCCTCTTTCAATCCAATGATACGACCTCTTTCAAACTCTGACAGTTGCACGTAATGAGCTCGAATCCTGCGGCTAGGCATTTTTTCTTTTTTTGAAAGGTATCCTAACTCGCATTGCAAAAGAAATTTTGACCATCAAATTGAGAATCGCTTCTTATATACACCTGCTGAGTGCGCAGTCCCGATGTGCTTTAGCTCTCGCTATTCATTCATTGGACACCAAAGTTTAATCATTTGCATGGGCGGTCCCAATGTCTTTGCATACGAAATTTTATTACAATCGGACAACTCCTTCTAGGTGCCTCGTTTTTTTTATTAATGAGTGTAAAAGGGAAATCTTTAGTGAAGGAGAACACAAAACACAAGTTATAAAGTAATCGAAGCAACTATTTGCCGCACAAATATTCAAGAAAGATAAATAAATAAAAATCCCAGTTAATTTACGATGCAGCTTTAACTTAGATTCATCTATCTCTGACTAGATTTCCATTTTATGACATTCCTGCTATTCTACATAAAATTCTACTGCCTTTTGTATCTTGGTATCACGATAAGCTTCTGGTGAAATTCAAAATCAATAGAAATGCAAATAATTCTTCTGAAATAAAAAGGAAAAGTAAATCAAGAACATTAAATATTTGCCATAATTACAATTTTTTCTTTCCTTCTGATAAACATCATTCCGAAACATAAATTTTGGATATCCAACATAACTTTAAAACTGCAAAATTGCACTATTTACATCATTTTTCCACTAGATAAGATATTGTAAACAAATAGAATTAAAAGTGATTTACCTTTTGTACTATAGAAACAAGAACCATAGAGATAAGGAATCTCCTTCCAGGTAGATTTATTCATAGTATTATCCATGCACTATAAAATAATAATTATCAGAAATAATATTTAAAACAACATAGAAGTAAGAATTATGAAATTCCATTTATGTGAATGAATTTTAAAGAAGAGGAAATGTTATCTTTATCTTTATCATCTGATGAAGTTATCTCGCTAAAAGATTACGAAATATTATTAATAAGCAGTTATCACAAAATGTAAAATATTACTATGAACTATCTTATAGAAGAGCAATTTGCGCTTCAACAGAATAGGAATAAATATAAATTTACTATTTTAATGATTTCCTTGATATAAAGCACTGAAATGCGTTAATAATTTGCTTATGGAAAGAGTTCTACGTTTTAATGAGATGGCTTTACATATATTTATTTAATAATTTTTAAATTCTATTATAAATGCACTATTCCACTCATATAGTTTTGTCTATTCATTTACTAAAAATGTATCTGTTACGTAAAGAATAATTTTTTTCTAATCCCAATCACGCTTTGATTCTCTGTCTTCCTTTCTATAGTTCTAACAGAATTAAATACAATAAGGTAAGTGAAATTTCAAATCACGTCATTCTATGCAATTTATTTAAATGCATTAATTTAAATGCATAAATAAAGATTTACAAAAGATAAGCTTTAAATTATGACTGACAGATTTTTAAACTTGAGAGCTTATTTATCTTGATTTACAGATAAAAAGCCAAGGACATATCTAAATGATTACGATAATGATGTTTCAATGAAAAATTCGCACTTAAAACTAAGATTTACAGATAGTAAGTTTATGAGCGTCTTGCCAAACTACCTCCACTTCAAATTTTCAGAATACGATATTTATGAATAAGATATTTTGTTTTTATTATATCCCTACAAAAACGATATTAACGGAGCAAGATTCGCAAGATTGGATGTTTTAAAAATATCTTATAAGGAACATCTTAGTGTTTCAACAAAGAAACAAGCACTAAAATGCAAAGGATGATTATTGTTTGACCAAAGAATTCATTGTTAATTGTCACACTCATGCTGCTCAGCCAGTCGTAACTGTGCAGGTGCATTATTTAAGGTTATTTCTTTATGTAGTTAAACAAAAAGTGATTCCAAGATTGATAATCAAATGAGCTAATGTATGGAGCTTGGATGAGGTCATTTTCCAACGAAAAGATGTTATTGGTACGCAATGGAAATTGTATTAGTGTGGAAGACGGATCATTCGCATGTTTTCCTTTTAATGTAGATCACTGATAAAGAAGTCAGAGGCGTGCACTGTCCTTCGTACAGATTTGAATGTAGGTCGTATTATTCAAGCTGCAGGGTATCGCTAGTCTGAAAAGACCTCTACTGAACAATTGCAGAGATTTACTGAAAAACTATTATCATCAGTGAATTCAGAGTTCAAAAAATTTTGGTGTTAATTTGTTTGTTCTAACCCAAAGATGTTCCTTGTCAGTAAGTTCTGCATTCTTCAACTCTTTCTTTATTGAGGTTTTTACTCGATTACTTTTCAGGAAATAACTTTTTGTAATGACCGTAATGGAAATAAACATTAGAGGATTACTTTTATACAAATTTCTTTCCTGTAATTGTATAATTATATAATTAATATTTCTGCACAGTCGTATTATGTAGGCTTCCGACAATCGCAAACACTCATTCAAAAAAAAAAAATAACAGATAGAGAAAACAGAAAAAATCGTTAGCTTTAATTACCAATAATATGTAAAATTAACTTTTTATTCAATGATATCTCTTGTATAGACATTTTCATTTCTGTTGATTTAATTGTTTGATTTTGTAGAGAATTTTTTTTTTATCTAAAGAATAATTACTCTTACGCTCATTTTACTGTATCTGTTATGAAAATTCAAGAAAGAATGTAAAGTTAAATCATTACAATAATTATGTTTGATAAAAAAAACTTCAAAGAATTAAAATATAATATTATGGAGCACAAATTTCTAATTAATATTCCACAGTAGAATTTAGTGCTTCACAGATTACATCAATTGTGAAACTCTTCTATATCTATCCTTTACTGATTCTATAATAAATAATAAAATCTGAGATTCTATATTATAAGTTTAAAAAATTGAATTTCATTGAAACAGTAATTTACTCAATTTTTAATAAAATCTTTTATTAAACGTTTTTTTTTTCTTTCAATAAAAGAATTGACTTTTAGGCCCAGGACTTCCATATGGCTGCGGATTACAATACTTTATGAATCGATAACTAACTTGACAAGGTAAGGATGGGTGATCAGCCCTTAGCGTTTATTTTTCTGACTTCAATTTAATAATTAGCAGAAGTGTAGATCTGTAAAGGTGCGGAATTTCTATAAAGGTCACATAAGTTATCTATTCTAAAACAAACCTAACCTGATAATACAGGAACAGTTAGAGAGGCCAAATCACACCAAAGCCGTCTCACATATCATCTGAAAGTATCTCTCCACGCCCACATGATTCTTTTTCCGATATAAACAAGACGAATTCTCTTTACCGCTATCGCGATATATTTCTATTGTATATTTAGCAATTTCAAAAAAAGAAAAAAGAATAGATAGAAATTAAAATTATTAAAGAAGCAATCTATTTGTAATTTTAAAAGAAATCGTAAGTTACAAGACTTTAAAATGAAAATAAACAAACAAATGAAAACTTCGTTTTTGAAATTGAATTTCAACTGACTCACAATCAAAATTCAATATAAATTGTAATAAATAAAATTTATTAAAATTGTAATGGAAATTCTTTTTTATCTGAAATTTATTTTTATGTAGGCCTATATTTCTTGTTTAGTTTTATTGTTGATATTATTATTATTATTTTTTGTTAACAAACAAATTTTAGCTAAAAAAATATTGAAGAAATATTGTCTTGTAATTTTTTTAAGCAAATTTAATCTTTTTTCTGAAAATAATAGGAAAATAAAATAAGGAAACCCTATCGGAACAATGTATAGGAACTGCATATGGAAGACAAATATCATAAATAAATAGGCGGGCGCTCGGCAACACGTTCGCCGCCACCCGAATTGGTTTTCCGCCCATAAAACTGGGCTTGTCGGGGAACACCCCAGAACGCATCGTTTTTCCCCCTACGGCCCGAGAGGTCGTTCCGGCTCAAAAGAAGGCGGAAAATTGCCTACCCTCATTGCCGGCAGACGGAAGGCTCGCTGCGTCTTCCATTGTAAGGTGTCGGCCGCTGGAACCTGTCCACCGGCAAGCGGTCTCTCCTTCGGTGCATGGTACCACCGTCGGCGGATTTTGCGAGATCGTACAGTGGCTCGGACGCCAGCCTCGTCGTCAATTAAACAGCAGGCCGGATCAATGCCGCTCGCTAACTGGTTGATCCTGGCAGTATCTCTCTTAACTTGCACGAAACATTAATGATGATCTTAACAGCATTTTTTAAATTTATACTTTTATATTTAGTTATAATATATATTATTTAACACTTACATCAGTGACTACGGGTATATGCTGAGAAATTCCAACTTTTTCCCATAAATAAGAAATATTGAAATCAGGCTGATACATTAGATCAAATACAGAAGATTTCCGAATTTCTTCTTTACTCATGTTTAAATTATCTGCCCAATAGGCAACATCAGCAAGAGGTTCATAAGGACACAGTGTTATCAAAGGAAATCTAATAGTAGAATTCTTCTGAACTGCATTTCTTGTGGCAGGTACACCTTGAGTGTAATCTATCACAATACAGGTTATCTGATATGTAGATATTGTGAACGCTAAAGCTATAATGAAAGACCAATATAATTTCTGTTGTTTACTTGAGCTTTGAGAAAACAAACGATCGAACCCAGTTGCACCAACGTTGGTTTCTTGTTTATGTAATTGATTGGGGTCTTGTTTTTTATGAATGTTCTTGATATTACATTTCCTGATCTGTTTTAGGTTTTTCTTTCGCTTTACCTATTGAAATAATCAAAATTAAGAGGAATTAAATTTAAGAATATTTTGTATAATACATTGATCTCATTTATCAGAACAAACTTGAAAATTTTTAAGTTATTGTGTGTTACTAAATTCTATTTAAATTTTTTTATATACCCAAGTGATATAAACACATCGAATTCACTCACCAATTGAAATGCTGGAAACAAAGAAAATTCAATGAATTCATGAAGTGTTAGAAGACTAAATCCAATAAAACAACCTAAACTTCCTCCAATGTCAATAATCAACAGTAATAAGGAATATTGAAGATATTCGTCAATAAAAAGAAATTTATTCGAATCGAAAGTTAATTCCATGGATACTGATTTTTGAAATGTTATCTTTGCATTCGGATGCAAGATGTAATTTAGTTCTTCGCATTTCTCTGGGCAAGAACAATTCATATTTAATTGTACTGTCTTATTAAGTTTCATCACATTTTCAAAAAAATCTTTATCATTTTTACAGTTTGGAAGAGTTCCTTCATCCATGAAAGGTAATCTAAAAGAAACAAAGAAACATCTCAATTAATTCTTTCAGTAAATTATTTTAAATTGAAACTTCAATTGAAATAATTTTCTCATGAATCTTACTCGTAAATTTAGTAAATCAATAAACTTTAAAATTTAAAAATGTTTTTTGCCAATATAGATAAGACAATTTAGTCCATGGGCCAGCCAACATATCGGTATAATTTGGGGGTACCAATTTTCCTTTTCACAGCAGTTAGATAGGGTTATAAGGATGTCAAAAAAACCATGATTGCCATTTGAAAATGGTAGCTAATAAAAATGGCGGCCAATCCAAGATGGCGGATGTTGAGTTTTAAAAAATCAACTGTATCTCGAGAACTATTCATCCGATTTCATTACTATTTTTTTTAAACTAAAGTTCTATATGTGTGCTTCAACTTTGGCATACGCACTGTTTCGGTAAACTCAACCGTTAATTAGTAATTAAAGAAATATTGAAAATTTTCTGAATTTTTTATGATTTTTTTGTTTTAAATCGAGTTTTTACAAAATATCTTGTACATTAGAAAAAAAAGGTTAGATGAGAGATGTAGTGCAATAAATTATCTTTAATTTGATGTATTACATGTATGGATTTGATGGCCGAAATCATGGAAACATGAATTTCAGTTTATTTCCGTTGAAATGCACCGTTTACTAATAACAGCGTACAGAATATACCGGTACTGTTTCAATAAAACCAACGGATTATTATGTAAGGAAATATAGAAAATTTTCTGATTTTCTTGTTAATTTTTTTATTAAAAGTTTACAAAATAACTACAGTACATTTACATAAGAAAAAGCCTCGCATAAAAGAACAATTTAAATTATCTTTTGGGAAACATTACTTTAAACGGTATAATATCTAAACAAAAATTAAAAGTAATCTTCTTCGTCACTTTCAGAAGATTCGTACAAATTAAAATCTGCGATATCTTCTTCTTCTTCAGTACTGTTTTCACAATTTGACAGTCTGCACATGTTTGTGCACTTTAAGTTGTTAACCATACAAGTACACAATGGAATTTGACACGACTTTGAGCAAAAGCAACTTAGGAGTTCTTAGGAGTTCTTAGGAGTTCTAACACTGCTTCAAGTGCAGGTGCTCCAGTCATCCACTTGATGTGGAGCATACTGTCTTCATCTAGCATCCATCCATGATCCTCTGGATCTGGTATTTCGGGAAAGTTATTCAAACATCTCTTCCAAATAGCTGCTTGATAATTAGCTCGTTTAGAATGTGGACTTAAGCAATCTTCGCATGGAGGAAGTTGAGCTGAGTCGACTTGACCTTGTCGACTTTGGAACATATGGTATCTTAGTTCGTTTATGTTTTCTATTTTGGTGTTCCTTGAGTGTAACTGACTAGTGAACTTTTGGATTAAATCGTGGTTAGAATTCGAAAATATTAATTCACTCCCAAGCCGTGAAAACAGCAAGCTAAATTCAGTATTTGCTTGTATCTGTTTCAACGCTTTTAGCTTTTCTTGCCCAGAAAACGCACTCATTGTATCACAACCTGTCCAAGTATGTAATCCTGGCAATGCTAATTTCATACTACAGCCAACGACAGATGTTAGTTTTTTTATGTCTATGAATCTGTTTCGGCCAATCGTCCGCATTTTATATACAGGTTGCTCTCTACGTTGATGCTGGATGATGCATAAAGAGCTAGAACCAACACGTCTGTGTCATCAGCTACACTTATTACATTTGGAAATTCCGAAGCAGCATTCTTTATATGTAGCAGCATACGCATATCTGCTTCTTCTTGAGAAGAGGCAAGTTTTTCCACTTCGTGAGACTCACTGCCAGTTATTTTAATACACTTGTTAGAGTGAGTAACGTATAAAGTTACCAATCTTTGTCCTTCTATTTTCTTCTTGGCAGTTATCAGCAAGAAATATTGTTAATTTATTTTTAGTGTCACCACTTTGTAGGAGACATCTCCATTTTATGAGTCAATGACCGCCATTAATATTCTTGAAATGTATTCCTGCATCTGAACCTCGACTGCGGCGTTCAGCCGATTTTATTGATTTGTCTTTTTAGGTGTCAAACACAACATCAATTCAAGTGCTGTAGTATGCTGTGTTTAAGACTTCATCGAGGATTGCATCAGATAACTGATAAAATGTTTTATTCTCTCCATGTAATTTTTGAATTAAAGCCATCCCATCAATTATCATAGCTGATGAAGATATATTTCCATCTGTAGGTGAGACTAAGCTTTCTAGGTGTTTTCCCAGCACGGCTTTCATATTTTTTTTTCGTAGTTCCATCTGGGTTAGAAATACTCCAAGGTAAAGGTCCCAAAGGATGACTGAACACTTCAAGCATATTCAAATGTCGGTTTTCTGCTATCATACTGATAAAAAGCTTTCTGTCTGACTTAATGATCACGTCTTTATTTTTTCCATATTTTTTCGAAGTTTTTGTGGATGTAAAAGTCTTCATGTTAATTTTTTTCATGGGGTCAAAAACCTTCTCCCCTTTTTCCAGACGATCTTTTTTAAATGTTTGATAAGCTTCTTCGCCTTTTTTTCGCACAGTGAGCCGAGATGACTGAACATCTGAAGGTACTGCTCTTCCTGTTGACAAGCCGACTATACCTGAAGGATTCGTGTCAAATGGATTCGTCCACTCGAGACATACAGTCCATCTATTTTTATTCGAGGTGCATGTAAGTCTGAGTGGGAAAAAATACTAGTAATATTTAAGTTTTCTCGTAACTGTCTCAAAGCTGATGCACGGTATTCAGCAGTTATGTAGCATTTTTCCATAGCATCTTTTTTTAAACTGAATCCTTTTTTATCTCCTGAAGTTTGTGTATCTTTGTTGACTGTCTCCTCCAGTGTTTGATCTACAGGAATACGAGAAAACGGGTTTTGGCTATCGAGTTGTACACAAAACCCTCCCTCTTTTAAGTGTTTACTAATTTCAGGATGAGCGTCAGCCAGATTAGACATGTCTGCATAGTATCGTGGATAGTTAATTTTATCCAATGCAAAACACCTGGGAATCATTTGTTCAATACATGCCATGTAAAGAAGGCAGTTTCCTTCTCTGTTACTTCTTATTAATCCAAGCAACAGCTCTACCATGTCTAAGTATGTCATCCAGAACGATAAGAAAGGTCCATTTTATTTCCTCAGATAGTTTAAATAATTTTCAAATAGTTCCATGACTTTAATGATTCTAGAATCTTCAATTGAACTTTTGAAAGTGTCATTGCATATGTTGTCACGGAACTTTTCTATAAGCATGTCTACATTTTCCATTTAAGAGAATATTTCAGGAAAGTCCGTTTTCAAGTGATCTACAAATTGTTGGTAGATGAGTCGCATGAGCGCTTCGTATATACACTTATGTAAACGAATTCCACGATTGTACTGCTTACCTTGAGGACATTTTGGATGGATCCCTCTGCAATACATCCTATTTCCACTGCTCTATCACCAAGCCCAGCATCATCAATAGTTTACCAATGATAGTAAGTAAATTGCATATAATATGAAATCCACCCATCATTATGAAAACGTCTTTGAAGGTTTCTGGATGGCACCAAACAATTTCCATAGCTTTGGCAAAGATAGCTTGGTCTAGCACCAATGTAATCATTTCTAACTGAATTTGGGACCTGATCTGTAAACATTGTCTTAAAATGTCATGAACAGTTGACATGTTGTTGCAGGCTTGTTTATACACGGTAAATATGCAACAGTATCACCTTTAATTGCAACATTGTTTCTTATCAGTATATTAAATCCTGTCCATGAACATACAGTCTGACATTGTTCATTGCACAGTCTACTGACTACCCAAAGTAAGTTCTTTCGTTGTGCATCCTTAACATTTTCAATGCATACATGTGAAAGTTCAACAGTAATTACTGCAGTAGGGTTTTTCCTTTTCCCGACTATGTAATCTTGTACATACGGGATTGTCATCAAGATACTCCGTTGCTTTCCCTTGATTACTGGATTCCCTTGATTAGTGTTATTACTATATTTTAAAACATTAAAATAGCTCCTCTGTCCATCTGTAAATAAATACATAAACAATATACAAATAAATACCATACATGATGAGGTATATATTTACGTTACTATTTACTTAAAATTGTGTTAAAAATATTAAAATATATTCAAAACTGTATGTTTTTCAACGCTACAACTTCTATATGAAGTTTTTTCTTCTGTACGCAGTTATTTAGTAAACGGTGCATTTCAACGGAAATAAACTGAAAGTCATGTTTCCGTATTTTCGGCAATCAGATCCATACATGTAATACATCAAATTAAAGATAATTTATTATACTACATCTTTCATCTGAACCTTTTTTTTCTAATGTACAAGATATTTTGTAAAAACTCGATTTAAAACAAAAAAATCACAAAAAATTCAGAAAATTTTCAATATTTCTTTAATTACTAATTAACGGTTGAGTTTACCGAAACAGTGCATACGACAAAAGTTGAAGCACACATATAGAACTTATGTTTAAAAAAATAGTAATGAAATCGGATGAATAGTTCTCGAGATACAGTTGATTTTTTAAAACTCAACATCCGCCATCTTGGATTGACCGCCATTTTTATTAGCTACCACTTTGAGATGGCAATCATAGTTTTTTGACATCCTTATAACCCTATCTAATTGCTGTGAAACGGAAAATTGGTACCCCCAAATTATACCATTTCCTTATATTTGGCTAGCTGGCCCATGGACTAATTGTGACCATATTCTTATCTCTAAAATCAATAAAATAATTGTTATTATTATTAGTCTTTTCCATTGGAATGATATTTTTGTAAGCTATTCAATTCTTTCTTATTCCAGTTACAATGGAAAATAATAATAGATCATCTATATGGCAAAAAATTGAATTGAATTGGAAACGTACAATAACATAACATTGGTATTCAAATTTCAATAAGCATATATCAAAAACAGTTTTATTATAATTTCGTCTCATTCCAATTTTTTAAAAATGATTTTTCTATAAATTAACTTAAAAATGATTAAAATCTTTTTTTATTTTATATAATTTGAAAAAGTTATTTAACATCAGAGGAAGTAGAATATTTGAAATAGTTAATGGATAATTCTTAAAGGTTGAAGTTTCTATTAATAGCTAACAATTAATCAAAAGGATCTAGGAATTTTCGTGTTTCGGAATTACGTAAATGAAGAAAAAGAAGAAGCTAATTTTAGAATTAAAGAAAGATAGAAAAACTGCAAATGTAGCAGACTATTGATAACTCTAGTATAATTCTAAAGCAAACTAATTACAACTTAGAAAGTATAGACATTGTGATCATATCCAAATCTTAAGTCTTTTCGGATTATATAACATCGAATTATCAAGTTTCAGTGCAATTAAAAAAATAATCTTAATAATATTAAAAGGATTTTTAATTCAATTTTGTTTTTCAAAAACATAAGAATTGAAGTCAACTACTCTCACTATAAGGGATTATAACATTTTGATGTTAAATGTATGAAAATAATTTTTTGAAAACTATGCAAATTATTTGTGTAATTCTGTTAGACATGTATTCCAAAGCTTCATAGCATATATATATTTCAGTTCTAATTAATATCAAAAATTGTCAAACGATTGTTTCCGGAAAATTTTAACAAATTGTTAGTTGTAACTTAAGTTTCAGATTTAATTCTTTCTTTTAAAAAATATTTTAATTCTGTATTAAAAGAGAATATCCTAAAGCGAAAATAAGGTTTCTCAGAAATATTTTAAATAAACATTATTCAGGCCTTTGAATGAAGTTACGAAATTTTTACCTGCATGTTAAATGTTTAATGATGTGCATTTGAAAGCATTTTTCTTCACATTCAGAATAATGGAGTGAACTGATGCAAGGACGATGACGAAGATTAAGTCGACGAATCTGATATTAAAAAAGGAGGAATGAATGATCATCATTTATTGATAAAATGTAATCATATAACGGTAAAAATATAGATAAATGCTTTTGATTACTTTTACTATATTATGTTGGCTAAGGAAGTAAAGTAAATATTTTATTTAGGAAATCATCAATAGACATTATGTTAGTCTCGCTAATAAAATTGATGTTAATTTTTGAACCTGAATTTGATTAATATTTCTGTGACCATATCCAGTATTGTAATCGAATTGCATTTGGAG
Organism: Thereuonema tuberculata; assembly: GCA_023159025.1. Classification (NCBI taxonomy): domain Eukaryota; kingdom Metazoa; phylum Arthropoda; class Chilopoda; order Scutigeromorpha; family Scutigeridae; genus Thereuonema; species Thereuonema tuberculata. The sequence goes on from JAFIDM010000002.1 coordinate 18,654,628, forward strand.
CGGATTGACGTCTCTGACGTGCAACGCCCGCGAATCGATTCTAAGAAATTAATTAGTTAATGCAATAACAAAAAATTCCCCTTAGTTGTGGCTCAATATAATAGGATCGAAAGGACACTTACTCAATGTGTAGATGGCTCTTTGGGGTCCAGATTGTAGCAGGTTTTCACTCTGGGGTAGTTGAGTTAGCTCTCGTCCCATCACGGAATGGATTCGGGATGAATTCAGCAACAGTTTCGGTTTCTAACCCTCGAAAAATTCTAGCTCCATCGGCTGTGATTCGACGTTAACTTTTCTTGCTTCGTCGCCGCATAATTTTGTCGTCATTGTAGACAGCATTCACGCAGTAGGTGTTTACGCATCGCAGCAAACAACTAGACAGTGCTGCTCTAATTTGTTGACTGAGTTTCGAACTCAAAACATTGCACTGATTTATCGCAATCAGTCTCCACGCCCTACACGAAAAGATGGAGTCTCTTCCCTTTTTCTCCCCCAATGTCCAAAGTCCAACATCACTCGGACATTTAGCCTCGCACCCATGTATCATTCTAATCCCACCTATTAAGCCACAACATTTCCCCCCACTTGAAATCAACCTGGGATTTCACAAGTAAATAAACATATATACAGATATATATAGTTGTAAGTAAAACCTACTCAACTTGAGAAGGTGGATTAAAACAGAACCAAAGAACCGCAAACAAAATAAGGAAAGAAAATTAAAAGAAATTTTAGACAATAGGAAGAGGACAAATCTTTACAACTGATCATCTAATAAGACCATAAGCGATGCGTAGGGTTACCACTCTTGCTACCTTATCCTGGCCTAAATGTACTTGTTACACACGCCCTAATTTTCCCTTCAATGGTGTTGCAAACGTTGCTATTGTTCGTGCAAAAATTGTTATTGTTAGCTTTGAATTGTTAATATACGAGGCAACGAGACACGAGATGTCTCTGGTTGCAATTGTTGTAGATTTTCGTTGAAAAGATAAGCTAGAGATAAAATTCATGTGTTCCTTTTTCTTAAACAGTTTAACTTTTTTTGCGTAGATTCATTTTTTTTTCCTTGACGCTAATATTCCCAAGAGCACTCTCCGAGGGATCTAGTTGATAAGATTCTTTAAATGGTGCCGAAACCCGGGAGAAAAACGCTGCCGTCGTATTGCGTTCGATTGCTCGTTGTTAAGCCTTTTTCTTTGCGTTCGTGTGTTCCGTCGCATCATGGACTGATACAAACGTAAGTTGTTCATTCTTTCTGTGTAATTACCGGCAGTGCTGAGGAGGAATGGCGTCGAAGGTTATTTTGAAGATGGGTTCTGTTAGAGCAATGCTAACGAAAATGGAAGGCGAATTGAAGATGGTGTGTGAGACGAAAGACGCCGAACTGGCCAAAGCTTTGATAGAAAAGTTAAAAGAGAAAAGGATTATGTTAGATGATTTGAATCATCAAGTTGAATTAGGCTTGGAACTGAATGAAGAAAAAATTGACGAAGAAATGGTAGGAATCTTGAAGTATAATGATTACATTGCTGTGTGTTTAGAAAGGTTACACCGTATTCTGTCAAATTGTTGTACTGGAAGTCCATCTCCGAGCCAGCTTGGGTCTGGGTTTGTTTCTAGCAGTACGCCAAGGAATGGAGAACTATCAATACGACTTCCTAAATTCGATCTGCAAAGATTTAATGGAGATATTTTAAAGTGGACCAGTTTCTGGAACGCGTTTTCGTCAGCAATTCATGAAAAGGCTAACTTGTGTGCCACTGACAAATTTAACTACCTTCGAAGTGTAGTAACGGATAGTGCCTTGAAATGTATCGAAGGGCTTCCAATAACTGAGGAGAACTATGCGACAGCAGTGGATCGACTGAAGCAACGGTTTGGACGTACAGAGCGTATTATTGACGGAACTACTGCTGCCTTGCTTCAGTTGCATGTTCCTCGAAATGACACGATAAGCCTACGGAGCTATTACGACGAGGTAGAGGTGAAGGTCTTAAATCTTAAGTCATTAGGAGTTGACGTCGTAGCATGTAGCGCTATGTTAGTCCCTACATTAGTTAAGAAATTACCGAAGGAATTACAGCTTGAATGGGCGCGTAAAACTATGAAGTCAGGCGCAACAAATGTAGAGCATTTCATTGAATTCATGAGAGAAGAAGTCGAAGTGAGAGAACGTATTTGTTACGTGGGAGATGTACCAAGTAAGGAGAATGAAGCTACAGGTTCAATTGCTAATGAGTCAAAAACTGGAGAAAGTAGAGCAAGTGCATCTACGTCTGCGTTGCACGTGGTTGCAAACAACAAATTAAGGAAGCCTCGGGTACGTAAATGTTTGATTTGTGGCAGCGACAAGCATTTGCTAGTTGATTGCGACATTAGATCGGTGGGTAAAAGAATGGAGAAATTAAAGCAACTGCGTAAATGTTTTAATTGTCTGTGGACTGGACACAATTCACGGTCATGCCCTATGCGTAAATCCGTCTGTAGAAATTGTCAAGGCTCTCATCATTCTGCACTTTGTCCAACACTGAAGGAGAACGTTGAGTCGCGGGAAGATAAGAAGGAAGACTACCCTCCAGCTCAAGCTATAGCAAATCACGTATTGAACTCTCACGATGATGTTGTTTTATTGAAATCAGCGGTTGTTTTGGTCGTGAGAAAAACATCAAGTGCGTGCCAGATTAATTCTAGATGGAGGAAGTCAGATGAGTTTTATCAGTAGTCGTCTGTCTAAATTAGTGGGAGCAGAGATGGTTGGAAGACAAAAGGTTGATATTAGTGTGTTTTCTCATGGTTCTGTTGGGCTCCGAGAATACAAGAAAGTGCGTGTTCGTCTATTTGATAATGACGGGATGAAAAGTATAGAAGTTGTTCTCTGTGAGTCTGATTCGGTATGCTCAACATACTCTCTTATTCCGACCGATAAAATTATAAGAGAAATGGAGAAACGTGGATTGAAATTAGCTGATCCTGGTGCTAGCGCAGTGTGTGATTTAGACGGTATCGACATTTTAATTGGAGGAGATTTGTATTGGACTGTTGGGACCGGCAATAATGTTCGTTTGACGGATCGTCTCGCAGCCGTTGAAACAATCTTTGGGTGGCACGTTCATGGACCCGAAGATGGAAACTCATCTACAGTGGACTGTCTCCATTTGAATACATTCAATGTATGCATCAATAACACTGATTGTGGCGACGCAGACAGTGAACTTGCAAAAAAGGTAGAAAAGTTTTGGCGCCTTGAAAGTTTAGGTATTGCCGAAGATGAAACGATCGTAAAGAACGCTGATGATGTCGAGCAAACAGCATACAACACGATACGTCAAGTTGGGGACAGTTATCAAGTGCAACTTCCATGGAATGAACGTAAATTTGAATTGCGGTCAAATAAAGCTGAAGCTCTCAGAAGATTTTATATCCTTGTGCGACGATTTAGTGAGGACAAGGATAGGATATCATTGTATCATAAGACAATGATGGAGTATTTGTGTAATGAACATGCAGAAGTAGTGATGGAACCAGAAAAATGTAATGAAATTGAGTATTATATTCCACATCAGGCCGTTTTCCGTCATAACCATGACACAACGAGATTACGGATTGTATTTGATGTCTCCTCCGGAAGACCATCATTGAACGACTGCCTCCACTCCGGGCCTCACTTAAACCCGGATGTGATGGACTTGCTTTTACGATTTCGACAACATCCTGTGGCATTAACGTCAGACGTGGAAAAGGCTTTTCTCCAAGTAGAGATAGATCCGAATGATCGAGATGCAGTTCGATTTTTATGGTTGCCAAAGGACTGGAAGTTTGGGGATCCCGTGGTTCCTACAACATATCGAATGAAAAGAGTTTTGTTTGGATTAAACTGTGGACCGTTTCTGCTGGCAGTGGTAGTGCGTCTTCATTTGCGTCTAGTGGAATCGGTGGAACCGGAATTCGTTATGTCAATTATTCAAAATATGTATGTAGATGATTTAGTGCGATCCGTTCCTTCCAGTTTTGAAGGTTGGTGTATTTTCTTTGAGGGTAAACTCCTGTTAAGAGAAGCAGGATTTAATCTGCGAAAATGGGCCACAAATGATGAGAGATTGCGTAAAGCTATCGTCGAAGAAGAATGCGGTAAGGAGGAATTTATCAAAGTTTTAGGGATGAAGTGGCATCAGTATGAAGATACTCTTCACTTCGATGTTACAGGACTGAGGGACTTTATAAGCGAGAAACAACCCACGAAACGAATTGTTCTTAGTGCGATGGCAAGAATTTTTGATCCTCTGGGCATTGTTGCACCGTTTACTGTCAGATTAAAGGTCTTGTTCCAAAAACTGTGGAAAATTAACTATGCGTGGGATGAAGAATTGAAACCTTCATTAAAAAATGATTGGAATCAGTGGGTGCTGGAGTTACCGGACTTGCAAACGTTAAGTGTTCCGAGATGTTTCTCCCTAAGAAGTGAGGGTGACTTTAGCCGTAAGTTTCATGCATTTTGTGACGCCCGTGAACCGGTGTACGGTGCTGTGATATATATTGTGGAACAACGAGGCAACATAAAAACAAGTATGTTGGTGGCAAGTAAGAACCGTGTAGCCCCCATTAAATCACTTAGTATTCCAAGACTTGAACTCATGGCTGCCTTAATATGCGTCCGTCTAGTAGCAAGATTGAAAATTTATCTACGTCAATTCCTGTATCATACTGGACGGACTCAATGATTGTTTTACATTGGATTCGTGGAGAGGCCAGGAAATGGAAGACCTTCGTGACAAATAGAGTGAGAGAGATTCAGAACTCATGTGAAACATCAAAATGGGCTCACGTACGAACTGAAGACAATCCAGCGGATAAATTAACTCGTGGACTCTCAGCCAAAGCTTTAATCAGTGATGAATTCTGGTGGCATGAACCAAAGTGGTTGGTGACCGGCATTTATGACAACCTGGAAACTATGGATTATGACATCGTATATAAAAGCTATGACCGAGGCAAGGGAAACAGCTTTAGCTATTTATGTTGTGACGATGATTCCGGAAGTTATAGTGAACGTCGAATGTTTCAGTACGTGGAAAAAGGTTGTTCGAGTAATAGGTTGAATATTTCGTTTTTCCGCAGTGTGTCGTGCGCCAAACAACTTGCAATTACATGGAAATTTGTCAGTTCAAGAACTTGTTCGAGCAGAAACTACTTTATTAATCCATGAGCAAACACAGATGTTTCCAAGCGAATATAAAGCGTTATATGAAGGCCGATCAGTGGATAGAAATCACGAATATACAGATTTGATCCTCAATTAGCGAAGGATGGATTAATACGTCTGGGCGGAAGACTTCATTTCTCCATGTTAGAATTCGAAACCAAGCATCCAATTATTTTGAGTAGTCAAGCATGGACAACAAGGCTCATTATTCTTGAGGCTCATACAAGAGTCTTGAAGGACAGAATTTATGACTTTAACTTTACTAGTGACTTTACAGACTTATAAACTCTGGGTTATGACTGACCAATTGTTTTTACTGAAAGTATACACTTTCAGGGGGGAGTGTTGCAAACGTTGCTATTGTTTGTGCAAAAATTGTTATTGTTAGCTTTGAATTGTTAATATACGAGGCAACGAGACACGAGATGTCTCTGGTTGCAATTGTTGTTGATTTTCGTTGTAAGATAAGCTAGGGATAAAATTCATGTGTTCCTTTTTCTTAAACAGTTTAACTTTTTTTGCGTAGATTCAGTTATTTTTCCTTGACGCTAATATTCCCAAGAGCACTCTCCGAGGGATCTAGTTGATAAGATTCTTTAAATGGAGGAAGATTAGGGTCGACTACTAACCAAGTCGTTTTCTTGGATATTAGATTGAGAAATAAACCACTTATTTCTTTGCTGTAATGTGTGTAGGTAATCGCAGTGCCAAATGTGCCAAAATCATTGTGTAATTTTTTGTAATATTTGCCATCTTGTATGTGAATGGGAACAATCCTCAAGTGAAGGTTCAGGGATCGCGATTAAAGGACCACCCGTAAGAAAGTGACCTGGGGTCAATAAATCTCTCTCGTTAGGGTAAGAGGAAAGTACACAAAGAGGTCGAGAGTTGAGCAATGCCTCAATTTTTGTGAAGACAGTTGATAACTCTTCGAACGTTAGTACTCGTAACCCTACTACTCTCTTCAAGTGATACTTAACAGATTTAATACCACTTTAGTATATTCCTCCGAAGTGAGGAGAACCAGGAGGTTGAAAAAACCAAGTTATTCCCCGCTGAGTCAACCCAGACATTATATCTGCCTGGTTGTCGTTTACCATTTTGAATACATCATTCCAATGTCTGGCTGCTCCTACGAAGTTAGTTCCTCGGTCGGAGACTATCTGCTTACATAAACCACGGTGAGCAACAAATCTATCGAGTGCAGCAAAGAATGCATTAGTTGTCAAATCTGTTACTGTGTCGAGGTGAACAGCCTTAACGGATAGGCAAAGAAAAAAGACACAAGTAGCCCTTGTAAGTTCTAGCACCTCTTCTACGATTCTCCTTGACAAGGAGAGGACCACCGAAATCAACACCAACATTTAGGAAACATCTACCCTGCTCCAATCTGAAACAGGCAAATCCTCCATTATAGGCTCCAACGGCGAATGTTTTGTTTTAAAGCAAGTTATGCATCTGGCCAACCTGGAACGGATTAGGTTCCGAATCCCTAGAATCCAAAATTGTCTCTGTATTAGGGGCTGGAGGACACGTGGGCCGCAGTGTAGATACAGTTTATGGTAATGATCAACGATTAATACTGATAAGTGGGATTGTTTTGGTAAGAGCAATGGGTGAAGCATAGGAAATGAAAGTTTGGCATTTCGAATGCGTTCCTCCACTGGACGCATCTATGAAAACAGACCCCTTGCATCTATGAAAGGCGAGAGTTTTTGAATAGCCCGATTGCATGGTCGTTTATTTTGTATCGATGTAGCTGATCTTTAAAAACAGTTGTTGTACCAGTTTTACAATGAGAAGCATTGACCGTTCGAGCTCCATAGTAGACAACCCAGTTTTTGTTCTAAGATTAGCAGAATGCCTCAAATTGTCAACAAAACGCAAACACCAGGCCAGAACTCGCTGGAGACGAGATAATGATGAGAATCTCGGCATCAGTAATAGAAGAAAGTCTTCTGTTGATGATTCCGAGCACACGAGCATGTTTGATTTGTGATCAGAAAGATCGTCAAAAGTGAATGACGACGACGGCAGTTGCGACGGCCATTCATCTGCAGGGCGTCTTAGCCAGGCGGGCCCTGCCCACCATAACGGATGTGAGACGAACTCTGAGCACTTTACACCTCGACTGCTTCAATCTGCAGGGTTATCATTAGTAGAAATGTATTTCCAGCAATCCTGCTTTACATTGTCCGTAATTTCCACAACTCGATTAGCCACAAATGTTTTAAGTTTTAGTGGCGGCGTTCTTATCTACGCGAGAACCGTAGAACTATCAGTGAATGCAAGAACATTCTGATTTAAGTAAGGCTTAAGCATGATGCACATATAAATAAGAACACGAGACAATAAGACTGCCCCGCACAATTCAAGACGGTTGACTGTTAACGGTTTTAATGGAGCTACTCTCGATTTACCTATGACTAAGTGGGTAGATATATCAGTGGGTGTCATTACTCTAAGATAGACACAGCAACCATAACCCTTTGAAGAACCATCACAGAAACCAATTAGTTGCGTCTTCACCGCACCCAAAAGTAAGATCAATCTAGGCAAGCGGATCTGTTCCAATAAACTGGGTTCATTAGCCAATTCTGTCCACCTCTTAGCAACATTGGTAGGAATCTCTTCATCCCACGTCAATCCTAATTGCCATAGGTCTTGCAAAATAAGTTTAGCAGACAGAACTACAGGTGTAATCCAACCCAGTGGATCAAAAATACGCGCAATCTTTGACAAGATTGAACGCTTCGTAAGTCCCACATCGGCATGTGACACCTTATAGGTGAAGAAATCTCCGTTAGGTTCCCACTGCACACCTAAAATTTTCAGCATAACATTATCCTTCCCTTCCGAAATAGATCTAGGCATTTGGCAAATTTCTGAAGGCAACTGCTCTAGAAATCGAGGATCATTGCTACTCCACTTGCGAAGTTCAAACTGATCCAAAGCCAATAATTCAACTAGTTCGGATTTTAAATCTATTCCAGACTGCAGAGATTCAGCTCTAGTCAAGACATCGTCCATGTAGATATCAGTAAACAGTTCGTCGGCAGCTCGCTGGTGATTTACTCCCTCATCTGTAGCTAGATGATGCAGAGTCTGCAGAGCCAGATACAGTGAACTTCATACACCTTATGTCACAGTATTGAGTTCATATTCAACGAGGGGCGCTTCTGCTGATTCACGCCAAAGCACATGTTGAAAGGCCCTATCTTCAGGGCGGATCATTATTTGCCTGTACATCTTATCTTATGTGTCAGCGGTGAACACAATCTTATGCAAACGAAACTTTCTTACTAAATCAACAATGTTTGACTGAAGATTTGGACCTGTATACACTAGATCATTTAAAGAAACATCCATGTTTGTTTTACAGCTAGCTTCAAACACTACCCGCAATTTTGTTGTGGAACTGTCCGGTCGGATCACGCAGTGATGAGGTATAACATACCGATTATTTTGATTCTTTTCCAAGACAGGTTCCATGTGACCCCAAAGTTTCATATTCTCGCATAAACTTTACGTAGTCAGCCTTGAGTTGGCTATCTCGGTTGAGACGTTTTTCAAGATTGAGGAAACGAGTTAAACTCGTACCGTACGAATCACCTAAGCATGGCACTTCCTCTTTCAGTAAGAGCGGTACTACGTATCTACCATTTGGTTCACGGTAAGTATATTTTTGAAATAACTGTTTGGATAATTCGTCTTCGTCGCTTGCAACTTCAACCTTTGCTGGCTCTTCAATCTCCCAAAATCTCTTGACTGCATCCTCATGAGTACGTGTAGAAGCAAGAGCCGAAACTTCCTGTGTTGAACAGTGAGGCTCCAATTTACCAGTGATAACCCCACCAAATACACTGTGCATTGCAGTGGGAAGACCTGGACCGGGTGAAAGCCGTTGACCATCGTAAATCTCGTGGAACACTTCAGCTCCGATTAGCAGATCTATGTTAGAGGGTACATCGGCCAGTATCAAATGCTTGAAGTATTGATGCACGGACAGCGGCAGTTGCATAGTAGGCAATAATCCCGTAATTTTATTCATTACTATAGGTTGCAAGTCATAGCGTGGGCTTTCGGAAAAGCACGGCATCACAGAGCATGCAGTAATGCCCCTTATTGTCTTAAGATTATTTTGACCAAGACCAGTTACGGCAACATTACATCTTTGTTTCGACAGACCTAGACGCTGGATACATGATGTAGTAATAAACGAATCCTGAGCGCAACTATCTATAAGAGCTCGTACACGTAGAGGTTTACCTCGCGAGTCGATCACTCGCACCACGGCTGCACCAAAAAATACAAGAGCACGCTTGCTCTCCGCTGCCACTCCGCACACCTGAACACTTGTATTAGCAGGATTTTTAGAAGCGGTCTCAACAACACTTCCACTCTCACTCTGCATGGGATTTGAATGAAGGAGTGTGTTGTGACGTTCTCCGCATTTGTAACAATTTATCTTTGATGAACAGTCGGCGCTCACATGACCTACGCGCAAACAATTAGTACAAAGTCTCAGAGTTTTTACCAAGTCGCATCTGCGTGCGACGTCTAAGTCACGAAGCTTAAGACACTTATACTGTAAATACTGTGCGACATGTTATAGCATGGACATATCGATGCCTTCTCAGTACCTTTAGCCACTACAAACGATCTCTTCACATTCGATGTGCTTGATTTCTTGTTTGCAAGCCCGAATGCGCTCTTCGCGACAGTGGATCCGAATTTCTCAGTTTTAAGGACTCTGGGCTCCGCTATTTCTAGTACTTTCGCGTAATCCTGCAAAAATCTTATCAAATCCACGAAGGACGGGATACTGTGCTGGTCATGCTGTGCTTCGAAACGCTTACGTGTATCACTATCTAGCACACGGGTAGTGAGATAAAACAAAGCAAAATCTCCCAGGTCACCAATATCAAGTGCCTTTAAGGCATTTACACATTCACAAACTGTGTTGACCAATTTTCCTAACCCTTCAAGTGAAGACACTGTCATAGGCTGAAGTTTAACGATTCTATCCAAATAAGAAGTTGCGAGAATTCGGGGATTCTGATAGCGATCTGTTAAAGCTTTAAACACTATAGGATAGTTAGTAGCTGTCAACGGAATCCCCTTAACGATTGCTAAGGCAGGTCCTAAATCGCATGAAATCAAATAATGAAATCTTTCAATAGGCGATATCTTGCTATTTTGATGCACCAGAGACATGTAGGTATCATAAAACGTTTGCCAGTTTTGAATGTTGCCATCGAACTTAGGCAGGTCCAGCTTGGGAAGCCTGAGCCTTACATCTTTATCCTCTGTACCCATTGGCTGGGACATATCAGCGCCGCTATCAAGCTCTTCAGCTACACTAACAATTTCATAATACAATATAATTCATCGAATGTCGACAGCTGTTGATTCGATACCTGTTCTTTAGAATTTATTTTTAGAGATACTTCAGTTAACCTTTCGTGAACTTCACAGAATTCCGTTCTAATTTTCTCAAGATGTTTGTATCTAGCACGAAAACGTCCAACTGTCGACCTGTCATCCTGTACCTCCTTAGACAAATCATACAAAATCTGTAAGGATCTAAAAGCGTGCTCACGAAGTGAAACAAGCACCTTAAGCTGTGCATCTAACTCCGCCATAATTTTGATAGTTGAAAGGAAATAGAGATCAAAACAATAACAGCTGTCGCACAAAAAAAAGAAAAATATTCAATAGCTAATTAGACCGTAAATAAGCGAGAAATAAATTAAGCCTAAGGCATGGTTGAAAACGTATTCTAATGTCACTGAAGTTAGGGTCAAGAATTTCAAATGTCTGCCGCGATAGGCTATCTTCGACATAGTTGACTAATAACGAAATAGTAAGTAAGATTAGAACTGCATAGATAAGTCAAGGATTCAAGGAATCCATCATCGACGGACCACTAAATGAATGGAGCGGATTCTAATCCCACCTATTAAGCCAGAACAGCATTGATTCTTTATTTGCCCAAGTAATAGAAAGATATGATAATTTCTTGAATCGCTATACGCCTTAGTGTGTAAATTTAGATATCTTTCTTTTAGATCAATGTGTTAATAGATTCTACTATTGAAGAATAAGATGGCCTACTAGAAAAACAATTTGTACTAAAAGTATAAGGAGTAGCCATTGTTATTATATAATCTACATAATAACTATAGTCTGTCAGCAACTTCACGAACATTAGACAAAACAGTTTTAGAAGCTCTGGAGTCTTTACAATTACACACAATAATCCTGGCGTCAAGTTTAATTTCACTGCATTAACTCCAAACAATTTTTTAATTTCTTCTGTATTTAATTCTGCAAACCATCGTTTAATATTTAAATCGCTAATTTTTATTTCGGTGATAAGATAAAACCACTTCTCGATTTAAATTAGATACGTACATATCCAAGTTTTATCGTTTTTTTGGGAGGTGAGGGTTTGGAAATCGGTATCTTAACATGATTCCTTATCCCGGAATACAGTCCTCCATACACTGATGAATACAACAGTATAGCAAATTTCAAATCGTCAATAAGAAACAAGTAAATGAAAAATGTATGGAAACAAATATTAATAAACTTTTGAATTACCTTCAAACGTCCAATTGATATCTTCAGTTTCATTCCAACTGGGACTCTGGTTCCTTTCAGAGGATTAAAATATTTTAATTTGCTGTTTCTATCCAAATGATAAACCTATGATAAACCAAATGAAATTGTACAAGATAGTGTAAGATAAAGTTGTTTAATCTAATGAATCTACATTGACATCTTAATTTTATAGTGAGAATAAAATATTACGACAATATTACGACTTTAAACTTATGGAAGAAATAAGCGTAACTTAGGTAAATTATCACTAAATTTCAAAATAAAATAATAAATTAAAAAAAAAAAATTAACGTATGTATGCATAAATCAGAAGAAAAAATTTCGGCTGAACATATTTGTACAAGCAGGACATTGACAAATTAAATGCCGGGAGAAAACCCGTCGTTTTATGTAGTGATTTTTAACGTGTAAAAATCTCTTTTAATAGGTTTCTAGCCGAAATGATTTATTCATAAAATAACAAATTTAAGCAGAAAATAAAGAATTACAAGAATAATAATTGAGCGACTCAATCCAATAGATAAAACTGGTAATTTACCGATTGACCAATTATTGCTTTAAATAAAGATGGAAAATGGAATTAAAATGGTTTCAGATTTGACATTATTAAAATTCCAGCTAAGGATTTGTAATGAAATTATGAATTAAATATCCACAATTTAATCGTGTTAAGGCTACTGTATTATGATTTTTTATATAGGTACTTTGAAATATTCTTGAAACAATTTAATTTAAACGCCCACTTTGGACTTTTTAGATACCAGAAAATCGTTTAAACAACTATTTTCGCAAACTAAAAGAACAATCAAAATATTCGGGTTTTTTGTTTAATCGGATGAAAATGAAAGAATATTCTAAAAAAAGAATCAATTAATAAAAGTGGAATGATGAAACAAACTTCCATCATTTGACAATAGTGAAACCCTCCTGTTATTGACCTGAAACTACTGCTATTACCTTTTAAATATTTTTTTTCAAGTTTCGTTAGGCTTAATTACATTTGAAACTTACATAATTATTCATAATTTCTATTTTTTTTTTATTTCTGATTTCCTTGACTCTTTGTATCATGTTATTGTTTTAAGAATATTTAGGAATAGCTTGAGGCCTTTTTGTACTTTTAAAACAAATATTAAAAATAAGGAAACAAATTTTTCCCTTAAGACATGGCCTTAAGTTACTTCTAAGCTTAAGTCTATTACTAAAGCAATAAAGCAACTGTGTTAAGTAAATGTTGATAACCAAAGTCGAAATGTGCATTTCTGAATCGTCTTACCAGCTCTACAGCTCTATTAGCTCTATATACAATTATATTTCGTCAAATTGAAAAAGAGAATAATTTAAATTGATTGTTTTAAACTTCATTAAAATATTCTAATATCAAAATCAAAGTAACAAAGTTGAAAAAGATTTCTTACTCTTGTGAAAAAGTCTCCTATTGTTAAGTTGCCATCCTGTAAATCGAAAAGAAACAATACTGAAGTAGTAGGTCCAAAAATCTTCAATGATTCTACAAAATAAACATAACATATCAATAGAATTGTAAATTAAATAGCTGATAAATTTTCAGTTAAATAGGTTCTGATTTTAATTATATAATTTTCTTTATATGTTCTCGTTATTCTGTCGTTGAAATTGGCAGTTGTTCATAAGGAATGCAAATATGCTTGATTTTATGCGAATTTCTACGTAATATTCGATTTTAAGTATATGCTCAAAACCTGCAATGGAAAAACTTTGTTTGATAATAAATCTATTCTTTTATTGAAATCTGTATAGTTATTTGGAACCATAACGAGAATAACGAGAATAAATTCTAATTCAAATGGTTACTTAAAAGTGTAAAATCTAATAAAATAATAATTAAGCATAACTCTAAAACATATGTTCAAAATTAAGATTGAAAAATAATGCAAGGAAAAGAGAAAATTATGTTGATTTTCGTTTTTAGTTTTATTGATAATAAATTTTTTTTATAAGAAACAAGAAATAGATAATTAGTAGGTAAGATTCGCTGGTAAGCGAATAAGAATGAATTTCTTGTTTTTTAAATTTATTTTGTAAATGATAAAGCAATTATAATTGTTTTATTACTGCAATATATATTCATTTGATATTATTTTGTTTTCTTTCAATTTTATTTCTAATATTTTTTTTCATTCATTGATTTTTTTTTTGATTTATTAGAAATCCTTCACCACTTCATCCTGCATTGAAATTGAAGTACAGTAGAACCTCATTATAACGGACTAATAGGGGCTGTGCCGTGCTGGCGTGGTCGTGCGGTCTCGGCGGCGGCCAGCCGTGGCGGCCAATGCGCCAGTACCTGGGTTCGAATCCCGGCAGTGGCATGGCTGTTTCAATTTCCTTTCCTGTGTTGTGCAGCCTCTTCTTCACTTTCTCTTCGGTCTGACGTCATTCCTTAATGGCGTCCTGGGGAAGGCCACGGGAAACCACCCCAGTATCTTTCCCTTGAAATTCTAGGGAGTCTGCTAGGGGTTCGCCATCTTGGGAACACTAGCGCTCCCTGGAACACGGAGGCTTCGGATACGAAGCGCGCACTTCGGTGCGTACCGGCCATACATACGTAATAGGGGCTGAAGGTTGTCCGTTTTAATGAAAGTCCGGTTTATAACAAATAATTCTTAAAAGGGTGTAATGCAGCAGGTGTACATCAATGAAAGTACAATAATTGGCTAAGGAAAGTGTTTATTATATATCAAATAAAAAAGAGCCTTCAACTTAGTAGGCTGAATTGAAAAAGATGTGTAAGTATACCCTGCATTAATTTTTAGAACAAGAAGGTCCTGGTTCGTGTTGATTGCTTACATTCATTGGTTTGAAAAAATAATTTATTTTCTGCTGGGTTTGTTTGCTGCTTATTTCATCAGTTAATAACGGACGGAGGTAAGTGTTTATAATATGCAAACACATTTTCATTTGCCGATTGTTCAATATATTGAATAACAAAATTTAAATGGTCTTTCACTTCGCTCACCTTAATTGTTGGCTGAGTAGTGTCTCCTACCTCTTCTTCCTCGTCCTCCGAAGATTCTGCTTTTTCAGTCATGCAGCGCATCCATGTTTACGCAAAACAACACAACGATTGATGTTTAATCGCTTGCTTGGAAATGTAAAACTCGTCAGATTAAAATAAGCATCCTTTCCTTTCATCGAATTTGGCCAACTATGGACCAAGGAACTAGCCCAACCTTACAACGTCAGGGAGATGCTAGTGAAATTCAAGAATGGGTTCGAGATTCACATCCCGTCTAGAATTACCCTGAAATAGTAAGTCCCAGGGGAGAAACGGACGAAACACAGAAGAAGAAAGAAACAATCATGCCAATACCGGGATTCGAACTCAGGTTCCGACAGTACGGCCACACGTCAGACCGCCGTCTTAGACCGCTCGGCCATGCCGGAACGGCTAAGCATCCTTTATAATTACTACAATTTTTTT
This sequence comes from Thereuonema tuberculata, assembly GCA_023159025.1. NCBI lineage: Eukaryota > Metazoa > Arthropoda > Chilopoda > Scutigeromorpha > Scutigeridae > Thereuonema > Thereuonema tuberculata. The sequence goes on from JAFIDM010000002.1 coordinate 18,669,921, forward strand.
TAAAACTGTCCGTTATAATAGGGTCCGTTATAATGAGGTTCTATTGTATTGTATTGGACTTCAATCATAATTCCCTATATGAGGCAGAGTTATTATTTGTTATTCAGGTCAACCACAACCACTGAAAAAGAAAAAGCATTGCCAGAAAATAATTTAGTTTACTTACATTCTACTTCATTTTGATAAATTTCAGTAGGGTAAAAAGCGGTGACTTACTAAATTTTACAGCTGTACAGTGTCCAATCACTGCTCTTGTTTGGATTATTTCGATGTCACCTCCACAGTTTTCATCTTTCTTGCTTACGGAACACTAAAACAAAATTTGAAATTGTAATATATTGTATGAAAAGTAGAAAAATTTGAACAAGCAATAAGTTTACATAATAATTATCAAAAGTAATACATTTGAACATTAGAAAGAAGTAATAGTTATTAAGTTATTCACTAAGAAAATTATTATGTCACAATTGGTACCGTAAAGAATTAATAGTGTTATCTTTATGATTCTAGCATAACTCAATGCAAAGTTTCTCAAATTATTACAGTAATTAACAGTAATTTAATTGAGTTTAAATGCCCAGTTTTACTACTCATTTTTTGTTACTCATTTCTTGTTTCTGTCACATCTGCCGGATTTGATGAACTACGCAAACTTTCAATTAAACAATAATAATAATTTTATTAAAGTTAAAAATGTATTACTACTTTTAAAATCTCTCAGGTTTCTTTAACATAAAAAAAATGCAAAAGAAAAAAAAAATGATGCTAAATTTCAGTAATTATAAAACTGATTTATTAATTTTGAAAGGAATATTGCAAAAAAAATTGAAAATCGGGTACTTTAACTTTATTTAACATACTGTATAATGAAAAGAGAATGAAATCTGATCATCTCATTAATAATGTTCTTAACATTTAGCATTTTTTAAGGTAAAAAAAAACAATCAAAATAAATCGTGAAATATTCACGAAGCAAGGTGTTCCTATTCCCAATATTAACTTTCTTTGTGCTTATTTGTGATTTGTTTAACGTGTTAAAAATTCATTATCTTACCTTAATTTTAAACTTCATTTTATCTGGGAGAATTTTCCAATTATACCAAAGAGTATCCATAGTCATATTAAGCAAAGGAAGCAAATCACCATTAGCAGGAATATTGTTATATCGTTGTTTAACTAAATTCTTAACATATTCTCGATTGGGAAATTCATATGGACAAAAAAGTACAGAATCTAATAAAACGTCATTCTCTTCAATCATATCAAATGTTCCAACTGGATCTTCATATAAATATTCCTTGACACATTTAGAACACTGAAGAATACTGAAGCTAAGGCATACAAGGATTAAATTGAACCAAATGATCCTGCGAAGTTTCTTGTTTTTATTATTGACAATTTTTGAAATCCCTGGAATATTTGGTGCTTTGGTAGCTGTTTCTAAATGTGGAGGTTTTGTGACAAACGTGGCAATCATGTTCATTTATAAAGAGAGAAAACTGTATATTCAAATATATTTTTATACTAAATTTTATAATTTATATTTGTTGGAACCAATTTTATTAGATTTCTGCTTCTTGTTAGTTACATAAAATGATGAAAGAATACATTAACTGTGGCGAATGAATCTAAACTTAACTTCTGGTAACTCTATGAAAGATCAAGTTAGTACGTTCAATTATAATCGGAGAAGGATTGTCCATGTCAACTTTGATACGTAATATTCCTGTTGTCATCAAAATTTTTTCTTAAGTTTTATTACTGAAGTTTTTGTTGTAGTAACAGCTTTAATAGTAATACTGTTGTGATCTTGTAATAATAATAATGAAATTAGAGTCTTGTTCTTAAAATTACTTATATTTTTTGAAAAAAAGAAGATTCTATTTTCTCGACGAAAATTTCTTTTTCTCCTTTTTTTGTCTTGTTTTCTCCAAGTTGAAAAATCTGATGCAAAAACTGAATAGTAAAAAAAGAAAAAAAACTTTTAAAAACTTGTAAATAAATAAATAATTAAATGTATGAAATCTATAAATTTAATGTAATAAATGTAATTCATACTACAGAAAAAAAAGAATTTGTTAAACTTTTTATATTAATTACAGAAATATTTTATCTACTTACGTAAATTTTTTGCTTAAAATAAATATGAGCAATTGACTATGAGATATTTGTCTGAATGTGATGTGTATGGGATGTAGTTTCATGGAAACGATCCTCTTTTTTTGTTTTGTTGAAACTTATACAAACTTATACTGGCGAAACGTCCTTGTACCTCTGTCAGTAAACTACATTTAAAATGAATTGATGTGCCTGTTATGGATTCTAAACAAATGTATGCAATCCTCCATGGTTTCAGATGCATGGTTTCAGATGCGTCTCCAGGTCCGTGTGCTCATTTTCTGTAGCATTTGTGGCGTCACAGTTTTGAAGGCACCTCTGTTTGCGGACTTCCTGTTCAATGATTTCCCACAGAATTGTCTGGCATGGTGAAATCTGGGCTTTATGGTGGCAAAGGCAAAGTTGTCGGATCCCCGGCCAATCCACCTGTTTGGGAAAAGTTCATCAAGACCAATTGCACTCTCATGGCGAAGTGAGCTGGTGCTCACTCTTGTTGAAACCACACAGTATCAGCTATACCTTTCATAATGTGATCAGACAGCAACCATTCTTTAATCATACGCAGATAAATTGTCTGATTCATTGGGCCATTGAAGAAAAACGGTCCAAACAGATGCTCTTCTGTTATCCCCGTCCAAATCGTAATGTGCTTTGGATTTTGTTCTATTCCTGAAAGAAATGTGGAATTTTCTTTGAACAAAAAAAAATCGTTCCGATGTTTCGAACTTCGATAGATAGCACATTCATCACTAAACAGAACTCTATTTGTTGATCTTCTCTTGTTGGGAAATGCTGGGATTTCTTGTTGGGAAATCTTCACATGTTGGGAAGCAGGTTGCATTATCTTCTCGCCGTCTTAAATCGACATTTGATAGCTCATTCACTGACAATTTGATTCACTTTCAAATCCTTTCGCATGTGCTCCCTCTAATGGCTAACCGGGGAATATCCAATTAGAGAGTGCTCTTGCGAGTAAACTTCACGGGAGATCGCGAAATGGATTCATTCACAGCAGCACTTGTTTCCAAACGTGTAGATGGTCTTCCCATCCGATATGGATTCTTCACGGATTCTGACGTAAAAGTTCCGTTCCCATGCCAATAATGTTCTCTTGAATGGTGTCGCCTTCCAAATCGCAGCTGAGATTTCGTAATAATTTGTTAAAGTGTTTGCCCTGTATGTGATTTTCATGACTCGAAACTGCAGTCACTAAACGCTCTTCAATCCAGAATCTGCTTAAATCAGCCACACTTTCAGTTACTGCTTGCTTCTTTGATTATTGTCATTATTCAATTGCTCGCGTGTTTATCAATGTGCAGGTTTAAAATTGTTTCATTACTGCTTCGATTTCTCGCTGGTTGGCTTATTTCCAGAAAGAAAAGTGATGGACCAAACGCGATCTACTGATAGGGAAGGTCATTCAAAATAATTTTGATTCACTTCATGACGGTCCGGAAATTGACGGTTTGAAAGTTATTTCGGATTTTGTGTTTTGCCCCAAAATCACCCAATTCACAAAAACAATGTTAGAAAAAAAAGAAAAAGGAAGTTGGTGTTTTTTTCTGTTTTATCTAGTTCTTGTGGGATTCAAGTTTTTGACAAAACTATTTTCACAAAATTTGCTGTTATGTAGCAAATGCAATAAATGATTTACCGAAAACTTGACTCGATTTTCAACTGATTCTCACCCAAAAAAAATGTAATTCGGAAAAGTTCCATCTATCAGAAACTTACCCCTTTTTTCTCCTTTCATCGCTCATTTGATCTTAACCAAATGTCAACTCAGTAATCTTTCCACAAATTTTGAGCACTTGCTACGAAAAATTAATAAAATAACTGATTTTATTTAATTCTGTTTCATTTCCAAGAGAATTAGAACCCTGATTCAATATTAGGAAATATATATTTTCTCGAAAACATAATCTCTTTCAGAAAAAAAACTTAATTTACGAAATAACTAGCAAACAATACCACATATTTTATATCGTTAGAATCTACATAAAATGCGCACGTTTTCTGATAAGAGAGGGCTTTTCTTTATTGAATTGTTTTTTTTTTTTTGTTGAGCGTCAGTTGAAAGTCAAGTAAAGTTTTCAGTGAAGGGAAAACTATTCAGAAAATCATTTATGGCATTTGCTACACGATTGCAAATTACATGAATGGTTTTTTTGGAAACGTATATCCTACAGACACTAGATAATATAGGAAAAAAAAACCACCAACTTTCTTTTTTTTTGTAACATTGTTTGTAGGCGAACTGGATGATTTTGGGAAAAATCGCAAAAAATATATATACACATATATACGACATTCCCCATAAAAATCCAGAGGTATCTAGAGGTATACAAACTTTTCAGCCAATATGTATAGGAAATGAAATCATTACAATTCCAGAGCAGTCCTACCATTTACTCAGATAAGCCCACTAATGGAACAAGTCAATAAGTTGTGGCTGATGGCCTATACCCTCCTCGATCCACTGGCGCCAACATCGTCTGATTACATCGTCATTCCGTCTCAAATGTCGGACGATAATGTGATTTGAACAACAACCCTCATTCAGCATAGTGCAGAGTGCACGGATCCGATGTCGAAGCATTCTCACCATCCGTTGAGGTTAATGCAATCTCAATCTGCTGTCACAACTGTCAATGCGGGATTTGCTCTTCAGTATAACATCGCCAATACTCGGGTCCCGTGCTCTGCGGTGGGCCATTTTTTAGTCATTGGCTGTGATTACCTAAACATTTGCATAGTCATTCCTGAGGTATTTGGCTTTACTTTCAATATTAATCATAATATTTATTCAATATTAGTTGTTACTTTCAATAATAATCCTAAGAGAACGATCGACAACGCTGAACTTTGATAGATACTTGAATACGTCGTGTATTCTTTTCCACACAAGCCTTCACTTCACTTGCTGACTAACGATACCTACCGCGTTCTTCATTTTTCAGACAATCATCACTGGCCTCAAACTGGATATTACTAGACACTGCGAGTATTGAGATTAAAGGCATAAACAACAGAATTTCTATTCAAGTAATCATAAACTCAGATGTAACTGTTAAATTTATAATAAAAAAACAACAACTCAAGAACGGAAAAAAATAGTACTTAATGTTAAACCTTTCAGTGCAGTTCAGATTTGGAAATGATTTAAAATTTGAGACAGATGAAATTTGTTTTTTTCCTTCCTTTTATCGAATTTGGCCAGCTAGGGACCACGGAACTAGCTCAACCTGACAACATCAAACAGCCATGCCATCACCGGGATTCGAACCCGGGTGCTGGCATATCGGCCAGAACGGCAGCCCGCCGGCTAAACCGCACGGCCACGCCAGCACGGCTTTGTTTTTTTATTATTATTTCATTAAAAATATCAATTTGTAAAGTATTTTAGTTGGAAACAAATTGTATTGGAAAACGTAATATTTCGTGCATTTTGTTCATAACTCTCTTCCTGAAATGCAGTAATTGAAATTATAAATTAAATTTAAAATGGAATGGAACGCATGCGTCAGGTCAGTGAGGACGTGCAGAACTTAGCTCCACTGATTTTTCATTGAATATATAATTTCAACCACAAATTGTAATCAATATTTCGACTACATTGACAGTTTAATAACCAACATTAAAATGAGTGAGTACTCTAAACTGAAAATGAAATGAATAATTTGTAATAAGTTATTTAAATTAGAAGAACTGAGATGTTTAGCTTGTTCCGCTGAGTAGCACGTGGATTGTGCCACAGAAAGTGATTTATCCAACAATGAAAATCAAAAAGAAAACAATGGAAGTGTGCTAAATGCAAAAGAAAAACTTTAGAAAACCGAAGAATAGAAATGATTTCAACTTAGAAGAAAAAAAATTACAAAATTATATTCAACAAACACCTGCTTCCTCTATAACCAAAATAGATTCATCCAATAAATATTACATCAGGTTTTTAAATCAAACAATTTTGAATGAAATTACAGAAATCTGAAAATCAATTGATTTTGTAAGTAAACACTATGAAGATATTTTAAGTAAATTACAAAATTACAAATAAAACCAAAAGAGTAAAATGGAAAATATAAAAGTAATTGAAATTGATAAAAGCCATCAAAATGAAAAAAATACTGAAATTAGAAGAAACAGTTCAAAAATTAGAATTACAACAAAGGAAAAACAACATTGAAATTATTTGAATAGAAGAAAAAGAAAATTTAAATGAATTTGTACAAATAATTGCAGAAGGACTTAACATTCAAAACCCCTCAGATAAAATAGATGTTGTCCATAGATATGATAAATCAAATAACAACAAATATAAACCAATTGTCGTTAAATTTATCATAGGAAAGATAGAAACAACTGGTTTACTCAATGTAAATAAAACAAAAATTTAACAAATATAAAAATCTTCAATAATAATGATAAGGATAGACTATACATATAAATGAAAATTTAACCCAAAGTTTAAAAAATTTGTTAGGAAAAACTAAAATGGAAGCTAAATCAAAGAAAGAATAACAAAATCCTATTAAGAAAAACTGAAAACTCAAGGATTATGAATAATAAATATGAAGGGGATTTTAGAAATAAATTATGATGGGTAATAGCAACCAAATAGAGTTAGATAAAATAAATATTATCGAGAACGTAGGAAAATGAAACGCAAAGTATTATAATAATAATAATATTTATTTTTAAATATTAGAAGTTTAAGATCGAACTTTCTATATCTTTTTATCTAATATTGACACAAAGAAATCTTATATAGACTTTATTTAACTAGTTTATTGTTTTAACTGAAAATGATAAAATTCTTATGTTGAATATAAATGGTTTAAATCTATATTAATTTTAAATTTATAAACTAATAAATAACTGAAGACATGGGGGGGGGGGGGCATTGTCTATTACAGAAAACAATATAATAAAACTAAGGAGAATGACAATCCCATTAATTATGAAAATATTATTTGTAAGATTAATAAAAATCCTATTATTTTTGAGATTTATTAATATATATAATATATAAACATCATCACACAAACACATTTTTTGGATAAAAAAATTAAAAAAAAAACCTAAAATATTAATAAAAAGGTAAATTTCATTATAATTGTTATTGGAGATACTAACATTGACATAAGTAAATATATTTTAAACCACACTACTAGTAGATTAGATTAGATAAATTGAAAGTGGGTGGCATAACTTTTGTACTATGACTGAAGATCTTTTGTATTATCCCACCGAAAAGCCGTTACACGCATTGTACTCTAAAAGAGTGTAAGCTGGTTCCTTCCATTCATAGCAGGGACAAAACCACCAAACCCGGAAAATATGGGCCTGCAGAAAGAGAAGCAGAGAAGGCGGCGAAGGACTGTTCACAAGGGGAATAGAATATACCCACGGACGACGACTTACACAGAGGACTTCACATACATTGAACATACACTGCTGTTTGTAAAAAATGCAACACCATGAAGGAATCATCAGAATGAAATGAAATTTGCACCAAATGTCAATTATAGGATGTTATGCAAAATAGTAAAGTTTCAGCGCCACCGCGCATGCGTGGCGTGCTTAGCGCCCTCTGAACTGATGCTGAAAGCATATAAATAGAGGACTGTAGCGGAAGGTTTACATTAGTTAATGATTATTTGTTAGTGGCGAACGTTTAGTGAGACCCAAGTATGCCTCCACGACGGAAGAAGGAGAAACTCCAACAACTTAAGGGGGGTTAACGGGGGAGATGCCGACCAACCACATCCCACATGTGCCAAATAGGCGAAATATCCGGCGAATAAGCAGGACAAGGAAGAAGTTGCATGTGTTGGGCTGAACAGAAATCTCGAACAGTCTTTGCAGTGTGTGGGTGTACATTATCCTGCTGAAAGATAGCTCCAGGGATGCCTTGAAGGAAGGAAACGACTTCGGACTGTAGCACTTCACGGACGTACCTGTTGCTATTGAGATTACCCTCAATTCGTAGCAAATTAGATCGTCCATGATACGAAATCGCACCCCAGACCATAACTCCGGATGTTCGGCCACTGTGTAGTTTGATAACGCACTCTGGAAGGCAGCCTTGACCGGCATACGTCTAACACGAATGCGGCCATCATGCTCCCACAAATTGAAGCGTGATTCATCTGAAAAGACAACTTGGTGCCAACCAGCTTGCCAGGCTCTGTGCTCATGAGCCCATTGTAGACGCAGTCGATGGTTTACCGTGAGGGGAATCCTGTATAAAGGCACCCTTGCACGCAGTCCACAGTTTAGCAAACGTCGACGATTTGACGAAGCCGACATTAATACACATGTAGCAGTAGACCAACGTGCTGCCAACTGCCTGGAGGAAACTGTACGGTCATTCAGCGCCATGCGGAGCAGGTGTCGATCGTCGCGTGCTGACGTCACCTTACGTCGTCTACTGCCAGTTTTTCGAGTTGTTCGGTGCTCGTCGGTCCACTGCTTCCAAACTCGCATCACTGTGGAACTGTGCAGCTGCACACGAGCTGCTATTGCGCGATAGGAAAATCCTCCTTCTCGAAGGCCGATAATCCTCCCCCGTTAACCCTCCGTAAGTTGTTGGAATTTCTCCTTTTTCCGTCGTGGAAGCATACTTGGGTCTTACTAAGCGTTCGCCACTAACAAATAATCGTTAACTATTGTAATCGTTCCGCTACAGCCCTCTATTTATACGCTTTCAGCATCAGTTCAGAGGGCGCTGCGCAAGCCATGCATGCGCGGTGGCTCTGAAACTTTACTATTTTGCATAACATCCATTATTGACATTTGCTGCAAATTTCATTTAATTCTGATGATTCCTTCATGGTGTTGAATTTTTTACAAACAGCAGTATATATAATGTTAATTACAGCAATTCCCTAGGGAATTCTGCTGAAAAAACAGTGGCAAAGAAACTCCCTCACGCGTGCGACTGCAAGTACCACCATCGGAGCCGTGAGAAAGCTCCATAAGCCTGATTGCATTGTTCTGTAGACGACTGGGGTGGGTATCTGCCCCTGGCCTAGCCCGGGAGAGTAGCATTGAGCTACTCTTCTGCGCAACGGTGAAAATCGGACCGGGACCAGGGGAAAAATAGAGGAAAACATTCTGCCCATGAGAGGGCTATAACCATTTCTGCTGGAATCAAGACATCGCCCACCTATGGTGGGTTGCAGCCCAAGAGAGGGCTGTGACCAGTTCTGCCGAAATCAATAGATCACCCACCCATGGTGGGTTGTAGCAATTAACCACTTCTGCTAAAGCCAAACGAGGTTCCACTCGAGGTGGGTTTGGTCCCACACCGTTCAGAGTTGCTTCTAAGGTGCTCTCACACTCCAAATCTGAAAAACATATATTTGGGGTGAAGATCCCCTAGCCCGGAGGTGGCTCATTGAGGCATTCATTCGCAAAGTGGGTAAACTCGGATAGAACCTCGAGGAGTTCTGGCATCTCACAAGGCGCGGGTCGGCCATTAGTGAGCAGTGCTGTTTCCAATTTTGCACTGCCCCTCAATCGAACCTCACTCTCAAATGTCCATAGGACGTGTGCGACCGTTTTGTCTTCACTCGTCCCACAACGTTCGTAAGCCGGGCTCTCTCGGAATCCCTGCTTTGCTAGGTATGCGTTAAAGAAGCCATGCCCCGTCAGGAACTGGTTACGGCGAAATCGGAGAAGAGTGAGTCGGTTTGAACTTGCGGTACAAGCATATGCAGGGGAGTTCGTCCACCTATCATGCCATTAGTTCATACATTTCTGAAGGTGAAGGTAAATCACTTGGGCAAAGGGCCTTCACAGGTAACGGTCGGCAGAGCCGTTGCTTTTTTAGCAAGTTCATCAGCCGGAAAGAAGGACATACGGAGAGAAAGACTGAGAAAGGATGGTGTGAGAAATGCAGGGGAAACGGGAGAACCCCGGGAAAACCTGTCCAGCGCGGATCGCCACCATCAACGAAACCTACATGAGAACCGAACCCGGTACTCAGAGGTGAGAGGCCAATTTCTTAGCAACATTGCCAACTGCGCGGCCACACTACTAGTAAATATCTTCAAATATTTTATAATATACACAAACTTTATTTATAAAACTACTAGAAATATTACTACATAAACTTCTTCAACAAAGTCTTGCATCGATCGTGTTTTTTAATTTACATATGTTTTCAAATATTGTTAAATTGAACATTTCCGATCATTTCAGTAAATTACAGGAGATTAAAAACATAAATAATTATACTTCAAACAAAAAAATAAAATTACTAAAAGAAACTATTCCATCGATGATGAATATTCAATAATAGCATCATCTCCCTAATCTCTAAAATAAGTAATAACTATAATCTAAAGCCTAACAGCATAATTCTGAAACTCTATAAAGTAATATAAAAGGCAAAAAATAAGCATTACAAAGAAAAAAAATTTAAGAGTCATGGGAATGCTAAAAATTTCACATACAAGAAATCTTGGATGAATGTAGAAACCATAAAACATATAGAGGAAAAAAACATTTATGAAAAATATAAAGCCAACAAAATAATTATAAACTATGAAAGAGCATACAAAATAGAAAGAAATTGCTTAAAAATTATATTAAGAAAAAAATATCAGTATTATAGAAACTTAATAAAAAATGATAAAAATACTAATATTAATGTTTGAAACATACTCTGTAAACAAATTAACTACAAAACAAATAACGAAAATATTGGGAGATTAAAACTCCCAGAAAGTTATGATATAGAAATAATATTTAGAGAAATAAAAAAACTTCTGTCAATTACATAAAGACAGGAAAAATTCAAACAAAAATAATAACCTATATTTTGAAATTTCTGCTTTGAATAATTCCATAGCATTGATATTATCTAATCATTAGGATATACTAAACATTATAAATAAGCAAAAAATAAATTTTACTTCTGGAAATGATCTCATTTCTATTATGGGGCCAAAAACGTAATGGTATTATCTCTAGATTTATTGCAGAATTATTAAACAAGATAATTAATGCTTTTAGACAATGTCAAAAGCACTGTCAAAAGCGGTCCCGAAATATGCATAATTTCTTAAACAAACTTTTATTAAAAAAAACTTTATCGGAAGCGACCACTTTTGACCCCTAACTTCCGGTCAGAGAGTGGTCTAGAGGTCTGATGTTTTGGACGTGGTCACCTACTTTTTGATGCTGAACACAATAGTGAAGGTTTCGGTCACCTATGTTTTACAGGCAAGCTGTAATCTAGGGGCCGCTAACATTGCTTTTATGCTGTCTGGATGACACATTCTGTAGCTGCCAAATGGTTAGAGATATTCGAATGAAACCTTCACCATTCTGTTAAGCATCGAAAAGTAGGTGACCACATGTAAAAAAATCAGATATCTAAGACCATTCCCTGACCCCCCACCTCCCCCACGGCGTTGTTTTTCTTTTAAAAACGCCTTTAAAAGTAAGAAAACGCCTTTGGAGGTCAGGGAGTAGTCCTACAGATCTGAATTTTTGTACGTGGTCACCTACTTTTTGATGCTTAACAGAATGGTGAAGGTTTTATTGAAATATCTCTAACCGTTTGGCCGCTACAGAGTGTGACTTTCAGACAGGATAAAAGCATGAGCGGTCCCCTAGGGGTTTTACAGGGAAGCTGTAACTTAGGGGCCGCTAAAAACATTTATACCACAGGTGTTTATCCCAATCATGAGTAAGAACCAATATGCCTATCAACAAAACAATGATATTATTCTCAATATCTTTAAAATTAAAGTGCTTTAATTCAAAGTTGTTTTATTCAAAAGTGCTTTGAAATTATTAAAAAATTTAAATGGAGACATAACTGATTATTTACGTAAAGGAAAAGGGAAGTTATAAATTTAGCTTTTTTGATTTCAAAAAGGCTTTTGATGATATATATAAATAATATATTATTAAAAAAAATTAGTTTGATAGGCATAAGAGGAAACACTTACAATTTAATAAAAAATATCTAAAAAACAGAAACTTCGAAATGAAAACTAAAGATCATATCATCAAATTATATATCATAAAACAGTCCAATTTGGAACCTTCGCTGTTTAATCTTTTTATAAATTCCATTAATAACTGTATCGTTTTAATCAAAAATCTACATTTATGGTGATGATGTAATAATCATTGCAAATAATAAAATTCAGATAAGTGCTTTCAATTTTCTTCAAAATGATTAGAACAATATATGATAATGGCCAACTTATTAATAAAATAAATTAATTGCAATAAAAAACTAAGATCATGGCTCTTAAAAATAAAAATAAAACTTATACAGTTATTCTTTTCACTACATGATAAAAATTATATGAGGGGCGTTCAAAAAGAAACGAGCCGAGGTGTGGAATGGACAAACCGGCTACAGAAGGATAGTATCGTTGCATGTGTAACCAAGATTGGTTCTGACACGAGTGAGTGCAGAACTTCACAGCCCGCTGCTAGAGGATCACGGGTGCAATTCATTTGACTAAAAGCTAATATAAGCATGCGTCAGTCGTCCGTGTTGGTCTTCACCACAACGCACAAACACTTCACCGCATTACAGATGAAACGACCAGGGAAGCTAACCCAGGGGGGTCATTGTGCTCCACGACAATCCAAAGCCCCATACGGCCAACACAATCACGGCATTCTTGCAGAAATTCAAGTGGGAGGTTCTTCATCACCCTCCAAACAGTCCAGACCTCTCTCCCTGCGATTACGCTATTTTTGATCCCCGATGGGCAAACGATTCGCCTCGGACGACGTTGTCAAGCAGTTGGTGCGGAACTGGGTCACAATGCAACCTCATGAATTTTACAAGGCAATCATTCACCGCCTTGTGTCGCAGTGGGACAAGTGTCTCAACCGCCAGGGCCAATACTCCTGACATACTCCTGGTTTCTGTTTCTAGGCTTCCGGCTCGTTTCTTTTTGAATGCCCCTTATATTATAGTTAATAATAACTTAAAGAATTCTAATAGATTAAATACAAACATTTGTACTTGTGAAAAAATTTATCAATAGCTTCTTTCTCAACAGAAATACTTGAGAATATTGGAACCTACATTATAACTAAATAATAAAGAAGTTAAATATTTTTTATATATATTTTTACTAAATAAAACATTTATTTCCATTCAAACAATAATTTATTATTTTTAAATCCTATTAGTGAATTCTGTATTGGATTCTGAATTGGATTGTTGAATTTTTATAAATAAACAAAATTAATAATATAAATAAATTAGTAATAAAAATATTTAACAATGCATATATAATTTTTTAAATAAGTCATAACAACAAAGAATCAGGAAAGAATTTAAAATTTAATGATAAAAGAAAAATTTATACACAAAACTATACTATAAAATATTTTTGTTGTTAAAATAGACACAACTATGAAGATAGTTTAAATACAAAAAAAAAAATTGGCTAAAATTTTTTAACATTACGAAACTAAACAATAATTATGGATATAGATTACAAAATCAAATCAAGCACAAACTTTTCAGTCAACTCAACTGATACAAATATGATTATGGTAAACTGAAAAATATTAAAAGAACAATTAATATTTTTAGTGAATATTGATGTCTGGTGTAATTGATGGTTATTTTAACTTTAATTTTTGACTTAAATTTAATTTTTTATATTAAAACAATTATTATTATATATTAATCAATCAGCACCTTTCCACAGGTATACAGTTGATAAGTATACCTTACAGGGCTGACTAACACTTAAAAAAATATAAAAAATTAAGGCTATATAGTTATGAAATGTAATAAAACACACACATTTAAGAAGAACACAATGAAATTCCTTACCACTAATTTGTTGTTGGTTGGCTGATCTCTAACATTTCAATCACATCTAGAGAAAATAAAAGAAAGAAAATGAAAATGAACCATAAAGAAATATTTGACTTAGCTGTGAGTTAGCAAATGATAGATTTTACAAGGCAAGATAACACAAGCATAATACAAGGAAATGAAATTAGACAATGTGAGAATTTTTAAAAAGTTCTAACATGGAAGTGCCTAATGAGTTCTCTGTGTCTGAAATCCAATAGTTTTTGGAAAGGTTTCTCTTCATAGATGTGTAGAGGAAGTTCTGTGCCTTTGGATGGAGGACAGAGAAAGCATTATCGTGGTTCTGTACCCTCGAATACTTCTTTCCCTGCAGGGCCGCAATAGGATTTTGGAAGGGAAAGGGAGAAGATTTTTGACAGATTACGTACTTAACCTAACGAAACCAATCAAATTTGTCCTTCCGTGTGAATGCAGCTCTTTAAATTGGCCCCAGAATTCACCCTGGAAACGTTTTCTATACGATCTGGAAAAGTTCATTACATTCATTAGCAATGAGATTTTAAACATTTCCATATTTAGGCGAAAGGTATCTGCACATCCAATTGCGCTCTCACTGAATTTTTATGATTGTTTGTTTGTTTTTTTTTCCAACTATGCAATATTATTAATATTGTGGATTCATGCAATAAAACTAAGAAAAGAGAGCGACTATTATTATTATTAACCATTTTACGTGCGGGAATAATTTCATGAACTTAATTAGCATAATCACTCAATAATCGGTCTGTATTGTTTACAATAAACTGAAAATTTTATATTTTAGTGGCATGTGCTTTTTTATGGTAACTAATTTCACTGTTATAATTGCTTGTTTTTTATTGCCTATTTTGCTTGTGTCATCTTCTCCCATAAATCTAAGCTGCAGTGACTAAAATTAAGTATTGGTAAAGATAAACAAGGTTTTTAATAATAACATTTAGTATGAACTAGCCAATCGGTCACTTGTAGCTGCCACGCTATGGAATTCATGCAGCTGGCACACATTAGGACCCCTCATACGTCTGGAGACTTGTGACTGGTAGCCGCTACATCACCATCCTTGTGCAACATTTGCACCCGATGTGTGTACACCGCAGAAGGCCAGAGTCACCCAATTACGCCTGGAGAAGTTACGCTTCTGAGTTTGCCGTCGTGTCTTGGGCCGGCAACGAATGTATACGCCATCGAACATATGTGGGATGCACTTCAACGTGCCGTCACTGCCAGGAATCCACGACTACCGAACATTATGAAATTATGGACCTCTGCAGGATGCTTGATGTACGATGTGCGCTATCTCCACATTATTATCGAGCGCTTGATCAGTCCATGCCACGTGATGTTGCAGCTGTTATCCAAGTGCGATGAGAAGATATGGTATTAGATGGGTATTCCATTTTTTAAGCACTTCAGTTTAAATTGCTCTTAATTCTGAAACATGTTTCACTGTGATGTGCAATTAAAAACCCCGCCTACCAGTAGCTCTCACTCACATAACTAAGACTGAACAGATGTTCGTTATTCGTCGTCAAGATAAACGTTGTCGGACATAAATAATATATTTTGGAGAATGGGCTTAAGTATGAATATAAGAGCATTTTTTTTAATCCGGATAATTTATGACGTTAAAAAAAAATCCCCCCTCAGAAAAAAAACAAATAAACTTACAACCATTGTGCTTTATTTACATTGATTCACTTGTTCTCTGATTATCGGGAGAAAATATTAGATTATTTTAAGATCAATTAAGGAAAAATAATAAAATGAATGTTTCAAGGTGCAATAATATAGTATATTAACTTATTGTAAAACATTATCTTTCCATTAAAAATCCGTTCTGTAATTTTTTATATTTTTCTATTTTAATAAGATTTTTTTAATTTAATTTTAGGCTGCAATATGAATGTGGAAGTATGAATCTAATCTGCTGTTATCTTCAGAATGATAATTATAATAAAAGAAATAACTGCATTTCTGTATTTAAATAAATATTTCTTGAAATAGATTTCTATTTAAATATCGTTCAATGAATACACTGAACTTGAAGAAACACCACCAACATCTTCCTGACCAATATTTCGTCTTTTTATTCCGAAAAGACTTCTTCAGAGTTATACATATTTATATATAAATAAAAATAAAAGCAAATGAAGAGAAAGGAACTTCCTCTCTTCATTTTAACATTAAAACAATATTGAACTATCATCAAATCAACAATATATATATACAACCTCACTTAAAACAATAAGTAACAAAAAGTAACAAAGTGTTCCAAAAATTTTACATAAAACAATACTATTAAATAATGAAACTGAATTCATTTTAAATCCAAAATGTTTCTAAAAAAGCCTAAGGATATTTTTAAGTGAGGTTGTATGCATATTGTTGATTTAATGATACTTCAATATTGTTTTAATGTTAAAATGAAGAGAAGAAGTTCTTTTCTTCATTTGCTTTTATTTTTATTTTTATTTTTATTTATATATAAACATGTACAACCCTGAAGAAGTCTTTTCGGAATAAAAAGACGCAATATTGGTCATGAAGATGTTGGTAGTGTTTCTTCAAGTTCAGTATATTATTATGATATATGAAAGACAAAAGATATCGTTCAATGAAGTTTAAGGACAATACAGTTGCTTCATAAATTTGTTATTTGTTATAAAGTGTTGTCAAGAAACGCCGTTTGTTATTTAAAATCTACTATTATTGTCTTTCAGACATTTTATTTTACATTTTATTTCTTCTCTATTTTTCGGAATTTTGTATTTGGGATGATTGTATATATGTATATAATTATATATTTTGCGGAAACCATGGTATTTTTTCTGTAAACATATATTCTTTTGTATTTAAGACAAATTATACTGTATATTCAGCATCGACCACCATTCAAAGAAAACACGTCTCAGAATGTTTGCTGATTGATCTGAGACGACATCTCATTGACGAAAAAAAGATTATTCTACAGATATAGTCGAGAAAGACTTTGAAATCCTTTTTTTTCTCAATATGTACGGGTGAGAGTCTTCTTCGCGTTTGTTGTAGGCATGACGTCACTAACAGTTTCATGTGTTATCTTCTGGAGGGGTCTCTGATTGGCTAAGATATCCATGCGTAAGGCTGTATGTAAATACAACCCACGAAACTATTTGACTCAGAAATCGACTTGGGTTATGAACAGAGAGGACGGTAGATTTTAGTCAGGAAAGATATTACTTACAATGATGTTTTCCTTTCGATGTTCTTCGACCACCCTTATCTGTCACCAAATGTACTCACTTCCATTCGACGTAATCGTTATCCCAGACTCTGGATACCTGACTCGAATATCACAAGAGTGCATCTGGTGATTCAAGAACAATGTCGGACTCCGTATACCTGAGTCTAAGCGCAAAGAGCGAGTATCCAATACATCGAATACTAGAAAGGATTTAAAATACTTGATCTACTAGTGGGAAATCTATGTTTTGTTAATGAAAGTGAAAATTTAGAATTAACCGAGTGAGAACAATGTGACACTGAAAGAACCAAAAGAACATTCAGTTTCAACGGAGTTGACCTTTAGAATGAGGTGTCTCAACCCTGAATTCCACGTGTTCAGTGTTTTCTCTTCCCATGGAACAATCAGACCAATCCGAAAATATTGAGATAAACTGTAAGTAACCTTATTTTCTTTTTATGAAGCTGATTTTAACTTTCAGCAAGGATACCACGAAACTTTATTATCGGTTATTATTTTACAACATACAGGACATTGAAGATGCCTCCATGCAAAAAAAAAAAACAATCTAGATTTGTTAGCATGTAATCTAAACTTATGGCTTGAGAAGTTGAAAGATTAATTTTGTAGTGAAGTTTTATATTACTTTCTTTTCATTTGAACTATCTAGCTTTGATTTTTAAAATACTATTCTGTTAGATGTATTATTATTATACCAATTTACTGCTTATTTGTTTGTTGGCCGGCTGCCAATTGAAACCCACTGCATGAGTCATATCTCTTAAGTGTCATTAATTTCTTTGACGATGCTTATGCAACTTTTTAAGTACTTCTAATATTTATGTCCCTTTAGAAGAAATTGTGAAAAAGATATTTTAACTTTTCTAAAACTTGCTTAAGTATGGAATAGACTATCAGCAAGCAATACTTGGCAAGATTCTTTCTCCTTTAAATTGAACCTATTACTTATTATAAGTGTAGGGTTTATCTTTGCTATACTATAATAAGTAAATTTAGCGTAAATACATTTTATTTAATCTTTATTAGTGTATGTGTGATTCTTTTAATTTGTTTATTGATGGAGAATGGGGTTGCAGTTTCCCCGGGTCCAGCAGCTTCGCCCCCTCAGACCTATTGAGAAGTTAGAGCTTCCCTAAAACTCTATTGTTACCGATTAAACTAGTATTTAATTCAGATGGAGTGTTCGACTCTTATCCTCTACGATGGTTTGTCTATTATTTTAATAATTATTAGATGAATCCGTTATAAACCGTGACAAAAATGGTTTCGATCCCACTGAAAACGGACAATACATTTTTTAAAAATAAAATTATCATTGAAAGGCTTAGTTTATTGTTGCTGCTATCCACAAAACTAGAAAATGAAACATTTATGTAGATCTATCTTGATCGGTGGGCCGCGCAGTTGGCGTTGTTGCTATGACATCGGCCTCTCACCTCTGAATACCAAGGTTCGGTTCTCATGTGGGTTTCGTGATGGTGGACGATCCGCGCTGGGCAGGTTTTCTCGGGGCTCTCCCATTTTCCCTGCACTTCTCCCACCATACTTTCTCAGTCTTTCTCTCCCTCTGTCTTTATTTCCGTGGGATAGTACAATAGACCTTTGGTCGCAGTGCTTGGCTTCTCTGCCACCGACATTCACTACATACATTCATCTTGATCGGTGTACAATTTTGAGAATTTTAGTACATATATACTGGTGTTGAATTTATAATAGAATCCGTTATAAACAGTGAAATTATTTATCAACTTATTGTTATCAACTTATCGTTACTTGTCATAAACTTAACACTTCACGTTATTTCTTGGACATATGATATCATATTCGAAATATGATATTGCTACCGTGTTTTTGTGTCGAGCACAAACGGACGGTGGCAGGGTAACGGAATGCGACTGAACACGAAGGTTCTAAAATAACAGAGACTTTTATTTACTCGGTTAGGATAAAATACAGGTAATTGCGAATGAGAATAACGAGTCTTCGGTCCCCGTCTTCGGTCAGAGTTGTCTTCCTCCAAATGGGATGTAGTCTGCGTTGTCTTCCTCCAGTTGGCGGGACGTCCGAATAAGTCCATGGTAACTGTGCTTCCTTAGAGTGGTCACGGAAATCGATCCCCGTCGTCTTAGGCCTAACACCGAACCTCTTCGGAACTCTGCGGCGATGGGATGACTACTCACGGCAAGGGTTGACTTTTCCCGTTGCCTTCGGGTGATGACCGGGCCTCTTCGGAACACTGCGGCGAAGGGATTACTTCACACGGCAAGGGTTGACTTTTCCCGTTGCCGTCCAACATTACTGGAACCGCTTCGGTAATAACAGGCTTCACGGCTAAAGTCTTCTCTGTCCCGGTTGGGAATCCTGACAGGTCCTTTTCCAAATATACTACAGGATACTGTCTCTCGGTCGGGCGCCAAACGATGCTACCTTCTCCCGGTCGGGATTCTTCAGAGAGCTGCACGTCACGCAGTCGATTCAGCTTCTATCTTCGGTTAGGACGTTTCTTCTCCTGGGCACCTGCTCACGTCTGGATTTCGAACGTTCTCTCCCGAAAGAAAGCCTTGCTTCTGGGCTCCTTTCCAAAGTCGAATAGGAACGCTCCTCTTCAGATGAAGCCCCTCTTGCTGGGCCACTGCATGAAGTCCAAGTCGTTCCGCTCTGTTCTCCTTCCAATGGAGGTCCTCTGATTGGGCGGTTGTCCCTTGACGTTCCGCTCTGTTCTCCTCTCAACGGAGATCCTTTATCTGGGCTGCTGCCCGAAGTCGTTCTGCTACACGTTCCCCTAAGTGGAGTCCTTCCTACTGGGCGGACGCCCACCGACGATCTGCTACACGTTCCCCTTAGAGGAGTCCTTCCTACTGGGCTGCTGCCCGACGACGTTCTCATACACTCTGCTCCAACTGGAGACCTGTATGGGCTGCTGCCCCACGACCTTCTGATGTTCAGGCGCTCTACGCCTGGTTTTATAGGCGTTGATTGCCTCAAACGAGGCTCAGGACTGGTCGACTTGCTAGAGGTAAGCAAGGTTGGTCGAGTCGACTCTGCTAAACGGGGGTGATCCAAAACCGCAGGTAACAATATATGCTCCATTACTTCGAAATGTGCTTTTTTTGTCAAATATAAAAAAGCATTGAAAATTTTATCTTTACAGTAAATGAAAGTCGCTGATACATTTTAACTATTTTTATCAAAAAAATCACTTACAACATGGTTCTTAAAGAGAAAAGTGTATGCATCTAAGAACTTTAGATTATTCTAGAAAAGTTCTTGTATAAAAAAAAAATATTATGATGAAGTGGTCAACAAAATTTTTCCCTATCAAACCTATTCGAGAAAAATTAAAATTTTTATATTGCAACCACGATTTTCAATTAAAGGATACAGTTAGTTAAGTCCAGTCGAATTTAAGACAATTCTAAAATTCCCACTTTAATAATTTATTACTTTTTCAATTGCGCTTTCCTGGTGTCACTTTCAACACAAACTTTAAGTTGCAGCAGGTAAATTCAAGTTAGTAGTAACCACAGACAGAGCTTTTTTATAACAATGCGAGTTTTTATTATCAAATAAACTTCCAACTGCCGTAGCCTACTCATAAGTTTTTATGATATTCCAACTATACTCTAATAATCTGCGGCGTGAAAGATAACATTTGAATACATAACAGACGAATTTAAAGAAAATGTTAAGCAATTGTGTTTGTTTTTATAAATTCATCCGTACTCCAATAATCTGCTTTTATCATTCACAATTTTTCCTTCCACATGTGTTTCTATATTCTTATGTATTTCGATATGCTGTTTATCTAATTTGAAGTATTTTCCTGATTCGAATTTATTGAAATTTTAGTACTATAATCTAATGCTTATTCTGATTCATCCCATTGTTAATTAATAATTGTCCTAAATTTTGTGTAACACACTTACACGCTTACTTCTTTATCTAAAACGTTTATTAAAATCTTTGCTTTCAGATTTTTAAATTTCAGTAAAATTGCAAATTTTTATTGGAATATTTTTTTTTATTCCTGCTAGTCATGTTAGGAAATTCATGTTTTCTTTTTATGTTATTAGTTACAAATACAATTTCCTTTAATTTGATTTCTTGACACCCTGTAACATTTCAAAATTCATTCCTCAAAAAATTGACGAATGACATAGCTCAATTTTGTATTCAAAGTAGAAAATTAATTTTCTTTTCTTGGTGCTAAAAGAGAGCCAGTAAGAAATAATAATCAAAAATAGCAAACGATGCATCAACAGTTGTAGATAAGAAACTGGTGATTATAATTGAAATCACCACACCGAAAACAGAGAACAATTATATAATGAATAATTAGTAATCGTACATTTAAGATACTTTTTGACTTCAATTGAATTCACTTACATCTAGTTCAAAATTTTATGTTGAATGCTTATAAATTATTATTAATTTTATTTCAATAAATTCAAAGATGTTAAAATTTTTTGATATAGCATCGGATATTAAACCGACGGTTAATTGTTTCAATTTTCATGGTATACATGCTAGTTTTTGTTAAATATATCTGCTTTATTCTTTTCTTAAAACTAGCAAACCTGAGATCACGTGATCTTCGATGCTGAGATAATTTTCTCTCTAGCCTGTCACATTGAACGCTATTCTGACAAGCCAATAACACGCCTCGGAGACTATCTAGATGCGTTTGATCGTAAGCCAATTCGCTTCTGGTTGCTCCACATTTATAAAAATGAAAATGTAAGCATCCTCAATACAATACCTTATACGGTTTTTACACTTCAAATTCACCCTTTTGCAAATGAAATTCAACCTTTTTACAAATCGTATTAAAACGTAAAGAAAACGAATTTAACAACATATACGATAATTTTATATTATTATCTGCAGTATGCCATCGCGCGGACGGTTGTTGAAACAATGGTTGAAATTACTACACAATAATATAAACATACATCCTACATTCGTTTCTTTATGTTTTAATACAAATTGTAAAAAGGTTGAATTTCATTTGCAAAATGGTGAATTTCATTTGCAAAAGGTTGAAT
>JAFIDM010000002.1:18692194-18718168 GCA_023159025.1 Thereuonema tuberculata
AAGGTTGAATTTCATTTGCAAAATGGTGAATTTCATTTGCAAAATGGAGAATTTCATTTGCAAAAGGATGAATTCCATTTGCAAAAGGGTGAATTCCATTTGCACAAGGTTGAATTTCATTTGAACAAGGTTGAATTTCATTTGAACAAGGTTGAATGTCATTTGAAAAGGGTGAATTTGAAGTGTAAAAACTGTATTTGTCACCCTATTTTTCAATTCTGGTTGCGGTGGAAATAGGGGCAGAAAAAAAATCAACTTTCTTTTTTATACATAGATTGTTGCTTTTGTTCCATCCAAGGAAATTAAAACTACAGGTACTAATTTTTTTTTAATTTTTCTGATTTCATTGATCATTGATTGGTATTTTGCCTAATTACGTTTCTTTTAAGGTGTTAGTGTCATTTTAAGAATTTTTTTTTATTGTTTCTAAAATATGACTTTATATTCATTTTACAGGTAAAGATAAACAATAGTTTACATAAAAATATTGTTACTCACCTAGGACGTATTGCAAAGTAAATTTGAATGAATACAGATTTTGCAGAAAGAACTGTTATCGTGCTTCTTTATCATAGGCAATGCAGTAAAAGGATGGAAATATTGTGTTTCAAAGAAATTGTTTCATCGTAGTGGAAAACAAAATAGGGGAGGAGGTCGACCATCCATCAACTTTTAATTCTACCATCAGATTAAATTGTTTAAGGTGGGGTGATAAAGGATATATTTTAACAAAAAGAAATACTAGAAACATACCAAAGAAATCCTATTAAAATTGTTTTAATTGTTTAAAACTATAATTTTTTTAAACATTTTAAAAAAAATAGAAAAATATACAATACGAATAATTTAAAAAGGTTGCATGGACGGTTTCGGAGATAGCATATCCTCCATCATCTGCAAGAAGCAAGTAAAAATTATAGTTTTAAATACAAAAAAAAAATTAATAGGATATTTTTGGTGTGTTTATAGTATTTCTTTTTGATAAAATTCTATCATCAATAAATTAAGAATCCCGCCTATTGTAAATTATTACTCAAAGCACGTGGATGACTGGGAATATTGGGTTGCAGTGAAATTGTTTTATCATAGTGAATAGAAATTGAATCGGGGGAATGACCAGTCAAAAATTTTTATTATAAATAACATAAAAACTCTGCCTACCAATAGTTATGATCCTGAGGCCTTAAGCTTTTAATTTCAAGAATTTGCCAAAAAAAATAGAAAATAATAACTTGACATAATAATAATTTAGGTTTTTACGCTGAACAAACTGATTGGATTCTCAATTTAACATCTGTCAGCAACAGTGTAATGAGTAATGCCCAGTATCTGTACTTTAAATTATTATTTCAGTAAGGAAAGCAACAGCTTATCAACGGTCATTTTCCAAACCACTCCAGTTAATTTAGTTGGTCCATATGGTTTAACATTCCTTAAGAAAACATGATCTTAACAGTATTTAAATATAGATATGAATAATATGATTACTAGAGTAAATGCAAATATATAAACATTTTTATTTCCAAAGTAAGAATGGAATTCTTTATTAAAGACCCAAAAAGAGCTGCTCTCCGGATTGCCTGTGATAAAGAAGCACGTGAATGGATGGGAACTATTGCGTTTTAAAGGAATTTTTGCATCATAGTGAAAAAAAAATAATGGAGGAGGATGACCATCCATTAACTTTTCAATTGTATCATCAATAAAGCAGAAAGTTTGCCTATAATTAAATATTATTCAAAGTACGAGGATGAATGGGAATATTGTTACCGGTCGATTTGGCCACCCTGCCATCTAGTGAATCGACTCGCCCAACCTATCATCCCTGGAAGAAGTTGACCGTTCCGGGACTGAGAGCGAGGCAGCCTTTTGCTATTTATAGAGCTGCAGAGCCGTGTTTAAGCAGTTGGTTTGGGCGGCTTGCTGCCGCGAGGAGGGTCTCCACCCGCAGACAGCCGAATCCGTTTTAGTGGCAAGGAGCCGCGAAAGATACTCCCAAGCCGAGAGAAACTGAGTCTAGTCGGCAGCAAGGATCCAAGAAGGGTACCTTCAGCCAGAGAGGACAGCGGAGCTCAGTTTGGGGCCGGAGCTCAGAGAAGACGTAGCCGAAGATAGCGAGCGGCTTACGGCGACGAAGACTATCCTAGTTCGGGAGAAAGCAACACGTTTGCCGATCAACGGTTAAGCTGTGGTTTCCAGCCGCAGCATTAGGAAGACACAATAACGGGAGAAGAAATCCGTAGGCCGTTGTAAACGATCCAGGTACCGAAGAAGGCAGAGGCGATCGCATTGGAAGGCACAACGCCGGGAGAAGTCAACCTTCGGCCGTTGCAGACACTCCAATCGCTGCAGACAACAGGGACGTTCGCACGCCAGGGGGAACAATGACGAGAGAAGCCATCTCTAGCCGTTTCCAACGCAGGAGTTGCCGCCGGATCCGAAGCCCTGGGTACCACGAGGAGCCAGTACGTGAGGATACTGCAGCGAAGTTACGTTAAAGTCCCAGTGACACCCGTGGGATACGGGTTGAAGACGTTGCAGCTCACATGAACTTTAGTTTACGTTTGGACAATAAAGACTTTAGTTTAGTTTGATTAATAAAGATACACTTAGGTGAAGGATCTATCCCTATCCCCCTTGCCACCGGAGTACTGTGGACAGCAAATCCATTGCCCCAAACGCCGGTAGCAATATTGCGTTTCACATGAGATTGTTTTATAACAGTGAATAGATTGTTTTATAACAGAATAGAGAGGGCATGACCAGTCGTAAAAGTCTTAATTGTATCATAAATAAATTATGAACTCTCCCTGCCAGAAGTTATGACTCAAAGATAAGGACTAAAAATATGGATTGAAAAGAAACGTATTTCATTCGTTGTCTGACAGAAATGACATTGTAATATTGCAGTTAAATAGGAAGATAAGAAACATTTTGAACGTAATAAAGTTTGTGAATAGATATTCGGACTTACTTATAAAAAAAAACCGTAGTTATTCAGTATCTGAAATTTTGAGGATGAAGAATGGAGGACACATCGAACGTCCTCTGTGAATGACCTTTCATTTCCATAAATGCGAATTCGAACGAGCATCGAAAGCCAGAAGATACTGCAAGGCCGCCAGCTGGCAACATTTCCTCAGGTGAACTTTGTGAACTTGGAATTTCCTTCTCATGATTGCAATGAGTCATAGCCCTTCAGTCCAAGTTCGAGATCAATGCGCCTTATATTTATCAACTTATCTCGCTTCAAACACGTCACGTTATTTCTTGGACACCTGGCACGTTATATTCGAATTACCGTATTTACTCGCATAATTTCCCCTTTTTTTCATCAATATTTTGACAAAAAAAGGGTGGGTGGGGAAATTACGCGATTTTTTTCAATTTGAGGAAAAAAAATATGGTGAAAGTGTAAGGAAAACCATGTTAAATATTGATTTTTAAAGCAAGAAATGTAATTACCAACAATTTTATTAACACGCAACATTTAAAATATAAGAAATCACATCTCAACATTTGTTTTTTCTTCAAAGTACAGTTAAGCAATAGGCATGCACGGAAGTGTGTGTGCGACTGTGACGTAATTTCGTAACTCACGCAGCGCAGCCCGCCATCTTTATAGCTGCTCACTGCATGACGTCAGCATCAGCTGCCTGCTAATAGAGAACTTAACTTTATTCGCGAACTTCACGTTTTCACAAAACAATCGAAATTGTTGTACTGATTCAGAAGGAGTCTGCTCTTGTACTGACCGGGGTGGGGCTGGAATCTTCCCCTAAAGTAGCGTGGGATAGAGAAATGCGGAAGTAACGGTACATTGTCGCGTCGTCGTGAGTTGACCGCCAGTCAAGGTCATGTTGGAAACGCGTTGAAGTAGAGGTGGGGAAATTATGCGATAAAAATAAAAATTGAATTTTGTAATCCACAAAATCTGGGGTGGGGAAAATACGCGATGGGGGAAATTATGCGCGTAAATACGGTATGCTATACACTACATCACTTCGAAATGTTTTCTTTTGACAAATATAAGAAATAATTGAAACGTTTCTGATTTATAGTAAATGAAAGTCGCTGATATGAATCTACTGAATGAATTTAAAAAGAATTTTTTAGGTAGTTTGGCATTCTCAATGTATTTAAACTTATTCATGTAATCTATTGTATGTATTTAGAGAAAAGTCTAGAAGCCTTTGACCCTCTTTTGGCCTTCCAATAATAAAGTTTGTCCATTTCTGTGTTAGCTGTTTTTTATATTTTGGAGACCTTAAAAACATATTATCCTCAAATGATAACAAAGTAAGGCACAAAACTAAGAAAAAAGATTTCGCACCTGAGGTGTCACCGGGAAGAGACTGGGACTGCCGTTTCGTCCCCTATAGAACTCGTCAGCCAGCCAAACTCCACCGATTTGACAGACTCAAATGGTGTGAAAGGTTAAGCATCCCGGGTCTCACTCCCGATAGCGGCACCTCCCCCGAAAAACCCCTAACTAAAAATCAACAAAAAATATGAAAAAAGTTTATTCCTTGTCCTGCATTCTGCTAGGCACAAAAGAAATTTATTGAAAGTATTAAAGAAAGCATCAAAACCATGAATTATAAGTAAAAAGAAATTTATTTAGGTAAGTTAAATTTCTTTTTATTTTTAACATATTTTCCTGTTTCCTTAATTTGGGATGATTACTACATCATCAAAAACTAAAAGATATATAAACTTTCTATGATTCAGTTTTATTTTTTAAGAAAATTTATTGGTTCTGTAAATTATCTTACTGGTATAAAAATCATAAAAGATTTTTAAATATTTTTTTTTAATGTAAAGATATCGATATCTTAAAATACTAGGTATTCAAGAAATTACGTGAGACGTTACGGCGCTTCAAACACAAGTTGTTAAAAATTAGGCACAACGATCTCAAACATTGGATTGTAGGCTTATGGATCATGGAGAGTGTAATCATGAGAAGAAAGTTCATAGTTCACATATTAATCACAAGCCGAAATGTTGCGCTTCTATTGGATAAGCAAGTGAGGTCTCCTTGAAAAGGTAACCTTGCAATTACCCATGCACTAGTCTTGAACAAAAGCACAGCAAAGCTGTTAACACTTGTTAAACAGGCTTTTCTCGTTTAGCTTTATTATCAGTTCTATTCGAATGCCACTAGGGGACTACGTAATACAGAAGCATCAGAAAGGGTCGAAGACAACTACCGATAACAAATTTATCTGCACCGTCACTGGGTTCCCTAAGTAGCTTTATTGCGAAACCAAGTGTTTTCATTCTAGCAGCTGAATGGTGACGTAAACACAGCAGTCTTCAAGCAAGATGTTCCTCACACATCATGCTCTGCTAGGAATGCGATTTTAGAGTGCATTTCTAATGATCGTGTAATAAGCAAGCGCTATCCTCATGCATGACCTGCAAGATCTTCAGACATCAGTCCTAGTGACTTTTGGCTCTGGGATTATCTAAAGCATAGGGTCTCTTGAGGTAGGGTACAAACGCTATAAGAAAAACGCCATAATTCGTGAATGTGGGCGTCTGCACAGTGAATTGCTCTAACATTTTATACAGCACGGTATGCATCGAATACAAATGATCTCGAGGAAGGAGAAGACATTCAACATCGTTCATCTGAACAGCCTTTCATTTCCATAAATGCGAATTCGAACGAGCAACGAAAACCAGAAGATATTGCATGGCCTCCAGCAGTGCCGTATTCCCCAAGGTGAACTAAAGTTGGAATTTACTTCTCATTAATGCACTTCCAATGAGCCATAGGCCTTCAATTCAAAATTTCAGATCGATGCACCTAATATTTATCAACTTATCGCGCTTTAAACACCTCACATTATATATTGGGGCACCTGCTGTGTTATATTCGAAATATGCAATTAACTACGTTACTTCGAAATGTGCTCTTTTGACAAATATAAGAAAGCATCGAAAATTTTCTCATTTATAGTAAACGAAAGTCGCTGATACGTATTTTTATCAACAATACGTATTTTTATCAACAACAACAAAAAAAAAAAAACATACAGCATTGTTCTTAAAGAGAAAAGTGTATGCATCGAAGAACTTTTGATTATTCTAATAAGAGGTCAGCAAAATTTTTCCCTATCGAACCCTATTCGAACAAACTTAAAGGTTTTAAATAGCAACCATGATTTTCAATTAATGAATACAGTATGTTGGAAGTCCAGTCGAATCTAAGATAACTCTAATTGTATTTCTTTTTCACTTGCTCTTTCCAGGTGTCGCTTTTCAATGAAAACTTAAGTTGCAGCAGGTCGCGCGGTTGACGATGTCGCTAAGACACTGGGCCTTTCACCTCTGAGTCCCGGGTTCGGTTCTCATGAGGGTTTCGTTAATGGTGGCGATCCGCGCTGAACAGGTTTTCCCGGGGTTCTCCCATTTTCCCTGCATTTCTCACACCATCCTTTCTCAGTCTTTCTCTCCGTCTGTTCTTCTTTCCGTGGGATAGTACAAAAGATCTTTCACATCGACGTGCTCGGCAGTCATGCCATCCACTTTCAATTAATCTAATCTAAGTTGCAGCAAAGAAATTCAAGTTAGTAGTAACCACAGATACAGGTGTTCAATAACAATGATTTATTATCAAATAAACCAGTCACCTCCAACTGCCGTAGCCTTGTCATAAGTTTTTATGATAATTCAACTAAACTCCAATAATCTGCGGTGCGAAAATTAACGTGTATGAATACAGTTACGGATGAATTTAAAAAAACAAAACAAATAAGGAATTGTGTTTATTTTTATAAATTTGTCCGTACTCCAATAATCTGCTTTTATAATTCACATTTATTCCTTGCACATGTGTTTCTGTATCCATGTATATTTCAATATCCTGTATATCTAATTTGAAGTATTTTCCAGATTCGAATACATTATAATTTTAGTAATGAAATCATACGTTTATTCTTAATAACGTCATTCTAAATTAGTAATTGTCCCTAATTTTCCTAATTTAATTTTCTACTAATAAAGTAATAATCAAAAGTAGCAAACGATGCATCAACAGTTGCAGGTAAGAAACAGTTGATTATAATTGAAATCACCAGACCCAAAAAAGAGAAAAATTATATAAAGAATTAATAGTAATTGTACATTTAGGCTAGTTTTTGACTTCAATTGAAGCTACTTCCATCAAGTTCAAAATTTTATGTTGTATGCTTATAAATTATTATTATTTTTATTTCAAGAAATTGAAGAATGCAAAAATTTTTGGACATCCCAGCGCATGTAAAACCAATGTCTAATTACTCTATCAATTTTGAAGGTTAACATGCAAGTTTTTGTTAAGCATATCTGCTTTATTCTTTTTTAAGACTAGCAAACCTTCGATCACGTGATCTTGGATTCTGAGATAATTTTCTCACTAACCCGTGACAGTGAATGCTTTCGTCGCGATAGCGCTTCGGAGACTGTCTCGAGACGTTTGATCGTCACATGACTTCCGGTTGGCTCACATTTATAAAAATGAAAATGTAAGCATCCTCAATACTACACCTTACATTTGGCACCTTATTTTTATTTCTGGTTTTGGAGGAAATAGGGGTTTTTATTCCGTCCAAGGAAATTGAAACTACAGATATTATTTTTTCTTCAATTTTTCTCTGATTTGTTTGGTCAGTGATTGGTATTTTGCTTAATTATTTTGCTCTTAAGGCTTTAATGTCATTTTATTATTTTTTTTAGCCTTTGTAAAATATGACTTTTATATTCATTTTACTGGTAAAGATGTACAATATTTTTACCATAAAAATATTCTTACTTACTAAGGTCATATTGTAATCTTAAATTTGAATTAATACAGAACTTGGAGCTTAAAGGTACAGAAAGAACTTTTCTCGTGCTTCTTTATCATAGGTAATGCAGTAAATGCATGGGAATATTGTGTTTCAAAGAAATAGTTATATTATAGAGAAAAAAAGTGGGGGAGGAGGATGACCATCCATCAACTTTTTAATTACATTTATATCATCAATAAATTAAGAATTCCAACTATCACAAATTATTACTCAAAGAACGAGAATGAGTGGGATTATTGCGTTTCACATGAAAGTGTTTTATCACAATGAATAAAACAGAATCGAGTGAATGACCAGTCCAAAAATTATATTATAAATAAAATTGCGTTATGAATAAAATTGTATCATTAATAAAATAACAATTCTGCCTGCAAGTACGGTTTGCGCCAAAATATACAGTACTGAAACTCGCGCATCTCGAACACGTGGTTGCGTTTGTCGATGGGGTATAGCTCCAGCTGCAGGTGTTCGCAGTAGTGAAAAGGAAGTTGTGTTGTGCAGTTGTTGTTGGAAATGGGTCTCTCGACGGAGGAAAAAGTATTCATAGCTGAGCATTATTTCCGCTCATACGGAAGCGGTCGTGAAGGTGGAGCGAGTTCGAAAAAGGAGGAAGAAAAATTGCAAGTGGAGTTTAATAAGACGACACCAAGTAACACAGTTATGATGTCTATTGTTAAGCAATTTCGCCGTTCTGATAGTGTACAGTGTCAACGGAAGGGGAAGGTTTAGTGATCGAGCCATTTCTTCAGGATTTGTCTAGGTTCTGTCGTGCAAGGAACATTTAGATGAATAAACAGTGGTATCAACAGGACGGGGCGACCAGCCATACCACTCGAAAATCTCTAGCCATGCTGCAGGAAAACGTTCCAGGACGAACCATTTCACGTGGTACTGACTTCCCGCTCCCCCGATCTTACACCACCTGATGCCTACTTGTGGGTAATGTTAAAGGAGAGTATGTTAAACTGTGAAGATCCATCAAGAATTGTGCCTGCATTACGTGAGTAAATCATCTCCTTTTGCAGGAGTCTGCAGCAACCTTTGTTTCAGGATATGTTTGAGAATCTTCATGAAGAGATATGAACACTGTCTACATCGAGGCGGTGCACACTTTGAACACTTACATTACGCATACCGTGGTAAATCAGCACGCTAATAGTGTGTGTATGTATGTATGTAGAGTGTATGTTAATTTCTTTTGAAAAGAAATAAACTCACAGATGACAATAATATAATTTTGTTCATCTTTTCATTTCAGTACTGTATATTTTGGCGCATACTGTAGTTATGATCCTAAGATCTTAAGCTTTTAATTTCAAGAATTTGCAAAAAAAAAATGGAAAATATAAACTTTGTGTAATAATCATTTAGGGTTTTACGGTGTACAAACTGATTGGTTTCTCAATTTAACATAGGTCAGCAACAGTGTAATGAGGAATGCCCAGTATCTGTACTTTAAATTACTGTTTCAGTAAGGACAGCAACAACTAATAAACGATCATTTTTCCAGATCACACTAGTTAATTTATTTGGTGCATACGGTTTAACTTTCCTTAAAAAAAATAATGATCTTAACAGTATTTAAATATAGAGATGAGGCCTCTACAATATTTAATGCGTATGAGCGAAAGTTATTTTCGAGAAAAACTTATTCTATCTTTCGTTGTGCTGCCAATGGTTAAACATCATGCTTTTTCAATGAAAACTTCGTCCTTTACGGAATCTTATGAACCAAATAAAGTAACAGGAATGAAGTTACACTACGATGAAAAAGGAAAAAAAGGAATGTTGGAGAGTTTGTTATTGTTGTTAACTTCCGTCAAGTCGTCCTCGATTCCTGGTGACTCCATGAACTAATCTTCTCCAAAATGATCTTTCTTTAACAGCATTCCGGAGTTCTTGTAGAGACAATCCAGTGGCTTTATACCATCCATCCATCTTGTTCTTGGTCTTCCTTTCCTCCTTTTCCCATCTACTTTTACGAGCATCAATGACTTTTCCAATGAATTGTCAGCTCTCACCACGTGTCTAAACTATATTCGCTTTTCTTTAAGAATCAGGGCCTCTAAAGAGCAAACAGGATTCACTTTTTCCAAAACGGATTCGTTGATCCTGTCCATGGAATCCTCCAAATCTAGAGCTCAAAAGCGTCTATTTTTCTTCTTTCGTCTTTTCTCAGAGTCCAGCTTTCACATCCGTACATTACAACAGGGAAGACCAAAGCTTTTGTTGGCAAGTTACGCCTCTGTTATTGTAAGGGCGTCATATTGAGAATATTACTTACAATCGGAAAGAATTAGCTTACATAAAAATATTTCAAGGTAGGTAAGAAACTAAAATCAACATAGACAAAGTGGAATATCTGAAATTTCTATGGCAATCGTTAACGCCTTTTTCTGAGGATGATTTTTCAAAAGACGTAATAGCCTTGAATAGAAAAGAAGTTTTACAGAAGTAGAAAATGAACCATAGAGACCTAAGAAAAGCACAATACATAGCAGGTTCAGCAATGCTGCTCTTAAAATTTTAAGAATCCCTAAAATAAACTAGAAAAGATATCAGATAAAGAAATATCTAACTAAACCTACTGATCTATCAAGACATTTTAACGGTAATATTTCCTTTGAAGATGATATAGGTAAAACATTTGTTGTAATGTCTACCTAACAAAAAATTGATTTTTATACAGTTTGCTGTGCTGATCGAAATTTAATTTATTCTAGCTGACAGGAGTCTTTTTATTGATGTTTTTTTGAAACATCACCCGAGTTGTTAATATGTCCACTCAGAAAGAAGAATAATAAACCAACAAGAAACCTGAAGACTTATCCAAGCTAAACGGAAAGCTGTATCAAAAATAAAGAGTGAGAGCTGATATTGTGCTATTTGTTGTGAAGATAAAGTTGACAGAGTTTATATAAAGACTTGTTCATTTATCCAAAATGCTTTATGTAATGGAAACGTATAGAAAAGAAGATATCTTTTTCGGTTGTCATTTTCATTTTTCAATAACTTTAACTTTTGATTTTAAATTTTTTTTCTGTTTTATACTTAAAATAATTGATTCTTAAATTCTCAAAACGAATTTGTTTTTAGGTTGTTTTCGATAAACATTAATTCTTTTTCCATTAATTTCTATAATTTCTGTTATAAACTACATTTCCTGTTAGTTAATGTTTGAAAAGTTTCATTTAACGTTTTAAAATTAAATTATAATATGAGAAACTGATTCCTTCATTGTTTTTATCTACCTGAAGATTTAAGATCAAAAAGACATTTATCAAAATGAATGTACGTCGTAGCAATCACCCAGATATTTTTTTTTCATATGTGACAATTTCCAAAAATTTCATACACAAATAAACCTTGAAAACTGTATGTAGAAATCTAGACTTAAATCACCAAAGGAAAACTAACTTCCGATGATGAATCACACGATTATTACAGTAAATGCAAATATGTAGACATTTTCATCTCCAAAGTAAGAATGGAATCTTCTTATTTATTGCTATTCTATCGTAGAACAAAGGGATACAAGAATACATTTTGAGGTATTTTCTGACATAGCTACCCCACTGCAAAAAAGTGGCACCAATATCTTATAGCGACATCACAAAAGAATTTCCTTTCATACATGTAAATCAATAACATCTTTAAGAAGATTCAAGAGCTTGCAATGTTGCATCAAGTAATTGATAGTTAGCAGATACTTAATGACCATTCTGAAATACTGATTCCGGACTTTCCCAGAATTGGTGCAGTGGCAGAATTCTCCTATTTACCTGAACAAAGCTCTTTACGCTCAGCTTCATTTTGTTGGAAAACTACTCAACTTTCTGTATTTTATGTTGTTGTTGAGCCGGTTCGCACCGAAGTGCGAGCTTCGTAACCGAAGCGTCCGTGTTCCAGGGAGCGCTAGTGTTCCCAAGATGGCGAACCCCTAGCAGAATCCCTAGAATTTCAAGGGAAAGATCCTGGGGTGGTTTCCCGTGGCCTTCCCCAGGACGCCATTAAGGAATGACGTCAGACCGAAGAGAAAGTGAAGAAGAGGCTGGACAACACAGGAAAGGAAATTGAAACAGCCATGCCACTGCCGGGATTCGAACCCAGGTACAGGCGCACTGGCAGTAGACCGCCGCCGAGCTTAATGATTACAGTTCCTTACCGTATTTTATGTAACAGTAAGAAACTGTAATCATTAAGATATAAGCTGTATATGACTTAATCGCCTAATCTCTGATACTTTATAACAAAACCGAAACATTCACTAAAATAAAAAGATGATGGAAATACTGCAGAAATCTTTGTAATTTATACTCTGGACTGTGTTCCTTCTAAGGAAATTTAAATTGCAGGTACTATTTTTTTCTTAAACTTTTCTCTGATTTCATTGGTCAGTGATTCACATTTTGTTTAATTATATTTGTCTTAATATATTAATGCCATTTTATCCATTTTTTTATCTTTTCTAAAATATTACTTTTAAATTTATTGTCAAGGTAAAGATGTAGAATATTTTACAAAAAAATATTGTTACTTACCGAGGACATATTGTATTCTTAAATTTGAATGAATACAGAACTTGGAGCCTAAAGGCACAAAAGGAACTGTTCTCCCCTTTGCCACTAATAAAGAAGCACGGGAATCGATGGAAACTATTGCCTTTCAAAGGAATTGCTACATCGTAGTGAAAAAAAAAAAATGAGGGAGGAGGATGACAATCCATAAACTTTTCAATTGTATCATCTAAAAAGCAAGGAGTCCGCCTACCATTAATTATTACTGAAAGCACGACGATGAGTGGGAATATTGCGTTTCACATGAAATGGTTTTATCACAATAAATAAAAAGAGAATATTGGGGGAATGAGAAGTCGTAAACTATTTCATTGTATCATAAATAATTTAAGAACTCTGCCTGCCAGAAGTTACGACTCAAAGATAACGACTTAAAAAATATGGGTTAAAAAAAAACGTATTTCATTCGTGGTCTGACAGAAATGCCATTGTAATATTGAAGTTAGATAGGAAGATAAGAGACATTTTGGACGTAATAAATTTATGAATAGATATTTGGACTAACTAACGAAAAAGCATAGCGCTATTCAATATCTGAAATTTTACAGTTCTAATTTGACCAAATTTTATGGACATTCGCAAATTTTTGTTAAATTTAACTTTGATCAAGAGCTATAGCACAAATTTACCGACAAAGGAGCAATTCAACAGAGGAAAATACATTTCTTTGAAAATAAATAATTCTTATTAAATGATAACTGGAATACTTGAATATCTATCTTCATTTATTTTATTATTTTCATATTGTATCCTCTTTTTTTTCTTTTTAGTTACAACATAAAGCCGCAAGCTTTTAATTTCATGAATTTGAAAAAAAATGGAAAATAATAACTTGATATGGTAACCATCTAGGAATTCGGTGAGCTGATTGGTTCATTTTCCATGACATTTTAACATATGTCAGCAACAGTGAAGTCAGCAATGTCCAGTATCTTCACTTTAAATTACTATTTCAGTAGGGACATCAACAACTAATATAGGGTTCCTTTTCCAAACCACTATAATAAAGGTAGTTGGTCCACATTCCTTTAGAAAAATAAAGATCTTAACAATATGTAAATAAGATATGAGGCCTCTAGAATAGTAAAGGCGTATGAGCCAAAAGTTAGTTTGAAGAAAAACGCGTTATAATTTTTGTTTTGCTTCGTAAGTTAACCATCTCGGCTGTTTCAATGGAAATTTCGTCCTTTGCTGAGGCATATGAATCATATAAAATCACACAAATGAAAGCGGAAAATTCATAGTATATGATACGATAAAAAAGGAATAATTAATTACAACAGATAGTTGTAACCATCCCACAATCCTATGTGAGAGTGACAAAGCTTGAATAAGAAATGGAAATTCTCATTAAAAAGTTGACATCTGCACATTCTGACGCCCAGAATTAATTTATTTCAGTAAAAATATTGTTTATTTTCGAAAGATAATCTCCTCACTGTGATACTTAATTCATAATAACCATCGATTCAGTCGAAGCGATGGACAAATGGCGCTGGTGGTCAATGATAAGGTCGCCTATTGTTTCAATATCACTGACATCTACCGGCAAAAATGTTAACTACACTATTTTTTTTTACAGGTAATGACGCTTCAGGAATTTTATTACTGTAGATTTATGAGGAAACTGTTGTTAAAAATATATATAAGTGGACAAGGGGAGATAAAGAGTTAATATTGCATTCTCATCCAGTTCTGACCTATGCTTAAAGTTTCTAGTCTCTAGCTCATCGGGAAGTTAGTTTACAACCAATTACAAAATTTGTAACGAAGAAACAAACAAACAAACAGACAGACAAGAAAGCGAGTTAAGAATGATTTTTCTACAGAAACAATTGTCTTCAAGAGAAAACAATTTTACAGTAGTAGAAAATGAACCAGAGAGACCTAACAAAAACACAAAAGTAACAGGTTCAGCAATATTGTTCTGAAAATCTAAAAAAATCCCGAAGATAAACCAGAAAATATAACATGTAAGGAAATATCTCTCTTTATCTTTCGGGATATTTTAACGGTCCTGTATCCTTAACTAGTCATCACAAGCTGGAATATTCCCTCTAGTGAAGTATGCGAAGTATGAATTCAATTCTCATGTTTGCACTTCCAATGAGCCATATGCCTTCAATCCAAAGTTTGAGATCGATGCGCCTAATATTCATCAACTTATCACGATTCAAACACTTCATGTTATTTCTTGGACACCTGGTTTTTTATAGTCGAAATATGCTCTTTTGAGAAATATAAGATAGCTTTGAAAATTTTCTCATTTATAGTAAATGAAAGTCGTTGCTATATGTTCTCTATTTTTAGCAACCAAAAGAACATAAACAACATTGTCCTTAAAGAGAAAAGTGTATGCATCGAAGAACTTTTGATTATCAGAGAAAAGTTCTTGCATTTAAAAAAAAAGATTCTGATAAGAGGTCAGCCAAATTTTTCCCTATCGAACCCTATTAGAGCTAAATTAAAATTTTTATTTAGCAACCATGATTTTCAATTAAAGGATACAGTAAGTTGAAGACCATTTGAACCTAAGATTACTCTAAAATCCAACAGTCGGATCTTGACGATCTCGTTTTTTTGATTTCACGTAATTTACGCAAGAATAGCCACTATCCAAGTATTCTCACAAAATATCGAGAAACACTGCTATTCAATGCAACGCACGTAAAATAATATGCAAGTTGAAAAATATTTTCGGAGGGAATTAATTAATGGAGGACCTCTCATTCCTTTAGAAAGAGTTCAAGACAGAGTAGCTGAAGCTACACGTAGTTTACATATTTCGTACATTTCCCAATTCACGCAGTTATTTACTGGAAGCAACAGCTGAAAGAAAAAAAAACAAACCAGAATTTACCTTTAAAGGCCCTTTTCAGGGCCTCAAAATTAGATGGAAGAGCTGTCAAACATACTGATCGCCCACAAAAAAAAATGCTAAAATATTAGAAAAACGTTAATTTCAAAAATTTCCTACGTAAACAAAACAAAACAAAATACAAAAAAAAGATTATGTAATTAGATTTATATAAGACAATCTTTAAAATACAATATTACATTAACGAATTAATAATCAAAAAGGCACACGATTTCTCATTTATTTCATTTGCTAATCATAAAAATCAAAAACACGTAAAAAAAGCATGAATGTTTCATGTTTCATATTTATGTTTACATTTCATTGAAATATTTAAATGAATTATAGTACGGGGAAATGCATGAGACTTTTGCTATATTTTAATGCTATATTTTAATATACTTTTCATAAATTTAAAACAGTCAACAAACAGCAAGAAATTCATTAGGTAGCATTTTCCTAGTGACAGACATTCAAAGTACTAAATTCCTTGACACCTCCTGAAGAGGCTAACGACCAAATCTCGTGTTTTCCGTAATTCTCAAGCAAACGAAATCGTCAAGATCCGTCTGTTGGACTATAATTGAATTGCTTTTTCAATTGCGCTTCCGTGGTGTTGCTTTCAACAGAAAACTAAAGTTGCAGCAGATAAATTCAAGTTGGTAGTAACCACAGACAGCTTTTTAATAACGATGGGAGTTATTATTATCAAATAAACAGGTCACTTCCAACTGCCGCAGCCTACTCATAAATTTTTATGATAACCCATCTACACTCCAATAATCGGTGGCGTGAAATTTAACGTGTGTGAATACGGTAACGGACGAATTTTAAAAAATGTGAAGCAATTGTGCTTGCTTTATTGTTGTGTAAATGAGATCCAAAGGAGCAATTATCACAAAGGAATACTTAGCCAAAGGAATCCTGCATTTCATAACAATTGAAGACCAAGAGCAGAAGTTAAAGCATCTTGATTTCGAACCGATTGTTAATGCAACAAACGAAGAATCACGCACAGACGAGAGTGGAGTGATTGTTATGGGCGCAGCCATTGCGATGACATGATTTTTCGAATCGATGCCACGAATAGACGTTTTTGGAAAGGCCGCTTGCTCTCTTGATGTTAAGAGACCAACGATGGATATATCACATTTTATTTCGATAAAGGAAAAAAGGATTTGTACATCGAATAATTGTGATGAATTTATCAAAGTTTGAAATAGGAATTTCGATTTTCAAAAGCGAAAAGAACTAATCTTACTTTACGATATTTTTCAGGAGCTTTCACAGTCGCTAAGGTAACGCGACACATAAGTAGATTAGGTTTATTGATGGACGTTCCAAGCGGAGGAATTTTCAGGGATGAAAAATAATGTAAGTCATTTTATTTTCATGTTAATATTGCGGAACGATATTTTACAGGAATCTTGAAGACTATTCGTGAAGGCATTTAATGGCATTATAGATTAATCAAGTAATTAAAGAGAATTAAAGATAGATCCAAGTATCAAAGACATTTGATTAAAGATTAATCAAGTAATTTAAAAGGAATAAAAGTTAGTCCAAGTATTAAAGACATTTGATAAAAGATTAGTCAAGCAGATTAAGTTAAAGACTAAAGATTTATCAAGACCTCATAATTAATAAAGTCTAAGGAATTATCAAGAAGATAAAGAGTATTATTAATAAAGGATTAATCAAGATATTATGGGCTACATTTTAATGATTACTCTACATTAAACAAAGAGTAAAGACTTGTTAATCTAAAGTAAAGTTTCATAAAAGTATTAAGTGAATTCTTTGCCAAGGACTTTATGTTAAAAGTTAAGGATTTAGTTTGAAAGGTTAAAGTAAATCCAAGTCTTAAGAAGACGTTTAAAGAAAGAATATGTTAAAGGCTTGAATCCAAAGTAGAAGGATTTCGTGCAAATGAACTTTTGATAAAGCGAATGTTAACGGAAGGACTTTATAGTTAATATTCAGGTTATTATCATACGAGTGCTAATAAAGGATAAGGATTCCAGAAGAAGGATACTTTTATATTTGTAAAGGAACCAATTTTCCTCATGTGAATAAATTGTTGTTGTTTTGACATCATGCTTTAAATGTTTTATTTACTCTGCTAATAAAGTTACATACACAGGGGATGTAAGTTATTTCCTTCGAAGCAGTTTTAGGTATTCTGTTTTGAGAAGTTAAGTATTTAGGTTCATTCTATCAGGGCGCATCTAGGACTTATAAGAAGAAGAAGCAAGAAAGTTTTTTTTTTTTATATGTTCAGCAGAACCAGGTAAATAGGTAATGTTCAATCACCCTGATCAAAGACTGAGAAGTTCCTAAATCACGTCAAGGGTCGTTAAGTCAAAGTACCCAAAAACACATTTTTAAAATTCGTCCTTTCGCCAATAATCTGCTTTTATCATTCACAATTTTTCCTTCCACATGTGTTTCTGTATCCATGTGTATTTCAATATCCTGATTATCTAATTTGAAATATTTTCCTGATTCAAATACATTATAATTTTAGTAAAGAAATCAAACGCTTATCCTTATTTATGCCATTATTAATTATTAATTGTCATAAATTTTCTTATACACTTACTCATTTAAATGAAAAGTTTTGTAAAATCTTTGTTTTTCAGATTTTTTTAATTTCATGAAAATTACAAATTTTGATTGGAATATATTTTTTCTTTTATTCCTGCTAGTCATGTTAGGAGATTCATATTTTTTGTTGATTTTATTAGTTACAAATATAATTTCCTTTAATTTGATTTCTTGACACACTGTAACATTTCAAAATTCATTCTTCAAAAAATTGGCGAGCGACGTAGCTGAATTTTGTATTCAATGCAGGAAATTATTTTTTTTCTTGGCGCTAAAAGAGAGCCAGTAAGAAGTAATAATCAATAATACCAAACGATGCATCAACAGTTTTAGATAAGCAACAGTTGATAATTGATATCACCAGACCCAAAACAAAGAAAAATTATATAATAAATTATTAGTAATTACAAGTTTAGGCTACTTTTTTACTTCAATTGAAGTCACTTACATCATGTTCAAAATTTTATGTTGTATGCTTATAAATGATTATTATTTTTTTTCAATAAATTGGATGTTAAAGTTTTTAACAAATCGGATATAAAACCAATGTCTAATTATTCTAGCAATTTTGATGATGTAGATGGAACTTACTGTTAAATATATCTGCATTATTCTTTTCTTAAAACTAGCAAACTTGTGATTCTGAGATAATTTTCTCACTAACCATGACAGCGAACGGTTTTCTCACAAACCAATAGCCAGCCTTGGAGACTGTCTAGAGACGTTTGCTCGGAAGTCACGTAACTTCCGGTTAACCCACATATTTAAAAATGAAAATTTAAGCATGCTCATTACTATAACTTACATTTGGCACCTTGTTCTTATTTCTGGTTTCGGAGGAAATAAGGGCAGAAAAAAATCAACTGTTCTTTTTTGTATATAGATGGTTCTTTTGTATCATCCAACAAAGTTGAAATTACAGGTACTATTTTTTTTTTTTTAATTTTTCTCTTATTTGTTTGGTCAGTGATTGGTATTTTGCTTAATTATATTTCTCTTAAGGCTTTAATGTCATTTTATGATTTTTTTTATGCTTTCTAAAATATGACTTTTACATTCATTTTACTGGTAAAAATATGTAATATTTTACGTATGAATATTGTTACTTACCAATGACTTACTGCAAAGTAAATTTGAATTAATACAGAACTTGCAGCTTGAAGGCACAGAAAGAACTTTTCTGCTGCTTCTTTATCATAAGTAATGCAGTGAATGGATGGGGAATATTGAATTTCTAAGAAATTGTTACAGCAAATTGAAAAAAAAAGGAGGGGAGGACGATGACCATTCATCAACTTTATCATTGTATCATTAATAAATTAATAACTCCGCCTATCATAAATTATTACTCAAAGCACGTGTGTTGAGTGGGAATATTGCGTTGCAATGAAATTGTTTTATCACAGGGAATAAAAACAGAATCGGGTGAATGACCAGTCAAAAAAAGTATATTATAAATAAAATTGTATCTTAAATAAAATAACAACTCTGCCTGTCAATAGTTTTGATCCTGAGGCCTTAAGCTTTTAATGTGGAAAAAAACCGAAAATAATAAGTTGGTGTAATAATCGTCTAGGGTTTTACGGTGAACAAACTGATTGGTTTCTCCTTCTAACATATGCCAGCAACAGTCTAAAGAGATCTGCCCAGTATCTGCAGTTTCAATTACTATTTCAGTATGGACAGCAACAACTAATCAGCGGTCTTTTTTCGTAACCACAACCCCTTTCATAGTATTTAAAATAATGGTGGAGTCATTTTTATATATTACAAGAGATGAAAAGAAGAGAAATAGTAGAAGAATTTCGTATAAATATTTTCGTAATCATTCTAGTTAATTTAGTTGGTCCATACGGTTTAACATTCCTTAATAAAAATGATCTTAGCTGTATTTAAATATAGTTATCAGGCCTCTAGAATAGTAAAGGCCTACGAGCAAAAGTTAATTTTGAGAAAAACACGTTCTAACTTTCGTTGTGCTGCCTAAAATGAAACATCATTGCTTTTGCACTGGAAATTTCGTCGTTTACCGACGCGTACGAACCAAATAAAGTAACAGGAATAAAGGCGGAAAATTCATAGTACATACTGCGATAAAAAAAGGAAAAAATGGAATGTTGGCATATTTGTTGTTGTTGTTAATTTCCATCGAGTCGTCTTCGACTCCTGGTGACTCCATGAACAAACTTTCTCCACAATGCTCTTTCTTTAACAGCATTGTGAAGTTCTTGCAGAGACAATCCAGTGGCTTCCTTTACA
Source organism: Thereuonema tuberculata (assembly GCA_023159025.1). Classification (NCBI taxonomy): domain Eukaryota; kingdom Metazoa; phylum Arthropoda; class Chilopoda; order Scutigeromorpha; family Scutigeridae; genus Thereuonema; species Thereuonema tuberculata. The sequence continues at coordinate 18,712,333 of JAFIDM010000002.1, forward strand.
CCATCCATCCATCTTGCTCTTGCTCTTCCTTCCTCCTATTCCCATATACTTTTCCAAGCATCAATGACTTTTCCAATGAATTTTGAGCTCTCATCACATGTCCAAAGTACAATAGCTTTTGAGAATCAGGGCCTCTAACGAGTAGTTAGGCTTCACATCATCCAAAACGGATTGGTTGGTCCTCACTACTGTCCATGGGATTCTCAACAGTCTCCTCCAAATCCAGAGCTTAAAAGCGCTAATTTTTCTTCTTTATTCTATTCTGAGAGTTCTGCTTTCACAACCATACATTGCAACAGGGAAGACCATACCTTTTATTGGCGACTTACATCTCGTTATTCTAAGGACCTCATATTGAGAATATTACTGAGAATCGGAAATACAGTAGAGCCCCGATAATCCGAGATTCCGTGTAATCTGAGGTGAGGCTGAGTCCAAGGTCACGCAGGGCGGCCAGTCAGTTTTTTTTTTTTTAAATAATAAGCAATGTTTTTGAAGATTTTAATAAAAATGGTAGAGATGAAAAAAAATCTTATTAGAAAAAAATTTAAAATATTAACAATAGAAGAAAAATTCATGTATAAAGTAATAATAAAAAATTTCTTTGAAATAATAAATGAAAGAAATAGATGAAAAGAAGAAAAAAAACTAGCTATAACTGGCCTAGCACTATAAATAAATAATAAAATCAGAAATAATTATGGATATCAATTGAATGGTCACATAATATACATATTATGTAAACAAATTAAATGGGAAAATTATGAGTTTCAACGAATTAAGAGACATAAAAGAAAGACTAATTCCTGACATTATTAATGGAAAGATTAAGCTATAAATCAATAAGATAAATATTAAATCACTATAAATTATTATAATATTATTATAATATATTAAAGGAATTACTATAATAATTATTGAATTATTTTAAAATAATATTAATATAATTATTAAAGTTATTTCTTTGTAATTTTAATTAGCCTTCTCTCTCTCTTATTTTATTTAATTAAGTTATTTATTAAATATTATTAATTATACTATATTATTAATTTTATTTAATTATTTATTTTTTATATATTTAAATTAAACAATCAGTGCCTATACTACAGATGTGCATTTATATAAGCACTCCTAATAGGACTAAGGAACATTAAAAAAAAAAAAAAACGTTTTTATGATAATTTTAAATGTGGTCCTAATCTGGATCATGGTGATAAAACGTTCAACGTGGATGAACATTGAACTGTAAATTAGGTGGACAGATATATATTTATTAGTTAAATATAATTATATCCACAGAAATTAGTTGAATTGTGTTCTTTTCAAAGGAGAATATATTTTATTGAAATATATAAAGAGTGATCATCAACTACGAACATTTCATTAATTTACTTTAATGAGTAAAAGAATTCATTAGGGCGCGTCCAGACCGAAGCTCCAATGCACACCAAGGCACATGTGAAGAGATATTGGGATGAGTTGGAATTGATGTGTACAGGCGGTGGCGAACGCACGCCAATGCATTCCAACGGTTACCAAGTGATTGTTGGCGTTGGCCTGCAGTCGGTCGGTGTGGACGAGTTAAAACGTTTTCAGTCGTTGGCATATATTTGCTGGTGTTGGACGTACTGTTTTGCTGCTGTCGATATGAAATGGGACGATGATTTATGTTTGAAACTAATTGAACTATACCGGGACAATCCTCTATTATGGGATCCCACTAATAAAAATTATAAACTCTCAAAAAACAAGATTGATATTTGGCAGAGTATTGCAGTTGAACTCCGAAGTTCATCCAGCAAATTACTTGCATTGTAGGCACTTCTATTTTTATATTATGATGTTGTCATCCACCAGCGTCTCAGTTTATGCTTTTTCTTTTTATTCTTAAGTAAAACATTTACAACAACAAATCCAGCACTTGCACATAATTCATCATCAGTTGACGCCATTACGACAAGATCAATTCAATACCTTTCTGCTTAAAATGACCGAACCACAACCAACGGTTTCCAATTCAAATCTAAATCCGATGTGGACGCCAACATCACAATCCTTTCCAACCGTTTCCAACCCTAACCACACCAAACATTGAGTTGGCGTTCTTTTGCGTTGGAACTTGTTCTGGACGCGCCCTTAGATGAACAGTTTCATAATGTTTACGTATGACAATAAGAGTGTCATACTGTAAAGGTGCAGACAGACCGATCGCATACCAAGGCACATGTGGGAAGATATTAGGATATGTTGGAATCGATGTGTACGGCGTTAGCGAACGCACCCCAATGCATTCCAATCGTTTCCAAGGAGATTGTTGGCGTTGGCCTGCGTTCCGTCATTGAGCGGTACTTCAAACAGATGTGGGTATTGGTGTGGACGAGTTCAAACGTTGACAGTCGTATGCAAATATTCGCTGGTGTTGGACGTATTGTTTATTTCTTGTGTCGAAATGGTATGGGACGATGATTTGTGTTTCAAACTAATTGAACTATATCGGGATAAGCCTATATTATGGGATCCTAACAATAGAAATTATAAACTCTCAAAAAAGAAGAAAGATATTTGGCAGAGTATTGCAGTTGAACTCTGAAGCTCATCCAGCAAATTGTATTGCATTGTAGACTCTTCTATTTTTATATGGTGTTGTCATCCAACAGCGTCTCAGTTTACGTTTTCTCTTTTTGTTCAGAACTAAAGAATTCACAAATAAAAATCCGGCAATTGCGCATAAATCATCATCACTTGACGACATTACGAGACGATCACTTCAATACCTTGCCGCGTAAAATGACCGAACCACAACCAACGGTTTCAAATTCAAAACTAAATCCGATGTGAACGACAACATTTTATCAACATCACAATCATTTCCAATCGTTTCCAATCCTAACACAACCGAACACATTCGGCCGTGTTGGCGTTGGTTTACATTGGAACTTGGTCTGTCCGCACCTAAATACAACGAGAAGGACTGAATATAAATTATTATTGTTCCTCATGATTTCTTTGTATTTTATTATAGAGAAGTTAAGATACACTACTGGACTTTGCTGAGATTAATAAAGCATTAATTCGTTCATTACATCTATTGGGAAAGATTATTGAATTTCATAATTCTAAATGAATTTTTCTAATGATAATTATTTAAATGGAAATTTTCGCTAATCAATAGTAGTATCACTTCTAACGACGCAAGTGTTTCAAAGTGTTTGACGCAAATTGCAAGGAAGGGTGCACTTGATTTTCGAGTTTTATATAAAACTGTGAACTTACTTTGTCTTTGTTAAGTGTTTTAAAACGTTTCCATCTTACCTAAGAAATCCTGCAACAGTGGAAAGCATCTGATTTCGATTCATTCACGCGTAAGCCAACAGTTTCAATTGACTACGAAGTCCTCACTAAGTCTTAACTAATTACATAATTCGATCTTTTTTGTCTCAGATTTATGACGTTGTTGAAATGTAGAAGCAGAATTAAAATCCTCTGACGAGTATAAGCAAAATAAAAATCCAGATTAGCATAAAACATATGCAGTTCTATGCGACAAATTTAAGGAGAGCTGAAAAACTGCCAAACTTTGATTTGAGTGACAGGAAAAAAAATAGTCTGGAAAACTTCAAAGATGCCAAGAATGTCTAAAAGTCACTTTACAAGAAATAATAATAACACATTGTACCACAACGTAGCATGCTTAGTACAAGTACATAAAGTATTTTAGCAAATGTTCTGCTAAATATTATGCTCCGCAGAAATTTTTACTGGATATTATAAAAAGCATTTAAGTGTGAAACAACATGAACTTCGGGGGAAAAAATTAGGTTAATTTCATTAATGAATGAGAACTCTTTTATCTTTCTAATCGAATATAAATTTTGGATGAAGAAGGAATCAATAATGAGCTTTGAAAAGGACAGTATATGAGAATATGAGTGAATATTATATTTTAGTAAATCATAAATAAGGGCGATCCACAATAGTAAAAAAAAATAAAAATAATAATAAAACAAGGTAGGCCTAATTAATGCTTTTAGACAGTGTCAAAAGCAAAGCGGCCCCATAATATGCACAATTTTATAAACACAATTTTATAAACCAAATTTTGGGAAGCGATCAGATCGTAGTCGGCGGTATGCATCAGCATTTCTTTCTTGTTCTCTATCTCTTGTCTCGACTTTGAGCGAGACCGTTTTATACACAAGCGTGAAGCTTCTCGCTTTGCATCAGCATCTCGTTTTTTCCGCACATCGCCACAATTGCGTCTTTTGCATGCGCAACAATCACATTTATAATGCTGCTCTACAACAATCAAAACAATGATAACAATTGCAACAATTGCGCAACACTCATATTTCTAATAATAAGTCAATTGAAACAATACCAGGTTTCTTGGTGTTCAGCAACCCATTATTAGCAAAACACTCCTTAGGGGATGAGGGAGTGGTCCTACAGGTCTGATTTTTTTTTTTACATGGTCATCTACTTTTTGATGCTGAACATAATGGTGAAGGTTTCATTCTAATATATCTAACCATTTGTCCGCTCCAGACAGTATAAAAGCAAGAGCGGTCACCTAGCGGTTTCACAGGCAAGCTGTAATCTAGGGGCAGCTAAAAAGGAAGTACACTAACGCAAGGAAATTAAGGTAGGAAAAAAATTTAAGAAAACCCTAGGAAAATAAGAAAAACAAACAAACAAACAAAAAATACCTTGCGGACATTGAGAAAAAAAAAGCGAATTCGAACCGACAATATTCGCTATATGAGGCAGAGATCTTTAGCATCAAGACATACTTGACAACTGTAATGAATTGGTTCCATTTCTAACATTTAAGCTAATAGGGAAATCCAATTGAAACAAATGCCAAATATCTCGAACATTGTTGGGCTTTGGCCCCTGAAAATACCCCTTTCCTACGGTATTTAGGCCTCTGAACACGTTGGTGAAATTCTTTTGTCGATCCGATCTTTCGTTTGGGACTTTTTATGGTGGACAGACACCGACGGATGGACAGAACAAATGCAGTAGATGCCGAGTTTAGTCGCTATCACAGTAGCTCCCAAATGGGTGGCAAAAATGAGCAAAAATGAGAGCTTCATTTGTCGCTATCTGATAAATATTGAATACTGATTCGTACGGAAACATGTTGAACAAAGGTATTCAACAAAGATACAAAGGTAACAAAAAAAACTTCAACTAACAAAGAAAAACTATTCAATGACCATTTAGCTATAGACGCTTGTATGAGTACCGATTTGAATTATGGGAAATGTATGGTGCCGATCATTCTTGTTCTGACTCAAACCAAGTTTTATTTAACGATTGAAGTCACTCTTCATCTGAAGAAACTGATTTTCTATTTAAAAAAAACAACAAAAAAAACATTTATTTTATTAGGAGAAATAGGAGGATTTCAGTTTTTATTTATTATTGTTTTATTTAGCAATTGCTGATAGGTTTTAATTTCCCAAGCATTTTGACGTTCAAAATGCCAAATGAACAATTAACTAATTTATTAATTACAAAAGAATTCAAAATAACCATGTATCCTTCGGCAAGTTAACAATATTTGTTTATATTAAAATGAAATAAAATAAAATAATTAATATTGTACTTGCAGAACACAAACGAAGTGTTTTGAGAAAAATTCCTGAATTTGTCTCAAAAGAAATTTTAGAGGTTTATGTACACAAATTATCTCAGATCTTTTCTCAGACATTTCTAACAAACAAGTACTATTTTAAATAAATAAAGGAAAAGAAAATTTCTTATTTTTCATTAAGATTACTGCTTTATTTATTATTATATCGATTGTTCCTCTTGAGGAGAGCGATTGAAC
>JAFIDM010000002.1:18729299-18751297 GCA_023159025.1 Thereuonema tuberculata
TCCACTTTTGTCATTATTTTGATCATGTTAAAGTTCTTGTTTTTGTTAAAGTCTAATCCTTTATTTAGAATAATCATTTCTTCTTTCCTTCAAATTCTTCTATTTATATTTACAATGTAGTCTTTATGTTTACAATATTTACTATATTTGTAATGTTAATATTCTTTGACATACTTCACAAATTTGATGTTTTTCTTTTGTATTGAATATTTTGAAACTGTAACAGCCAATTTGTAATAATTAATTTGTAACAGTTAAAAAATGTAATAACGAATGATATGATGTAATCATCCTATTAATAGGCAAAAATTGTACGGATCTTTGTAAATTTGTAAATTTGTAAGCAGAGAAATAACCAATCACAGTAAGCGTTGGAACACGCCAGGCGTGACGTCACGCCCATGTTTAAATATGGCGTCCCTAATATTCGTCTCACTTCATCGCGACGAATCGCGATTACACAATTATTATCAGCGTATTGAGATTATCTTTCCTACATAAATGAAGTTGACACTTAAATGTTCATGCGTCAAAATTTATCAGAGAGTTTTTAAAAAAATCAGTTTTTATATAAATTCGGCTGTGTAGCCGCTCGCACGTGTCGTCATGGTTGCCCAGACAGGATTATTGGTATTGGCTGTTGAACATTCGTTATTGTTATTGTTGAAACTGGTAAATCAATTTTTTATTTTCTTTTATTTTTAACAAAATTTGGCTTTGTCATTCAAATTATATGTGGGCTATTGCGAAAGTCATGGCTTTTAAAAAATGAGCTTAGAGCATCTTTTTCAATCTTGTGTTTTTCAAAAATTTCAGGGTATTTCAAAAATGTGGCATTTGTTTTACTTCCGTGAATATTGCTTCAATTTCGACGAGCCTATTCTTTTAGGGCAGCAGGTTGCCATTATGTTTCATAATGAGAAACCACAGCGCTGGCTACTTCGAAAGTGGTACATCAATTTTTTATTTTATTTTATTTTAACAATATTATAATATTATTTTTACAAATAAGCCGATATTCAAATTACATGTGGACTGTTATGAAAGTCATAGCTTCTAAAAAATTAGCATAGAATCTTTTTCAATCTTGTATTTCTCAAAAATGTGGAATTTGTTTTACTTCCGTGAATATTTCACGGGTCGCAACTAGTAATGAATTATATTATGTACTAATGTTACTATTTGTAAATTAGAATTCATTGTTTATTTTGAATTTGTACTGAGAGAAATAGTTTTTATTTCCTCCTTTATTTATTATTTAAAACCTTAAGAAGAATGATCTTAAGAAAGAGAAAGCATGGGACGAATTCACAAAGAAACTGGAAGAAGATGTAGAAGGGAACAAAAAACTTCTATACAGAATGATCAGAAATAAGAGAAAACCAACTGAAGGGGCTTCAATTTTGGAAACAGAAGAGGGAAATCCAATTGAGACAGCTGCGGAAATAAGGAAGCTGTGGGAGAGCTATTTTAAAAACCGGAAAATGAGCACGCCAAGGGAATCCAAGTGGAGATAAGTAAAGGTGAAAGGTCAAAAGGAAACCCACCATCATGGCAAGAATTGGAAGAGGCAGTAAGAGTAATGAAAAATAATAAGGCAGGTGGACCGGATGAAGTTACTATAGATATGGTGAAAGCTGCAGGACCGGTGGGAGTACAATGGTTGTATAGAGTGATGAGGACAGTTTGGGAGGAAGGCACAGTACCTGAAGATTGGGGAAAAGGAGAAGTGATACCGATCTTCAAGAAGGGGAACAGGAGACTGTGTAAGAATTATAGAGGAATCACCTTGATGAGCCAATGCGCTAAAGTGTTCGAAAGAATTCTCCTGAACAGAATGAAAACTAAGTGCGAGAGATTGTTAGGTGAAGAACAACATGGGTTCCGGCCAGGGAGAAGTACAGTCGATTTGATTTTTTCAGTGAGACAGTTGGTGGAAAAGAAGTGGGAATTTGGGAAGAAAGTGTATATGGTGTTCATCGACATAAAAAAGGCCTACGATATGGTGAACAGGAAATACATATGGCAAAGTCTAGAGGAACTGGGAGTGGATCCATACATAGTGAACTGGATAAGAGAAATATATAGGGTGAACCGATGTAGAGTAAGAACCACAGAAGGGCCAACTGGTTGGTTTGAAATCCAGAGAGGATTAAAGCAGGGGAGTGTTTTGTCGCCAATGCTGTTCAATATAATAATGGAATGGGTAGGAAGAAAGGTTAAGGAAAACTTACAAAAACAGAGTAAAGACACAAAGCATATGATCTTCGCAGATGACATTGTAATATGGGGTGAGAAAATTGTTGACGTGCAGAGGGAATTGGATGAATGGACTCTACAACTGAAACTAGTGGATCTTGAAGTTAGCGAAGAGAAAAGTGAAGTGATGGTGGTGGGACGGGACAAAAACCTGGAAAGGGATATCTGCATAAACAACAGGGCATTGTAGATCACAGATAGTTTTACTTACCTAGGGACCGAAATAACAAGTGATGGTAGAGTGGAGCATGAAATCACAAGACGGTTGGAGAAAGGGGGAAAGCTATACCAGGGAGTGAGACACCTGATATGGGATAAGAAAGTCCCAAGGAAGGCAAAAGAAATAATCTATAAAATGTATTACGTGCCTACAGTCACCTATGCAGCGGAGACATGGGTGATGAATGCTAGAGACTGGAGTAGACTTCAAGCTGGGGAGATGAAGTTTCTTAGAGGTATAGTAGGGAAGACTCGATTAGATAGAATGAGAAATGAGGATATCCGGGAGGAGTTGGGGGTAAAAAGTTTGAGGAAAAAGGTGGAAGAGGGAAGGCTGAGGTGGTTCGGGCACGTGAAAAGAATGGAAGATGGTAGGACTCCTAAGTTTTGGCATGAGTTAAAAGAAGGAGGGAAGAGACCAAGAGGGAGACCGCGTAAGCGATGGCTGGATGATGTGAAGCACAGCCTGGAAGAGAGAGGCATCCCATGGGAAAGAATATGTAGAGAAGAGGCATGGAAGAACAGGGAGAGGTGGAGAGGCTTAGTTAATTCCTAGACCCACAGTTGGTGGAACGGGAAAGGATATGTATGTATGTATGTAAGAATGATCATGGTAATCAATCGAAATATCATTATGAGGTAAAGACAGTTTTCAAGGAGATTACCATGAAAAGATGTGTTTGATTTATTTAATATCGTAACAGATAAGTATTGAGAATAGGGTAATTTATTTATGATGAAACATAACTGAAGGCTAGATCACATGACTGCTTGGGAGAAGAATGCACCAACTGGCAATACTTCAAATGTCGTCTCAATTGAATGGGTCTATGTTGGAAGGAACTTCCTTTTGACATCAGCATAGAAATGAATGGTTCCTTTTGTCACCTGTAAATAAATAAATGGATGAAGAAAAAAAATTCCAAAAACTTTTAAGTAACTTCTAATGATTGTTATTCAAATCTTTAATCTTAGTACTGAAATCCTTGTCATTAATTGCTTGAATAGAGAGAGAATCATTGTAACAATTGTCATTGGTGAGAATAAAAACTGTTTCTTTACACTTTTCTCAAAAAATGATTAAGCTCTCTACATAGGACAATAGGATTATTTCAGCTCTCTGCATAGAACAATAGGATTATTGAAATTATGGAATTCCTGTGTTTCGTTCACAAGTTCAGTGACGTAATTAAAATCGTCATTTCTTATTGCCAGTGATTTCTGGGTGATGGAATATACATCGCCCTTAGAAGAAGAAGGTTTACTATCCTTTATGTTTGTTAAATGAACGAATTGGGTAACACGATTTAGAGCTGGTCTTATTAGCCGAAATCTCAATTATTTACATCATTCACAATTTTCAATAAAGGAGGTTTGAGTATTTCTATGTACTGTCCTTACATTGACGATCTACTGTTTTACGCAGATTCTTCCAACGAAGGGGGAATACACGATTTCATTAGCAATATTCATGAAGATATCAAATTTAAAATTGAAAAAGAAAGTGTTACCGGCATTCCCTTTCAAGATGTTTTTATTAAGCGAACACAGGGATCATTTGAAACATTGGTTCACAGAAAGCCTACAGATAGTGGCTTGTCATTAACGTATTTATACCATTGCCTTCTTTCCTTTAAAAGCAATGCCATTACTATTGTAGTTCGAAGAGCATTTTTGCTTCCCAATACCCTTCAATTAGATTAACTTTGTTTGTGTTCTTCTTTTGTCTTACAATTTTTATTTGGGCTTATCAATAGATATATGATCCAGATAACAAGAAACCTATACAAGAACATTATACGCCCTGCAAACAAGTCATGCTGCTATGTTTCCTTATTAGCTGTGTTTTCTTGTTAGCCCCGATTTTTAGTGTTTTGACGGCAATTTTAAGACCCCATATCATTGTCTTAACATTGCCAGTTTTAAATTGTTGCCCGATTCGTTAATTTCACAAAAATAAGAGCCAATAAACCTTCTTCTTTTAAGGGTGTTGTGTATGCCATTAAATGTTGTAATAATTTATGCCACTATATCGGTGAGACCCACAAATCCAAAAGAGTCGCCCAGCCCACACTGATAATCAGAAATGACGATTTTAATTACCTCACAGAAGTGCACGTGAACAACATCGGAATTCCATCGATTTCAATAGTCGTACTGTTCTATGTAGAGAGCCAAATCACTTTTCAGAAAGCATAAAAAATCAGTTTTTATTCTTAACGAAGACAATTGTTGCAACGATTGTTTCTCTGTACAATGATTATGGCTTAAATAAAAAGATTAAGGATATTATCCATGTTGTGTGTGTAAATATTAATATAAAGGACCAAACACACAAAGACAAAATAGATAGAAATAAATAATTTCATAATAATAAATAACATTACATGTTGCAAAGGTTCTATCCTTCGTCGTCAGATGATCATAAATAAATATGGAAAAGAGAAACAGGCTCGGAATTGAATTTAAATATAACAATAATTTAGGATAATAATAACAAATATGACAACAAATAATCACCGTGTAATTGTATTACAGCCGTATTAATTGTATTACCGTGTAATTGTATTATTAGATAAACAATTATCTGGATATAAACATAACAATAATTTAGAATAACAAAATTTATTACGAAAATTCCACGAATCATTGTTAATTAAGTCTAAACCATGTTACAATACTGATGTTTCAATTAAAAACGCGCTGCAGTACAATTTACGGTGATTATTTGTTATTACATGTGAAAATTTTGTTATTCTAAATTATTGTTAAGTTTATATCCAGATAATTGTTTATCTAATAATACAATTACACGGTAATACAATTAATACGGCTGTAATACAATTACACGGTGATTATTTGTTGTCATATTTGTTATTATTATCCTAAATTATTGTTATATTTAAATTCAATTCCGAGCCTGTTTCTCTTTTCTATATTTATTTATGATCATCTGACAACGAAGGATAGAACCTTTGCAACATGTAATATTATTTATTATTATGAAATTATTTATTTATATCTATTTAGTCTTTGTGTGTTTGGTCCTTTATATTAAAAAGATTAAGGAGTTGCATAACTCTCATTAGGAGTTATTTAAAAGTTTTTGGAATATTTTTTGTCTTCATTTATTTCTTTACAAGTTACCAATAGAGCCATTCATGTCCATGATGACGTCAATTGAAAGTTCCTTCCAGTCTAGACCCATAACATTGCGACGACATTTGAAGCATTGCTGATTTTTAGGATGGTGCATTCTATCCCCACCCAATCATGTGATCCTGCCTCCAGTTATCTTTCATCATTATGCGAATGATTCGATTCTCTATTCCTTCTGTCATCCAGAAATTGTTATTATTAAGGTCTCATTGGTCTCTTACTCTTCAAAGCCTAATTAAAGTGACGAAGCCGTAGTAATGTATTTTTAATGTTTAAAACCATTTTAATTCTTTTAGCGCATTTCAATATGTTGACCTTTCTTCTTAAATTATACGTGCGCACGCTAAACTTCATCAATTTAATAAGAATACTTTGTGTTGGTTTTCTCGCGGCACAGTCAAGCATTTTTGGGGCGCACACACCTTTTGAGAATCATTGGTCTATACTAATGATGAAATTTTATTTCAATTTCATTTCGAATTGATACCAGAATCAATATTAAAATTATATTTACTAAGCTTAATTTAACTGATGAAAGTAAAAGGTATGTAAGTGAATAAAAGTCAGTTCTTCAGCAATTTTTCACGATAAAGTAAAAAAAAAATGAAAACACTTTTCCTACAATTACAAATGTTTTGAGGGCGCTGAGTTTTTATTTCTGTTCCTCTTTTTCCAGTTTATATTTACAGCAACCTCAAAACCGATAAAATTGATTGTTTTTCCTTAAACTATTTTTGGTCGAGCAATTTTTATTTGTTTTACAGATGTTCTGTGGGTCAGATGGTCAATTAGTCAGCGCTTGCCTTCGGCCTGGAAAAGCCAGGTTCTATGCTCGAACCCAGTGAAGTTTAGGGATTTTTGGTTTTCCTCACACATGTCCTAGGGTTCACCCAGCCTTCTGTTAAATGGCTACCGCGTTTCTTTCATGGGGGATAAAGGCGCGCGGGCGTTGGGCTCGCCACGCGACCTCAACTTGGTCCTGTTAGTCACGAAACTGCGGAAGCCTTAGATCTCGTGACCCCAAGGGCCTAAATAGACATGCAGTGCGATACTTTAAGTTTTTAACGTTTAGAGATGTTTCGTTGTCACTATATTTCATTCGCAGGATGGAAAGTGAAAATAATTCTCTGAAGAAATTTATTATATACATTTATTATAATATTAGTATATTAAATTTATTATATATAATTATTAATTATATTAGATACATTTTTAAATTTAATATATATATTTTAGGACTTTGAAAAATGATAAACATCGAAAAGAAAAATAAGATCAGTAGAAAATGGATACCAACTATGTTTCTTTATTGATAAAAATGTGAGCTCAATTTTCTTTACCTTACTACTGATACATAAATTTTGGATGAATTAGAATTCAATAACCAGCTTTGAAAAGGAGATTAAATTGAAGAGAAAAATGGAAATTATATTGTTTTTGTTCAATTATTATTCTTTTATTATTATCATTCTCCAATGAAAATGAAGCTTAACTAGTGACGTTACCAATGACGTTAATCAATGGGATCACCTAAGAAGAGAGAAAATAAAACCTACAAAAATTTTTGAAATAGAATAAGCAAACTAATTTCCATATTCATACCTTATCTTTTCCCGTTCAGTAATTTTATTTCTCTTATTAAACCCATATTCATAAATGTTATTGACCATATGGAATCATTGTAACCATCTTGAGTTATAATTAACATAGACGCTTTACATTTACTTATACAGTCGTTTTTGGATTCAACAATAACCTTAATGTCCCGCGAACACCATCCAACTACTTGTCAATTTGGCGAGTTGATAGAGCGTGTTTTGAGCAGAGTTGGTAGCAATGTTCCACCAATTTTAGTTCGCCAACTCGAGTCGTTGATGTGGAAACAACTCTGTGAGTTTATCGGAGTTGGTAGGAAATTATCCAATCACAATGCAGCTTTGGAATACGTTAGTCGTGACGTCATGCTCATGGGAAAACATGGCGTCTAAAAAGATTTCCCCCGATTCAGATCGGCGGAGAGCGATTACACAGTGAATATTAGAGTATTGCAGTTTGTTTTCACACATAAATAAAGTTTTTGCTGAAAGGCACTAAGTTTATGTGGCAGAATTTATCAGAGAGGCTTGAAAACGATTTTTTTTTGGATTTCCCTCACCGGTGGTGAGAAACGCATGGAATTGTTGAATAGCCGCTCGCTGGTTAGTGCAGAAGTGACGACGCAATAGGGGAAGATGTGATGTCATTGTTGCCAGGGAAGAATGGATTTTTATTGGCTGTTGGTCATTCGTTCCTCTTGCATCGAAATATTTGAATCAACTTCAATTCCATATCGGATATTCTATTTTAAAATTATTTTTTTATGATATGTTTAAAATCAATGATTCATATCTTAGATTTGCGATGACATAACAATATTCTATTCGACGTCACACGTCACGTATTTGAAATTTGCATTGTCCTGGGCTGGTTTTTCGCCCGATTTGAGTTGGCAGTTGGATGGTGTCGGCCAACTAAATTTTTGGTGTTCGAGTAGCTTTACATTATCAATGTCCAAATGATATCCCATCTTCTGACAATGAAATGTAGTTAAGTATTTGAAATCTATATATATTCTTAACAGCTGAGACGTGTTCGGAAACATGGATTCTTAATAATAACATAGTTTCTTCCAGAATTGCCGATACCTTTTTATTTAGCTCGCATCATATATAAATGAACAGAAACTAAATTATAAATGAAGAATAAAGAAAGAAAATAAGTGCGATGAAGCAAATTTAAAATCTGATATGATAGGTACTGAAAAATTATAAATAGCATCCAAAATAATATTTTTAATGTCAAAAAATTATCTGCACATTAGAAAAGATAAAAACTTTGAAATAGAAAACTGTTCTAGTACTTAGTACGCATTCCTTTTGCTTCAATTACAGCTTATATATCGTGTGAGTATGGATTTGACTAATTTTCTAATTATTTCTACATTGATTTTCAGTCTTCTTTGCTGAGTGTAGTCTAAGTTCTGTTTTGTTGAAAATTTTTCTTTGTCTCACTTGGAAATTCAAAAAATGCCGCAAATTGTCAATGGATTGACGTCTGGCGATTGTTTTCAGTTGATTTTTGTAAAGAAACCACAACATTGTTTCGTTGGCTTATGTTTAGGATCGCTGTCGTGTTGAAAATAGTATTAATCTCCAATTTCCAATTTCGATGAGCTTGCCAATAAATCATCTCACATGTGTCTCAATATAATGTTTAGATTCATATTACCATCCACAACGGCCGTATTGCCAACTCTTATTAAAAGCCATGCATCCCCATATCATTACATGATTTTTTTTTTAAAGTTGCTTTTAAAGTTTTTGTTTCAAGGGAAGGGTTTCTCTGGAGATCCACACATGTTTTTCCATCCAAACCGAAAATTTTCAACATGCTTTCGTCGGAAAATATTACATTTTGCAAAACACTCATTGTTTGATGACATAAACTTTGGGAAACTCCAATCTTTTCTTTATATTTGTTTCACTGATATAAGGCTTTTGCTGGGTGTCCTGCATCGAATATATGCACCGTGAAGATTATTTCGAATAGTTTGTGAAGTTATGTTGGTCCCCGATGGTGACGCAATATCACTAGCTAATTCTCGAGCACTTACAGAGGAGTTTTTAAATACTTGATTCAGGATGTCTCTCCGCTAACTTGAATTGAGCAATCACAACGAGATGACGCCGAGATCACGATTACTATCCTGTACTACCACTTTCTTTTGTTTCTTGTTTATTATGTACTCCACAATAGAAAAGTCCAAATATAACTTCTTACTAATTTCGTCATCACTAAAACAACAGTCACAAAGAGCTATAATCAGCTCCGCATTGCAATGGTAAACTCAGACTTTCTTGCAGCCATGAAACTAACTAAATTGCCGCTATAAAGATATTATAACGTGTTTTTTAAAAAGTGCATTTGCTGTAAATTTGCTTAAGGCAATGTTTTAACTGCTTCACAACAGGGTGTTATTATGTGTGCAAATACTTTGTTGATATGAAAAAATAGTTTTTATATAATGTGATGGAACGGGATAGTGGTGTGGAGTAACTTGCTCCTCCTCCCAACGCTATAGCTGCTCGGGCACTCCTGCTCGCGTCCAGGACATTTTTCAGTCTACATACAGACTGTCTACGTACAGTCTACTTATTTCTGAAAGTTGGCTGACTGCCTCCGCCGACGCTTACACTGTAACTTGACCATCGACTTTCGTCGCGATTCTTGGATATAGCTTTCCTTTGATCCTGGCTATCTTCCTCCGTACTTCGCTTAACTGGGGGCGACTGTTGCTGCTTTGGCCGCCACTCCTTGTTCCTGGGAATGAAGCACTGTTTACGTTCACCTTTCTCTTGGATGATGTGAATCCCTCGTTAGAATGATCATAATTCCCTAACGTAAGTTGGAACTTCTGTAATGTCATCGACTCTATGCTTTTCAGCAAATTCTGTATGTAGACTGGAAAATGTCTTGTTAGTAGGCAAAAGATTTCCACCTCTGACATCGGTGGCTCACATTGTCTTAGTGCAGCTATTTTCTCCTCCGCGTATCCGTGCATGCTGCCATCAGCTATCCTCCAATAAGAATGCATGAGATCGAACTTGAAATTTGTCTGTGCCTCCTTTCCCCAGAATCGGTCAAGGAACTTCCTTTTAAATTCTTCCTTGGTGGATGGGAATGGATCTAATGCGTCCTGCCACGTTTTAGTATTCCCTTTTAACATTTGATTAGTTAGTCTAGTTTTCATGGTGTCTTTTATATTCACAAGCGCAAAATAATTCGACACCGCTTTCTAAAACGCATTCGGATGCTCACCTGGAGCTCAGCTAAATGTCAAGGTTGCTGGAATGTTCGTCAGTGTGTGGACGAGAGTTACTGGTGTCGTTGGCATCCGTTCCAGTCGATCGTCTACATACTTAATTTTCTCCTCGATGATCTTCTGGACCTCTGAAACTCGTTTGATCACTCCTAACTCAACTTGCTCCACACGGGCTCTTAATTGCGTGTGCTTCACCACTGCGTCCTAGTGTACACGTCCTATCTATTGGGATACAGTTTCAACAGTTTCTTTGACGATGCTGATTTGTGTGTTGACGTGGGTTAAACTGGAGGCTACGAAGCCATTCAAAATTTCACATCTCTGATGGACTTTGGTCTCGATGTTTTCTTATACTTCACCCATTTTTTGATGTATTCTGCTCTCCACATCAATGATTTTGAGCTGGAATTCGCAATCTTTAACGAAGCCTGTTCGTCTGTCTCTCCTTCATTCGGGTATTTTTCCGCCTCCCTACACTCGGCCAACTCGTCTTCGGTCACCTTATCACTTTCGTCTCTGCTATCGCTCATCACCATTAGCTAGTTAATTCACCTTCCTTCGTCACCGGTTCTGCGTTATCGGACCTTCCTTCTTCGTGGCTCCACATTGGGCGACAAAATAATGTGATGCAACGGGTAGTGGTGCGGAGCAACAGTAACGGATGGGCGCCAATCGAATTAATTTTTGATAAACTTTTATATTTTCCCATTGAAGCCGTAATACGCCTTACACTGCCTGTCACTGCCCCGGTTTGACTAACGCAGCTCCTCTCGAGGCACAGTGGTCACGCTGAACTGATAGTTATACAAAGAAAAGGCTCACACGGTCTTATATTAAAAACTGAACTCTAATTGTCTTTATTCCAATAAATAATAAACACAATGCTCCTGGCTTGGAGACTGATAATTGTTAAACCCCGAAAACATACTTTCAATCTTTGCTATTCTCTAAACTACTCAATTTAACTCAATCAAAGCACCTCACTAAGTCACACAAATTAATACTGGAAGCACTTTGCTAATTCGCTGAGTTGCACTAAGTTCACTAGGTTGCACTAAATGCTAATTCGAAGCACTATTTAAATTTCACAAATTCACGGACACTTGTTTCGTAGCACAATCAGGTGGGTTTACATCGCAACAACCAGTTTTAACGATGTCTTAATTGCAATAACGGATGGGAATAGGCTATCCTCCTTGGCGTCTTTTGCTAAGCTATCTAACTGAGTTGACACTCCCTGACTAATGTTATGCGGTCCTCGTTGTGCATAATGTCCTGGATCAGCCAGCGTGAAGAGAGGCCGATCGAACAGCGAAGAGGGAGCAGTGAGCGACTATCTGCAAACATCGGGTTAAAAAGGTTTCGAAAAGGGCGCAAAAATGCGTCGCAACACTGACCACCCAATGAGAGAACGGAAAATCGATTACGACCAAATACGGCTGTGTGATATCACACCGAAAGAGAGCTTCTAATAAACCAATAAAAATTAATTCAATTGAACAATTCCTTATTTGGTAAGAGCATGTCATGGAAAAATCCAATAACGACTGGAAACGCCAGATGTGAGTGATTCATCAACACCTGCATTAAAGAATTAAAGCACTTAACATTAAAGAAAATTAATTAAATTCTTAAAAATCTAAAAACCTTTACATTTCCTAACCTAGCCTAAATTTCCTAACTTAACCTAACTTTCCTAACCTAAAAGTTTTCCCAATTGACGAAAAATATGTAAATTATTATACAATAATACATAATTATTTAACATAAAAAATTCTTTTGTATTATTTTTTTAACAACAATATAATATATATAAAAATCATTTCGTCTGCCTTTGTGAATAATGTATGATTCATGGATTTAGAATAGTGGAGGAAAAAAGAACAAAAAATCGATAAATACAATAACCTTTATTGAGGATTTATATATAACAAATAAACATTCTTAAAGTATTAATATTAAAAAAGTATTAATATAAAGTACAAGATCTAAGCCTAATTACAAATTGAATTTTATCTGCAGTAGATTTTCTTGGAAATTGGTATGCATTTATTTCTTTTTAATTTCTCATCTTAAAAAATATAATAAGATCTAACTTAATAATAAGACTTTAATTTGCAGCTTACCAGACCTTGACGATAGTTTGAAAAAAAAATGGAATTAAAACTGTTATCATTTTGAATTTGCAAATTTTTCACAAATAAAAATTCACAATAGAAGACACTTGAACTTTTAAGATTATGAAAAAGTTTTAAGCAATAACAATAACATCAAAAAGAAATTAGTGTTTACTACATGCGTCAAGAAATTCTGATTAAATGGGAAATAAGTTCTTCTGGTTTGTGATTGGATTTTGATTTTAAAACATAATTCGTGAATAAATAATTGTCTACAAGAACAAATAAAGTCGTTGGGAAATTTAACATCTTCCATCCTTTACTTTTTAGACTTTTGTTGTTAAATACGGATTCGTAACAAAAGATTTTTGTAAAATTTTGAATGGAAACTCAGAATGAACATCGAACAGCCTTAAGTGCCGTCAGACGTTATTTATGTTTTTTCTTAAAATTTAAACGTAATTTAAAATCTTTAAATTATCGCAATTTAAATGAAAAGTTATAAACCTTGAGTTTCTTTTGAAGAAGAAACAAGAAATCTTTCGTAACATGTAATGAAGACCTATATTTCTTTTATATTTTTTGTGTGTTTGGTCCTTTTTATTATTATTAAGTTATATATATTTAGAATTTCAAAATTGCTTAATTTGCAAATTTCGATTTGTAATTTTTTTAATGTATTAATAAATTACTTTAAGGATATTATATTTTTAAAATATTATTATACTAGTTAAATAATCAGTGTGTTATTCATATAAAATTAAACATTACATAAAACATTATACAAATAACTATATTGCATTGTATAGATTACCATCAATATAGTACTATAGGAGAGTTTTTTCAGTTATCTTTTTTTTATTAATTTTTCTGTTTCTTCATAATCTTTTCTTATTTGTTCTTGAGTATTTTATGCACATTTTGAAAATTTAATTTTAGATGAAAAATTCAGTTTATAAAATTGCGTTACATTATTTTCTTGAGAAACGAAAACATAAGAATTCCACAAACTCAAAAATGTCGAGAAAACAAAACCCCAAATACAAACAAAAATTTCCACATATTCTGGCAAACATAGTATAAGTTGTTAGTTGATAATATTCTTCAATTGTTACAAAGATATTTGTTGAGTAATAGAATGATATCCATACTTCTGGAATTTGAACTGGTGCTTTGATCATAGGAAATCTTGTGCTATAATAATTCTCTCTGCATTTACGAGGACATTTACAATGAGTGG
Organism: Thereuonema tuberculata; assembly: GCA_023159025.1. Classification (NCBI taxonomy): domain Eukaryota; kingdom Metazoa; phylum Arthropoda; class Chilopoda; order Scutigeromorpha; family Scutigeridae; genus Thereuonema; species Thereuonema tuberculata. The sequence goes on from JAFIDM010000002.1 coordinate 18,743,155, forward strand.
CATTTGTTTCTGTAAGGATTTTCTTCGCAGCTAAAAATGTCGTTTTATAAGAATCCGGACTGTCACAAGGCTCCAGATTGAAATACATGAAATGTGGTAAGCTAAGAAGAAAAGTGAAATAATATTATAAATTAACTAAAATTTAAAATATGCAATGATTAAATATAAAACATTTCAGTAAGTGAAGAAATATGATTTTTTTACAAAAAGCTTTGATAAAAATACCTTTCAAAAACTCAAGAATATTTAAAAATAACATTTTCTAATTAACAACAACTTTTTTTGGCAGTAGTGTGCAACTGACTGACTTTTCAATGTAGAGAACATAAAATTTAGAAATGGCGCGAAATGTCAAAAAAACATTGTGTTTGGGTACACATAATAAGTAGAAAAGATTATCATAGTCCTGCATTCTTGAATGAGATGTATATAAGGTTCAAAAGTTTATCTTTTTAATAATAAATAATATTAAGTAATTGGTTTTATAACAATGACGAATCTATTTTTCAGATTTATCGAAATCAGCAAGATGATAATAAAAATGATGATATCCTCCAAATCTGATCTCAGATTTAGTTATAAGTTGTTTAATTTTAGTCGATCACTAATCATAAAATTCTGTGTTTTCCGATGGGTTGGGTTCTGAGATTATATTGACACAATACTTTACAAGTTCTCGTGTTTCTGATGTTTGAAATCGGCATCTTATGAATAAATGCCATCATAAATTGAAGTTAACATATAGGCCTAATCAGAAACCAAAAAGCTCGACGCTGGTTCCGAAGGAAGACCATGGATTAATTGCTCTATTCTATGAGTTCATATGTAGCGACAAAACTTCCCTTCCCTAATTTGAAACCGAAGAGATTTCTAGTGACACATCAATCATTCTAGGATTTTGGTCTAACTTCTTGAATTTCCGCCACGCTGTAGCCTGTTGCTTTAAATCATCTGTTTTAATTCCTAGGAAGCCCTGTGAACATAATACAAGGATCGAGAAACTGGCTTCAGTCGACGACCTGTTAACAGGTAGCTCTATCAGCCTCTTTGAAAACAAGTTTTACAAAGGACGGCTCCACAAATGAGAGTTTGTAAAGACGATTCTCTAAGATTTTTAATAAACGTTCTTTAACTGCGGAGTGAACAATCCAGAAAAACAATGAACATGCACAAATTACGCAACAAGAAACACCTCTCCCACCTTTTGAGCTTGTCATCGGTGGAGTCCTAGTCTTCCCATTCTCTTCACGGTGACAGCTCACGATGCGAATCCTTTTCTTGTTGCCAAATTTGTGCTTGTTAATTCTTTTTCTCGATCTCTAAGATTTTGTAGAAAAAAGTATAGAACCGGAAATAACGATAATACTGAACAGGAATGAAGATATAATATTTAAATTCTAGAAATTCGCTACCATTCACCGATAACAAACACGCAATCCTTAAATTGTTTAAATTGTGGTTCGTTCTAATTTGTCAGAAAATTCAAACACTGTCTTCATTCTCTCAACTAAAAGCGTTTAAGTATTATGGAAACAGAAATGACTGTTAAGTAGAAGTTTGTGGACTATGCCACAGCAAAAATGTGTGGTGGCACTCAAAACGCTCAAAAATATGTGATTATCATGTCTGTGAATTTGGAAACATTTTCCCTCTGAGTAAACATAAAGAATTGAAGAAAATGAAATTTCAGCTAGGAGATTACATACAGCTCAGTTAATTGAAGAAACAGAAAATTTCATTATAATATACAAATAACCACGAGATATAGCAGATATCCCAGGATTGATATATAATCAAAATAAAACGGAGAGCATTATTGTACAGGACATGAATGTAATATTGAATAGGCTATGAATGAATAAGTAATGAAATAAACACTAATTCACAAAGGCCAAAATGTGAGTTGTGAAACTAAAGGTGTCTCAATGTTAAAAATAAACAAACTTAAAAATGTTGTGACAATATGACTAATGAAATTTTCTGTATAGCTTAGCTTTTTCTAAAAAAAAGTATAAAACATATTTTACCTGCAGGTTAAATTTTTAAGTTGCTGTTCTATACAATCTGACATACAATTTCCAAATTCCGCTTCAGTCACACATGGATATTTCCGAGAATTAAAATTTTGCCTCTGAAATTATAATAACAGTTATTAATTATTTATATTTATCTTAATTTCTTCGACAGTAAAGTTCACAAACCAGTCAGCAGCATTGCGATACATAGTTGTTTCTTCTTCTTATATGGAGAGGCACTAGCTAGACGGATCTTCTTGAAATTATTATTTCATTTTATTAGAAATATTTTAACTTATTAACATTAGAAAAGCTTATTATAATGAAAAATTTCAAAATGCGTCACATAATGAAACTGGCCGAAATAAGGTTGCGAGAGTTTAATTCGGCATTTGCAAAAATTTTTGATTGTATATTGCAGAGAAGGTTACATCTCTGGTCTTTTCCGATGCAAATTGTAATCAGTCTGTCATTGTTGGCAAATGTAAGGAGGATGGTTTCACCATTTCAGTCATCAATGTGCAGAAAGTATAACATAAGGTGACGAATCGCCAGCCTTCTGACTATGGATGTCCTGTAAAACATCAACGAAACCGTGCCCAAACATCGCAATTCCCAAAGACAATCAGACGTGTGCGCCAAATGGTAACAGAAGAAAATCAGTCAACGCAACGAAGGATTCCATACAGGTTTCAGAGATCACAGCCTAACATTGGAAAATCATCAGGAAAAATCTCCGTATAGAATGTCTTCATAATGCCGGTGGGCACAATCTTAGCCCGATTCACATCAGTGATCGTTTCACGAGCTGTCATTAGCTTTACGGGAGGTATCTGGCCAGCAACAAATGTAAGTGAGTTCTGTCCTTAGATGAGGCATAGGTGTACCTCAATGACACTAACAAGCCAAGAGCAATTTCTTATCGTCAAAGAGGCTGAAGAGAAAGATTGGATTTGTCAAGATATCTGGAGAAAAGTTCTCCAAAAGGTCCATGGTAGTCCACGGCGGTTATTGTTCACGTGGCAAGCTCGTCATGCATAGTGGCAAGCATTCAAAGATTAATGCAATATACTTTCAGGAAAATGTGACGAACTCTATTTTCGATGTTGACATTCCTTGTCTTTACGGCAAGAAGCAACGAAACGTGCACATCCATACGGTTAAGGTATTCAGCCATACTGCCCATTTGTCATTAAAATATTATTAGAAGCAAGGAGAGAGAAATAGGGGTGATTCCCTTGACTTTGATCCCTGCTAAGTCCTCTGATGCATCCCCTATGGATTTTTGCGGATTCGGACTAATGAAACGAGGCATCATTAATTGTCGTCCTCGATGTGTGGACGGCATATGGAAAGTTCGCTGTTATATTTGGTCGAATATTCCACAAGAACAACTTAACAGAAGTCTCTTGCAATGGAAACTACTTTGCTGCAGCAACATTCGGATTCAAGGAAAGCATCACAACAGGTGATGAAGGAATGGAGTTTCCTAAAACTAAACACTATTATCAACCACGACCCTCCTAATAACGAATGCAATTTGAAAACATAGAACAGATATCTACAGTAAAAGGGAGTGACGAATTAGCTGCAAAATTTTAGTGTGAAGAAATAAGTGAGCAATTCGGGAAAAAATAATAATTGTAATAATAAGCCCACCCCCCCGTGTGTGGTTGTTAATACCCCTATCGGTCACCTCCCCTGGTGGCGGATAGGGGATAGCCTCTTAGATATAGGTGGTCGTGGCGAAATCAAATACCCAGGGGGAACCAAAAACTAAAACAATGCGTAAACCCACTACCGTCTGTCTGGTATCCAGCCGGTAATGGTCAGCGTCTGTTCTCCTAGATGCGGCGGCTGCAACAACAATCTTCTTGATCTCAACAATCAATTCGTATTCCCCGTGGTCTTTCATCGTAAGGATCACCACCAAACCTACTTTTCAACTTGAAAGCCAAAGATGATGAGAATACAAGGAATGAATCCACTACCCGGGGCACCAGTCGAGAGGCTGACTTTATCTGGTCATCGGATTCCGGGGGACAGGATCATCATGATAAGTCTATTGTTGAGAATCAGAACTCTTCTAAAATGTTACGAACACAACACAGACACTTCATCCGCACACTTAATACAAATATTCTCTTCAAACTGGGCAAGCTGAAACAACTTACAGACACACTGGAAAAATTCCACATCAAAATCCTTGCAATCCAAGAAACGCGATTTGCAGATGAAAATCATTTTGACACAGAAAACTACAGAATCTACAAAGGAAAACCAGCAGTTATAATCAACGAGAAAGGACTCAAACAGTTGAGATCAGGATTTGCAGTCCACAAATACATCAGGGATTCGGTCATCGACTTTAACTCCACTTCAGAACGCATATCAACGCTCTCCGTCAATTCGGCTAACAAGACATATACTTTGATCAACGCACACGCACCTACAAACGACTATAACAAGAAAAAACCCCAGAAAGTACATGGCTTCTGAATGATCTGGAAGATATTACTAACAAAATTGCCAAACACCACGTAATAATCCTAATAGGCGAATTTAACGAAAAAAATTCAGGAAAACCACAGGAATCCAAACAGCACACAAGAGAACCAACAGGAATGGGGAAAGATTGATAAGCTTTTGCGAGAATTTCGGCCTCGTGATTATGTCAACACAATTTAAGAAACCCAAAAAGAAACTGTATAGTTGGAAATCGCCCAACAGAATGCTGGGAGAGTTCCAGAAAGACCATGTGGCCATCTCTAAGAGCAACATAGCAGAAATTCTGAATGTGAAAACATGAAGAGGTTTTTTCGAATCAGACCACCATCTTTTACTGATAAAGACCAGGCTACAACCCAACAAGAGAAAACCAAAACTAAACAAAGTTTTGAGACCAGACCCGGAATACTAAAACTCAACAAGGAAAACATCTTACAGGAAATCAGTCAACAAACACCACAAATTGGACAGAACTCGCGGACGTCCTCAAATCCACAATGAAATTGGGACAACCTCCGAAAAAGAGAAAACACAGGTGGTGGAATACAGTATGTGACCTTGCAACTGATGAAAGGGTGAAAGCCTGGAAAAACTTCAATAGTAACAAAACATCATAAAAATGGCAACAATTCCTGGAATCCGAAAACAAAAATCAAAAATAATTCGGAGGGAAAAACGAAATTACGACAAAAGGCGACTAGAGGAAATAGAACAAGATTTTAAGAAAAATAACACCAGGAATTTTATAAGACTTTTAAAGAATATATCATAGGATACCAGCCGCCCAATCTTTGCTTCAAGAAACCAGACGGCTCACTAGAAACCAACACGAAGAATAACTGCCAAATCCTCGCTGACAACTTCGACAAACTTCTCAACTCCGAGGGTCCCACAGATGATATCCACTTCAAAACATCCACACCAAATCCCGAGGCTGAACCACCAGCCACCAAGGAAGTAGTAGAAGCTATCAAGGCACTGAAAAACAACAGAGCCCCAGGAGAAGATGGAATTATTGCAGAACTCTGGAAATTAAGCGATGAAAAGTTAACGGGAAGAATCCACAGGATCATATTAGACATTTGGGAAACCGAATAAATCCCTGCGGAATGGAAATGCGCAATCATACACCCACTCCACAAGAAAGGGGACAAAACGGATCCGAATAACTACAGGAGTATCTCCCGCTTGCCAGTCACTTACAAAAAACCTCTTAAAAGTCCTCTTGAATAGATTAGAAGAACAAGCTGACCCACAGATAGGAGAATACCAGGCTGGTTTCCGCAAGGGACGCTCTTGCATAGATCTGGAATCTTAAAACGATTTTCCAGATGAGAAACACGAGAATCACGGTGGTCACTTTTGTGGACTTTAAGAAAACCTACGACTCCATAGACAGAGAGATCCTCTTCAACACACTAGAAGAATTCGGCATCGACAGAAAAACAAGAGCAATCATCCAACAGACGTTAACTAACACAACATCCAAGGTTAAATACTTAGGGGAAATCTCCGATCCATTTGAAATCCATACCGGATTGCGACAGGGTGACGGGCTCTCGCCGTTGCTCTTAATATCCTTCTTGAGAAAATTATCAGAACATGGGAAAAAGAAGTCAAAGGAATCCAAATTGATATAAAAAAGAGAACAGATTCGATGTGAAATTGCTTAGCATTTGCGGATGATCTCACAATCCTCACAAATAATAATAATAGAAAAGAGGCCACAAACGCCGTAGAAAAACTACATGAAATTGCACGAAAAACTGGCTTGCAAATTTCATATGAGAAAACGCAATATATAGAAAGAGTGCCACAAGACAAATTATCTATTGAAACAACCCACGGGAAAATTATACAAATACCGCATTTTAAATACCTAGGAGAAATTATCCAACTATCAGATATCAACCTAAGGGCCAATGAGGAAAGAATAAGAAAACTACAAAGAGCATACAAACTCACGTGGAACTATTACAACAAAAAGTCCATATCGATTAACGCAAAATTAAGACACTACAACACTGTCGTACTTCCTGAGGCACTATATGCTGTTGAAACGACACAAATTGATGGACAAGCGAAAATCAAAGAAATAGAGAAACAAGAAAGGAAAATTCTCAGAAAAATCTTGGGACCGATACAGGAACACGGAATCTCGATGAAGAGACCAGCATCAGAAATTTATAAACACACTAATAGGATTACGGATACATTCAGGAAAAGAGGAATGCAGTTCTATGGACATATTCACAGGATGAATGAAGACAGAATTTCAAGACGAATTCTTGAGGTCATCAACTCAGGCAAGGGAAAACGAAATGGATAAAAGAAGTCGAGTAGGATCTCAGACAGGCACACATGACAATAGCTGATGCGGAAGATAGAAAGAAATTCAGGAACACTATCAAAAAAACATACATTCGACACCACAACACAGAAGAGGCGGGGATGTAAATGGACAGCGGAGCGTAAGAAACAATACAGTGTAAAACATGAAGAAAATTTGGGCACAGAGAAAACACAGACAGTTATCGGAGAGGAATTCAAGTTCAAACGCTCTCTTTAAATGGGAATTATCGTAAATAATAATAATAATAATAATAATAATAAGCCCCCATGGGCCCTACCTCCTTGCGGTGGGATCGGGAACTACATTAGCTTTAGGGTAGGCTACGATGAGATCTTATTCTGGTATTGATCATGCTGCATCGATGTGGCGCAGGATAGACTCACCCACGTTCGGAGGTTAGACAGAGGCCTCCCTTCGAAAAATATACTACAATCTCCCGCAGTGGAGGTTGACAAAGTGGCAGCCATTCTCTAGCATGGCTACCACAATGCCCGGGCAACACCATCCAGCCCGAACAGTCGGAAGTGTTTCATGTGTGTCAGAGCGGGCGACCACCAAGACTGGGAAACCACGCCAGCGCATACGATGGTCATCGCAGATAAATTAGGATCTTATATGTCATTTCTACACCGTTTCAGAGTTAGTAACTCATCTCACAGGATACATAATAATAATAATAATAAATTTAAAATTGGTTCAAGAACACACTTAAAAATAAAGATATCTACAATAAAAACATGATACTTATTTAAAATCCCGGGAACCGGTTTTCAGACCCCTCTACGTGGTCTTTCGTCAGCCTAACGATCCATGTTCACCTCTTCCTTAAATATATTGGAGCTCAGTCATCAACCAATCCACATCGATATTCAAATGATTTACGTAGAGATTTGATATTATTTGTTTTTTGATGCCAATTTTTGAAACCTTTATAGTGCTAACCATTTTTTTAATTGTTTAATCATATTTTTATTTTTCATTTACAAATTTCCTAATTTTTTTATTCTTAAGTTTGTTTAAAAATTTTTTTCCAATATTCTCTTTTTATAATTTTCAACTTTATGTTTAATGTTAGTATTGTTGATATATGTGGGAATATTAATATTTGGAATTTTATTGTTGTAAGGATTTAGCACTTTAATGAAATATGATTCTATAGCTTCACGAGCTGTCAAATTGGTTTGTTGTCCTAAAATAATCGTCTGTTCAAAATTTGGTTTGTGATTATAATTTATACAATGTTGGCAAATTAATGATGCATCTTTAT
>JAFIDM010000002.1:18761297-18782154 GCA_023159025.1 Thereuonema tuberculata
GAAAACTTGCATTAATTATATTTTTCTGTAATAGCTTGTTCCTCCTTGTATCAATGCTGATCACAACTCCGTTTTATCTTCTTTATATCATAATAATTATAATTTTAATTACATAGTAATAAGTAACTGAAAAGTTTTATATTTAAATTTATAAATTTATTTCTATTGGTTTATATTTAAATTTATGAATTTATTTATATTTGTTTTATATTTAAATAGAACACTTACATCACTAATTGTGAGTATATTCTTAGAAATTCGAACTTTTTCCCATACATAAGAAATATTGAAATCAGGCTGATACATAAGATCAAAAACAGAAGATTTTCTAATTTCTTCTTCAGTCCTGTTTAAATTCGCTGCCCAATAGACAACGTCAGCTAGAGGTTCATAAGGACACAGTGTTATCAAAGGAAATCTAATAGTAGAATTTTTCTGAACTGCATTTCTAGTGGCAGGTACACCTTCAGTGTAATCTATCACAATACAGGTTATCTGATATGTAGATATTGTGAACGCTAAAGCTATAATGAAAGACCAATACAATTTCTGTTGTTTACTTGAGCTCTGGGAAAACAAACGATCGAACCCAGTTGCACCAACGTTGGTTTCTTGTTTATGATTGAGGTCTTGTTTTTTCTCAATGTTCTTGATATTACATTTCTTGATCTGCTTTTGGTGTCTCTTTCGCTTTACCTATTCAAATAAAAGCAATGAAATTTAAGGATATTTGTGTAATATACTGATTTCAGTTATCAGAACAAAATTGAAAAAAGTACATGGATTTTTAAATTATTAAATAAAATTCAGTTTAATTTTTTTATTTTCCCAAATGAAATAAACACATCGAATTCACTCACCAATTGAAATGCTGCTAACAATGAAAATTCAATGAATTCATGAAGTGTGAGAAGACTAAATCCAATAAAACAACCTAAACTTCCTCCAATGTCAATAATCAAAAGTAATAAAGAATATTGAAGATATTCATCAATAAACAGAAATTTATTTGAATCGAAAGTTAATTCCATGATTGCTGTTTTTTGCAGTTTTATCTCTGCATTGAGATTCAACATAAAAAGCAATTCTTCGCATTTCTCGGGGCAAGAACAATTTATATTTGTTTTTATTGCATTTTCAAGTTTTAACACATTTTCAAAAAATTCATTTTCAGTTTTACAGTTTGGAAGAGTTCCTTCATCCATGAAAGGTAATCTAAAAGGAACAAAGAAATATCTCAATTATTTCTTTTAGTAAATCATTTTGGAATGAAAATTCAATGAAAAAAATTTTCTAATGAACCATACGAGTAAATTTAGTAAATCAATAAACGTTAAAATTTAATTTTTTTTTGCTAATAAAGATAAGACAATTGTGGCCATATTCTTATATCTAATAATCGATAAAATAATTATCATTATTATTAGTTTTTTCCAATGGAATTATATTTTTGTAATCTTTCTTTTCAGTTCTTTAATAACCGAATCACACTGATAAATGATAAGATCTAAGTGGGTAAAAATTTTAAATATGAAAGGGATAATAATGTAAAAATGATATTCAAATGCCAATAAGCAAATATCAACTTATATAATTTGCTAATTTCGTCTGTCTGTCTCTCTGTCTGTCCGTAACTCGATATAATTAAGCTATTAAGATAGATCCAAGGTTCTCAATGGTACCATTGAATCAAGGGTACTCAAATTAGATGAAAATATTAGTTCATTGTGTCATTCCGTGTTGTTTCCATTAAAATTTATTCTTGGGAACTGACCTCGACAACTGAAATTGTAACAAAACATACATTCAAAACCAAATAATTTTGTTACCACTGCATCAATTTTAATGAAATTTGGCATATTTACTCAGTTGTTTACGCTGATTTCGAAACTCAAAGCCATTTTTGCCATAGAAGCTTCGTTCACAAGTTAATACAGCATTTAGATTACATTTACTTTATATTTGATAGTTGATAATAAAATGATGTTTCTGATTTTTTTTATGCCTGTCGTCCGACAGGCTTTGCTGCTAATACAAAATAATGTTATTATAACTTCCTCTCATTCCAATTGCTATAAACGGAATTTTCTAAAAATTAAAATAAAAATGATGATATCTTATTTTATTTTATATAATTTGAAAAAAATATTTAACAATTAACATCAGAATAAGTGGAATGTTAGAAATAGATTAATTGTTAAAGATTGAAGTTTCTAATTAACAATTAATCAATATGATTTTGAAATTTGTGTGTAAAAGTATTATATAAATGAAGAAAAAACAAGAAGACAATTTTAGAAATAAAATAAAAAGATAGAACCTTGACAATTGTAAAGAAGCTGATTATTGTTAACTCTGATTTTCTTTAGAACTACTGATTAAATTTAGAAAATATAGCTATTGTGATCACATGCAAATAAGGCTTTTCGGTTTATATAGTTTCGGTTTACCATAAATCACGTTGACTTTGTACCTTCTGCCGCTTTCTTAAAACTAATGTCGTAATCTCTATCGTATTATCTCCGCCAGGAGCAATGACGAGTGCACAGTGTAACTGAAGACTGGCGACATCTATGAGACTATTCACAGACTACTTTCTCATTATAATAATGTCTCAATTGTAGTGTTTGTTCTAGCAGCATCTAAGCCCGTCCTCGTGGTATCTTATGTTGTTGAACATGGACGATAGAATTTTGGCAGCAACAAATAAATGTACTGGTTTACTACATTGGTCATTAATCGGATGCTACAGTATCTGTACTCTGACTTTCTTAGTTTTCTCGCATTTGAGAGAGAATTGAAGAAACTAAAGATGAAGAGATGGTTTTGTGCCAATAGTAGTTTAGTACATATACCTATATTTTTATGCTTACTCTCACAGTTTTAGAGTTTCTATCCGAAGTTTGGTAGAAGAAAGCTTCAAAGACCACGCAAGGAGTCAAAGAGATGACACAACATAAACGTAAGCTAGAAGGAAGTGAAGCCGCTTGAATGTTCCTAATGGTAGAAGCATTTCCTATGCAGAGTTGGCAAGGGGTGAATCAACTTCTGCGAGACAAGATCTTCAGTATCGATTACGAAGGCTTCTACATCAAAAACCCTTTTCAGTAGGGATATATAGTGAATATGTAATTTTGCAATATGAAGATGAGATGTTCCCTGGTCTAGTCACTGCCATTGATGTTGATTCTTTTCGAGTGAATGCTTTACAGAAAAGTGGAAATTTTTGGAAATGGCCACAGAAAAAGCATAAAATATATTACAGTTATACCAATATTCTCCAGAAATTTAGAAATCTCTGTTTATGAAATCAAAGAAACGACTCTTCCATTATTCAGAGATGAAGGAAAGTTCAGCCAATAAATGTCATTAAAGTTTTGTAATTATTATATCACATTATAAAGCATTATTTCAAAGTTCTGTTTTCGCTGTCATAAAGTAATCATGAAATAAAGTGTGAGATTGCGCCGTACGATGCAGTAGCATTTAAAAACCATACATTAAATGTAGCAAACACAATGGCACTCTTCTCCTTGAGCTGACTTTTTGCCAAGTTAAGGTAACATTTTTAGTTCAAAATTTCTTTTTCAGATAATTATCAGCAAACCAAGTAGATAAGGCAAATGCTAAACTTTCATATTCTTTTGAATTCTTTGATTTAGTTCAAAAGAAAAACAAATTATTGAATGAAAGTCTTCAAAATTGGCACAAAGTCACTCAGTTTACGGTATCATGTTAAAATGCAATTAAAATAATCTTAATAATATTCTGAGGAATTTTTGATTGAATTTCTTAATGGTTGTACACTTATTATTTTACACAAAATATGAATTAAAGTCAACCACTATCACAATAAAGGATAGCAACAATTTGATATTAAATGTATCAAAATGAATTTTTTAAAACTAGGCTAATTATTATTTGTATACTTCTTTTAGACATGTATTCAAAAACCTCATATTTATATTTCAATTCTAATTAGTATCACAAATTGTCAAAAGATTGTTAACCTTAAAATTTTCACAAAATGTTAGTAGTTGATTAATTTTCGATTTAATTCTTTCTTTTAAAAATATTTTAAATCCAAATTTTGAAAAAAATAACCACATACTAAAAAAATGAATATAATTTTATAAAAATTAAAATACTTTACATTTTTATAAGATTTTTTATAAAACTTTGATCATTCTTTTTAGTGTGTGGAATTTTTTTTTTAAAATTACAAAATTTTAATCATCCTTTTTAATGTATGGTTATTTATTTGAAATGAAAAGTTATTTTACACGTAAAAGATATTATTAAATATGTATTAAAATGAGAATATCCTGACTTGAAAATAAGGTTTCTCTCAGACATGTTTCAAAATAAAAAGTATTCAGAATAGGCATTATAATAAACATTTTAATGAAGTTAGTGAATTATTACCTGCATGTTAAGTGCTTAATGATATGCATTTGAAAGCATTTTTCTTCACATTGAGAATAATGGAGTGAACTGATGCAAGGACGATGACGAAGATTAAGTCGATGAATCTGGTAGTAAGACAAAGAGGAATGAATGACCATTATTTATTGATAAAATGTTAGCATACAACGGTTAAAATACGAGTAAATGCTGCTGATTACTCCTACAATATTATGTTGGGCTAAGCAAGTAGAACAAATACTGCATATAGGAAATCATAAATAGATATTATTTTTGTCTTCTTAACAAATTTGATGTTTATTTTTGAAATTGGATGTTGATCATTATTTCTGTGATCATATCCAGTACCGTAAGCGAATTGCATTGATTCGATATTTGTCCATGTATTTTATAGATATGATGACTTCTTGAATCGCTGTATACATTTTCAGAACCAAACTGTCTGTGTTTTAATCTTTTTTAAACTTTTTAAATCTAGTTTTATATTAGTGTCCATGGCCGTAAATTAAAGAAGTTACATCATTTATCAGCGCAAGTGAAAAATCTCAACTTTTTAATTATTCTTTGATTATTTTTTAAAAATTATTCTGTTTCTAACTTTATAAACCATCGTTTAATAATTATTTAAATTCTAATATTTATGTCGTTCAACAGAATTCCGATAAAACCACTACTCGATTTAAATGTACATATCTACGTTTTATCGTTTTGAGGATTCTTTGCTTTTGGATTATTGGAAATCGGTTTCTTAACATGATTCTCTATCATGCAAAAAATCCTTCATATACTGATGAATATAAGAGTATAAAAAATTTCAAATAGAAAATTCAAATCGCGAATAGAAAACAAATTTTTGAAAAATCTGTAGAAACATATATATGTAAAGATATTAATAAATTTTTGAATTACCTTCAAACGTTCAATTAATATCTTCAGTTGAATTCCTACATTGATTCTAATACCTTTCATAGGATTAAAGTATTTTAATTTGCTGTTCATATCCAAATTATAAACCTACGATAAACCAAATAAAATTTCTACAAAATAGCCTCAATAAGGTTGTTGAATCTCATTAATCAATACTACCATATTAATTTTAAAGCTAGAACACAATATTACGACAATAAGCAACTTTAAACTTATGGAAGTAATTGGTTTAACTCAGATAAATTAACACTAAATAAAATCATAAATTTAGGCAGAAATAAAGAATGACAAGAATAATAATTGAGCAGTTCAGTATAAGAGTAAATGCCATCTATTTTGAACAGCTTAGTTTGTTCAATATCCGGGAGGCAGCAGCACTTGTGAGTGGTTTTGTTGTCACCCTAGGCAACTATTGTCAAGGCCAGTTCCTTCGTGAAATGTTTCAGTTCGAGTTGAGACTTGAAAAAGTGAATTGCGAACGTGAATCAACTACTGTTGGGTCCATTGGAATATTCATTTCTAATCAAAGAAATTATACATAACTTTTAAATTATAAATTATTGACTGAAATCGCTTTGACTGTTATTATTAGCTTCATTTTTACAATCTTTCTGCTTAAATGCATGTTTAATATTTACGGATCGTTTGCAGAAATTAAGATGGCGGTTGCAGGAAATAACGTCATGACGAGAGCAAGTATTACCGCCATCCCATTTGCAGTCAACGACGTTCGCTAACGTTACGAATTATTAGAAAATCGGTAAAAATAAGATCATTATACGTCAAAGCAACTTTTCTGAATAGACAGCTTGTGAATCGCGATGCTCCATCAATATCACATGCAACGGCCGTCCAACAAAATAAAAGATCGTTGTTAAATAAGGAAGAAAAAGATCTCTACTGTGATGACTGCAGCGGTTATTATTAAGACAAACGGTCTTCAAGAAACTGGATACAGTGTTTGGAATGAAAATCTTGGTTCCACGAAACGTTTGACAACTGTAGTGTACAAAAAAGTGGACTGTGTTTATTGTTTGAAGAAGGATGTGTACTTTTGTATGACAGTAACCTTGAATAAAATGTGTAATGCCACTGAAAATTTATGTATGGCTTTGTGTGTTAAGTTTGTAAATTTTTTTTGTCCAATCAGATCTTATGTCTGTCAGGCTCTTGTTTTTTGTAAGGAATAAAAAAATTATTTTAGGTAAAAAAGAAAAAAACTGACGTACAGAACATTTCATTTAAATAAATTCAAGTTTTTTACTTTTTTAACTATCTTAATATTATATTGAATAATTGTAAATGTACTGCAATGAATATACAATTTATTAAATAAAGAAAATAAAACTAACGTAAAATGAAGACATGGCGTTATTATCATCATATGAAGGTAATAACGCCAGTGTGTAGAGTCTTATTTCAATTCCGCTATCATATCTGCCACTATAATTCCTGAATAACATATTTCATAGAAATAGCAGAAACAATATATTAAAGAAAAACAGTGTTGAAAAATGAAAATTTAAACGAATTACAGCAAATTTATTGAATTGCTGGCGTTATTAAAATCAGTTACCCTATATTGTTAAATTTGCTGGAAAAACATAATAAGTTACAGTTTCACTAATTACATTATTGTTTTCAAGTAAGGATTGAAAACAAAATCAAAACGGTTTCAAAATTTGACATTAATAAACTTTAAGATAAGGATTAATAATGAAATATCCACAATTTAATCCTGCTAAGAATACTGTATTTACATTGTAAAACGTACTTTGAAATCTTCTTAAAATCATTATTTTTACCTCAAACTTTGGGATTTTTCATACACCAGAAAACCTTCAATACATGAACATAGTTTCACAAAGTAAATTAGCAATCGAAATAATCGTTTTTTGTTTTTATCAGTTGAAAACAAAAGAATATTCTTTAAAAGAGATCGATTAAAAAAAGAGTTAAGATGAAACAAACTTCCATCATTTAAGTTTTTGTTTTACCCTAATTTTGAATACAATAATAAAGCTATACACCTGATTAATCAGGTGTATGGCTTTATTATTGTATTCAATGTCATTCAGTGCACGTAAATTCACCATATTAGCACTTACCCTAATTTTGTTTAGGCTTTTTATCAAATGTAATTAATCATGTTATTGTTTTAATTATATTAAGGAATAGCTTAGGCCAGAATGTTCTTTCTAAAACAAATATTCAAAAGAAACAAACAGATTTTTAAAATTGCAGCCTTGCCTTAAGTTACTTCTAACCTTAAGTGTATTGCTAAAAAAATAAAACAACTATGTTAAAATAAATGTTTTTAACCAAAGTTCAAATGTGCATTTTTGAATCGTCTTAAAAGCTCTAAAGCTCTATTAGCTCTAAATACAATTATATTTCGTAAAATTAAAGAAGAAAATATTTAAAAATAAATGTTTTAAACTTCATTAAAATATTCTAGTATCAAATTCAATATAGCAAAAACGCTGAAAAAGATTTCATACTTTTGAGAAAAAGTCTCCTATTTTAACGTTGCCATCCTCTAAATCGAAAAGAATTATTATTGAAGTAGTAGGTCCAAGAATCTTCAAAGATTCTACAAAAAATAAAATACTATACCAATTAATTCTGAAGTAAATTTCTGATATTTTTTCTTTAATCATAGAAAGGGAAAGAAATAAAGTAAAATTAAGCTTCAGTATAATTTTAACTGCAAAAATAAAATTAAAAATAATTTTCATTAAGTCTAAAGTGCTTCAGTTTTTAATTCTTTAATTTTCCTTATATGTTATCGACATTCTGTCGTTGTTATTGACAGATGTTTATATGGAATGCAAATATGACTTGATTTTATATTAATTTCTGTGTAATATTCGATTTTAAATATGTGCTCAAAAACTGCAATGGAAAAACCCTATTTCCGAATAAATTTATTTTTGTATAAAAAGCTGTCTAATTATTTGGAACTTATTATGAAATTCTAATTTCATGGTTAGAAGTCCAGAATGGTTAAGTCCGGAAGTAGAATATAATAAAACAATTGAGCGTAACTGTAAAAACTTAAATATATTAAGATTGAAAATAATATAAAGAAAAGAAAAAGTGATGTTGAAAGCTTCTTTTTTTAATTTTTATTTACGACAAAAAAATTTGATATAAAACAAGATATAGATAATTATTTGCTAAGATTCGCAGCTACTAGTGCAGGCAAATTAGACAAAAAGTTGGCCGAACCCGGGCATTTGAAATAATAAGCTAAAAATTGGTAGAAGTGTTACGGATGATGATCTAATTGAAATCCCGAAATTCCCAAAAAATCCATCTTGTGGAAAATCCGCCAGTTTGGAAAAACCGCCGCCATATATGAATTGTCGAGTTTTAGGCTTAGCGACTGAACCAAGCGTGCGATTGTATGCGTTTTTGCTCCAATTTGGTTATAATGTCTATTACAGTTGAAACATTAAACGGTTTGAAGAAAAATAGGTATTGTAATGGAATATGCTGAGTTAAAATGTTATTTTAGAACCAAAAACTGATCGAAAAGTGCATAATATGCTAGGTACTATGAGTTACATTTGTATAACGTATGTACGTGACTGAAACAAATTAAACATAGAACAGCCAGTTTAAAAAGCTGTCGTTATTGATAAAAACCCTCCAACTGCAGTTTTAAAACAAAAAAACAAGATGCGCCGATGAGCAAGTTTTAAATTAGCCGAGTTTGCGCGCGGCTGAACTCGCACAGTGTTTGGCTACACTGGAAGAATTGTGGGAGACGGTGTACGCGAAGAACACGGTGACCCAGATGGTAAACGGCCATGCCTAAGTTCGAGCTGTCCGCACACATCTTCTGATGCAGCTGTCGTTAGCGATCTTGATCATTTAGGATATACAAGATGCAGACTCTTTTTAGCGATCGCTTGAAACAAACACACTCAAGTCTCCTCTCTGGAACGATTTCGGTGGATGACGTTTTGTCGTCGGAGTACATCGCCCAGGCAGCAGAGTTGTTCGACGCAAAGCTGAAAGGCCTCTTTTCATCTAGACGGCGCACTGCGAAACTGTGGGTGCGATACTTTGAGATGGTTGGCATCATGCGTCTGTTTGTCAGAGCTGAACGCTCTGGAGGTTGGGCTCTTCACTTGCTGTGTCCAAAGAATGATCCCGTATTTCCACTCTGCGGGACATCTCGGCTCGAGGATGTTATGACTCTCTTGGAGTTCCGGCAATTTGTCAAGGAAGGCTGCTTCACTGTCAGGAGATCTGCAAAGTTCTGGTCAGGCATAAGGACCGATATGACTATAGAGCAAGTGTTGATGACAAACATGAAGTCGGCGGGTGAGCTCACAAGTGGACGTAGATTGACGGATAACATCATTGCTCGATGGGTTTGTGCCATGCCTTCATCTGCAAATAATAGACGCCACTGAAAGGTTTTGTGAAGTCTTCGCCGAAACCTCCGACCAACATGTTTAGCTAAGAGAGTATCGGTAAGTGAGAGATAAGGCAGACGTTCGCTAGATGGTAGACTGGCTTCAGTCCCACCATCCTTTTAACGACTCAGCGAACCTTCTAACGTCCTTGTCTACCGGAGTAGTGGCCGACGATACAGTTAACTGTGATGAGGCTCTATATCGTGGTTTGCAAGCAAGGAAATCAATCACAGGTCAACGATTAAGTAAAGTCCACTTAAAACGAAACAACAAAGTCACGACTTTTGCCACTGCGTCTAAAACGGCCAAGATCAAAGACACTGTCGTCGAAGTCAACCTTCACCAACTTTTTCATCGATTGCTGTGTGTTGTGCATGACGATGGTGACCTCGAGGAGTATCTGACGTATAAACTTGCAGCAAGGCCTCCAGCGCTGTTTGACGGGATGTTGATGTGGAAGAGCACTAAGTCTGAATTGATCGACGTTTTAGAAGAGATAGCGCCGCCCGAGACAAACTTTCCAGTGAACGTTTATAGTCGATGACGGGTTCCTCCTGCAACGGATTATGTGGGCGCGTCCAGCGAATTTCAGCCACATCTGCCTCCAGTATGTGAAGTACGTGAAAAATTAGTGGATGTGATATCGCTTCTGATCCGTTCAGAAAAGGCAAAAAGGGATCTTTCAAAAAGTTCAAGCGAGACGCTTGTTTAAGGGAGACAGTGTCGGAATAAATTCTAGGTTCCAGTTTGGATGGGGAATCGCCTGCCGGAGGCAGAGTGAGGATGGATGGAGCATGCAGGTCAGCTGAAACTCATTCCAACTAAAGAAGAACCAGCACCGGAGCGGGTACTGAACATCATATTCTGCAACTATAACTGTGGTTGCGAGAAGAGATGCGGGTGCAGAAGAAACGGTTTTCCTTGCACGTGTATGTGCAGCTACTGCGCAGGACATGGCTGCAGAAATCGTATGGATTACGCTGACTCGGATATCAATGATGACCTTGCACCTTTGGCTGACGTGTTGTCATAGAAACGATAAATAACTACAAAATTTAAAGACCGCTTTTTATTGTTATTAAATCGTTGCTAATGTAGATCATATTTTTTCACATAATGCATTACCGTCAAAAATTTTCGCCAGTGAGAGAACAGCCAGTCGAGCTCCAGTGATAACACAAAACAAGCTAACTAACTTTTACCCTTAATGTAATTGTATTGCTGCTTATGCCTGTACTTCACGCCTTGTGGTATAAAGTCTTCTTTGATTCATTTTTTTGTATGTTACGATAATATTTATTACATTTTATAACAATTTTCGTTTGTCGCATTTAAATAATTTTTTTTCTTTCTCAAGCACCAAAATTGGTTTACAATTATTAAATTTAGTGTTTTGGAAGATAACGCAGCCTGAATTAAGTAACTTGGTGCAAAAACGAATACAACAAGACGCTCGGTTCAGTCGCTATGCTTAAAACTCGACAAATCCACGATGGGGGCGGTTTTTCAAAATGACGGATTTTCCCTAGAATGGATTTTTTGGGAATTTTGAGATATCAATCAGTACACTATTCTCAACATTTCTATCTATTTTTAGATAGTTGTTTTAAATGTCCGGGTCAATGTCTAATTTTCCTGGACTATATGCCAAAAAAATGAAGTTCGTTTTGCAAAACTTCTTTTATAAATAAAAAAGCAATTATAATTGTTTTATTTCTGCAGTATATATTAGTAATATTTTGGTATTATTTTGTTTTCTTTCAATTTTAGTTCTATGAAGTTTTTTATTCAATGTTTTTTTTTCTTCATTAGAAATCCTTCACCACTTCATCCTGTATTGAAATTTAAATATTCTATTGGACTTCAATCATAATTCCCTATATGTGTCAAAGTTATTATTTGTTATTAAGGAATTCCACAACCACTGAAAAAGAAAAAGCATTGCCAGTAAATAATTTCACTTTATTTGCATCCTACTTAATTTTGATAAATTTCAGTAGAATAAATGGTGGTGACTTACTAAATTTTACAGCTGTACAGTGTCCAATCACTGCTCTTGTTTGGAATATTTCGATGTCACCTCCACAGTTTTCATCTTTCTTGCTTACGGAACACTAAAACAAAATTTAAAATTTTAATATATTCTGTCAAAAGTAGAAAAAAATTAAGAAATAAGCTTATAGAATAATTATCAAAAGTAACACATTTGAACATAACAAAGAACGAAAAATATTATTAAGTTAAAAACTGTGGTTTGGATGGAGTCTGTTGTATTAAGCCTGTCACAGCTACATTAAACGAAACCAAGGAGTGATACTCACCTTTTTTTTTTAAATCCAAACTCTAAGACATTTCACACCGCTAAGCCTAACTTTAACCTTGGAACTTACAATGATAGGGGTTTTGACGCCCGATAAACGGGAAGAGCGGTCTTCGAGTTCAACAAAAGAAACAATAGTGTTTGTCACAGCGTGATCAACTGTTTGAAACAATTGTGTGTGCTATTTTGTGCTATTTTGTGCGTCGATTGAAACAATCACTCGTTGGTTGCCATGGGTGACCCTAGTTTTGTTTTTACTTGATAAGCATCAAGTTGCAGTTTTCTTTCCGTCTGTAACGATAGTTCGATTTAGACATCAGTGTGTTCCCGAGTTGTATGGCAAAATTAAGCAAATTATGCCAATCGATTTAAGTCAGCTCATCAATGTTGACGGACAGTGAATACTTAAGCCAAGTATTGTAAGTATAAAAACTTTGATCTTTTTTCCGACACAGAATACACCACAAAAACTGTTATTAAGTTAATCACTAAGAAAATAATTGTGCCTCAAAAGGTGCAGTAAAGATTAGGATGCAGTATCATTAGGATTACAGCATAACTCAACACGGAAGTTTCTCGAATAAATATATTATCTAAAAAAGTTAATTGATTTTAGATGCCAAATTATACTACTCATTTTGAGAATTTTTTGTTTCTATTCTATCTGCGGGATTTCTTTTCAAGTTGATGAACTAATCAAACTTTTAGTTAATCAAAAATAATAATTTAATTAAAGCTAAAAATGTATTACTTATTTAAAAAGCTCTCAGTTGCCTTTAAATATAAAAAAAAATCCAAAAGAAAAAAAATGATACTAAATTTTAGCAACTACAACACTTTTAAGGGAACATTAGAACGAAAATTGTAAATCGCGTGATTTAACGTAATTTAAAAATTATATATAGAAAATTTCATGAAATTTCGTCATCTCATTAATGATGTTCTTAGCATATCGCATTTTCTTACGGTGCTTTTAAAAGCAATCAACATAAGTAGTGAAATGTTCTATATAGATTATTTTTGTAACCAACAGCAGAAATACTTTTGAAATAAAAGAGTTCCTATTCTCAATATTAATTTCTTTACTGTGTGAAAAAATTATTATCTTACCTTAATGTTAATCTTCATTTTATCTGGAGGTAATTTCCAGTTATACCAAAGAGTATCCATAGTCATATTAAGCAGAGGAAGCAAATCAGCATTAGCAGAAACATTGTTATAGCGTTCTTCAACTAAATGCATAACATATTCTCGATTGGGAAATTTATATGGACAAAAAAGTACAGGCTCTATTAAAACTTTATTCTCTTCAATCATATCAAATGTTCCAACTGGATCTTCATATAAATATTCCTTCACACATTTAGAACACTGAAGAATACTGAAGCTAAGGCATACAAGAATTAAATTGAACCAAATAATCTTGCGAGGTTTCTTGATGTTACTATTGGAAATTTTTGAAATCCCTGTAATACTTGGTACTTTTGGAGCTGTTTCTAAATCTGTAGTTTTTGTTACAAACGTGACATTCATATTCATTTATGAAGACCGAAAACTATTGTATATTCAAATATATTTTTATATCATTTTTTATAATCCCCATTGGTTTGAATCAAAGACCATTTATTGGATTTCTGCTTCTTATAGGATACGTAAAATGATGAAAGACTTCAATAACTTCGGCGAAATGACTGTAAAGTTAACTGCTGGTAACTCTATCACAGATAGTTAGTACTTTCGATTACAATAGGAGAAGGATTGACAATATTAACTTTGATAGATAATAACTTTGTTGACATGAAAATTTTATTTTAAATTTTATAACTTACATATTTAAATCCAACTACTACTGAAGCTTTTGTAGTAGAAGCAGCACTAATAGTAATACTAATATGATCTTGTAATCATAATGCATTTAGAAATCTTGTACTTAAAATTGTTTATATTTTTTTAAAAAAAGGAGAGTCTATCATCCTAACAATAATTTCTTGTTCTCCTTTTTTTTGGCAGGTTAAAAAAACTGAAGCAATATCTGTAAAGTAAAAAAAAAAAAAATTTAGAACTTGTAAATAAATAAATTATTAAATGGAAGAAATGCATAAATTTAATGTATTTAATTTACTTCATACTATATACAAAAATCATGAATATGGTAAACTATTCATGTAATAAAAAACCAAAACAGGCAAAATTATGTAGATTAGACAAATATTTTATCTAATTTTTCTTATTATAAATATGAGCAATTGCCCTTTATATGGGATATATGTTTGAAGGTGATATTTATGGGATGTCGTTTCATGAAAATGATCCCCTGATTTTTTTGTTTTGTTTTGTTGAAAATACACTCTTTGACAAAATAATAAAACCAAGGAAACGAAAGGAATCATCCCATCGAGATGCTACTTGGTTTGTGCAATGTATTGTGGATTACATTCCCAATGTCACATTGCGAAGTAGTGCTTTCCTGCGTTGCTTTCCTTAAACCAGTCTTAAGTGCTTGTTGCACTGCAGGAACGCATCGGGTAGCTAATGTGACATTGGGAATGCCACCCACAGTATATATATATATATAGGAAAGTAAATCATTTTAATTCCAGAGCAGGTGGACCATTTATTCAGATATACCACGAATGGAACATGTCAGTCCCGTTGTGACCAGTGGAATGTGCGCTCTTCGATGCTCTGACGCCAACATCGTTCGATTACTAGGTCGTTCTGTCCCAAATATCGGGTGATACTTTGATTTGAGCAACAGCCCTCATTCTGCCTAGTGATAGTTACGCAAACTCACTCAACTGCTCGTAATATGCATGGATCCGACGTTGAAGCATTTTCACCGTCCGTGGAGGTTATTGCAACCACAATCTGCTGGTAGAATTGTCCTGCGGCCTTTGCTCTTGAGTATACCCTCCCTGATAGACTGCTCCGTGCGTTGTGGTGGACCATATTTTAGTCATTGGCCGTGATTACCTAATCACTTGCAGAGTCAGCCCTGAAGTATTTGGCTTTCCTTTCAATATTATTAAAAATATTTATTCAATATTCTCAATAATAATCCTAAGAGAATGATTGACAGCGCTAAATTATCATAGATTCTTAGTTTTTCTTGATCAGTATTATACCATATGTATTATAAATTACAATATTTAATCCGATTACTACTATAGCTAACGTGATAGTAGAACTAAAAGTAAGAGTAATGCAATATAATACAATTATTTAGACTTACATCTTTTATTGGGTTGTGCTTTCATTATTTGTATTTTTTGATCATTTTTCATTAATTTCGGATATTTTTTATTTAACTTTCTAATTCTTCTTTTTTCTTGTTATTTTGTAGTTAGAATCGGCAGCAAAAATTAAAAAGTAAAAATAAAGCTTGTTATTTACTGTGGCTGATGATTGCCTGGCTGATGATCGCCAACGAGTGTGAAACAGCAATTCCAGGATGTCACTTGTAAATAAATTTGGTCTCACCCATTGTTATTTAAAAAAAACTTTTTAAAATAGGCAAAATAATAAATAAAATTTATAAAATATTTTTTTTTCAAGGGAAGAAAATCAGAAGTAGTTTAAGTTTAAACATATTAATCAATCGCATACAACAAGTTAAAATATTAAAGAATTTTCATTTTCTGCAAAGAAATGAAATTTCATTGCAGAGAATTCAATGAATTAAATTACTCAAGTAAGTTTAATTGAAAAAGAAATGAAATAAAATTGATAATATCATTAAATAAATGTTTGGTAGAGTTTTAAAAATTTATAATAATCTTGATGTTTTTAGATTCTGCTAATTTTTCATCAAAACTTTAAATTGAAAATATTGGATTTCCTTGGAAAAGAAACTAGGACTAGATACTGCAAATACTGTGATATAAGGCATATATTTAATATAATTTCAATTCAAGCAAGCAGAAAGCTCAGATGTATCTGTTAAATTTTAAAAAATAATTCTTAATGTTCCTCTTTTCATTGCAATTAAGGTAAAAGGTAGATAAAATTTCTGATTTTTAACATTATTTCATTAAAAATTATCAAATTGTGAAGTATATTAGTTGGAAACAAATTGTTTCGGAATATGTAATATTTCCTGAATTTTGTTGATAACTCTCTTTCTGATATGCAGTAATTAAAATTACAAATAGTATAGGCTACTACATTTCTAATTTCATACAAATCTAGAGAAAATAAACAAAGAAAGAAAATGAAAATAACCATTAAGAAATATTTAACTTTCAGCAAAGGATAGATAATACAAGACAAGATAATACAAGACAAGATAACACAAACATAATACAAGAAAATGAAGTTAGACAATGTTAAAATTTTTTGATAAGTTCAAACATGGAAGCTCTTCATGAATTCTCTAAGGTTCTGAATGAGATGATGTCGACGCACTGATCCAAAATAAAAGTCTAAAAAAGTCCAAAAAACACACAGAATAAAAAAAGAAGCGACTAGTTTCGGTTCTCAAGTAAAAGAATTAATAAAAACATGCCTTATACAGCAGAAACTTGAGGGCTACCGGTAACGTGGAGATCGAAAAAAAAAACCCGTATGCCATGACGTCAATCAGGTGTCACGTAGTGGTGATTATGGGTAGGGGCCACTTATCGGTGAATGGGTGTAGGAGCTGGATCTTTCCTTCCTTCTTAGTCGTTTTTTATGGAAGCTGTAATGTTACATATTTTGAACTGAGATACACTCATTATAGCATAAAGAATCTGTAAGTATGAAAAAGGACTCCTTGCATTTGCGAATAAAGTGATTGTTTTCTTTACAAATTAGTGACGCATGGGAGAAATCAAAGCTATGATTTAGTGTGTGTACATGTGAAGCAGTGTTGTAGTTATATTAGCACCGATTGTCGTGTGTACATGAAATTGAATAAACCACCCCTTTCTGGGAGATGGGATCAATATGCTGTCGTGAAAATTTATTGAGATTGAGCAATTTTAAAAGAGTGTTGCTGCTCGGAGATGTGAGTGAAATATTGAGGGGTTGAAGTAGGCCTATCTTATTGAGGGCCTGGAAAAGGCCGGGGTGGAAGGGGATCGAGACATATTTGGGGGTGGGTGGGTAGGAAGTGATACTGTCATTAGCGTTGCGAGAAGTCGTTGCGATGGAAATATGTTTATCAATAAAGTTTGGCGGGTAATCAGTGAGAATAAACAAGAACGTTTTATTATCTATAGGGGTCTTAAATCCAATATTTATTGGAAAGGTTTCCCTTGATATAACATGATGCTTAAAGGAAGTGGATTCAAAAGTGAGGCTGAGTATGGAAAGGTCGCAGTGATTTGTGACATTAAAATTAGCAAAGTAATAGATTGGGATATTGTATACCGTGAATAGGAGTGCTCAAAGTTTGAAAATTAGTTTGCACAATTGTGCTAGGAAATTTAGTAAGACGTAAGGAATAAGTAAAGAAAAAATTATTTAAGTGATAGTTCGGCAAATAAAATCATGTCAGTCGCATAACAACTGGAAGCTACGACTAGGAAGGTGGAACAGCTTTTGTTTGGCCTGTAAATACACTAATTATCTTAACTATGTTATAGATAAAGAAGGATACAAACAGGAAACCATAATAATTGAACTGAACTGACTTTGTGAATTTATTTGGTTAAATAACAAATGAAAATATTAAGGTCGTCTTAAATGATTTAAAGATGGAAGAGTTTATTAGTAGAAGATCTCGTGCAGATAGTGTGGATAGTTTAAATTTCTCTACAGTGTACCGTTAACGATTGCAATGAAAGTACAAAAAGTCAGTCAGATATTTATGCAAGTAGAACATAAATCGTTCACCGCCTGAGAAACGACCAAAAGGGAATATTGAAACGGAGAGCTAAAGGTCAGCTTTAGATTCAGAGAAGGTCATTAATAAAGTAGCAATGGAATGTGAAGAAAATAAGCTGAGCACTAATTTTCAAGAAAATATATTTAAAAGTTCTTCGAAAATTAAAGAAAGATATAGAAGTAGTCAAAGAAGAAACAAAGATAATTAAAATAATAAAAGTAGAAAATTACCTTTTTAAAAGTAAAATGATATACTTGGTACAATAGATAAAGTTCCTTAAGGAGAAAGAAAAGATGAAGGTGATAGAAAAAGATAAGTTGGAAAGAGAAATCAAAGATTTAAAAGAAAAGAAATGGAAAATAAGAACAGAAGAAACGACATAGTGTTCTATGGAGTAAAGGAAGAAAATGAGGAAACGGAAGAAAAATTAAAAGAAATATGTAGAAAGCCACTAGGAGTGGAGGTTCAATCCATCGAAAGAGCACACCGAATTGGAAAAAGAAATACAAAGGACACACTTAAGGTACATCCGATTATTGTAAGATTCTATGATTGGATGGAAAATAAAAAAAAATATAAAAAAAATAGATCTAACCTTAAAGGTACGAAGATTTATTTGGATAAAGATTTTTAAGTAGAGACTAGAGCAATAAGAAAAAAGTTAATAGAAATCTTGTTACAAGAAAGGAGAAAAGAAAATTCAGCAATAATTATTTTTAATAAGCTAAAGGTAAATGATAAAATATGGTCGTATAAAGAATGGATGAGAAAAGCTAAATCAGATGAAAAGGGAGAGTAAATGAAATAGATGGGAAGAATAGTGATAGAAAAGATTAAACAAACGAGGAATCATAATGAACCAATGTGAAGAAAGCTTAGATGGATATCAACAGTTAAGGTTTCAAACGAATGAAGATGGAATTAGAAAGGATAGAACTGAAAAATTGATAACAAATGATAATAGTGAAAGGAAGAAAGTAAATATCAACTACTGAATGGAAAAAAGAAAAAGAATTCTAATGAGGAAAAAGTTAAAAGTAATGTAGAAACGATATTAGCGTGGAATGTGAATGGCTTAATGTAAAAGAATAATTGTGAACTAAGTGTCAAATGACTTTGATATAATAATTTTAATTGAAACATGGCTATTAATAGCTGAAAATATTGATAGAAATATTAGGTATGAATGATGTCATAAATTAGCAGATAAACAAAGTAAATTTGGAAGACCAAGTGGGGGCATTAATTTAGGAATAAATCTTAGTAAGAATATTAAAGGAGAATAGGCAAATTACCCTACCCTTATAGTGATAAGATATATACCTATAGAAATATCTCCTTACATATAACATATGTTATTATTACGACTCGTCTCAATTATTAGTCCAATCGGAGTGGATGGTATTCCGAATGTCACATTTCAAAGTAGTGCTTTCCTGCATAGTTTTCGTTAAACCAGTCTAAGATCGGAGAGGTGGTTGCATGTAGGGAAGCATCGGGCAGCTAATATGACATTGGGAATGCCACCGACAATACGTCTAGATATAACTTATCTCGTTGACATCTTATTTCCTTGATATATTAATTAATAATCATTTAATATTTTTTTTCAGTAAAAGTAAATATTATTTTCATTTATTACATGTAAATAATTATTATTTTCATTTATTACATGTAAATAATTATTATTTACTTGAAATAAATAATAAAATTAATTATAATTATGTATAATACTTATTAACATTGTGTTTGATTGATTGTGGTGAATGTGGGTGGTAAGGAAGCCAACCACCTTCAACCAAGCTCCCCCCGCCTATAGGTTGTTGGCTTCGTGCCACCCATATGCACCACAATCAATCACTCAAACGTCATATTTAGACTTATATAACTCCAAATGGACTAATAATTGAGACAAGTCGTAATAATAAAAAACGTTCTATTGATGGAGATCTTTCCGTATATATCTTATCGCTATACAGTGGTGGGGCCATTCTCCTTAGTTACGCAAAAGATATATGGAGATTGTATTATTGTAAATATTGTGAGATGAAAAGATTTCTATAAGATTATTGCAATTTATAATAAAGACATAAATAGATTATTAAATAAATTAGAGAAAAATAGTATAGAGGATTTAAGAAGTGATGTAAATCTAATTGTTATTAGAGATATGAATGTTCGCATCGGTAATTTAAATTGTAAATGTATTAATTTAGATGATGAGTTGCTTTTTGAAGATAGAAACTCACTGGATAAGGTGTGTAATAAAGATGGAAAATTACTTATGAAATGGGGAAGAAAAAATAATTTAGAAATTTAAATGGAAACTATGAAAATAATAATGTACGGAACTGGACTTATATTGGTGATACTGGATGCTCAGTGCTCGACCTATGTTTTGTTAATGAAAAATTCTTAAAAAAGAATATTTAATTTGAAGTAGGGGATAGTTGGATATCAGACGATATATGCCAATCTCAATAAGAAACAGGATATGTAGAAAAAATATAGTGGAGAGTGTATTAAAGAAATATAAATGGGAGTTTAGTTTAATAGGGGAGATTATAAATAAATATAAACAGGTAATTACAGAAAAATTAAATGTTTTAAAATATATTCACGGAATAAATACATTTGATGAAAGTTTTACAAAATTATTAAACGAGGGGATACATATAATAAAATAAAAGAAAGAAAACATAGAAGAAAAGGGATGGCATGATAAAGAAATGAAAGATTTTTTAAAAAAGATAAAAATAACAGTTAAAAAATTTTAAGAATAAAAATACAGTTGAAGAAAGAAAAAAATATATAGCATTGATAAAACAATTTAAAAAAATGTGCAAGACAAAAAAGAATTATGGGAGAAAGATATAAAAGAAAATTTTGATAGGATTGTTACAAGTAAGGAATTTTGGTACATGATTAAGAAATACAGAAGTAAGT
>JAFIDM010000002.1:18782164-18794378 GCA_023159025.1 Thereuonema tuberculata
TACAAGTAAGGAATTTTGGTACATGATTAAGAAATACAGAAGTAAGTTAAGAAATTGTGACTATGAAAAAGAAATAGATAGTAATGTATTGGAGGAACATTTTATCACGTTATTGTATCGAAGATTAAGAAAAGTAATAACAAAATAGAAAAAAGCGAAGTAAAAAGAAATTATAAATAGGTTACTGGAGATAAAAGAGGAAATAGAATTATTTAATGATGAAGTCAATCTTACAGAATTAGTGTCGGTTTTGAAACGCTTAAAAAAAAATAAAGCTGTGGGTCCTTATAGAATAGAAAAATGATTATATTAAAAATAAATCTACAGAAAGGATTAAAGTATTTTTAAGAATAGTAGAACTGGATTTGGAACACCGAAAAAATTCCAGATAATTGGAGATGTGGAAAAATTATCCCTATTCATCAAACGGGAAATAAAAGCAACCAATAGAGGAATTACATTATTAAATACATATTTTAAGATCTTTGGAGAAATTTTAAGAGGAAGAACAGAAAGATGGTGAGAAGAAAAAACTTATATTGAAGAAAATCAAGCAGAATTTAGGGAAGGTTATTCAACAATAGACAATTTTTGTTTTAAATATCTACACAAATACAAGGTTAATAGAAAAAAGAAAAAAAATGTATGCATTATTTGTAGACTTTAAAACGGCATTTGATCTCATAGATTGGATGATAGTATTAAATGGCTTAGAAGAAATAGGAATAAATGGTAAAGTTTGGAGAATAATTAGGAATATCGATGAAGTAACTATAGTTACAATCGGAAAAGGAATAGAGAAAATAAATCGAGTCTATTTCCTGCACGTGTGTTTTAATATTTGTATTATATAATTCTTCTTCTAATTTATCTAATTTCAAGTATTCTCTCCGTAACGTCACAACATTATATTTTGATAAATAAAGGCAAGGTTCTATGTGATTCCTGAGCGACGGCCCGCCCAGGTGCCTCTGCTGACCACATAACACAAGACTCTGCGCTTCAATTGGTTCGGGAATACCGTCACTGGATTGTAGATGACTGGTAACGTGTAGCCTAGTCAAATAGGCAGAGGTTTCAGGCAGATGGCGACTCCGGATATGGTGAAAACCTCAGACAGTACTCAATCCCACAAATCTAAAAGGAGCAACATATGGCAGCGGATGCTTTGTTACAGTATGGGATTCATTCAGCTGGCACACATTGGGGCCCCTCAAATGTCTGGAGACCTGTGACTGGCAGCTGCTACGTCATCATCCCTGTGGATCTTTTGCACCCGTTCATGTCCTGTGCCTCACCCGAAGGAGAAGCATTCTTCTGAGTTTGCCGTCATGTCTTGGCCGCCGCAACGAATACGCCTTCGAACGTGCTGTCAGTGAACCACCACTAGCGAACATTATGAAATTATGGGGCTGGATCCTTATGTGCGCTGCCTCCACAGTATTATAGCCCATGCCACGTCAAGTTGCAGATGTCATCCGCGATAAGAACCTATATGGTTTTAGACAGTAGTCCCAATTGCAATTCAGAGTACATTGTACTTAATTCTGAAACCTGTTTTACTCATTTAAGTAGCAAACTTTCTTAACTAATGTGTTTTCTTAAAATTTTATTTGCAATTTCATTAAAAATTACAAATTTTTACTTATTGATTGGTATATGTAGTTTTTTGCTATCTGATTCCTGTCAGTCGTATTAGTGAATTTGTGTTTTGTGTTAATTCTCTTTGTTTCTACAAATATAATTCTCTAAGCTGTTAGTATAGAACCCTTCGAAATATTGATATACCAAAGATCTCGTCTATCCATTTGCTATAATAGCAACACTGTATAAATTCTATTCTCAACACACGAAGGCCAAGGACTATCCATTGTAGCCAAAATTAGCGTTAAAAATCAGAAATTTGTTTACAAGGAAGAGACGAAGAAATAGTAAATATAACAACTAAATCAACGCCTATCCAATGTTATGTAATATCCAATATAATGATAAGTATAATTACTCTTTATTATAATTATCTAACATTCCAGATACATTGATTTAGTGATTGCAAACTTATTTCAATTTAAGTCATTACGTTAAAATTCAAAATTTGTATTGCAATTAATTTGGAATAAATGATTTTATTTTGTAATGAATTAAAAGGCCTTATATTTGTTTTTCCAGAAAGGCAAGAAAAAATTTAATTTCAAATGACTTGGTCTCTATAGGGGATGAATGACTGTTGTCTACGTTGAAATTCATTAGAAGCAAGAGTGGCTGGGAAATGTTGTGTTCCAAACGACATGTTACGCCATTGTGAAAAAAAATAGGAAAATGACCAAAAAACAGTATTAGGTATATCATTAATAAATAACCCGCAATTGTGACGCAGATAACTGAGACTGAAAAAAATTATCTATTTTCGTATTAAGAGAAAAAGAAAAGCATGTTTTGTCATAAATGATATATTGGGGAAAACGGGCTTAAATATGAAGATAAGAGAAATTATGGAATTAACAATAGTTTTTATTCCGGTTAATTTATTATGATACAAAGCAACTTTATAATCATTGTATTTTATTTGCATTGATTCAATTCCAAATTTCTTTGATTACTGGAGGAGAATAATAGATTAGTTTGATATCAATTAGGGAAAAATAATAAAATGAAAGTTTCAAGTTGCATTACAAAATATCCCATTTCAGAACTACAGAATAGATATATAGTGGAAAGATAAAATTGTATTATTATTTTTTTAGTGAATCATATTATATTCTTTGATTGTATCCTTAAAATGTGGAAATATGAATCTAATTTGTATTATCTCCAAAATGATATATTGTTAATAAAAGAAATAACTAGATTTCTATACCTAAATAGTCATTTCTTTTATTTGATTTCTATTTAAATATCGTTCATTGAAGTTTCAGCACATTACCGTTGCTTCATCAATTTGTTAGTTACGATAAGTGTTGCCAAGAAAAGCAATTTGTAATTTAATAACTATTAAATTGTCTTTCAGACGTTTTAATCACAATTGTTTGCATATTCTTATTTTTCTATTGCACTGAGCTACTTTTGAATTTTCTATTATTAAAACAACTGACATAATTTGATTTCTTAAAAAATTCTCGACAATCATTTGAGATTGTCTTTTGCTTGAAAATAATTGATTCTTATTGAAAAGCAAATTCAGATTTTCATCATTTGTAAAAAGAAAAACAAAAATAATTATTTTTTTTTATATTTCATTTACTTAGGAATTTTCTTTATTATTTCTTTATTTTTCGTTCTTTATTTCATTTATAGATGATCTTATTTTCTTATTTCTGAAGAATTTTAATAACTGCAGAAAGATACACATTAGAAAAAGAATATTTTTTATTCGAAAAAGTTTAATGAAATTCTCTATAGGAAGATTCCGATAAAAGGTCAGTAAATGTTTTTCCAATCGAATCCTATTCCAGCAAACTTGAAACTTCAAATAGCAATCATGATTTTCAATTAAAGGATACAGTACGTTGAAATCCAGTCCAAGCAAAGATAACTATAATATTGTCACTATTATAATTGTATTTCTTTTCACTTCCGCTTTCCTGGTGTCGCTTTTCCCCGAAAACTTGAAGTAGCAGCGGATAAATTTAAGTTAATAGTAACCATAGACAGAAATAAACCAGTCACCTCCAACTGCCTTAACCTACTCATAAGTTTTTATGATAATCCAACTACACCCCAATAATCTGCGGCGTGTAATTTAACGTGTGTGAATACGGTAACAGACGAATTTAAAACAAAAACAAATAAGCAATTGTGTTTGTTTTTATAAATTCGTCCGTACTCCAATATCTGCTTTTATAAGTCACACTTATTCCTTCCACATGTGTTTCTGTATCCATATGTATTTCAATAACCTGTTTATCGAATTTGAAGTATTTTCCTGAGTCGAATAGATTATAATTTTAGTAAAGAAATCATACGCTTATTCCTAATTCTGCCGTTATTAAATATATATTGCTCCTAATTTTGTTACACACTTATTCATTTAAATAAAAAGTTTTGTAAAATTTCTGTTTTTCAGATTTTTAAATTTCATGAAAATTCGAGATTCTTATTAGACTACTTTTTTTTATTTCTTACTAGTCATGTTAGGCAAGTTATGCTTTCTGTGATTTCATTAATTACAAATATAATTTCTAGACATTTCCTATATTGAACACTGAATGAGATGAAAGGCCTGCTGCTTCAGCCGTTTTATAATAGAGATAGACGAATTGAAATGAAAAATCAAATTTCAAATGATTATTCTCGATTGACTCTTCGACATTTTGTTGGCACAAACTAAAAACGGTGTGTGTTCAGCAGCCGCCAAGTAAAGAACCATGTTCAAAACGGAAGTATGAGGAGTAACTAATGCTCAATCGTTTACCATATAAGGAGTTTTCACGTGTCTTCACATTTTCAGTGAATAGACTTTTGATCCAGTAACTTTGTCGCCTGAAAGTATGGGTAGTATGAGTCAAATCCGGTAGTTCTGATTTTTTGCAGACTTGTTTATGATGTTGGCCTAATGAATAATCCAAGTTTGTGACCTCGAGCGCCGAACGCAACTTTATCAAAAATCGAAAAAACCGCAAAAAAATCGGTTTTTTTTTTCAAATTTTGGCGATTATAACCCTAAAGGACTAGTTTTTGAAAAAATCTTTCTTATGACGTTTTTAAAGTAGACTAAATTTGCTACAATATGGTACTAGAACTGTCTCTGTAGACCCAATAGTTTCCGAGATTAAGCCTTTCAAAGTTTATTATTTTTTTCGAACTTCGCAATTTTTTGCAATATTTTAGACGTCACTCGAATAACTAGCGGGATGAAGTTCCAATTACCTCCAACGGAGTGTGCTAGTATTGCTCGTGTGACGTCACGAATGCGACCCACCTGTAGCACGTTTTTAACCTTCCCTAATTTTTTTTTTCATTTCAGTTGTTGACTGGCCTGCTGCCTATAACGTGAGTGCCGTTTCAACTCAAAATCTACAGAATGTCTGATCCCAGTCCCAGCGTGGGTTTGTGTTTTATATGTAAGGAGACTTTAAGTGAAGTTCAAGTGCGCCTAGTGAAGGAAAGAGGTGTAAAAACCCTTCTTGCGTCGAGTATTTCCCTTAAGAACATAGGAAATCAGCGTTTATTGAAGGGTGTAAATGAGATATATGTTCACAGTGCTTGTCAGATAAAATACAACAATCCGAAGTTGATCAAAGCAGCTGTTAGCAGTGGAAAATCAAATATTACGCCATTAAGGGCCACGAGATCAGTCTCTGAGCAGTTCAATTTCAGAGAACACTGTTGTCTATGTGGAGACAAAATAACTGAAAAGTTCCTTGTGGCAGAAAGGAAGAAGAAGTCAGAAAAACGGAACAATGTCATTGCTGGTGAAAAGTTGTCTCTCAGTGCAACAATCTTGAAAGCAGCTGAGAAACGTGGTGATGAATGGGCTTTTAAAATAAAAGAGCGTATATCTGAGAACACAGATTTGGTAGCCCTTGATGCCAGATATCATCGGTTTTGCCAAACAAAGCTCTACCAGGCACCACCAACAGGAAAGTCCAGGGGAAATCGTCAGCATCCCACTGTTGATGAGGCCATGGAAAAGATTTATTCATTTCTGGAAGAGAACGCTGAGGAGTGTCAGTTCTCTCTAGATGAACTCATGGACCAGATAGAAGGAGAACGACCTCTTGCGGATGATTTCTTGCGGCTGCATGAAGGGTTGTGGGAACGCGTGCAGCTGCAGGAAGGCAGGATTAAAATACTCATCAGTCTGCAGGCACTGCAGCAATATACTTGTGACAATACACCTGATGTTGCAGTAGTAGATATCCCAGAAGGCGACGATCTGTCCGATGTCGAAATGGAGTATGACTTGTGGGCACAAGACGTCGACGATTCATCACCATCCCCTGATGGGGATATGCCATCCCAATACGTCGATCCAGATACGGACGAACCTCAACCGGGACCTTCAAAGAGGGCTAAATTAATTTAATTTTTTGATTTTGAATATTACTCAATTTCCTAACAAATAAACTTATTAACTTTTGTTGTACTTATCTTTTTTACTTCATTATTCATAGCTTGGCTTAAACATCATCGTTCACGCTTCTCATCCCATCATAAAAGTACAGGGCTTCGATAGTATAATCAGGGTCAAAATTCATTCAGAACGACAGAATTGCAAAAAATTGCGAAGTTCGAAAAAAATGATAAACTTTGAAAGGCTTAATTTCGGAAACCTCTTAGGTCTACAGAGGCAGTTCTAGTATCATATTGTATCAAATTTAGTCTACTTTAAAAACATACTAAGAAAGTTTTTTCAAAAACTAGTCCTTTAGGGTTATAATCGCCAAAATTTGAAAAAAAAACCGATTTTTTTCGTGGTTTTTTCGATTTTTTGACAAAGTTGCGTTCGGCGCTCGAGGTCACAAACTTGGATTATTCATTAGGCCAACATCATAAACAAGTCTGCAAAAAATCAGAACTACCGGATTTGACGCAGGCTGTGATGTATAAAGTTACTGGACTATTAGTAATTGTAAGTTTATGCTGCTTTTACATTTCAATTGGAATCAAGTATATCAAGTTCAGAAATTTTATGTTGTGTGCCTATAAATTATTTTTTTTTTTCAAATTAAAGGATGTTAAAAAATTTTGACCTCCCATAATTTTTCTGTTAATTCTGATGGTATATACGCTGGTTTTGATAAACATATCAGCTTTATTTTTTTTCTTAAAACTAGAAAATCTGCGATCACAAGCGATTCTGAGATAATTTTCTCTCCAGTCCTAACAGCGACCGCTTTCTCAAAACCCGTGAGCGCGTCTTGGAGATATTTAATCGTAAGTCACGTGACATCCGATTGTCCACGTAGATAAAAATGGGAATGTGAGTATCCTCAGTACGAAACCTAGTATTTGTCACCTTATTTGTATTTCTGTGTCTTATGGTTTCGGAAGAAATAGGACCAGAAAAACTTCAATATTTCTTTTATTTATATTTATATATATATATAGTTTTTTTTTGTTCCATCTACATATTTTACTTTTTCTTTAAATTATTCTCCGATTTCATTGGTCAATGGTTGGAATTTTGTTTAATTATATTTCTCTTAATGTGTTAATGTGATTTTATCAATTTTTTTTCCTTTCTAAAATATTACTTTTAAATTTATTGTGCAGGTAAATATATATAATATTTTACATAAAAATATTGTTACTTACCAAGGACGTATTGTAATCCTAAATTTTAATAAATATCGAACCTCGAGCTTAAAGGCAAAGAAAGAACTGTTCTCTGAATTGCCTGTGCTATAGAAGAAGGTGAATGGATGGGGAATATTGTGTTTCAAAGGAATTGGTACGTCATAATGAAAAAAAAAATAAGGCAGGACGACGACCATCCATGAACTTTTTAATTGTATCATCAATAAATCAAGAAGTCCGCCTTTCATTAATTATTACTCAAAGGTTGAGGATGAGTGGGAATATTGCGTTTCACATGAAATTTCACAGTGAATAAAAAGAGAATAGGGGGAAATGCCCAGTCATTAACTTTTTCATTTGTATCATAAATAAATTAGGATCTCTGCCTGCCAGAAGTTATGACTCAAAGATAACGACTGAAAAAATATGCATAAAAATGATATGTGTTTCATTCGTGGTCTGACGTAAAAAACGTTGTAGTATTGGAGATAGGAGGATAAGAGACTTTTTGATGGGACTAACTTATGAAAGTAACATAGCGCTATTCAATTTCTGAAATTTTACTGTTCTAATTTCACCAAATTTTATTTGTATTCGTAAAATATTCACTCTAAATTTAATTTTGTGAAATTTAATTTTGTTCAAGATTTATACCATAAATTTGTCTACAAACAAATATTTTTCTTGAAAAATAAATAATTCCTAATTAGTAATAAACTAGAAAAATTTGATTATTATCCTCAATCATATTATTTTGATATTTGCTGGGAATATGCGCAGAACCCTAATAAATAGCAGAAGTGTGTGCAATGAAATTAGGAATAACGATATTAATTTCATGTATAAATTTATTTTGGTGCTCTTTTAAAATTTTCCACAATAAAAAACTTTTTACAATAGTAATTCTTCTTTTCACAGATATTCTCTCTACACTTATTCATAGTTCCAATACTTGAGTTCCACTGATATGCACTGGATAGTCACTTATTACAAATATAATTTATCGTTACACCAACGATCAAATCTAACTTTAACTAGTAGCACTTTACTTTGCTTTAGATATTAAATCAGGCTCACTGTTAATATTTAAAACTTTATACACTAAACAATGCACACCGCATTATATCATTAAACATAATTCACAATTTAAGTCTAAACTTATCATTCATTTAATTTGAATAAAGTTAATGCCTTTAACACTTGTATGCTTTATGCTTTACTTCCGCAATAACAATGACTTTTATATTCAACTGTGTGAATTTTACTTTTTGGCTAATCACCGTATGTGCACTTTTAAAGTTACTCTTCGTTTCTTCACGAAGTTAAATCAAGTACCGTTTCTATGTACGCACGGGACTATTGTATCTTCAATTATCTGCACTATGTTGATTCGCCCATCCAAAATGCGAAAATGATAAAATTCATGTACTTACAATACGAAGCTATTTCGTAGTCTTCACCTGCGATGATTTCACTTGGAAAACTCCAACCTCTTGGATCCGATGAATCTCGCTGTTACTAGATTGCACTTTATACGATGGCACAATATTCACTTCAAACATGGCGCGGCACTTCCTTACCATGTGACATAAATTTCCCACTATCCTTCGGGAAACAAAAATAATTGCTGCTATACGAAAAACCACTAAACTGGAATTTCGATAGTATTCCTTTTCTTCTTTTATTCACTGCAGCGGCGATACTAATAAATTAAAGTTCGTACTCTTGACGAAACTTCTTTCCTTGTTTTGCCTTTCGCAAACAATGATTTAATTTATGATGAACTATTGCGTTGACTTACGACAGTTCATGAATAATAAAAATAGTTCTATTTACTAGAGGGGAAAAAATTATTTTCCGTTAAAACTAATACTTCGGTAGTTATTACCAAATTGTTTGAGTTCTTTATCGTCCGTTCTTCAATCAGAAAAACGATGTGTATCAATAACTGCAATTTTTCTTCCAGGCCTTCCGTTCCACGGGATAACTTTTATTATTCGCCTTCTTCGAATTGCACCTCTTCAATAACTCAGCTTCATATTTTTAGGTCGAGTCCACTCGGGTTCTTCGATAGATACAGGGTCCAGGTTTCACACTGACCTCCGACGCTAATATCTTAAATATCTCAGAACAATTAATAAAAGTTCACTTACAAATACTTGCTTCAATTTTAAGCACTTTAATACTTTGCTATTCACTTTTGAATTCTCCTATTTTAGAGTTCATTTGCCGTTGAAGTCTTCTTCAATATATCACAATTAAATTCCACTTATGGATCCTATCGGGTTTCTCAATTAATGGAACTTTAGTTGCTTAGTGTTTTAAACACAGCATATGTGTGAGTCCTTTCGCACGACCACACTTTCCTTTCGATATGAGTATCCAAGCCGTAACTTTCCGTTACTTCAAATTGGCATCCTTCCATATCGTAATCCAATCACCTAACGATCTTTGATTTCGAATGTCTTCTTTTATCTGACTGTCCCGTTGACTAATTGTGACTCTCCTTCTTTATATATTGTCTCTCGACCAACAGATTGATTTTAAATCAATCTATCTGAACTCGGACGACTTTATAATGACATCTCCTGACTTTCTAATCAACAGCCACTTCAGTTCTTAATCTTAGATTTTTACATACTGAACTGAACTGCATGATGTCATTGGATTGAACCATTTAGTTCGATTGAACCAATCTGTCGACACTGAACTCCTCTGATTGACTGAACCAATCTCTCTCCTAGTCATTTGATTATATTACGTCACATCACTTTACGTGACGACTCCAAAAATTGAAATATTTTAAATTAACCAAAGTGGAACACTTCCACTTAGAGAAAAAAAAAATTCTTTCAAGCATAATAACAAGCCTTTTTAAAT
The DNA here is from genome assembly GCA_023159025.1 of Thereuonema tuberculata. Taxonomy (NCBI): domain Eukaryota; kingdom Metazoa; phylum Arthropoda; class Chilopoda; order Scutigeromorpha; family Scutigeridae; genus Thereuonema; species Thereuonema tuberculata. The sequence goes on from JAFIDM010000002.1 coordinate 18,792,281, forward strand.
TATATAAAATTAAAATAATTAAATTGTAATCATCTTAATAATTTAATATCTTAGCAATATTGTATTGGTTTTTTCTTTTTTTTTACTGCCTTAAGCTTTTAATTTCAAGAATTTGAAGAAAATTGGAAAATAATTACTTGGTGTAGTGACCATCTAGGGATTCAAGAGATTTGATTGGTTTCTCATTTTAACATCGTCGGTTCCACGATTCGAGGTAGTTACAATATGTTGACTCAGACTACTGTTAAACCGTTGGAAATACAAAGAATTAAGGAAATCAGCAGAAAGCATTCGGTTGCTGTTTTTCATCGGTTACTCGATGCAACTCCGTCTGCCTCGATGCAAATATCTACAACTTTATCACACAAAAGTTCTTTATTTTGTTTCTTACTTTTTCCCAGAAGGAGGGGTTCAATCTTCATCGAAGGGTTATTCGTAAGTTAGAGAAAGACTCTCATTCTGGATTCATTAGCACAAACTATGAAAGATGGTGATTTAAAGCTTCCAGTCTTAGAAATTCTTCAGAAGAAAAAAAGGAGCCGAGCTGGCATGGTCGAGCGGTCTCGGCGGCGGCCAATCCGTGACGACCAGTGCGATAGTTCCTGGGTTCGAATCCCGGCGTGGGGCTTGGATGTTTCTTCCTTCTTCCGTGTTTGTTTCTCTTCCTAGGAGGCAGAAGTCCGATTTTCACCTTAGGGTGCCTGCTGGATAATTATATCCCAACGAAAATAAGGCAACAAAAATTCCCCATCATAGTGTGGCTATGACCAGTGATCCGAAGATGGATCCGGGGATACGACAACAACAAGAAAAAAAGGAAGTCATGATCCTTATCTTCCCCAATCCCATGACTCGTGAGTTGGCCTGTTATTCGTATTTAACTTTAACCTAATATTCAAACTTCAGTTTGAAATTGTTTTTGTTTTTTCAACATGATTATTTTTTTTTAATTCAATCGTTTAGATCAACAAATTTCAATTAACTCCGAACAACTTTTGTCTACTACCAGTAAAAAGTCATACGAAAAGAAATTCAGGTAATTAGTTAACATATTTATTCTTTGTCTGTTATTAAAATCAATCTTAGAATTAAATCTTAAACACTGATACTCGAAGTGAAAATTTCAGAGAGAAGTTTGAAGGGATGGACAAATTTGACTGGTTTTTTTCTTTTTCGTCATGTTAAGTTTGTCTAAGAAGATGTTTCTATGACGTACCCAATCGAGTTTCAGAGATGTCGCAACGTAGACTTGAGAGAATTCGGCAGCAATCTTGTTCCAAGTGGTACTGGATGCAGGGGAAAACACAATCACTATAAAGGATCTGGACGGTCCAGATAAACAAGTACTCGAGGGATTTGTGCAATTACCACAGCTGCCATAACGACACCAATGGCGTTCTGTACTCCATCTAAAGGCAATAATTTCTGTACTCAAAAAATATTACAGGATTTCATTCAGCGACGACTGATAGGAAGCGGAACTTCATTTTCGGTGACTCATAAGAAGTATGCGACTGACCAGCAACATCGGAAGTAATGGTGTCGAGCTTGGGAATCTTCGAGGGTGTCCAATTGGAGTGTATTCTGAGCAGTTACGATCCAGCTTTTCTCTTGGCGCAGATGATCACAGTATCTGTGTGTGGACGAGGAATGGCACAAATCCGGCTGCAGTCATCAAGCGGCGTTTGCATCTGAGGAAGTTATCTCTCATGACAGTTGATTTCTTCGAGGTATTTGGACAGCACACTGTCAAGAGTAGGCGAAAAGTCCGTATACCTCAGGATGTAAATGTATGCTATGGAGAAAGATGTATGTATAACGTTTCTGGAAATAAGTCAATTAGCCAGCAATGGAAGCAAAAATGAAATAATCGCACACTTGCACATTGCCAACATGTAAGCAATCGAATAATGGCAATAATCACAGAAAGAAGCAATGATGGAAAGTATAGCTGATTTAAGAAGATTCTCGATTGAACAGCGGTTAAGGACTGGGATTTGGATTCACGAACGATCGCATACGGGACAAACACTTTCACAAATTATTATCATTTTTCGGTTGTGATTTCGGAAGGGAAATTACCATCCAAGAGAACATT
>JAFIDM010000002.1:18794478-18829738 GCA_023159025.1 Thereuonema tuberculata
AAATAAAACAAAAATGAAAGTAACATACTTTAATTATTTCCACAGTAGTTGCTGTCTGTATCCTGCGAGATGAGTCCTTAACTGTGTAACTTTGTAGAAGTCGCGCACCGGAAGCGCTGGCGTGCGCTTGCGTGCTTTCCTTGTCTTGATGGTCGCCTGCTCTGACACAGACGAAACACTTCGACCGTTCGGTCTGGATGGTGCTGCCCGGGTTTTGTGTTAGCCATACTACAGGATGGGGTGCCACTTTCTCCTCCACCATCTGCGGGAGACTGTAGTATATTTTTCGAATGGAGACCTCTGCCTAACGCCCGAACGCGGGTAACTTTATCCTGTTCCACACCCGGTGCAGCATGTTCAGTAGTAGAACGAGTTTTCATCAAAGATGGTTGGCCCCTTTAGCCTCCCCTAAATCAAGTTTAGTTCCCGCCCCCATTGCCAGGAGGTAGGGTCCATGGGGGCTCATTATTATTATTATTATTATTATTATTATTATTATTATTATTATTATTATTATTATTATTATCATCAGAATTGTTTACTTATTTCTTCACATCAATGTTTTGGAGCTAAATCAAATTCTATTCGTTGTTATGGATGGTTGATAACAGTGTGCTTTTTTGTCACCTGTAGTTTCAAGAAATTCCTACCTCTACCACCTATTATGTTGTAATTGCTCTCCGTGATTCCGAATGATGCCCCAGACTTCTGTTGAGTTGTTCTTGTTGAATATTGGACCAAATATCACAGCAAACTTTCCATATGCTGTCCATACATCGAGGACGCGTTTCTGTCAGTTCCATTATGCAGCGCGGATAATTTTTGAATGAACTCGCTCACTGTTATCTGCATCAACCCTCCGTATTCACTTCATCTATAGATGGTAGACCAAACGATTCTCGAACGCAGACGTAGGGTGATCAGTCCGACTTCCTCCCGCATTTAATCCCAGGAAAGAAATCCCAGTTTTACAGATGATTGAGTGAATATTAAGAAAACACCAAGAAAAAAAAATCCCCAACATCTACCGAGAATTGAATGAAGCTCTTTCATCTTACAACACAGCCCCTACACCAATAGATTACCCAGTCCTCTTAATCATATCTAAATTTTAAATTTTCATTTTTCCATTATAATAAGCTATTTTAATGTTAATAAGATAAAATATTTGTAATAAAATAAAAATAAAGAAATAATGAAAATGACGTGCCTAGATAACATTATAGAAATTAGTCCGTCCCTTGTCTAACAAATATGCATTACAAATTTCGAGAAGATCCATATAGTTAATGCTTTAATAGAGAAGAGAAAGAAACAAATATACATCGAAATGCAACTCACAGGTTTTTGAACTTCATTGTCCAAGAAAGTAAGATAAAATTTAATTTATTAACAATTGTTATTATAATTTCAGAGACAAAATTTCAATTCACGGAAGTATCCATGCGTAACTGAAGCGGAATTTGGAAAATGTATGTCGGAATGTATAGAACAGAAATTGAAAAACCTAAGTTGCAGGTAAAATATATTTTACGTTTTCTTTCAGAAAAAAGTTTACTGAACCGAAGAATTCATTATTCATACTGCCATTCATATGCGCAAAATGTTTTAGTTAATTTATTTCGCACAGTGAGACATCCATAGCTTCAAAACCTCTCAATTTTGCACTTTGTGAATTAGTGTTAATTTCATTATTTATTCATTCCTTGTCAAATCCTGTACAATAATGTTCTTCGTTTTATATTTATTATTTATCAATCCAGAGATATCTGCTATATTTAAGGCGTATTTGTGTATTTTAAAGGAAAAATTCTGTGTTTCTTCAATTAATTGACCAGGAAGCTAAATATTTATTTTCTTCAGTTTTTTTGTCTTTACTCAGATGGGAAAAAATTTCCAAATATACACATGATTTTTGATCGTTAAATTAAATACGCACATTGTGTGGCATAGTCTACAACTTCCAATAAAACGTCATCACTTTCTCCATCGTACTTAAATAATTAGAGTTGATATAATAAAAATAGAGTTAAAATTTTCTGACAAATTTGGATCCATCTCTATGTAATCTAGACGGTGACTTTGTTATCGGCGAATGGTAGCAAATTTCTAGAAATTCATTACTTGATCTTCAATCCTGTTCAGTGTCGTCTTTCTTCCATTTCTATACACTTTTGTGAATCGTCGTGACAATTTCTTATCCGTTCAGGCGTAATTTGTGATTTGTAAACTATGTTAACAAGATTCCAGAATTCAAACAGATGACGGAAAGCAACTGTCTTTATTGTGACGGAAACTCAAAAAGTTAGGTGAAATCCTAGGAAGATTGATGGACCCACTCAAAATCTCTTCGACCTCATAGATTAGATAAGGGATGTTGGTAAACATGAACTCACAGAATGCTGGATGGCACAACAACTCCCTGGTCTACCTTCGGAACCTGCGTCGAGTTTTGTTATGTGAATATCTGTGACATTATGAATAAAAGCCATCGTAAATTGAAGTTGTATTTTATAATCTCCCTACTTCGAAATTCCGAAGCACTTGAAAAATTGTAAAGTACTGTTTCAATATAATCGCAGAAACAACCCATCGGAATCACTCTGAATAATTTCAGAAACAAAATTGTATGATTAGTAACCTAACATTAGTGATTGACTAAAATTAAACAACTTAGGATTAAATCCGAGATCAGATTTAGAAATTATCATCGCTTTTTATTATCATCTTGCTGATTTGAATTAATCTGAAACTTATCTCCTTTTTACATGGCACCAAACAACATTTTTCTCGACATTTCGCACCATCTCTAAATTTCATGTTGTCTACATTTAAAAGTCAATCAGTTCAATACTGTTGCCCAAGAAGATTTTCTTAATTAGAATTTTTTATTTTTAAATATTCTTGAGTTACTTCAAAAGTATTTTTAGTTAAGCTTTTTAGAAAAAAAAATTAGTTCTTCATCTACGAGAATGTTTCATATTTACTCATTACATAGTAAAAATTTATAATATAATTTTTTCACTTTTCTTCTTAGCTTACCACATTTCATGAATTTCAATCTGAAGCCTTGTGACAACCAGGATTCTTTAGACTTTTAGACAACCAGACTTTTTTAGCTGTAGAGAAGATCCTAACAGAAACAAATGCCACTCATTGTAATTGTCCTCGTAAATGTAGAGAGAACTATTATAGTATTAAATTTCCTGTGACCAAATCACGAATTAAATTTCCCAATGTATGGATAACATTCTATTACTTAACAAATATCTTTGTCATAATTGAAGAATACTATCAACTAACTACTTACACTATGTTTGCTCAAATATGTGGAAATATCTGTTTGTATTTGGGGTTTTGCTTTCTCGACATTTTTGAATTTATGGAATTCTTATATTTCCGTTTTTCAAGAAAATAATATAATGCAATTTTAAAAACTGAACTTTTCTACTTAGATTGCGCGTAAAATACTCAAGAACAAATAACTAAGGGAGAAAAGAATAAACAGAAAGAGAAAAATTAAAAAATTAATGAAACTCTTTTTTTTATAAGATATATTGATGGTTATTCATACAATTCTATATTGTTATTTGTACAATATTTTATGTAATATTTAATTTATAATGTAGAAAATTGTAAATTGAAACTCCTAAATTATGCATTTTAGGAATTCTAATAAATAGAACTTAACTGTAAGAAAAGCCAATAAACTCAAAGTATATAACTTTTCGTTTAAATTGGGATAATTTAAAGATGTTAAATTATATTTAAATTTTGAGAATAAATATAAATAATTTCGGACGGCATTTATGGCTGTTAGATATTAATTGTGATTTTCCGTTGAAAATTTAAAAACATGTTTATTACGAATCCGTATTCAACAACAAAAGCCTAAAAAAGTAATGGATAGATGTTAAGTTTCCCTAACGACTTTTTTTGTCCTTGTAGACAATTATTTATTCACGAATGATTTTATAAAATCAAAATCCAATCACAAACCAGTGAGAACCAGTGTTAAACCATTTAATCAAATGTTCTTCAAATATCTAATAAACATTAATTTCTTTTTGAAGTTGTTGTTATTGCTTAAAAATTCTTCATAATCTTAAAATTCCTATTGTGAATTTTTATTGGTGAGAAATTTGCAATTAAAAAATGATAACAGCTTTAATTCCAATTTTCTTCAAACTATGAGCAAGTTTTGTTGAGAAGCAAAATAAAGTTTTATTATTAAATAAGATCTTTTTTTTTATTTTTTTTAAAATGACAAACTAAAATAAAGTGCATAGGCCTATCAATTTCAAAAAAAAATACACTTCATACAAAATTCATTAGGTTTGTCATTAGGTTTGGATCATGTTCTTTATATTAAAATCTTTCTAATATCAACTTTAAGAATGCTTATTTGTAATATGAAAATCTTCAATAAAGTTTATCATATTTCTCGATTTTTTTTGTAATAATTGGAGTTACTGACTTTTTTTTTTCCTCCACAATTTTCTATTTTCACGAAAATAGCATAGAATTTATTCAGAAAGTCAGACGATCGTAATTTTTTAAAGCTATTTGTACCCAGCTATTTGCTATTTTTAAAAGATTTTGGAAAAATTAAAAAATGGCAGGTAACGTTTTTTTAACGAAAACGAAACTTCTTGATGCTATAGACATACAAATAGAAAATACTAGAGTTTTATTCGAGTTAACAGGAATAGTTGTCCGAACAACTAATATTTTTAATAATAATATTAACAAGTCTTACCTGGCGGTACCTAATCTTTCAATATATAGTTGGCAAATGATTATAACGCCTAAAACATTGTTTTAAAAAGAAACTAACACTAATTCAATACTTCTCTCCAACATATTATTTTTATTTTTTATTATTATCATTATGGGTCACCTTTAAATTTATGTCTTAGCACAAAATTATATTCACTTGTTCTTTATATAATTAGCATGTTCTAAAACTCTCTCTCTTATACTCTATCTCACATAAAAGTAATTTTCAAGACCAAAATTATAAAATAACATAAAAGTTTGAAGACATGTTTTAAAAAGAACATGTAATATTCTTTTAAAGACATGTTTTGTTGTTATAGTTGTCCAACATTAATATATCATTATAATGTAATCTGTATTGTATGGTATGTAGACATCTATTGTTTCAAAACCAAACTATTTATTTGTTTAAGTTATAAAGCTTGATAATTGAAAGAATGGAAATTTGCTATAATACATAATATATTTTAATGGAGGTGTTAGATATTTTGATAACTAACAATCATGTTTTATTATGTAGTAAAGACTGATCACAGAATCTAAAATTTCTATAAATATAGTAATATCGTTTACTGGAAAATCAATGATGAGGTATCAATATGAAGATTGGAAATTATTTTCCTACCAAATCCGCTAGTAAAAGTGTTTTTCATTTTATTTTTGAAGAGATTTTTAATCTCTTGCCATTCTAATGTTCGATTTTCAACATAACTAGTCGGCTACCCGTCGCTTCGCTCCGGAAGCCTCTCTTATGTAACGGAAAACAATTTTTTATTTATTAAAAAAAAAACCACACACATATACACACACACAAATTACATCAAGGAAACTAAAACTAAAATTTTTTAATAGCTTTTTTTTTAATTTAATTTTTGATGTCTATATTCTCTCAATCTACGACTGCTTTTAGAACCACCTTGTAAATCATATATCTATGATATATTTTTATTTTTTACAGAGATTAGAATGTAGGCCTAGTGGTCTAATGGCTAAGACGTCTAACTTCTGAGCAGTATTCTATCTAATAGAAATAGTGCATCTTTCTTTCTTGACTATCTTTTTTTTTATTCCTATTGATAGTTTTCAGTGGTTTTCGAGTTAGAAATAGTGATGGTTTTTGAGTTACAAATAGTGATTTTTCAGTATTCTACCTAATGAAATACTGCTTCTTATTTCTTGACTCTTTTTTTTTTTATTCCAAATGATACTTTTCAGTGGTTTCTGAGTTACAATAGTGTTCAGTATTCTATCTAATAGAAATACTGCTTCTTTCTTTTTTGAGTCTCTTTTTTTATTCTAAGTGGCACTTTTCAGTGGCTTTTATGTTCCAAATATTGATGGTTTCTGAGTTACAGATAGTGATTTTTCAGTATTCTATCTAATAGAAGTATCGCTTCATTCTTTTTTGACGCTCATTTTAATTATAATTGTCACTTTTCAGTGACGTTTGAGTTACATTCATTGATGGTTTTTGAAATGAAAATAGTGATTTTTTCGGTATTCCACCTCAAAAAAAGAGTGCTTCTCTCTTTCTTGACTCTGTTTTCTTTACTCCAACATCTGACGTGTACACCCACATATTTTTCAATATCACATAGGATTTGGTTAAGTAAGAATATTTAAAATATTGCAACGTTTCGGCAATTATCGTTCTAATTGTCAGTTTCGAATTACAAATAAACTGACTGATGTGAAATAAATAAACAATCTTGAGATTCAAAAAAAAGATTGAATACATTCCTTATTGATGGGGGAAAGGAAAGGAGATATAAGTCAAAAAACCATATTAAGAGAGTTGTAGTCCCTATGGCCTAATGGATAAGGCATCTGACTTCGGATCAGAAGGTTGCAGGTTCGATTCCTGTCGCGGATGTTTCATTGTAAAAATTATTTCTATTTTCCATTCTCACAGAAAACTGCGCCGGACAGACAGACAGACAGACAGACAGAGAAATAAAAGATTTTAGTAATATAGATTGTTACTTTTCTCAGAAAATTGCGCCGGACAGACACACAGACAGACAGACAGAGAAATAAAAGATTTTAGTAATATAGATAAATTGTTATCGTCCTTAAAAAAATATTGTGAGTTCTCACAAACATATGATCAATGAACATCCTTTACCGTTTTATCTATTGGTCGAATTGAATCAATAGAATCTTTCTTGTAGAATTACATCATTTTCTCTCTCTCTCTCTCTCTCTCTGGTGTAACTGTCTTTACGACAGGTATCAATTGGAAGCTCTTCTTTTCTTCTATCCGGTGCATCTTTCTTCAATTGTTCGTACTTTCTTCCCCTTTTAACATCATCCAGCATTCCAATCCTTCTTCTTCCTCTTCCTCTCTTTCCTTCTACTTTTCCCTCTATTATTCTTTGTTGTAGACAATTTCTTCGTAGCACATGTCCTAACCAAGATGCTTTTTTCTTGCGTATGGTTTTTAACAATTTCCTTTTTTTACCTATTCTTCTTAATACGTCCTCATTCTTTACTATATCCGACCATTTCACTTTTAACATTCTTCTCCAGAGCAACAGTTCAAAACTTTCAAGAAATCTCTCTTCCTTCTTTTTAATAGTCGACGATTCACTTCCATATAACACCACACTCCAAACAAAACATTTAGCAAACCTTTCCCTTAATTCTATTGAAATACTTTGTGCTGTTAACAATGCTTTTACCGTTTCAAATGCTCCTTTACCTATTGCTATTCTACTTCTTATTTCTTCAGTACAACTTCCATCCCACTTCACCAGACTTCCCAAATATTTAAAAGCCTTTCTTGCTGTATAATCTTTCCTTCTGAGGATATATTAACATTATCTTCTTGCCTGCTTATTCTCAACACCTTGGTTTTTCCCACATTTAAGTTCATTCCAAAGTCTTTCCCAACTTTTCCTATACTGTTCTTCATTTTCTGTAACTCTTCTTATTCTACCAACACTGCTTGATTATCTGCATATTTAATGGTTTTCAGTCTTTCTCCTCCTATCACAACACGTCTTGCTTCATCTAAAGCTTTCGCAATGTGTTGCTCTGCATATACATTAAAATGCACTGGAGGACAGCACCTTTTTCTAACTCCTCTTCCAATACCCATCTCTTCAGTTTCATCATCTCCTACTTTTACAGCTACTGCTTGTCTACAATACATCTCCTATATTAGTCTTCTATCCTTCCAATCAATGCCAATTTCTTTTAAAATAATCAGTACTACATACCAATTAACCTTTTCAAATGCCTTTTCCCAATCAATAAAACAAACAAATAAGTCTTTATTCACTTTTAACATTCTTTCTCCAATCATTCTCAAGCATCCTATGGCATCTCTAGTTCCTTTTCCTTTTCTGAAACCGAATTGATCTTCTCTCAAATTTTCCTCAATCTTCCTTTCAATTCTTTTTAGTATAATCCTTGTAATTGCTTTTGTAGCATGGCATATAAAACTAACTGTCCTGTAATCTTTATAATCTTTGGCATTTCTTTGGTAACGGAACTAAAATAGTTTTAAGCAGTTCTTCAGGCCAAATACCAGTATCATATATCATATTGATTAAATTTGTCAATCTACTTATTGCAGTTTTTCCCAAGTTATTTAGTGCCTCAGATGGTATTCTATCGCATCCCATCGCTTTGCTTTCTTGAGGTCTTTAATTACCTTTTCAACTTCCTCCCTCAATATCTTTGGTCCTCTATCTATTTCTTCACATTCCCTTTCATCTTCCAGATCTATTTCAGAATGTCCAGCTATACTATCATATAATACTTCCACGTACTGCTTCCATATAGTTTTGTTCTTCAACACTTGTTGTTATCGTCCCATATTTATTTAACATACCTTGCCTACTTATTTTCTTTGTCTCATTCTTTTTGAATTCTTTAACTGTTTTATACATTTCTTCCAATCTTCCTTGTATTTCTAAAATTTCCACCTCTTCACAATGTTTCCCCATCCATTCCTTTCTTGCCTGATCTGTTAATATTCTATCATTTTACCTATCTGGAAAATTTCAGCCTGGTTTCAAATTAATGCCATTAATGCATTTTAAAAATAACTATTGCTTCTTTTCTGTAGGCTTACTACTTATCCAACGGTACGATCTATCAAAGTCAATCGGATTTCCAATCCTACATCTAATATTTCTTTCAAGAATCTATGATCGGATTGAAGAACCGACATGTGTATTTCAACTAAATATTGCACTTGAAAAAAGGTTTTCTTGCACTAGTCGGTGTTTGATAATTGAAACATTTTAAAATTAAGAAAACACAAAAAAGAAATTAAATATCGAACTAGCTCTAGTGGTGGTCGTAAGTTTTATTCTTCATTAAATTACTTTATAATTCAACTAGGCATTAATCCATTGATCAAAAGGTTTAAGTTACTAAATTGATCTATTGTTCAAATAGGCAGTCAAAAATCTTCTCTTCCATGGGCTTAGGCGTGACTTAGTCTATTTTACCTTCCGCCATTTTGGAATGTTATCCGTTGAAGATTACTTGATGCTTTGATAGGTTTAACTTAGTTCAGTCTTTTTTGCCATCTCTGCCATATTCTTTTTGCTGATCGCTCGATGCTTCGGTACTGAGTTAATCTATCCTGAACTTTTAAGTCTCGAAGAGAGAAGAACAGCTCAATATGGAACAGGATTTATAATTAGAATAGAGGTTAAAAAATGTGTTTTGGAATTTGAACCCATAAATAAAAGAATTAGCAGATTGAGAGTGAAGGGGAAGTTCAGAAATATAACGATAGTATCAGCATACGCACCAACAGAAGCTGAAGAAGGAACAAAGGAAAAGTTTTATGAAGATCTTGAAAGTACTTGTAGTTAAGTACAAAAGTATGACTTGATGCTAATTATGGGCGATTTTAACGCAGAGGTTGGACGAAACGAAAGTGGAATGGTATCAGGGAGATACACACTGCATGAAGAAAGTAATGAGAACGGTGAAATATTATCTCAATTTGCTGCTAGAAACAATTTAATCATCAAGAGTACATGTTTTCCACATAAAAGAATACATCTTGGAACATGGAAATCAAGTGTAAATGGAGTAGTTAACCAAATTGATCATGTATTAGTTAAAGAACGACATCACACATCAGTTATCAATGTACGGAGCTGCAGGCGTCCTAACTGTGATTCTGACCTCTATGATGTCGATAGCATCAAAAGACCTGCACTGTACAAGACACTAAAGGAGTTAGGAATCTGTGATAAATTGAGAAGGTTAGTTGAGTTAACAATGAACGACAGAAAGGCAAAAGTAAAAGTGAATAACAGAATGACCAGGCAATTTGACTTTATAGATGAAGTGAAACAGGGTGATGGTCTTTTTGCAGTCTTATTTAACTTAGCACTACACAGTATAATATAAAAAATTGATAAGAGAGGAACCATAATGATAAACTCCAGTCAGATATGTACATATGCAGACGATACTGCCATTGTGGCAAGAGATGTAAACACCCTAAAAGAAATATATGAAATAATGGAGGCAGACGGAGCAAAAATAGGACTTACTGTTAATGCAAATAAGACTAAATATATGGTAATGTCCAATTCAGTAGCTAGAAGAACACCATGTGACTTGAAGACACATAATTAATGCTTTAAAGCAGTTAATTGCTTCCGTTATTTAGGGGTCCTTCTAACCAACGATAATAATATGAGACAATGTATACAAATAATAATATTATTATTTTATTAACATAGCAAGATAAACTCAGTACAGTCCCTTTACGGGAGTGTCCCTATCAATGGGTTCTGATAATAACATATATTTTTTTTCTTACAATATACATTTGAAGAGTTTACAATTATAAAATATCTAACTTACAAGTCTAAAAGATTGTATAAAATAGAAAAAACAAATAAATGAATATAGATAATTTAAATATACTAATATACGAATACTTATTAGTACTGAAGGTATTCTACGAAACAATTTAACATGCTTAAAACATTTTTATACGAGGGTATCTATATTAGTTTCGCATAATAGTACCATATGAAAACACAACTAAAAAATTAGCCTTTTTCTTTATTTTTTTTCGTTTTGAAATTTATATTCTTCTAAAAAAGAGAGAGAGAAAAATAAAAAAACATAGTAATCAATCATTAAGGTATTTCTTTTTCTCTACTTTTTTCGTCTTTTTTTTAAGTATATTCAATAAGCTAATTTTTAAGGTTTTTTTTTTGACAACTGATATTTTTTGATTTTCTAAAAAGATATTTATATTCATATCATTTATTATTCTTTCTATATAGAAGTTTATATTTCTTTATCCGTAACTATTAAAACTTGGAGGGTAGCCTATGATAGTTTTATTTTACTGTTTTGTCTTAGATGATAATTTTGATTACCGTTAGTCTTTGTTTGTAATATACTGTAGCAGTTTTGCATTATTATATTACATATAAATTTTTGTTTGGAAATAAAAATTTCATACTTTATTAGATTACAATTCCTGTTGTTATCAAATCCTATTGATTTTTTGTTGTTCATTTTTTTAGTTATTGTATTTATCTCTTCTTCCAATGGACTGCATATTGCAATTGAATTTGCTATGGTAGTATAATTCCTTTTTTATAATAATATTGTTGTTACTTATTATTAGTTTTCCCTATAGAAACGTAATACGAACAGAATTTATCTGCCAGGTTTTTTTGCTTGTTAGGACCTACCGTATGATCAGAAAATTTTCCAAGTTTTCAATACTACTACTACTACTACTAATAATAATAATAATAATAATAATAATAATGTCACGGTTTTTACAGAAATAACAGAAAAACCCGTGATCATGTCTGTTCGTTAAATATATATAAAAGATGCTTAAAATATTTAAAAGAAAATTTATATATATATTTTTAACTTAGTCATTGAATCTAATCTGATGAACAATGGATAACTCTGACTGAGGAACAACAACAACAAGCTTCAAAAACATTGCTTCAGAGTCCAAAGCAAATTAACAAAAAAGGTTAAAAAAAAACTTTTTTTTTTTTAATTCTAAAAGTAGTTTTGTTTGGCATGAAGGTATAATTTTTTACAAAAATCCCGTTAAAAAAAAGTAACATGAATATTTTCTCAAATATCTTAACTGGTTAAGGGAAAATGAACATCAAAACAATATTAAATTTTACTATATAACTAGAGTTTCAAATAACTAAAATTAAACGGAAAAATTACGCAGTTAATAGGCTGGGCCCAAATGAGTAAATATCGAAAAGTAAGAGTAGAAGATAAATGTAAGATAAATCTATCTAAGGCAAAATAAATACAAACATAAAGATAATGAAATTATTAACTAAAATATTTATGTAAATCTCTTAAAATTTGTTATCAAAATACGCAAAGTGTCTCAAGCACAGATATAAAGAAAATGTTTAATGTGATCGTGGTTATGACAGTTTTCAAAGTTTCTTACTAGAGATAAGTTCGTGAGGAGAATTTTTCTTGGTCTCTTTTTAACTACTGTTAATATGATAGAAAAAGAGTATTTTCAGAAGAATAATAGAATCACCGTCGCACACTTTGGTCACAATTGGTGATCACAAATTTGCGAAGAAGATACACAAAACATATTTTTCACTTATTTCAAGTTTTTAACTATTTCAGAACTGAAAAGAATAAAACATATTTTGTGCCATATTGCATCCAGGCACATTAATGAAACAATGAAGCACACACCGCTGATCCTACTTTCTGGCTCCGAACGCAAGGCTGGGTTCGGGAAATGTGTCCGAATCGCTCTGCATCCAGTCGCTCATTCAAGAATCACTGCTGTTCTCTGCCTTCCCGGACAATCTGGATGTTCCTTGTATTTTACAAATACAACAAGTCTATGATTCCTCCTTCTTTTCGGAACTGTACACCACAAAGGTGAATTGCTATCTTTTCCCATTCTACTGAGAGAAACAACCGACGCGACGTATCAAATGTTTCTCAAGACACATAAAATTTAGTTCGAGCAGATCACTATGCGATCAGACTAAAATCCGTAAAACAATATAAAGGCTCATGGAGATTCACAATTCTAAAATAAAAACTAACAGTAATCAAGAGATGTTTACTAAGAAGAAAGAACTCTCAAAAATTTATAAGGCATACGAAGAGGTTATTGACAGATTAATGTACTAGGGGAAATAAACTAAATGAAAGTTCTCATGTAAACAGAACGATAAAAAGGACATAACAAGACAAGAAGGGTAATATATTAATCAAAGAAAACGAAAAACGAGATGACAAGAAAGATTAAGACAATGATAAACATGAAATTACACACAAGAAATAAGAATTTAATCCAAATCTCATGCCGATATTTCGTCTTAACTTAACATTAAGACTTATTCATGGTTCTATATATAAATTATTATTTCTTGTGTGTAATTTGAAGTTTATGATTCAGAAGTATTTGTATAATGATAAACATGATTGATGAAATAGCAATCAATCTAACACATCTAAGACAAAACTTCAAAATTGAGTCAAATTTAATTTAAAAAAATGTGGATTGACAGTCAAACTGTGTCAAGGAAAGAAAAACAAAATAATGAAAATAAACCATTACAATAATAACACCCATGTACTGTAATAAGACGTTATTTGCCTGATCATTAGGGTAAACTGGGGGACCACCTGTACCTATAATGACTATCTGTAATTACTGCTACAATAACTATCTAAAATATCAAATTTTATTGAGTATTCCATACTACCAATAACCATTATTCCAATATATATTATGAAAAGTGTTAAAATAAAGATAATGGTCCTAATCTAATTATAAATAATAATTTTGAATGCAGTATATTATTATGGAAATTAATCTGCATTTATATTTTTTTATTTGTTATTTAAGAAAATATGAAAAAACAATTATTATTTAACAATAAGACTTAATTTTGTTTTCTTCAAAGCATTGACCTTCATTTTAGTAAGAAAATAATTAAAGCTGTTATGTTAAGATATTAGTTTTATCAAATACTATTTAGTTGAAGATATTTATATACTAATACGTACAGTATATTACGTACACTAATTCCACAGACGAAACTTAGTTTCAAAGCTAGTTTTATTTCTGTTACTAAATTTTTTTAAAAAACAGTTTTTATTTATTTTTTTTATTTAAAAGTAAATTTTATGTGCAGTTTATAAAATTGTAAGAACAAAATTTGTAAGAATTTTAATTTGACTATTCAGTTAATAAAAATTGCATTACATTATTTTCTTGAAAAACGAAAATAAAAGAATTCCATAAGTTCAAAAAGATCTAAAAAGCAAAATCCCAAATACAAACAAAAATTTCCACATATTCTAGCAAACATAGTGTAAGTATTTAGTTGATAGTATTCTTCAATTGTTACAAAGATATTGGTTGAATAGAGAAATATTAACCATACATCTGTAATTTGAATTGGTGCTTTGACCACAGGAAATTTAGTACTATAATAATTCTCTGTGCATTTACGAGGACATTTACAATGAGTGGCATTTGTTTCTGTAAGGATCTTCTCTGCAGCTAAAAAAGTCTTTTTGTAAGATTCAGATGTATCACATGGCTTCAGATCGAAATCCATGAAATGTGGTAAACTAAAAACAAAGATGAACAAATGATATTGTTAATAAATTCAGATATTTATTATATAGTGAATAAATATGAAACATTTATATAGTTAAAATTGACTTTTTTTTCGTAATATTTAAGATTTTGTTAGTTTAGAAAGAAAAATAAATGATGTTACAGTAACAACTTAATACAGTTTGAGAAAGTCGAATATTATTGAATGAAGAATACATTTAGAAGTTCGGACTCAAAATTTTACATTTTTTAATGTAGAAAATCTTAAAAATTTGGTAATTTGGAAAAAAAATCTGATATTACGATTAACTTAGTAAGTTTGCTAAAGTCTGGTATTCTTAAAATTTAGGTTCAAAATTTAATATTTTTTATAATAATTTGCAGTAACGTTTCAATAAAGTACTTAAGTAACTCTAAAATCTATATACATTCACGTAAAGATCTAATGGTTTGCAGATAAGATGTGCCAACTAATAAAAGTTAAAGACTTTCAGAAGGTAAAATTCGATTGACGTTAGAAATCTTACTAAAAATGAATTTATCACTGAAAAGAAAGGGTTTACATATAATATTAATGCATCTGTTGCGCTTCATGAATTTTGTACTGACAGAATATTAAGAAGACATTCATTAAAAATTGAGAGATTATACGCTCTTATAATCATTCTTATTAATAGATAGCTATTTATGGAACATTATGTTGAAAGTTACAATCCAGAATTTACTGTTTCACTTTTCGGAAGACATTATTATACAATGGAATGAAATTTATTATTCACAGTTTTGTAATATATATTGTACTTATATACTTAATAATATATTAGTGTCTTCCAGTGCCAAAATACATCTAATTCTTTTTTTAATTATTTTTTCTTTTCATGAAAATCGCTTTCATATGTTCGAAAAGTGCTTCTAACAAGTTAGTATATGAGTAGCTTTGCAGAGCTATGCAGCTATATAATTTTACTGTTAATATTTTACTATGCAGGTTCATAGCATAGTTGATTTAGACCTGTTTATCCAAATGAACAAATAAGGGTACGCAATGTTATTGATGAGATAAATGTAAGGGATATTTGTGGGATTTTCATAGTATACTGGATTGACAATAACAAACAATATTTGTTGATGTCCTAATGTTTTTCTGGAAAACAAACCAGAAAAAGATATATATTTATTTATTTTTGGCAAAAATTAAGTTAAAACATAGCACTTGGATTTATAATTTGAACTCTTATTTCTTACCGCAATAGCTGTAATTTTTATGAAACTTTTCTGTTGAGTTTAACTTTTTCAAAAAAGGAATCTTTATAACTTAGTCACCTGCAAGTTAGATTTTTCAGTTTCTGTTCTATACAATCTGACATACATTTTCCAAATTCCGCTTCAGTTACACATGGATATTTCCGAGAATTGAAATTTTGTCTCTGAAAGTTATAACAATTCATATTTAGTGATTATTTAATTAATTAATAAGTTACAGACTTAATTTTCATACTAATTAATAAAAAATGAAGTTTGCAAATTAGTCAGCCTAATTAAAAAGCCTTTTTGCGTGTTTCTCTTATCTTTTGTGTTACTACACTGAATGAATCTTCTATAAACGTTGATAGAAAGTGAAAAATGTATAATATTAATATGAATGAAATAACTTAGAGCGAAAGCAATTTAGAAAATATTCAACAGTTAATAATAAAACTAATGGTAAGCAAACCTTTAGATTAAACTGCAAAATTTTAGCTTGAAGAAATTAGTGAACACTTTCAGTTTGTTCTTTATAATTTTCTGTCTTTATATGACTATCTTTCAACTGGACCATTGTCTTTGAGACTCGTTGAAGACCGGTAATGGTCCGGTTGAAATATAATCTTATAAATAAAGAAGATTACAAAGAACAAAATATATTGTTTAGGACTGTCAGTTTCGTTGATAAATTTACGTGCGCTGTACATCACTTAACGATTAAAAATTAAAGCAAGCACACCTGCGTAGTCAAAGTAAAAAACACATTTAATAACTAAATTTAAAATAAGCGCACAACCGGGTTTCGAGCTTTGAAAACAAGGAAAAAAACAAGAATTTTTTTTTTTTTGCAACTTTCTAATTCTGTTTTTCTAATTCCATATTTTCACCAAAAACTGTATGAATAGTAAATTAACTTCAAATAAAAAATATTAAGTTTTAAGACATTTAAAATTCTTTTATAATTTTAAGAAATACAATCTCGTACGTGTGCTTATGCAATTTGTTTTAAGTTTTCTTTTAGATACATTTCCTGACCAGCCATCTTTGTTATGATGTTAATCGAGGGAACGCATATGGCTCTGTTATGATCTAGGATGTTTTCGATCACCAGCTCATGGCAACACCGTGAAAACGCGTCATCAGTTAACCACCAGACGGCAACTGCTAACAAAAATGCGTCATCATATGTAAATTCAGAGACTAAAAAAAAATTCCACTTAATTGTGAACACTTTAAATAAGCCTGTATTTGTTATCTCTCTAGGCACTTGAAAATGATTGGATTCCAATCGAAACCCGGTCGTGCTTTGTATATTAAAATTTAGTTATTAAATGTGTTTTTTACTTTGGCTACGCAGGTGTGCTTGCTTTAATTTTTAATCGTTAATTGACTGTCAGTTTATTTTGAAAATCCTTATAAATGATAATAATGATATTCTTATTGTACAGAGGGAATAGAGATTTATAAGTGTCGTTACTTTGTACTTCCTCGTTAACAAAAGCATTGATTCCATTGTTAAAGAATTTATGTTGAAAATCTAACGAAAGTGACGCTTTTTGCTCAGTGTTGAAAATTTAGTGTTGTATGGGAATAATATAGTTAGCCCAGAGAGATTTTGCTGCAAATGAGTTTTATAACCATGGAGATATTTTCGATTTAAAGTTCATAGTTTTGTATTTGTTCAGGCATTAAAAAAAAGCCACACTTGCATTAAATGTCAACAGCGATTAGCAATGTTATTTTGGCCAAATTTCAATCCATTGTATATTTATCTATACAATAACACATCCATAGTGTAACTAGTGAATGCTCATTAACGCTAAGCATTCTTTCCCATTCAGTGAATTAATAGTAACCCAATGTCCATTCGGTATCTGCGAATCATAGGACAAAACTACAAAAATGTTCAGACTGAAGGCAAAAGATTCCAGCATCTATTGCCAAAATTATATGGTCGTTTAAAGAGTAGATTATTTTCATTATTGTTCTTTTCCGTTTTGAGACAGTAAAAAAATTATAAGAAATAATGAGTAAATCTTATTTTTTATTTCAATAATTTAGTAATTATTTTCTATCATTTCATCTATCAGCACCATTACTGTTTTAAAAATACTGGTGGGATACACAAAACTATGCATAACGAATGATATTTGTGCATGTATACAGAGAACTCTACACGAATGTAGAGACAAATATATACAGACAAATATGGCAAGATATTTATTGCCCGTCATGTAACACAAGACAATACACAACAACGTTTTGTTTCAAAGCAATAATAATCAATTCTAACAGAAAAGATACACGTAGCAGTTGGGCATAGAGTGAGAATAGATGGAAAATACGTGCCAATACTCAAGCATTAAACTTCTCAGTAGGGAATATGTCCGCCTCGAACTGCAATGCAACAATCACAGCGTCATGGCAGAATGATTCAGGACCAAGTGATTCAGGAGTTCCTGGGGATATTGTTCACTCCTCCTTCACAGCATGAATGCGGCCCAGCTCGTTTTACGGTAAGGGTCTGTGGGCTGCAATCGTATCCCCATATTGCCATACGTGTTCGTCTCGCTTCATTGCCATTCGAGCTCCAATTTGTTTTCCCATTGGTGCTCAATGGCATTGAGGTCTGGAGAACGTGCAGGACAATCAATTCGACGGATATCCTCGGTCTCCAGGAGTCTCTCCACTGCTGTAGCGTTATCATCCATAAACAGAAATGTTTCGCTAGGGATATCCTTGTTCCAGCGATGCAATGGAGGCGATCTCAAGCTGACTCCAGTCTGACGTTCATTGAGTTTAGCTGCTACCGCTAAATATCGGTCTTCATGTGGTCGTAGCGCCAGGGCTACCTCCTGCAGTGCGTCTGGAACACATTCCAGTCGGTTGAAATGCTGCCAGAGCCTTGACACAACACTAAGCTTGATTCCACTACCTGGCAGCATCGGCGATTGTGTGGCCTTCTTCTAACTTTCAAAGAATTCTTTCCCGGATGAAATTATCCAGATGATGTCTTCAAGACATGATAAAAAGTTCACGTTTGTAGAGTTAGTACTTCACGTCCAGAATTTCAAACAAAGACAATTCACCAGCCGGGTCAATTTCCTTTTTATCTGCTTTGAAGCTACTACGTGATCCAACGCGCGAATTTCGGAAATTTGCATGTGGACCTGTTTTCTACTTAATATCTACAGTTTTGCAAGTCGCCAGAAGCTTTTTATCATCGGATTCTGTGGCTCTAGCCTTTAAGAATGGCGTTTGTTCTTATGTTTTGGACACGTGTGTAGTTTCAGTACTGCAAACTTAATAGAATCCTCTTTAAGATAACAGTTGTTTAGATTTCCTTTACAACTTATTACATTTTGTAAAACCCTGAAAAACACTTTATATTTAATAAAAAGGAAGTTCAAATCTAGGTACACATTTTTTAGATGCCACTAAAAGTATTTTATTTCACGAAGTGTAAGTCGAAACTCTTACAGTCACATTCTGCACTAATCTCAACAAAAACAAAAGATATTTTTCGTATTTCGGAGTTGTTTCCGAATGGACAAGCTTGTATCATTCAAATTAATTGCAATTTTGATTACTATACTGACTGGCCACTTTATTAATGACACCATTCTAATAACGAGTTGGTCCTCCTCTAGTCTTAATCTAGCCGTAATTCTTCTATGCATAGAATTCTATAATTCTGTGTTGAAAACGTTCCGCAGGAATATTGGCCCATGCTGAAATACGAGCAGATCGTTTTTGGTTTACATTGGATGGTGGCGCTTCCAGTACTCGAATTGATCTTTCCACCTCGTCCCACAAATGATCGATGGCGTTCCGATCAGGTGCTGAGCCTGCCAATTGTCACTTGGCAAGACGGGTTCCTGGATTCGTGCTGCCTGTGCCATATTCTCATCCTGTCATCGGCATGGTGAAGCAAGAACCTAGACTATCGCGACCTTTTTCCTCTCAGCAAGTGTCCAGCTGCCATGTTCCTGGGCCCACAGCTGGTGCGATTTCCTGTTGTTTGGGGGATACCAAAGGCACCCTTGTTGGTCTCGTGTTGTTAAATCAAGGACATGATCCGTGGCGTTGTGCGTTCGGATATTCATTTCGGTAAACTTCCGTTGTTCTCAACTACAATCTGTCGTGTTCCTGTCATTCTGTTGCAGAGACGATTCGTGCCACCTACCTGTTACCTCTTTCATCCACAAGCCTTTTTTGTCCACAGTTGCACTTGAAGTTTTTAGGCCCAACTGCCATTCTTTGAACACCTCCGATTCTCTTCCACGAGGACCTTTCACAGTCGAGGACCTTTCACAGTTTTTGAAATATTCGAACCGGCTCTTCTTGTCCGCACGACCATGTCTCGTTTGAAGTTGTTTAAATCTTTTGCCTTACCAAGTTCCGGCGAACTGCACTGATACACAGTTCTCTTGATACCGATCCTGTCTTATATGCTACTCGTTGATGTTTCGTCACCGTGCATCAATACCCGGACCATTCAAGATAGAATGAGATATGTCTCTAATAAAGTGGCCACTCAGTGTATGAAAACAAATTAATTACAAAGATGGTAAGAATAATTATAGTCATTACATGTAAAGTCTCATTTAATTTCTCTTAATGTCTTATTACTTATTCTCTTAAAAGCTTATTACTAATTACTGATTGATGCTTTCCCGCATTCATAGTGAAAACGAACTTAACCATTCATAAATGAACTGGTCACTGGAATCTACAGTATTTAAAATATGAAGTCATTTTTAGTTTATAAAAATGCCCAAAATCTTGAAGTTAACTGTATGATTATAGTGGAAAAATCGAAATATAGTTGTTTGATATAACAGAATGTTAAACATCTATCTTTACGAAACAGCCTTTTTAAGTAAAATGCCTTTTTAAAGTACTTTATTTCGTCTAAAACCAGAAGTTTAGATAATTGTAATAATATCAAATAAACAAAAATTAGATATTTAGTCTCTCTGTCTACAGAAAGAGCATAAGTTGCAGACTTTGCCTTTTCAATGATAATCGGCACTAAAACAAAAAAAGAACGAGGATATGAAAACTGTAAAACAATAAAAAATGTCTTTTCTTAAAGAAATTTGCAAATTTTAATTTTATAAATTCTTCAAATTTTATTTTTTTTAAATACAGGGTGAATCTAAAATAGGAGAACAATATGAGTGGGTGGGTTTCCCATACCAAATGAAGTACCAAAGGTCAGATAAACATATGACCGGAAGTGCATGGTTGCTGAGTTATTCCAAGCCAAAGAAACGAGGCCCGACTCCAATGGAAACAATGGTTATGAACAGTATCTTTATTGGTATCATTTTCAACAATTACTACTACATGTGCGGTGACCACAGTGTGGTACTGTACGATTTAAATGCTATCAATAGAGAGGCTGTTCATGTGGATTGTTTCCATTGTAGTATGGCTTAGTTTCTTTGAATAACTCAGCATTCATGCACTTCCGGTCATATATTTATCTGACCTTTTGTACTTCATTTGGTGTAGGGAACCCGCCCCTTTGTTTGTTCCCCTAGTTTAGATTCACTCTGTATAAAATAGAAATACTTACTATATTCAATCCAATATCGATTATAGGTATAGTTGATATAGGAAGAAGAGATCCCCTATTTGGATTTAGGTATCTTAACTCATTTTCATGATCACTTAGAAATACCTAAATAAAATAGTATTAATATATTGACTGAAACACTAAAATTAGAATATTTGAAACTACATAAAAATACAAATAGACGAAACTTTGCAATTAATATTTTTATGAATTCCTATTCTATGTTAACATTATTTTCTGAAAATTCAAAATTGTTTTCATATTTTAATATTCTGAAACTGTGAATTAGCTACAGAAATTAGCTACTCGTTATATCAAATTTATTTTTATTCAACACAACAATGTTTTCTGGAATTCATATTAAAAAAAATACCTGTAAGAAGTAATCTTTCATCATATTAAAATTAATTTTAAAATAAATGTAATATTGAGTTGAAATTCCATGGTAGACTGTTATGCATTCTAAAATAAAAAGAAATTAATTTAATATTATAATTCCCATAATACAACAATAAAAGGATATTAATATATATCTTTTATATTTTTAAGTAAAATTTCAGAGTAATCTCTTTGAAATATCGAATTTTTTTCATTTCCACAATCTTTTGAAATCTTTGGGCTTGTTCAAACTTTACCTTTTACTTATTGAGGCTTTGTAGCTAAAAAAAATTAAAGCTTATGTAGCAAGTAATCTTAATGTTTTAAATAAATTTTAAACTTTTAATCTGATTTAGGGGCGTTCATTAATTACGTGAGCTCAAAATGAGGGGGGGAGTTCCAGCAAAGTCTCACAAAATCTCATTTAAAGGGGGGGGGTCAATGAAAAATGTCAACTTTTTAATTCTGAGAAAATATACGTATTTTATAGATTTCTTTGACTTTTTGACTTTTTGAAATCTCACGTGAGGGGCAGGGAGGTCCCACCACATCTTATCAAATCTCACCAACGGGAGGGGGGGGGTCCAAATTTTTTAAAAAATACCTCAGGTAATTAATGGACGTTCCCTTTTAGTCGATTTCGAGTTTAAGAAGGAAAACAGTATTTCAGCGGAAATGATTTCATACGGACATCTCTTAAGACATACGGACGATAGGGGAAGATGTTGTACCTTTGACCAGTTTTCACTAAATGAATCTTTCAATTTTTTGTACTCAAGTAAATCCTTACCTGAATGGATTTATGTGATCTTCATGCATCTTGCCATCAACTGCATGTGTTTTGTATATTATATTTTGAGTAGAAGTATTTTATTTTTATTTTACAAAAAAACTATATCTTATGGTCAAAGGTAGAACTATGTGTTGTACCTTTGACCGGAGGGTATTATACCTTTGACCAGGTGGTAATTGAAACTGACAGTTAGATACAAGTTATTGAATTAACTTTTTTTTCAGAAATGTTTACATTTGGCAAATATATGCAATTCAAAGTAGAATAATAAAACATGAAATAAATTCTAATGGCTTAAGTAGCCTACTCCTGCCCGTTTACTCTACATTATACAATGAAAAATCAATGTCTATCTCCAAAAAATAGACATTCTTTTAGTCGAGCTGTGGTTGGATTTGGTAGCCTGGCCACAATATCTTGTAGTTCAATGTCATAGAGCTGGTTATCTTCTTGGATGAATTTCGCCATCTTCGGTAGTTTTTTCAAATATTTAACTTTAAAATAATCACTTGCTGTTTCCTTTATTTGGGCCACAAAGTATTTCTTGTTTTTTTTGTCAGCTTGACAAGGACATAACTTTCTTCAACTAAATCTTCTTTTTCAAAGTTTAATTCCTTCTCCAACTCATCGCATTCATTTGAAATATCGAAAACAC
Source organism: Thereuonema tuberculata (assembly GCA_023159025.1). Lineage (NCBI taxonomy): Eukaryota > Metazoa > Arthropoda > Chilopoda > Scutigeromorpha > Scutigeridae > Thereuonema > Thereuonema tuberculata. The sequence continues at coordinate 18,817,505 of JAFIDM010000002.1, forward strand.
TTTCCCCTGATGAATATTCAACATCAGACTCAAAGTCATGGATAAACAATCGATTGTTTACTTTCTTTTGATAAGATTTGGTAAAAAAATTAAAATTTGGCCAAAAAATATTTAAATTTCCATCTAACATAATGCTAAAATGACTGTAAGTAAAAACATTTACATATTAGTAAGTAATGTTGTACCTTTGACCTGGTCAGAGGAACAACACTCTGCTGTGGTCAAAGATACAACATCAGTCAAACTTACGTTTCACGCCATGCTACAATTTTTAGGTTAATCCAGTCATCTTAAAAGTCCTAACAATTAATCTATTGGCATATATTTATTACTCATTATTGTTAAAATAACAATCAACAGAAAACAAACAATGTTATTAAAGAAATATGCACTTGCAAAATACTTACTTTTCGGTGATGGAATTGGAAAAATATTTTTCACTTCTTGCAAGTCAAAGATCTAATAGCTACTGAAGGTTTAAAGGCGCAAATAGTGGGAATATTATACATTAAACAGAAAAGCTTTAAAGTATGCTGATAGATGGCAAAACTAGCAAGGGTGGTCAAAGGTACAATCGGTCAAAGGTACCTTCCCCTACTTGTGGATAAAATACCGATTGGAATAAAAATTAGATAAGGGAGTAAAGAAAGGTAAATTCTCTTTCTTTAGGGTAAAGAAAGAGAAATCGTACAATGCCTCCGATTTTCTTCGCTGAATCTTCTTTAGAAAAACAACCACTCTGAGAAGTCTTTTAAATTTGAGTAAGTTTGTGAGAAACTACAGGGTTTAACTAGTGATTAATTATTTCAATAATTACCTTAACAAATTGAATTTTTATTTAAACTTATGCATGAAAATAACAAGTAAGAAAATTTTTGAAAATTTATCATGAAATAGAAAATAAAAAATATTAATAAAAAAAGCCTATGACTTTTCATTCTTTAAACTGACAGAAAAGAGTTCTTTTAATGAAACAATGTAAAAAAATGACAAAAGTAAGCAGTTACATAATAACATTTGCTATATTTTACTTTGGTACTTTACATAAAAAAGTGATTCTGAAAAAATAAAAAAAAAATCAAGAAATTAACACTTCTTTAGTTCAATCAGTACAAAGTTAAAAAATTCACAAATCATGTATTAAAAGAAAATCTCGATAAAATAAAAATTAAAATATCCCACTGCAGCCCTATGCAGCATTTTTAGACCAACGAGGCTAATTTAGGAACGTGATTTGATCAGATACCGGCTCAACTTTAATCCCCGGTTCGTAGGGCTTGTACGTATCAATTCTGATGGCCTTCTAAACCTTCCTCACAATAACGATTATATTGAATATAATTATAATTTTTTTTAATTCTGTTGATTATATTTTACCTTTGTTTACTCCGTTGTCAATTCAATTGATTTCAAATTTTATTAAATTACTTTACTTTTCTTAAATTGCTTACTGACATGACTGTTAAGGATAACTGTAAATTATGAAAAGGCTACTGAAACATAATGTAAGGAAAAAGTAGAAGCATAAATAGTAGTTAATCGTTTTCAAGAAATGTTTACCAGAACGGTACATGTGAAAATGAATATTAATATCTCTGTAACTTATAGTAAGCGTAGCTGCTATCGTTCTTCAAAATCACATTTTCCGATTAAAATTAATGCCTTTTTTTTGGATTAAGCTGATACCCTGGGACAGCCATTTCGAGCTTTTTGTGCTCTCGTCAGCCAGGGCTATTCAGCCAGTGCAGAATCAAAAAGTGTACTCAAGGAAATTTTTATCTTTTGTTGTTTAGTTTTAGAGGGATCAATACGATTTTAGAGAAATTATTACTTTCTGACCCTATGCTAACGATCTTGTGTTAATTTACCATTCTTTACATAATTAGAATATAAAATATTGTTGCAAAATTCATGACCATCAACGCACAAATAAAAGCCTACCTCTCTTAGACAACAGAAATTATTCTCTTTCTAATCCCGATTCAAAAAAATAAATAATCAAAAAAAAAAAAAAAAAGCGCAAAAAATAAATAAGAAAATAAGTGCATTCAGTGAAGTAATATTAAAATAACAAATCAATAAAAAGGGATTGAATAACAACGCACAGCAAATAAAATCACTGAGCTGTCTTTGGAATTTTTGACACGGGAAATCCAATACAGCCCGTTTCATGGTTATTACTCTTCTTCAGTTGAATTTACCCTGTGTCTGCAGCTCAGTGATATCAAAGCAAATATAAACAAGAGAGAGGTAAACATAAGAATGACCCTTCATTAAAAAAATATTACAAAATAAATTAAAAAAAGGGTAATTAGTTAATCCCCGCCAACTGCTGGCTTATGAAGGATTAACTGTAGGAAAGGCAAATACATAATAATAAATTCCTTCCTCCGTCTCCAAACGAGCTCAAAACATTACAGATCCACCACCGAATTTCTACAGAACGTAACCTTTTTCTCCTTTCTCTGTGAGAGCCATCTAGGTTAAACTGGTGTTTTCATCCGGAAATAGCATATGGTTCCATTGTTTTTCCCATGTCATTACATTTCGAGCCCACAGTGTTGCATTGGAATGGTTCTTCAAGCTTCTCCAACCTGTTTATTACTCTATTTCTTTAACTTGCTCGAATTTGTCGCACAAACTGTTCTTCATTAGTGGCAAGGTTTTCCTTTAACTTCACCATCTCCTTTTCCTAGTACGTTACTTACAACTTTTTGCGTACTTCCAATTAGCTTAGAAATTTCTCTTTACGACCTGCCCTGGCCATGATACTGGTAAACTTTCCGTATTTCTTTTTCTGACAATATTTTACTACCTGGCAGTTTGAGACGAGTTCTCAACAGATCTGGCACACCTCTCCCAAATTCAGTAACAAACGATCATATGATACAAAATGCTTACTTCAGTTTATGGAAAATTGTGGTGTTCCATAGCAGTATTACAGAGATAGGAATTGATATTTTTTCTGAAAACACAGGTTGCCATAAAATTTTTGATGTAATTTCCACTAACCTATATACAAGGTGGCCATAAAAAAACTTTCCTTGTTTGGAGGCATCTGCAGCGAAAACTAATGAACGGAATGAAACCAAAATTCAGGTATAGTCTATTGAGGGCATGGGGAGAAGAATTCTGCAAAAAAAAATTGTACCAAAAGTCACCGATAGGAGAAAATGCTGTCACTCTAAACGTAGATTATGCAAATTTTCTAGTGCAGAAGTGACAGCAGCGCAACTCAGTCCTTTAAAAAGGGAAGAGCGAACGTTCAGTCAAACAGTTCATCGAGTTGTATTCAATATTCGAGGCCTACATTACCTCAACGTGCATTACTTGTAAAGCGGTTTTACACTAAAGAGTGCCATGCAGCGGCGGCTCTTAGGGACTTTCGAAGGCTTCATAATCTACGTAAAGGTCCAATGTCTGCTGTAGCACTGCGAGCTACGATTCATATATTCGAGGAAACTGGATCGCTAGGAGTGAGAGCCGGCAAAGGATGAAAACCAATAACAGACAAAACAGTAATAGATGATGCCACTGCAGTGTTCGACGACAAAGGGACTAGTAGAGATCCAAGTGCTCGTGCAATAGCTCGCCAAACCGATATGCCTTATGGGACTGTCTGGAAAATGCCGCATTTCTATCCGTATAAGATCAGTCGTGTCTAAGAACTAAAACCTGCAGATTATGATAAGCGCCTGACTTTCGCGCTAACATTTCTTGCCCAAATGAATATCAACAATCATGGCCTTGGAACATATTGTGGGGAGATGAGGCTCATTTTTATCTGAATGGGTCAGTCAACACTCAAAACTTCCGAATCTGGGTATGTGAACGGCCTCAGTGATTCATCAAGTGCCACTGCATTCTCCAAACGTAACTGTGTGGTGTGGATTCACGGCAGAGTTCATATTAGGACCATACTTTTTTGAAACTATGACTCCTACAGGTCCTGTTACCTGTATCATTAATGGAGAGAGATATCTGCAAATGCTACAAACGTTTGTCATTCCTGAATTGCAACAAAGACAATACTCACACTCGACATGTTATATGCAAGATGGAGCACGACCATATGTTGTTCGTGTAGTACAGTACCTGTTACGCCAGCATTTCGGGAATGAGAGGGTTATCAGTCAATATTTTCCGATGGAATGGCCGCCCCGTTCCCCGAATATGACCCCATGTGACTTTTCATTGGGGAGGTACCTGAAATCCATTGTGTATACTGGTGGCTTTTCAAACCTTCATTCGTTGAAAGATAATATACGACGGGCTGTTACAAACATCCAAACTGACACTTTACGCGCAGCAGTAGAGAACGTTACACACCAGATGCAATATGTTGTATACAAGAAACGTCAGTACATTGAAAATGTTGCACGTGGTCCAGAGGACCCTAATGATTGATTAATATCGGTAATGTTGATAACAGATTGTTAACAAACAATTGATGATTAAAGATTGTTGTTTTGTTCCAGAACGTTTTCTGTGAGTCTCAAACTCCATTCATTATAGTACTGTATGTTCATAAACTTTCTTAATCCTTTTTGAGTGCGTTCATTGTAATTATTCACCAATTTACTGGTTCCGACAGTGCCAAATTTTCTCCTATCGGCGACTTTTGGTACTAATTTTTTTTTTTTTTTACAGTCTTCTTCTCCCCATGTCCTCAATAGATTATACCTGAATTTTGGCTTCATTCCGTTCATTAGTTTTCGCTGCAGATGCCTCCAAACAGGGAAAGTTATTTTATGGTCTTCTATTATTGTCTACAATATTTAATAAAAATCTTTGAAATATTAGACGAAATTCAAAAACAAATTGTATGACTCAATTGAACTATTACAGACTACATTACTTAGTTTCGTAAATTCTTACCAAAAGTAATGTTGCGAAATAATGGGCTTAGAAATGATTTACCTTTTGTGATAGAAAAACAAGAACCGTACAAATAAGGAATCTCTTTCCAGTCAGTCGTTTTATAAACATTTCCAGTGCACTATAAAATACAAATTATCAGAAATTACATTTTAAACAGTGTAAATTTTGCTTCAAATCAAAGAACTAAATATACTAAAATGGTAAAGTAGATAAATTTACTATTTTACTAATTCCCTTTTCAATGTTTTCCTCGACTTCTAACCATAATCACTTCTACAACCATGTTGTAAATTAGTTACTTTTCTTTTTTTTAAGCTTTCCCTTAAATAATTCGCATGTTGATATAAAAAGTAATTTAAAATTAATAAAATTGATCATTTAAAAAAAACGAATGCCTTAACGAGCCGAGTAGGAAATTTTCCCTACTTGATTCTATTAAATTTTATGAGAAGTACAAAAAAAAAGGAAGATAGGATATCAAATGTGATTCCGATTATCTTAGAAAAGAGCAATATTTTTAACATTAGAGGCATTATTATTAGGAAGAGGGAAAACTGCTTTGTATTCTCTTCTTAATAATCTTCTTAATAATAATGCTTCTAATATAATAATGGCTCAAGTGGAAAGATCGGATTTATAAATTTGATCAATATCAAATGACATGAGCAAAAATAAAAGTAGTAATATCTCATAATCACTTGATAATTTATTAAATGTTATCATAAATGTATGAGGAATAATTCATTTCAGATTTCTTTCTACCTCCTAATTTTAATAGCTTATTGTTTTCAATATCTCTTGTTTAATGTTGTTCTAATTCAACCTATTTGATGATTTACTTTTTTATAAGTATTTTCCCGTTATTTTCGAGATTGAATATTTATATATTTTTATTTATTAATCTGAACTTTTCACATATAACGCCTCAGGCATATAACGCCATGTATACCTTTAACGCCACCTATCTAATTCTTCATAAATATAAGAGATGGCGGTATTGCACTAATGTAGTTTGCGTTGACATGCCATCTAGTGTTGAAGTGAGTTACTAGCAGACCGCCAACATTTTTGAGTGAAATTATATTTCCACCTTTTTGTGTCGAGGACTGGTTCTGAAAGGCTGCTACTATATCAGCGTAAGATAAAATATAGATTTTTAATGTTCAGCAAAGATTAACTATATAAAACTATATATTTTCTTGATTCTTGAAGATTCTACTATTTAGATAAGTTAACTGTTGTTTTTAAAATTCGGAATTGTAGACAAATCAGTGTATCATGTGATCCATGTACTCAGTAGCGCTTTAACGTCATGGTGGTGTTAATGGTCTACATATACGACTTTAGGTTACGTACGACATTTATAAGTTACTAATATGTTTCATGAAAATGTAGATTTTTATCTTATTTATTCTTTTGATTTTATAATCGGAAAATGCCGAAATTAAATAATTTTTACATTTTCTCTTTTGTTTTAGCTACAAATTAGAAAGACTGCGTTTTTTATTATTAATGGAATTTTTATTATTTTTTACAGAAAGTCAAATTTAGTTGCTTTTTACTGTAATTTTGTACAAATAATGTTTACAATGCTGGAATAATTCTTAATTTTAAATAAGTTAAGTTATTAGAAAGTAGGTGGCATTAATTGGACCAGGTGTTCCTAATAACGCCAGTTTGCAAAGTTTTTTTATTTGAGTTCTCATACTTCTCCAGTAAAAGTTATCATATGTTTCATTATGGTATGCTTCAAACAGAAGATTAAACTTTCTTGGTCATAATTTTCGTGTTTCGATACACCTTATTTCCAGACTTACAGTAATTTAAATGTTTAGATGGCGTTATTTGGGCAGGGTACCTTGCAAACAAAAGTTTCTAAAACGACTGAAATATTTAAATACCATCTTAATGTGTATGTGGTGAATGTGAGCGGAAGGGGAGCCAAGCACTGCGACAGGAGATCTATTATGCTAACCCATAGAAGTAACTACAGATCAAGAGAAAGACTGAGGAAGTATCAGTGGGAGAAGTGCAGGGAAAACGGGAGAGCTCCAAGAAAACTACATATAAGGAGAAGGTTAGGTGAAGGAGAATTAATACAGTGGAATGTCTGAACTAACGAGGCAAACGGGCCCAATTTCTCATTTATAGAAATGGGAAATAAAGAAAAGATTCGGGGAGAAGATTCGGTGATTGTCTTAGAAGCGAGGGGGAACGATAGGGGACTGTTTTGTAAACAAAGCTGGATGAGCTGGTGACGGCTCCACGCAGTCTGGTTGCGGAAGAAGGATGTCTGACGAGAATAGCCTTGGGTATCCACCACTTACTGAGTTAAAATAGGTTCTAGCTAATGAGTAATATGGGTAATTAGTTTAGAATACAAAAGAGATTTATTAAAGAATAATATATATATATTTATTGGTAGATGAGTATAATGAGAATACGTATTACCCCGGGGTTTCAAATATAGTAGATAATACATAATATTAACATTAATGATAAATATTGTTGTGGCGCCGATGATGATGTACAGTTCGTAAAAGTTCTCTGGAGCTGTGAAGCGTGTCAGAGTTCAATTTTGTACTTTTGAGCATTTGAAGAGCATTCCCGGTTAAGCAGGTAATCTAGGCGGGATCGTTAGCTTTAGTCTGCAGCAATGAACTAAGCAAGCCTGAAGATTCTCTAGATGCAACGAGATCCTCGGGGCTGCGAAGTATTGCTGAGTTTTGCGTTTTCAGCGGACCTCAGCTGGTTCTTTTTAGAAATGGACAAGCGACTTTTGCTTGGCACAGAGTCTACCTTCCTTCTGTAGAAGGTAGCATACGGAGGGCAGTAAGATTAGCTGGCCGCCTGCTTTTCTCGAACGCTCCCTTCACACTGTACTTTCACTATTGTTTTATAAGCACTGTCCCCCTCAGAGTGACGCTGACTTGTCTACAAAACATCTGTTGCAGACCGAAAGATGGAAGAAACAAAGGGAGGCAATAAAACTGAATAGAAAGGAAAGTTGCGAAAATTCGGTGCCAGATGAGGGAGTGAGATCGAGGGAGCGTCACAAAAGCATCTGGGAGGCATCTATTTCGAAAAGACAAAGAAGTGTATAGACAAGGTTTGGAAGAATAAAGAAATTAGAAAAATATTTCCGAAGACTTTTCATATGAAGATGATGAAGATAAAGAATAGGAAAGGGAGAAAAATGTAACAAGTTTGGGCTGTTATAAAGCAAACACTCTACTATTAATTTAAATGTTTTTCAAATTCTATAGTTGATAAATTTCTTATAGTTCTGTTCTTTGCTTTTTTTTTAATATTGTAAAATTTAACTCTAATTGTATTTCACATTTTTTTAACTTTCATGTTTCTCGACGTTGTTACCATGCATGTTTATCTCTATTACTGCAAAAGTAAATTATATAAGCTCTAGAATACTCACATCTTCAATTTCAAGTACTTTCTTAAAAATTCGAATTTCTTCCCATAAATCAGAAATATTGAAATCAGGCCGATGCATAAGATCAAACAGGGAAGATTTCTGAATTTCTTTTTCAGTCATGTTATAAGTAGCTGCCCAGTAAGAAATTTCGGACAAAGGTTGATAAGGACACAGTGTTATCAATGGAAACCTAATTGTTGCATTTTTCTGAATTGCATTTCTAGTAGCAGGTACACCTTCAATGTAATCTACAACAATACAGCTGATTTGATAAGTAGAAATAGCAAATGCTAAAGCTATAGCCAAAGACCAATATATTTTTTGTAGCTTGCTTGAGTTATGAGAAGACAAACGATCGAACCCAGTTGCTCCAATGATGTTTTCTTCTCTATTTGAACAAAACGGCTGTCGTTTCTTCTGAATATTTTTGATATTGCATTTCCTCATCTGTTTTCGGTTTCCTTTCCTGTGTATCTATTGAAGATAAAGCAGTGGAATTAAGGACAATAAATGAAAACAAAAGCATATAAATAAGAGAATTGAAAGATCTATGCCTTATTAAACAACTGTAATTAATTCTGGTTAAAGTTTTCTTAACTCTGTAAATAAAAACTTACCCACTCAAATATTAATAACAATGAAAATTCAAAGATTTCATGAAGTGTTAGAAGACTAAATCCAATAAAACAACCTAAACTTCCTCCAATATCAATAATCAAAAGTAATAAAGAATACTGAAGATATTCATCAATAAAAAGGAATTTATTGGAATCAAAGGTTAATTCAATAAGTATTGTTTTGTTGATGTTTATCTGCGCATTCGGATAGAAGAAAACACGAAGTTCTTTGCATTTCTCTGGACAAAAACAATTCGTATCTAGTTGTACTGCTTTTTCCAGTTTTACTACATTTTCAAAAAATTCATCTTCATTTTTACAATTTGGAAGAGTTCCTTCATCCATGAAAGGTAATCTAAGAAAACAAAGAAATAAGCCAAATTTTTGAGTTAGTAGGAGAATAAAAATTTCTTTTTAATGAAGATACAATATTTACTATCACTATTATACAATATCATATTGATAATTTCCTTAAAACAAGAAATTTCATTAATAATTCGATAACGATGTCTTGAATGACTTTCTTTATTTAAATTAAAATAAAAAAAATTGTTAATTTCATTTTATTTGTGTATATATGAAATTTAAATTGCACAAAAGATGTTAATAAAAGATTATTTATAAAATAAAAGATAATTTATTAAAATTACAGTGTAAATTACTATTTTTAAATCTACTACTGTTAATTTATAGACCTATTTAATAGATTAAAATTAAATCAAAATTAACGTGCGGACCAAGTTAAAACTTCAAAGAAAACAATACAAAACCGCACAATAACAAAACATCAACAAAAAACAAAAATCACTGAGCTTATTTTGAATATTTTGCTGGGAATCGGAGACGGGCGCCGTTTCGGGTTTCCACACCCTCTTCAGTCCGATCCCGCCCAGCATAACCCAGCTCAGTGAAAAGGGACAATACACCAAACGGACAAACAATTAAAACAATGACCCCTCAGGTTCAAATACATCAAAAAAATCAACTTAAATCAGATTAAAATTAAATAAGAATAATTTAGATTTTTAAAACATAAAAAAGTTCTTTAACTCTCGTAATCTGGGTGAGAAGCAAAATAATTATAAGATAGAATATGTAGATACTGTGATTATATGCTAATGGGTGAATATTTCTAATTATAGTTCTCAGTTTAGATTTAATATTTTTTTAAAAATAATTAAAATTTTAGTAAAAGAAAATATAAAAGAAAGCTACATAATGTTTCTTCACGAAACACCTTATCAAAATATGTGAAAGAAGGTAACGAATTTTTACCTGCATGTCAGATGTTTATTGATGTGCCTTTCAAAGCATTTTTCTTCACATTCAGCGTAATGGAGTGAACTGATACAAGGACGATGGCGAAGGTTTAATCGGTGAATCTGAAAGTAAATTTTTCATTTCGAAATGAAAAACAAAAGTTATGAATGATCCTCGTTCATTCATAAAAATAACAACGGTAAATGATAATCATAAGTCGATTTGGTCGTAAGTCGAAATTCATATGCTGTACTGCATGTTATTAACAATCCTTTATACAGTATGCTTTATTAGTGACGGATATGTTCAAACACTTTTGCAGTTAACTACAATTAATAATACCATTATCCATACCGCTGACAATTTATCATTTAATGTACTAATGAAGGGGTCTGAGAACTGTTACCAGGGCTTCTGTTTACGATCGCCATATGTTACAACTGAGAATTGCTTGTGAAAGCTCTATGGGATCTTTTCTCAAGTATGGCAGTATATCGGATGGTCGGAATTCGGTCATAATTTCTATGGAATTACATACAGGAGATAAAAAAAAAGACTTTTATTTTCGTTTAATTAACTGAATTTATTTTGGTTTATTGAAACTCGATCTTGATTATTCTTTTCGTGATCATAACTGATATCGTTCTTGCGGAAATAGCGGTCTGGCTCGGAGTTTTGTCAATATAGGTTCCAAAGCAGCAGATAAGATAACTTCTTTAATTGTGTGTCTCACTGGGTAATATATATATACACTGTGTCTTTGTAATGACTTGTAGTTAATATGAAATTCAGTGGATTGATCTCAGTAAAGAATGTCAAAAATATTTACTCCTAGAAATATGTAATGTAACAACACTCCTTTAATCTCCACGATATTTCATCCTTCTTTGCGAAGGACTTCTCAGATGGTACCAGAGGAAAAGAAACTGTTCTTCTTCCACTGTATTTCATAGGATTACAAATAAGAAGTTCTCTCTCTCTGCATTACATTTGCATTCTTTATATAATTTTCTTGTCCTCTGGGATATATTAATGAAACATAAGACCCTATTTTCAATTGGACGAGTTTCTGTTAGATAACAGTAGCAATGAATTCTACTATACATTGATAAATTCAACTTTTATTTATTATAATGTATTTTATTAGAAACATTGCAAGAAATAGGCATTTTTCTTATACACTATTTAACAATGGTGTACATAATAATGATCTGCTCCCAGTATATTATTGGGGAAGTTCAGGATCAGTCCACGAAACACGTTTTTAAAAATCATGTAGCCGTTCCAATATAACCTAATAATTGAGATGTCTATCGAGATTTAACTGCAATATTTGTTCTTTCCAAAATAAATAAATTTCAATGACACTTATCGATTTATATTTATGTATTTTAATGTTCATAATTTTAAGTTTTGATTTTTTGGTTGTGGGTTGCTGGAGGTCAATTTGTAATATATATCTATATATATATATATATAAACTCGGTTCATGGCATCAGGTGTCGCCTTCCGAAAGAATCTGCAAGAAGTCCATTCCAGGTCTTCCGGTCAAGGGTCCATTCCTCTTCCAGACTTCTAATCCTCATTGCTTTTTTAATATCGTCCATCCAAGCCCTTTCGTGTTCTTCCTCGTTTCCTTTTTTGATTTGTTTTGTAATCAAAAGCGATTTTGGGCAGTCTTTCGTCACTCATTCTTTTAACACGACCAAACCAAATTAATTGCTTTCTTTGAAGATCGTCCAAAATGTTTCCGTTTATTTTCATCATTTCTTTGATTCTTTCATTTCTTATTCTTTCTATTCTTGATACCCTGCATGATCTTCTTAAGGCATCCATTTCCACTGCCGCTAATTTCTTTTTTTTCTGTCTCCGTAATTCTCCATCCCTCTGCCCCATATAACAAGATGCTCTTTACAATAGAACTGTATATATTATACTTTCTTTTCCTAGAGATCTCTTCACTCCATCAAATAGAATTTAATAGTTTTATAGCCTACCTTCCTTGACAAATTCTGTTTTTAATTTCTTGTGAGTCTCTGCCTT
>JAFIDM010000002.1:18829838-18860494 GCA_023159025.1 Thereuonema tuberculata
AACAATGAAGCACACACCGCTGATCCTACTTTCTGGCTCCGAACGCAGGCCTGGGTTCGGGAAATGTGTCCGAATCGCTCTGCATCCAGTCGTCATTCAGGAATCACTGCTGTTCTCTGCCTTCCCGGACAATCTGGATGTTCCTTGTATTTTGCAAATACAACAAGTCTGTGATTCCTCCATCTCCTAGTCTTTTCGGAATTGTACACCATAAAGGGAATTGGCTTTCTTTTCCCATTCTACTGAGAGAAACAACCGACGCGACATATCAAATGTTTCTCAAGACACATAAAATTTAGTTCGGGCAGATCACTATGCGATCAGACTAAAATCCGTAAAACAATATAAAGGCTCACGGAGATTCACAATTCTAAAATAAAAATTAACAGTAATTGAGAGATGTTTACTAAGAAAAAAGAGCTCTCAAAAATTTATAAGGCGTATGAAGAGTTAATTGACAGATTAATAAACTAGGGGAAATAAACAAAATGAAAGTTCTCATGTAAACAGAACGATAAAAAGGACATAACAAGACAAGAAGGGTAAGACATTAATCAAAGAAAACGAAAAACGAGATGACAAGAAACATTAAAACAATGATAAACATGATTGATGAAACAGCTAACATCTAACACAACTAAGACAAAACTTCAAAATTGAGTCAAATTTAATTAAAAAAATGTGAATTGAGAGTCAAACCGTGTCAAGGGAAGAAAAACAAAATAACGAAAATAAACAGTGACAATAATAACATCCATGTACTGTAATAAGACTTTATTTGCATGATCATTAGGGTAAACTGGGGGACCGCCTGTACCTATAATGACTATCTGTAATTACTACTATAATGACTATATACATATATCAAATTTTATTGAGTTTCCATACTACCAATAACCATTATTCCAATGTAAATTATGAAAAGTGTTAATGTAAAGAAAATGTTCCTAATCTAATTATAAATAACATTTTTGAATGCAGTGTATTATTATGGAAATTGATCTGCATTTATTTTTTTTTATTTGTTATTTAAGAAAATATGAAAAAAATTCTTATTTAGCACTAAGACTTAATTTTGTTTTCTTCAAAGCATTGACCTTCATTTTAATAAGAAAATAATTAAAGCTGTTATGTTAACATAACAGAACAGAATGTTAACAGAATAAGTTACGGTTTCTCCTAGGGGTCGCCCTTAGGGGGTCACTAGGGTCCGTGAACTTTCAACCAATCTTCGGATTGAATTACTGTGTGTGTGTGTATGTTAACATATTAGTTTTATCAAATGCTACTTAGTTGAAGATATTTATATACTAATACGTATAGTATATTACATACACTAATTCCACAAACGAAATTTCGTTTCAAAGCTAGTTTTATTTAAATTTTTTAAAAAACAGTTTTTATTTTTATTTTTTATTTAAAAGTAAATTTTATGTGCAGTTTATAAAATTACTTATTTCGGACAAAATTTGTAAGAATTTTAAATTGACTATTCAGTTAATAAAAATTGCATTAAATTATTTTATTGAAAAACGAAAATAAAAGAATTCTATAAGTTCAAAAAGATCTAAAAAGCAAAATCCCAAATACAAACAAAAATTTCCACATATTCTAGCAAACATAGTATAAGTATTTAGTTGATGGTATTCTTCAATTGTTACAAAGATATTGGTTGAATAGAGAAATATTAACCATACATCTGTAATTTGAATTGGTGCTTTGACCACAGGAAATTTAGCACTATAATAATTCTCTGTGCATTTACGAGGACATTTACAATGAGTGGCATTTGTTTCAGTAAGGATCTTCTCTGTAGCTAAAAAAGCCTTTTTGTAAGATTCAGGTGTATCACATGGCTTCAGATTGAAATCCATGAAATGTGGTAAACTAAAAACAAAAATGAACTAATGATATTGTTAATAAATTGAGATATTTATTATATAGTGAATAAATATGAAACATTTATACAGGTAAAATTGACTTTTTTTTCGTAATATTTAAGATTTTGTTAGTTTAGAAAGAAAAATAAATGATGTTATAGTATCAACTTAATACAGTTTGAGAAAGTCGAATATTATTGAAAGAAGAATACATTTAGAAGTTAGGACCCAAAATTTTACATTTTTTAATATAGAAAATCTACATTAAAATTTTGGTAGTTTGGAAAAAAAATCTGATATTACCATTAACTTAATAAGTTTGCTAAAGTCTGGTATTCTTAAAATTTAGATTCAAAATTTTATATTTTTTATAATAATTTGCAGTAACGTTTCAATAAAGTACTTAAGTAACTCTAAAATCTATATACATTCACGTAAAGATCTAATGGTTTGCAGATAAGATGTGCCAACTAATAACAGTTAAAGACTTTCAGAAGGTAAAATTCGATTGACGTAAGAAATCTTACTAAAAATGCATTTATCACTGAAAAGAAGGGGTTTACATATAATATTAATGCAGCTGTTGCGCTTCATGAATTTTGTACTGACAGAATATTATGAAGATAATCATTAAAAATTGAGAGATTATTTGCTTTTATAATCATTCTTATTAACAGATTGCTATTTATGGAACATTATGTTGGAAGTTACAATCCAGAATTTACTGTTTCACTTTTCGGAAGACATTATATACAATGAAAGGAAATTTATTATTCACAGTTTTGTAAATATATATTTACAAAAATGTTTGTACTTATATACTTAATAATATATTAGTGTCTTCCAGTGCTAAAATACATCTAATTCTTTTTTTAACTATTTTTCCTTTTCATGAAAATCGCTTTCATATGTTCTAAAAGTGCTTCTAACAAGTTAGTATATGAGTACTGTCCTGCTCTGACGAGAAAAACCACGAGCAGGGTTGCCACAAGTGGACGAGTCCAAGTATCGAGGGGAAACGGTTTCAAACCACCTGCAAGATTCCTCGGATTAGCGCACTTGTTGGGCTAGGAATCCGTTTCCCCTGAAGGAGATTTTTTTTTTTTTTATCCGACTGTAATATAATTGTTGCTACTAAATATTATATTTTATATACCCTATTGAAATATTTCATTTAATTTTTTAAAATAGCATTCTTAGTTTTATTATATAAAAACCCTCCCCCTAAAAATGGAATGGAATAACCCGTTTCCATAACGACCGCCACCACCCCTTTGCAGTCCGAAGCTTTTCTCCTGACGGTAGGACAGTAGCTTGCAGAGCTATGCAGCTATGCAGCTATATAATTTTACAATTAATATTTTGCTATGTAGGTTCATAGCATAGTTGATTTAGACCTGTTTATCCAAATGAACAAATAAGATACGCAATGTTATTGATGAGATAAATGTAAGGGATATTTGTGTGAATTTCATAGTATACTGAATTGACAATAACAAACAATATTGGAAAACAAACCTGAAAAAGATATATATTTATTTATTTTTGGCAAAAATTAAGTTAAAACATAGCTCTTGGATTTATAATTTGAACTCTTATTTCTTACCGCAATAGCTGTAATTTTTATGAAACTTTTCTGTTGAGTTTAATTTTTTCAAAAAAAAGGAATCTTTAAAACTTAGTCACCTGCAACTTAGATTTTTCAGTTTTTGTTCTATACAATCTGACATACATTTTCCAAATTCCGCTTCAGTTACACATGGATATTTCCGAGAATTGAAATTTTGTCTCTGAAAATTATAACAATTGATATTAATTAAGTATTTAATTAATTAATAAGTTACTAACTTAATTTTCATCCTAATTACTAAAAAATGAAGTTTGCAAATTGGTCAGCCTAACTAAAAACTTTTTGCGTGTTTCTCTTATCTTTTATATTACTACACTGAATCAATCTTCTATAAACGTTGATAGAAAGTGAAAAATGTATAATATTAATATGAATGAAATAACTTAGAGCGAAAGCAATTTAGAAAATATTCAACAGTTAATAATAAAACTAATGGTAAGCAAACGTTTAGATTAAGCTGCAAAATTTTAGCTTGAAGAAATTAGTGAACACTTTCAGATTGTACTTTATAATTTTCTTTCTTTACATGACTATCTTTCAACCGGACCATTGTCTTTGAGACCCGTTGAAGACCGATAATGGTCCAGTTGAAATATAATCATATAAATAAAGAAGATTACAAAGAACAAAATATATTGTTTAGGACTGTCAGTTTCGTTGATAAATTTTACGTGCACTGTACATCACTTAACGATTAAAAATTAAAGCAAGCACACCTGCGTAGCCAAAGTAAAAAACACATTTAATAACTAAATTTAAAATAAACGCACGACCGGGTTTCGAGCTTTGAAAACAAGGAAAAAAACAAGAATTTTTTTTTTTTGCAATTTTCTAATTCTGTTTTTCTAATTCCATATTTTCACCAAAAACTGTATGAATAGTAAATTAACTTCAAATAAAAAATATTAAGTTTTAAGACATTTAAAATTCTTTTATAATTTTAAGAAATACAATCTCGTACGTGTGCTTCTGCAATTTGTTTTAAGTTTTCTTTTAGATACATTTCTTGACCAGCCATCTTTGTTATGATGTTAATCGAGGGAACGCATATGGCTCTATTATGATCTAGGATGTTTTCGATCACCACCAGATGGCAATACCGTGGAAATGCGTCATCAGTTAACCACTAGACGGCAGCTGCTAACAAAAATGCGTCATCGTATGTAAATTCAAAAACTAAAAAAAAAAAAAAAAAAAAAAAATTCCACTTATTTATGAACACTTTAAATAAGCCTGTATTTGTTATCTCTCTACGCACTTGAAAATGATTGGATTCCAATCGAAACCCGGTCGTGCTTTGTATTTTAAATTTAGGTATTAAATGTGTTTTTTACTTTGGCTACGCAGGTGTGTTTGTTTTAATTTTTAATCATTAATTGACTGTCAGTTTGTTTTGAAAATCCTTATTATACAGCGGGAAGAGAGATTTATAAGTGTCGTTACTTTGTACTTCCTCGTTAACAAAAGCATTGATTCCATTGTTAAAGAATTTATGTTGAAAATCTAACGAAAGTGACGCTTTTTGCTCAGTGTTGAAAATTTAGTTTTGTATGAGAATAATAAAGTCCGCCCAGAGAGATTTTGCTGCAAATGAATTTTATAACCATGGAGATATTTTCGATTTAAAGTTCATAGTTTTGTATTTGTTCAGGCATTAAAAAAAAAGCCGTACTTGCATTAAATGTCAACAGCGATTAGCAATATTATTTTGGCCAAATTTCATTCCGTTGTATATTCATCTATATAGTAATACATCCGTAGTGTAACCAGTGAATGCTCATTAACGCAAAGCATTCTTTCCATTCAGTGAATTAATAGTAACCCAATGTCCTTTCGGTATCTGCGAATCATGGGACAAGACTACAAAAATGTTCCGACTGAAGCAAAAGATTCCAGCATCTATTGCCAAAATTATACGTTTGTTTAAAGAGTTCTTTTCCGTTTTGAGACGGAAAAAAATAATAAGAAATAATGAAAATTAGAAAAGATGGAAAATGCGTGCCAATACTCAGGCATTAAACTTCTCAGTAAGGAATATGTCCGCCTCGAACTGCAATGCAACAATCACAACGTCATGGCAGAATGATTCAGGACCAAGTGATTCAGGAGTTCCTGGGGAGGTTGTTCACTCCTCCTTCACAGCATGAATGCGGCCCAGCTAGTTTTATGGTAAGGATCTGTGGGCTGCAATCGTCTCCCCATATACTACTGCCAAACGTGTTCGTCTCCTTACATTGCCATTCGAGCATACACCCATTTTAAACAAGTACTACGACATATGCGGTGACCACAGTGTGGTATTGTACGATTTAAATGCTATCAATAGAGAGACTGTTCATGTGGATTGTTTCCATTGTAGAATGGCTTAGTTTCTTTGAATAACTCAGCAACCATGCACTTCCGGTCATATATTTATCTGACCTTTTGTACTTCATTTGGTGTAGGGAACCCACCCCCTTAGTTTGTCTCCCTAGTTTAGATTCACTCTGTATAAAGTAGAAATACTTACTATATTCAATCCAATATCGATTATAGGTATAGTTGATATAGGAAGAAGAGATCCCCTATTTGGATTTAGGTATCTTAACTCATTTTCATGATCACTTAGAAATACCTAAAAAAAATAGTGTTAATATATTGACTGAAACACTAAAATTAGAATATTTAAAACTACACAAAAATACAAATTGACGAAACTTTGCAATTAATATTTTTATGAATTCCTATTCTATGTTAACATTATTTTCTGAAAATTCAAAATTGTTTTCATATTTTAATTTTCTGAAACTGTGAAATTAGTTACTCGTTATATCAAATTTATTTTTATTCAACACAACAATGTTTTCTGGAATTCATATTAAAAAAATACCTGTAATAAGTAATCTTTCATCATATTAAAATCAATTTTAAAATAAATATAATATTGAGTTGAAATTCCATGGTAGACTGTTATGCATTCTAAAATAAAAAGAAATTAATTCAATATTATAATTCCCATAAAATAACAATAAAAGGATATTAATATGTATATCTATATATATAAAAATGAATGTATCTTTCTTTCTTTCTTTGTTTCTTTCTTTCTCCTTTATACACTCCTAGGCCATTTGACCTATCTGGACCAAACTTTGCAGAATTACTCTTTAGGACACTGCGGAAAAGATAGGCTATCTTAGAACCCGGACCCCCCCCCCCCTAAGGGGTTGAAAAGGGGTAAAACCCCTGAAAATCCCAATATCCACCTGGTGGTGAAAATGAGAACTACACAAATATTGTGTAAAGTGAAAAATTCACTCTCCTAATTAGAAGATTAGAAGATTTAGAAGATTAGAAGATTAGAAGATTAGAAGATTTCACCCAAGTCAATTGCAAATAAAAAAAAATTCGCTCTCCCACCCCACTCGGGTGGGGGGATGGCAACACAAGCGCCTAAGTGTCCCACCCCCGACCGACACCGGGACCTTATATTTAGGGCCCCTCCTCGGGCCCCCCAAGTCAATTGCAAATAAGGAAAAATTCGCTCTCCTATGGGGGGCAGGGACACCACACTTGGTTGGGAGGAAGCCAACACAATGGCTGAAGTGTCCCACCCCGACCGACACTGGGATCTTATATTTAGGGCCCCTTCTCGGGCCTCCCAAGTCAATTGCAAATAAGGAAAAATTTGCTCTCCTATGGGGAGCAGGGACACCACACTTGGGTGGGAGGAAACCAACACAAAGGCTGAAGTGTCCCACCCTGACCGACACCAGGTCCTTATATTTAGGGCCCCTCCTCGGGCCCCCCAAGTCAATTGCAGAAAAGGGAAAAATTCGCTCTCCTATTTGGGGCAGGGACACCACACTTGGGTGGGAGGAAGCCAACACAAAGGCTTAAGTGTTCCACCCCCGACCGACACCGGGACCTTATATTTAGGGCCTCTTCTCGGGCCCCCCAAGTCAATTGCAAATAAGGAAAAATTCGCTCTCCTATGGGGGGCAGGAACACTCCAATCGGGTGGGGGGATGGCAACACAACGGCCTAAGTGTCCCACCCGCGATCGACACCGGGACCTTATATTTAGGGCCCCTACTCGGGCCCCCCAAGTCAATTGCAAATAAGGAAAAATTCGCTTTCCTATGGGGGGGGCAGGGACACCACACTTGGATGGGGGAGGGATGCGACACAAGGGCCTAAGTGTCCCACCCCCGATCGACACCGGGACCTTATATTTAGGGCCCCTTCTTGGGCTCCCCAAGTCAACTGCAGAAAAGGGAAAAATTCGCTCTCCTATTTGGGGCAGGGACACCACACTTGGCTGGGAGGAAGCCAACACAAAGGCTGAAGTGTCCCACCCTCGATCGACACCGGGACCTTATATTTAGGGCCCCTTCTCGGCCCCCGAAGTCAATTGCAAAAAAGGGAAAAATTCGCTCTCCTATTTGGGGCAGGGACAACACACTTGGGTGGGAGGAAGCCAACACAAAGGCTGAAGTGTACCACCCTCGACCGACACCGGGACCTTATATTTAGGGCCCCTTCTCGGGTCCCCTAAGTCAATTGCAAAAAAGGGAAAAATTCGCCCTCCTATTTGGGGCAGGGACACCACACTTGGGTGGGAGGAAGCCAAGACAAAGGCTGAAGTGTCCCACCCCCGATCGACACCGGGACCTTACATTTACGGCCCCTTCTCACCGAGCCCTTTCTTTCTTTGAATGGCATTGCAACGCATGCCGGGTACAGCTAGTCTTTTATATTTTTAAGTAAAATTTCAGCGTAATCTCTTTGAAATATCGAATTTTTTTCATTTCCACAATCTTTTGAAATCTTTGGGCTTGTTCAAACTTCAGCTTTTACTGATTGAGGCTTTGTAGCTAAAAAAATTAAATCTTTCTAGCAAGTAATTTAATGTTTTAAATAAATTTTAAACTTTTTAATGTGATTTAGGGGCGATCATTAATCACGTGAGCTGAAAATGAGAGGGGAGGGGTCTAGCAAAGTCTCACCAAATCTCAATTAAAGGGGGGGGGTCAATGAAAAACGTCAACTTTTTAATTCTGAGAATATATGTATTATAATAGATTTTTTTGACTTTTTGAAATCTCACGTGAGGGGGAGGGAGGTCCCACCACATCTTACCAACTCTCACCAATGGGAGGGGGGGGTCCAAATTTTTTAAAAAATGCCTCACGTAATTAATGGACGCCCCCTTTTAGTCGATTTCGAGTTTAAGAAGGAAAACAGTATTTCAGCGGAAATGATTTCAACTAGACATGAAGATCTATTACAGTTCAACATCTTTCTCTTAAGACATACGGACGTTACTTGTGGATAAAATACCGATTGGAATAAAAATTAGATAAGGGAGTAAAGAAAGGTAAATTCTCTTTCTTTAGGGTAAAGAAAGAGGAATCGTACAATGCCTCCGATTTTCTTCGCTGAATCTTCTTTAGAAAAACAACCACTCTGAGAAGTCTTTTAAATTTGAGTAAGTTTGTAAGAAACTACAGAGTTTAACTAGTTATTAATTATTTCAATAAGTACCTCAATAAATTGAATTTTTATTTAAACTTATGCATGAAAATAACAAGTAAGAAAATTTTTGAAAATTTATCATGAAATAGAAAATAAAAAATATTAATAAAAAAAGCCTATGACTTTTCATTCTTTAAACTGACAGAAAAGAGTTCTTTTAATGAAACAATGTAAAAAAATGACAAAAGTAAGCAGTTACATAATAACATTTGCTATATTTTACTTTGGTACTTTACATAAAAAAGTGATTCTGAAAAAATAAAAAAAAAATCAAGAAATTAACACTTCTTTAGTTCAATCAGTACAAAGTTTAAAAATTCACAATTCATGTATTAAAAGAAAATCTCGATAAAATAAAAATTAAAATATCCCACTGCAGGCCTATGCAGCATTTTCAGACCAACGAGGCTAATTTAGGATCGTGAGGTCAGTCAGATACCGGCTCAACTTTCATCCACGGTTCGTAGGGCTTATACATATCAATTCTGATGGCCTTTCACAATAACGATTTATTGAATATAATTATAATTTTTTTACTTCTGTTGATTATATTTTACCTTTGTTTACTCCGTTATCAATTCAATTGATTTTAAATTTTATTAAATTACTTTACTTTTCTTAAATTGCTTATTGACATGACTGTTAAGGATAACTGTAAATTATGAAAAGGCTACTGAAGCATAATGTAAGGAAAAAGTAGAAGCATAAATAGCAGTTAATCGTTTTCAAGAAATGTTTACCAGAACGGTACAAGTGGAAATGAATATTAATATCTCTCTAACTTATAGTACGCGAAGTTGCTATCGTTCTTCAAAATAACATTTTCTGACTAAAATTAATGCCTTTTTTTTAGGATTAAGCTGATACCCTGGAACAGCCATTTCGAGCTTTTTGTGCTCTCGTCAGCCAGGGCTATTCAGCCAGTGCAGAATCAAAAAAGTGTACCTAAGGAGATTTTTATCTTTTGTTGTATAGTTTTAGAGGGATCAATACGATTTTAGAGGAATCATTACATTCTGACCCTACGCTAACGATCTTGTATAAATTTACCATTCTTTGCATAATTAGAATATAAAATATTGTTGCAAAATTCATGACCATCAACACACAAATAAAAGCTTACCTCTCTTAGACAAGAGAAATTATTCTCTTTCTGTTCCCGATTCAAAAAAATAAATAATAAAAAAAAAAAACTGAAGCGCAAAAAGCCAAAAAGAAAATAAGTGCATTCAGTGAGGTAATATTAAAATGACAAATGAATAAAAAGGGAATGAATGAAAATGCACAGCAAATAAAATCACTGAGCTGTCTTTGGAATATTTGACGGGAAATCCAATGCAGTTGGTTTCATGGTTATTACTCTTCTTCAGTTGAATTTACCCTGTATCTGCAGCTCAGTGATATCAAAGCAAATATAAACAAGAGACAGGTAAGCATAAGAATGGCCCTTAATAAAAAAAATATTACAAAAGAAATTAAAAAAAGGGTTATTAGTTAATCCCCGCCAACTGCTGGCTTCCGAAGGATTAACTGTAGGAAAGACAAATACATAATAATAAATTCCTTCCTCCGTATCCAAACGAGCTCAAAACATTACAGATCCACCACCGAAGTTCTACAGAACTTAACCTTTTTCTCCTTTCTCTGTGATAGCCATCTAGGTTAAACTTGTGTTTTCATCCGGAAATAGCATGTGGTTCCATTGTTTTGCCCATGTTATTACATTTCGAGCTCACAGTCTTGCATTGGAATGCTTCTTCAAGTTTCTCCAGCCTGTTTATTACTTTATTTCCTTAACTTGCTCGAATTAGTCGCACAAACTGCTCTTCATTAGGGGCAAGGTTTTCCTTTAACTTCACCATCTCCTTTTCTTAGTACGTTACTTACAACTTTTTGCGAACTTCCAATAGGCTTAGAAATTTCTCTTTACGACCTGCCCTGGCCATGATACTGGTAAACTTTCTGTATTTCTTTTTCTGACAATTTCTGACAATATTTTACTACCTGGCTGTTTGAGACGAGTTCTAAACAGACCTGGTACACCTCTCCCAAATTCAGTAACAAACGATCATATGATACATTTAAATGCTTACTTCAGTTTATGGAAAATTGTGGGTGATTCCATAGCAGTATTACAGGGATAGGAATTGATATTTTTCCTGAAAACACATGTTGCCATGAAATTTTTGATGTAATTTCCACTAACCTATATGCAAGGTGGTCATAAAATAACTTTCCTTGTTTGGAGGCATCTGCAGCGAAAACTAATGAACGGAAGGAAACCAAAATTCAGATATAGTCTATTGTGAGCATGGGGAGAAGAATTCTGCAAAAAAAAATTAGTACCAAAATTCGCCGATAGGAGAAAATTCGGCGCTGCTGTCACTCTAAACGTAGATTATGCAAATTTTCTAGTGCAGAAGTGACAGCAGCGCATCTCAGTCCATTAAAAAGGGAAGAGCGAACATTCAGTCAGGCAGTTTGTCGATTGACTGTTGAGTTGTACTCAATATGCGGCCTACCTTACCTCCAACGTGCTTTACTTGTAAAGCTGTTTTACACTAAAGAATGCAATGCAGCGGTGGCTCTTAGGGATTTTCGAAGGCTTCATAACCTACGCAAAGGTCCAATGTCTGCTGTAGCACTGCGAGCTATGATTCATAAATTCGAGAAAACTGGATCGCTAGGAGTGAGACCCGGCAGTGGACGAAAACCAGTAACAGACAACACAGTAACAGATATTGCCACTGCAGTGTTCGACGACACAGGGACTAGTCCAAGCGCTCGTGCAATAGCTCGCCAAACCGATATGCCTTAAGGGATTGTCTTGAAAATCTTACGGAAAATGCTGCATTTCTATCCGTATAAGATCAGTCGTGTCTAAGAACTAAAACCTACAA
This sequence comes from Thereuonema tuberculata, assembly GCA_023159025.1. Classification (NCBI taxonomy): domain Eukaryota; kingdom Metazoa; phylum Arthropoda; class Chilopoda; order Scutigeromorpha; family Scutigeridae; genus Thereuonema; species Thereuonema tuberculata. Next base: position 18,841,763 of record JAFIDM010000002.1, read on the forward strand.
ATTACCTGACTTTCACGCTAGCATTTCTTGCCCAAATGGATATCAACAATGATTGGCCTTGGAACATATTGAGGGGAGATGAGGTTCATTTTTATCTGAATGGGCAGTCAACACTCAAAACTTCCGAATTTGGGCATGTGAACGGCCCTCAGTGATTCATCAAGTGCCACTGCATTCTCCAAAAATAACTGTGTGGTGTGGATTCACGGCAGAGTTCACGGATCATAGTTTGAGACTATGACTCAACAGGTCCTGTTATCTGTACCATTAATGGAGAGAGATATCTGCAAATGCTGCAAACGTTTGTCATTCCTGAATTGCAACAAAAACAATGCTCACACTCGACATGTTATATGCAAGATGGAGCACGACCACATATTGTTCGTGCAGTTCAGAACCTGTTATGCCAGCATTTCGGGAATAAGAGGGTCATTAGTCAATATTTTCCGATGGAATGGTGGCACCGTTCCCCGGATATGACCTCAAGTGACTTTTCGTTGTGAGGGTACCTGAAATCCATTATGTATACTGGTGGCGTTACAAACCTGCATTTATCTTTCGAAAGATAACATACGACGGGCTGTTACAAACATCCAAACTGAGACTTTACGCGCAGCAGTAGAGAACGTCGTACACCGGATGCAATATGTTGTACACAAGAAAGATCAGCACATTGAAAATGTTGCACGTGGTCCAGTGGACCCTAATGATTGATTAATGTCGGTAATGTTGATAATAGATTGTTAACAAACAATTGATGATTAAAGATTGTTGTTTTGTTTCAGAACGTTTACTTTGAGTCTCAAACTCCATTCATTACTGTACCGTATGTTCATAAACTTTCTTAATCCTTTTGAGTGCGTTCATTGTAATTATTCACCAATTTACTGGTTCCGACAGTGCCAAATTTTCTCCTATCGGCGACTTTTGGTACTAATTTTTTTTTTCTTTTTACAGTCTTCTTCATCTCATGCTCTCAATAGACTATACTTGAATTTTGGTTTCATTCCGTTCATTAGTTTTCGCTGCAGATGCTTCCAAACAGGGAAAGTTATTTTATGGCCACCTTGTACTTTCTTCTCTTCATGCCCTCAATAGACTATACTTGAATTTTGGTTTCATTCCGTTCATTAGTTTTCGCTGCAGATGCCTCCAAACAGGGAAAGTTATTTTATGGCCTTCTTTTATAGTCTACAATATTTCATAAAAATCTTAAAAGTATTAGACGAAATTCAAAAACAAATTGTATGGCTCAATAGAACTATTATAGACTACATTACTTAGTTTCGTAAATCCTTACCAAAAGTAATGTTGCGAAATAATAGGATTAGAAATGATTTACCTTTTGTGATAGAAAAACAAGAACCGTACAAATAAGGAATCTCTTTCCAGGCAGTCGTTTTAGAAACATTCCCAGTGCACTATAAAATACAAATTATCAGAAATTACATTTTAAACAGTGTAAATTTTGCTTCAAATCAAAGAACTAAATATACTAAAATGATAAAGTATAAGGGACGTTCAAAAAGAAACGAGCCGGAGTGTGTAATGGGCAAACCATTGACAGAAGGTTAAAATCGTTGCATGTGTAACCAAGATTGGTTCCGACACGAGTGAGTGCGAAGTTCCCAGCCCGCCGCTAGAGAGTCACGGGTGCAAGTCATGTGACTAAAAGCTAGCAGAAGCATGCGTCAATCGTCCAACGAGGTCATTGACGTTGTAAGCAGTGAAACAGTGCAATGGAGGCGTCTAAAGAAGAGCAAAGAGGTGTTGTTCGTTTTCTGACAGCAGAAGGAGTAGGGGGAACGGACATTCATCGAAGAATGTCACAAGTGTACGGTGAACACCGCCATGTTCCTTCACTGCATAGGCTTCAATGCTTAGGCTTCACTCCATAGGCTTCACTGCATAGGCTTCCCATAGGCTTCATATAGGCTTCAATGCTTAGGCTTCACTCCATAGGCTTCACTGCATAGGCTTCCCATAGGCTTCATATAGGCTTCACTGCTTAGGCTTCACTGCATAGGCTTCACATAGGCTTCACTGCTTAGGCTTCACTGCATGTCGGACGATGACGTTGTGAACTGGTTTTTTTGAAATTCACAACGCAGCCCCGGGAATTTTACGAGACAGCCATTCATCGCCTTGTATCACAGTGGGACATGTGCCTCAACAGCCAGGGCCAATACTTCTGACATACCTGTACTGGTTTCTGTTCCTCGGCTTCCGGCTCGTTTCTTTTTGAACGCCCCTCATAGATTAATTTACTATTTTACTAATTCTCTTTTCAATATTGTCCTCGACTTCTAACTATAATTACTTTGAAATGTTGTAAATTAGTTACTTTTCTTTTCTTAAGCTTTCCCTTAAATAATTCGCATGTTGATATAAAAAGTAATTTAAAATTAATAAAACTGATCATTTAAAAAAAACGAATGCCTTAACGAGCCGAGAAGGAAATTCTCCCTACTTGATTCTATTAGATTTTATGAGAAGTACAAAAAAAAAGGAAGATAGGATATCAAATGTGATTGCGATTATCTTAGAAAAGAGCAATATTTTATTAGGATTTTTTATTAGGATTTATATTTATATTAGGATTTATATTTATATTAGGATTTATTAGGATATATTATTATTATATTATTAGGAAGAGGGAAAACTGCTTTGTTTTCTCTTCTTAATAATCTTCTTAATAATAATGCTTCTAATATAATAATGGCTCAAGTGAAAATATTAGAATTATAAATTTAATCAATTTCAAATGATATGAGACAAAAATAAAAGTGGTAATATCTCATAATGACTTGATAATTTATTAAATCTTATCGTAAATGTATGAGGAATACTTCATTTCAGATTTCCTTCTACTTCATAATTTTAATAGCTTATTGTTTTCAATATCTCTGTTTTAATGTTGTTCTAATTCAACCTATTTGATGATTTACCCGTTATAAGTATTTTCCCGTTATTTTCGAGATTGAATATTATATATTTTTATTTATTAATCTGAACTTTTCACATCAGAAAACGATAAGGTACCTCAGCCACATAACGCCATGTATACCTTTAACGCCACCTATCTAATTCTTCATAAATATAAGAGATGGCGGTAATGCACTAAAGTAGTTTGCATTGACATGCCATCTAGTGTTGAAGTAAGTTACTAGCAGACCGCCAACATTTTCGAGTGAAATTATATTTCCACCTTTTCGTGTCGAGGACTGGTTCTGAAAGGCTGCTACTATATCAACGTAAGATAAAATATATATTTCTTAATGTTCAGCAAAGATTAACTATATAAAACTATATATTTTCTTGATTCTCGAAGATTCTTCTATGTAGATAAGTTAACTGTTATTTTTAAAATTCGGAAATTGTAGACAAATAGTGTATCATGTGATCCATGTGCTCAGTAGCGATTTAGCGCCATGGTGGTGTTAATAGTCTACATATAGGATTTTAGGTTACGTACGACATTTATAAATTATTAATATGTTTCATGAAAATATAGATTTTTATCTTATTTATTATTTTGATTTTATAATCGGAAAATGCCGAAATTAATTAATTTTTACATTTCCTCTTTTGTTTTAGCTACAGATTATAAAGACTGCGTTTTTTATTAAAGCATTTTTTATTATTTTTTACAGAAAGTCAAATTTAGTTGCTTTTCACTGTAATTTTATACAAATAATGTTTACAAAGATGGAATAATTCTTAATTTTAAATAAGTTAAGTTACTAGAAAGTGGGTGGCATTAATTGGACCAGGTGTTCCTAATAACGCCAGTTTGCAAAGTTTTTTTATTTGAGTTCTCATACTTCTCCAGTAAAAGTTATCATATATTTATTATGGTATGCTTCAAACAGAAGATTAAACTTTCTTGGTCATAATTTTCGTGTTTCGATACACCTTATTTCCAGACTTACAGTAATTTAAATGTTAAGATGGCATTATTTGGGCAGGGTATCTTACAAACAAAAGTTTCTAAAACGACTGAAATATTTAAATACCATCTTACTGTGTATGTGGTGAATGTGAGTAGAAGGGGAGTCAAGCACTGCGACAGGAGATCTATTGTGCTAACCCATAGAAGTAACTACAGATCAAGAGAAAGACTGAGGAAGTATCGGTGGGAGAAGTGCAGGGGAAACGGGAGAGCTCTAAGAAAACTACATGTAAGGAGAAGGTTAGGTGAAGGAGAATTAAGACAGTGGAATGTCTGAACTAACGAGGCAGCTGGGCCCAATTTCTCATTAATAGAAATGGGAAATAAATAAATGATTCGGGGAGAAGATTCGGTGATTGTCTGAGAAGCTAGGGGGAAGGATAAAGGACTTTTGCAAACAAAGCTGGATGAGCTGGTGACGGCTCCACGCAGTCTGGTTGCGGAAGAAGGATGTCTGACGAGAATAGCCTTGGGCATCCACCACTTACTGAGTTAAAATAGGTTCTAGCTAATGAGTAATTTGGGTAATTACTTTAGAATACAAAATAGATTTAATAAAGAAAAATATATATATTTACGGGTAGATGAGTATAATGAGAATACGTATTACCCCGGGGTTTCAAACATAGTAGGTAATTCATAATATTAACACCAATGATAAATATTGTTGTGCGCCGATGATGATGTACAGTTCGTAAAAGTTCTCTGGAGCTGTGAAGCGTGTCAAAGATCAATTTTGTATTTTTGAGCATTTGAAGAGCTTTCCCGCAACGAGATCCTCGAAGTTGCGAAGTATTGCTGAGTCTTGCCTTTTCAGCGGACCTCAGCTGGTTCTTTTTAGAAATGGGCCAAGCGACTTTTGCTTGGCACAGAGTCTACCTTCCTTCTGTAGAAGGTAGCATCCGGAGGGCGGCAAGATTAGCTGGCCACATGCCCTTCTCGGGCGCTCCCTTCACACTGTACTTTCACTATTGTTTTATAAGCACTGTCCCCTTCAGAGTGACGTCACCCAATACAGTAGACACCGACTTACTTACAAAACACCTGTTGCCGACCGAAAGATGAAAAGAACAAAGGCAGGCATTAAAACTGAATAGAAAGGAAAGTTGCGAAAATTGGGTGCCAGATGAGAGAGTGAGATCGAGGGAGCGTCACAAAAGCATCTGGGAGGCATCTGTTTCCAGAAGACAAAGAAGCACTTAGATAAGGTTCGGGAGAATAAAGAAATAAGAAAAATATTTCCGAAGACTTTTCATATGAAGTTGATGAAGATAAAGAATAGGAAAGGGAGAAAATTGTAATAACTTTAGGCTGTTACAAAGCAAACACTCTACAATTAATTTTACATGTTTTTCAAATTCTATAGTTGTTTAAATAACTATTCTAATTCAAATAGAAGATATCCACAATCACAAATACTCATACATACGGAGGAAAAAACTAGAAAAAAGTAAAGTAGTGGATTGGCATCTAGAGCGCAATGATCTCAATGATATATTAAGCTCAATAAATCCTTATTTATGTTCGTTTATGATTTTTTTTGTTATGTTATTACGATTTACGCATGTTCAGTTTGTTGTTAAATTTCTTATAGTTCTGTTTTTTTTTTTGTTTTGTTTTTTAATATTGTGAAATTTAACTTTAATTGTATTTCACATTCTTTTTTAACTTTCATGTTTACCGACGTTGTTACCATACATGTCTATCTCTATTACTGCAAAAGTAAATTATATAAACTCTAGAATACTCACATCTTCAATTTCAAGTACTTTCTTAAAAATTCGAATTTCTTCCCATAAATCAGAAATATTGAAATCAGGCCGATGCATAAGATCAAACAGGGTAGATTTCTGAATTTCTTTTTCAGTCATGTTGAAAGTAGCTGCCCAGTAAGAAATATCGGACAAAGGTTGATAAGGACACAGTGTTATCAAAGGAAACCTAATTGTTGCATTTTTCTGAATTGCATTTCTAGTAGCAGGTACACCTTCAATGTAATCTACAACAATACAGCTGATTTGATAAGTAGAAATAGCAAATGCCAAAGCTATAGCGAAAGACCAATATATTTTTTGTAGCTTGCTTGAGTTATGAGAAGACAAACGATCGAACCCAGTTGCTCCAATGATGTTTTCTTCTCTATTTGAACAAAACAGCTGTCGTTTCTTCTGAATATTTTTGATATTGCATTTCCTCATCTGTTTCCTGTGTATCTATTGAAGATAAAGCAGTGGAATTAAGGACAATAAATGAAAACAAAAGCATATAAATAAGAGAATTGAAAGATCTATGCCTTATTAAACAACTGTAATTAATTCTGGTTAAAGTTTTCTTAACTCTGTAAATAAAAACTTACCCACTGAAATATTAGTAACAAAGAAAATTCAATGATTTCGTGAAGTGTTAGAAGACTAAATCCAATAAAACAGCCTAAACTTCCTCCAATGTCAATAATCAAAAGTAATAAGGAATATTGAAGATATTCATCAATAAAAAGAAATTTATTGGAATCAAAGGTTAATTCAATAAGTATTGTTTTGTTGATGTTTATCTGCGCATTCGGATAGAAGAAAACACGAAGTTCTTTGCATTTCTCTGGACAAAAACAATTCGTATCTAGTTGTACTGCTTTTTCAAGTTTTACTACATTTTCAAAAAATTCATCTTCATTTTTACAGTTTGGAAGAGTCCCTTCATCCATGAAAGGTAATCTAAAAGGAACAAAGAAATAAGCCAAATTTTTGAGTCAGTAGAAGAATAAAAATTTCTTTTTAATGAAGATACAATATCATATTAATAATTTCCATAAAACAAGAAATTACATTAATAATTCGATAACGATGTCTTGAATGACTTTCTTTATTTAAATTATAATAAAAAAATTGTTAATTTCATTTTGTTTGTGTATATATGAAATTTAAATTGCACAAAAGATGTTAATAAAAGATTATTTATAAAATAAAAGATAATTTATTAAAATTACGGTGTAAATTACTATTTTTAAATCTACTAGTGTTAATTTATATTTAATAGATTAAAATTAACTAATAATAATTTAGATTTCTAAAACATAAAAAAAAGTTTTTTAACTCTCGTAATCTGGGTGAGAAGCAAAATAATTATAAGATAGAATATGTAGATACTGTGATTATATGCTAATGGGTGAATATTTCTAATTATTTAGTTTCTAATTATAATTTTTCAGTTAATTTAAAATAATATTATTAGGATTAGGCCTATATGGAATTTTTTATTCCGGAAATTTTATAGGAATTGAATATAAACACTAAAAAGGATTATAATACTATAAAAGTGACAAAAGTAACTTCGAAAAATTACTTAGAAATTCGTTTTATGAAAATTTTTATAATATAAATACTGTAGTTCTTAAAATATTAAAAACCGAGACAAATATTTATAAATGGTATCTCAAGACAGTCTGTTTCATGCCTATGTGGCGATCATCAGTTGAGAGTAGTCGCAATGAACAAAGCAGGTCTCATAACGGAGGTGTATTGAAGTTTAGTGGGAAAAGAAATGGAACCCCCTCAAATCTAAACTAAAAAACTAAAAACACATTAAAAATAAAGAAAAGGGAAATTCATGTGCCGCCTCAATGAACTTTTTATGCGTATCTAAATAAAGAAAAACACTTAAATATATCTAAACACATTAAAAAGTGAGACGAATGTTCATAAGTGATATCTCAAGACTTTTCTTTTCCCACTAAACTTAAATATAAATAGTTATCAGTTTTAGATTTCATATTTTTTTTAAGTAATTAAAATTTTAGTAAAAGAAAATATAAAAGAAAACAACATAATGTTTCTTCACGAATCCCGTTAACAAATTATGTGAAAGAAGGTAATTAATTTTTACCGGCATGTCAGATGTTTATTGATGTGCATTTCAAAGCATTTTTCTTCACATTCAGTGTAATGGAGTGAACTGATACAAGGACGATGGCGAAGATTTAGTCGGTGAATCTGAAAGTAAATTTTTCATTTAGAAATGAAAAACAAAAGTTATGAATGATCCTCGTTCATTCATAAAAATAACAACGGTAAATGGTAATCATAAGTCAATTTGGTCGTAAGTCGAAATTAATATACTGTACTGCATGTAGTATATATTAAAAATCATTTATACAGTATACTTTATTAGTGACAGATAGTTTCAAACACTTCTGCATTTAACTACAGCTGTAAAGCTTTACATAATACCATTATTCATATCGCTGACAATTCAGTCAGTTGATGTACTAATGAGGGAGCCTGCGAACTGTTACCAGGGCTTCTGTTTATGACCGCCATATGTTACAACTCAGAAGTGCTTGTGAAAGCTCTACAAGATCTTTTCTCAAGTACGGCAGTATATCGGATGGTCGGAATTTGGTCATAATTTGTTTGGAATTACATACAGGAGATAAAAAAAGATTTTTATTTTCGTTTAATTAACTGAATTTATTTTGGTTTATTGAAACTCGATCTTGATTATTCTTTTCATGATCATAACCGGTATCGTTCTTGCGGAAATAGCGGTTTGGCTCGGAGTTTTGTCAATGTAGGTTCCAAAGCAGCAGATAAGATAACTTCTTTAATTGTGTGTCTCACTGGGGAATATAAATATATATATACAGGGTGGGCAAAATAAAAGAGGCTCCGGAAAAAAAAGGACAGAGTCCACTATCGCAAGGGAGATTGGGTTGGTTGAACCTATTCTTCTCACAAGGGAGACAGCGTCGGTCGGATCCAACAGAAAAAGATATACTGTGTCTTTGTAATGACTTGTTAATAATATGAAATTCAGTGGATTGATCTCAGTAAAGAATGTCAAAAACGTAACACTATAAAATATTTTACTCCTAGAAATATTTAATGTAACAACACTCATTTAATCCCCACGATATTTCATCCTTCTTTGCGAAGGACTTCTCAGATGGTACCAGAGGAAAAGAAACTGTTCTTCTTCCACTATATTTCATAGGATCACAAATAAGAAGTTCTCTCTCTCTGCTTTACATTTGCATTCTTGATATAATTTTCTTGTCCTCTGGGATATATTAAAGAAACATAAGACCATATTTTCAATTGGACGAGTTTCTGTTAGATAACAGTAGCAATGAATTCTACTATACATTGATAAATTCAACTTTTATTTATTATAATGTATTTTATTAGAAACATTGCAAGAAATAGTCTGCTGCCAGTATATTATTGGGGAAGTTTCAGGATCATTCACGAAACACGTTTTTAAAAGCCATGCAGCCGTTCCAATATAACCTAATAATTGAGACGTCTATCGTGATTTAACTGCAATATTTGTTCTTTCCAAAATAAATAAAATAATTATGTTCATTTCAATGACACTTATCGATTTATACTTAAATATTTTAATGCTTATTATTTTAAGTTTTGATTTTTTTGTTTAGGGTTGCTGGAGATCAATTTGTAAAATACCACTCCGAAATAAAATCCTACAAACCTATTTACTATCGTGGTAAACAAATATAAAAGAATTTTTAAACATCAATAGGAAACAAAAATTATCAAAAATATATACAGATTTATAGGAGATACAGATTTATAGGATAAATTAATAGTTTTTTAATTACCTTCAAACGACCAATTAATATCTTCACTTGTATTCCTACATGGATTTTACTACCTTTCAGAGGATTAAAATATTTAAATTTGCTGTTTATATCCAAGTGATACAGCTAAAATAAACCAAACAAACTTCAATAACACAGTAGTATAAATGAGATAATAACAATACAACACAAGAAACCGTAAAAAAATGATAATTTGAAACGAAACTACAAGAACCAGTAATATTGCATGCAACGGAGATATCTAAATAACAGGTTTAACTACAAAGACAATTATCATGCAATGTCAAAATCAAGTTGGACTATCTGGAAAGGAAATTTTAGTTAAAAATAAATAATTATCACTACAAATAATAAATTATGTCTTTTGGGATTTACACTTGTGATTTTTTTTTACTTAAAACTGACATTTCTCAATTCAGTTTTGATACACTACAGCTCATAGGAGCGTTGGAGGTAAGGTTTCCAACGTGTGACCTGTAGACGAGTTCGGTTGGTCAGCCCAACACTCGACTACCTGTTCACCCGGGAAAGAGACCGGTATCAATACTAAAAGAGCCGTCTGGAAGAGAAAGTAGCGTGGTAAAATCTCCCATCTCAGCCGAGATCGGGAATTAAACCGGCCTCCCTTCAACCTGCATTCAAGTGCCCTATCAATCGGCTGCAATTCTATACTAGTCTTTAAATACTAGAAAATAAAATTTAGTTGACCCCCTTAAAACATTAATTTATGGGTTTCAGATATTTATTTCATTATTGCTTATATAAGCATTGGCAACAAAAAAGATAGTTCTAGCACTAAATTAAAAAAAAAAAGTTTTCAAATTTCTAATTTATCAAATAGGATCCTATTATTAGGAAATTATGAAATAAAATATTCCAAACATTCTATGAGCCCGGGCATTTGTAAAAAAACAAAAAACAAAAAAACAAAAAAACAAAACAAAAAAAAACATTATACCATACGTAAAATATTTTTTGAAATCTTTTGAAATAATCCTGTTTTATAACAGGTGATAATTTACACTAAAAATTTCGATTAAACAAATCTCGTTTCCAAAACCACAATCACAAAACCACAATCACAAAACAACAATCCAAATAAGATCGAACGATTAAATAAATTTCCCTCATTCGAGAATAGTAAAAGACCTGTATTATTTATTCGCGATACTTATACTTTTTTTGCTCATATTTTTCTTTCCTTCACTTGGTTGTATTAAACCCTAGCCTTTAGCTAAGTTAATTCAAATGTTCATAATAAAAAAAAAAAATATACATATCTTTCTAGCTCTATAGCTAGTATTGTTATACAATAATAGCATTATATTTTGTAAAATTAAAAAAGAATATGTTTAAATGGAACTGTTTACAATTCCTTCAAATATGCTTGTATCAAATTCAGAATAACAACAGAAAGTTGAAAAACATTTTATACTTTTGTAAAAAGGTCTCCTGTGTTGAAATTGGTATCCTGTAAGTCGAGATGAATCAATATTGAAGTAGAGGGTCCAAGAATCTTCATAGATTCTACGAAACACAAAACACTTCATCACTAGAATTGAAGGGTATGGGGAAAAACAATGGTAACCCACAATTTTGGTTTTTTCAAGCCAAATACAGAAACACAATGGTAACCCATTAATAAGCTGGTAGGTACGCCAAGTTCAGTTAAATGATACCAGGTGGCAGCACAATGATGTCTTGTTTCTATGGTAACCCTCATTCTCTTGTTTAAAAGAATGGTAACCCACAAATTCAAGATGGCGTCAACGGCTGGTTGTAGCGTGGAAAGTGCTAATAATTATACTGTTGTAAGTGAATTTTGTGACGATTCGAGTGATTCTGATGTGTTTGATGATGATATTAATGATCCAGATTTCAGTTAAAACATGGGAAACAAAGTTAATTCGAATATTGATTCCAGTAAATCAGAGAGAAGTACAGTTTGTGTCTTCATGCTTTTGAATGTTGGTTACCATTATATTTGTGCAGCCAACCAACATTTAAGTTTTCTTTGTATAAATACTAGTTTTCATGAGATATTAATGCCAAATACAGTTAATATGTATTTAATAATGTTCAGTTATTCAGTTCTACTATGCAATTATTTTAGACTAAGTTTAGAATAGTATGTATACTCGAATATTCGGGTTACCCTTTTTTTCGTCACTGCAGTCTATTGGTTGTCTTGTCCTATCCTTTATTACAGCGATTCTCAACCTTTGGGGCGTGATAAAAACTAAATGGGGGGCGCGAGTATATCGAGAAAAAAAATTATTAAAAAACTGGGTTTGGAGGTTTTTTTTGGTTGAACAGATAGGTTTGGAGGTTTTTTTTTTTTTTTTTTTTTGGTTGAACAGATAGGTTTGGAGGTTTTTTTTTTGGTTGAACAGACCTCATTTCCGCACTGAAGTGGATACCTCCCATTTATCATCATTTCTACAACTCCATAAAGTCTAAGAAAACACCTTCAAAGGATGATGAATATCTGAATGTGTCTGATGACGAGATGTAATAACACAGCTGGATGCAAGAAAATAATGGTATGCCACACTGCAGGATCCTAATAATATCCCATTCCAAAGAAAACATGAACAATCCTGCATTTATAATTTGAAGTTCGTAACTTTTTCTGTTGATTTATATACTGAAATGTATGAAAAGTAAATAGCAGTTTTATTGCTAATAAATATCAATAACTTTTGTATGATTTATTTTTTTACATTTTAAACACTGAATATCTCAGTTTACACCTAATGTGGGTTACCATTGTTTTCCCCCATACCCTTCAATTATCGAAAAATAAATTGTGAATGTTTTACTATTAATGATAAAAGTGAAATAAATACATTAACATTAAAATTCATTTTAATTTGAACAATATCATTAAAAAAAAAGTTTATTATAATAACTAAGATATTTGCTTATATTCAGGGTGTCCCAGGAGGAAAGGTCTATATTTTGGGAGGTGATAGCATCGGTCATTTGAAGCAAAACATTTCCTATGAACGAGTGTCCTACACCGAAGGGTTTCCGAGATAGAACTATTCCAATGTACAGTTTCAAAACGGATGACGACAAATAGATATTCGGTACTTTAAAAGCAAAAAGAAATGAAAAATATCTGAGCTTTCATCGGTGAGAGTTGATGAGAGATGGCCGTTTCGTCCTTTTTATGGACTCGTCAGTCAAACCCATTCAACAGATGAAATGCTCAATTAGTGCAAAAGTGATAAGGGAAACCAGTCCCGCCCTCGGCTGTGGTCCCCTCCGAAAGAAAACATTTAAAAAAAATAACCATATACTGTTTCTAATATTTATTGGCCAAGTTACACGTTTCTTACATTTTATAATAAAGTCTCAAAAATTCCACCGCCAATGTCACTGAATTTCTCAACTCTTGTGAGAGAAACATGACGTGTTGCTTGTTAAGAGTTCATCGTGGCGTTCCTTTATGATCGCAAGAGCATCTACTATGTGAACGAGAAATTCATCTCATGGACTCACTATACACTAACTATTTGTGGTGAAATAATTTAAGTCTTATTTAAATCTCCTATTTCAAAGTTACAAAAGACACTGAATTGGTGGTAGAGGATAAATTAAATAATTATTCTCACAAAGAACCTGCCAGAAGGAATTGGCAAAAAGATTGCAAGCAGCCAACAATCGAAGGCGCGCGCCTCGCAGCTCGCGGCACGTAGAAGTGTTCCAGTGTCGATTGTTGGAAGTGAAAAAGTGCTGTAGTTTCTCTCAAGACAGTGATGCAGCAAGAAGTGCTTTGCTGTAAATAAGTTTGAACGTTTCAAGCTAAAAATAAGAACTGTACGTGAGTATGTAATTATAGTTATCTCTAACTCTGCTAGCAATAAAGAAAGACTTTATCCGCTATAGTATAACTGTAATATTTCCCTCACACTATTTATGGGGTTAGATCAGAAATCCAAGGGGATTAGGTCTGGAGATCGTAGCGCCGTGCGATGGAAGAGAAGGAAAATAACGACAAACAGGCGCAGTGACAATTGAACGCCAAATTTCAATTATCTCGGAAACCATTCGGAATAGGACACTTGTTCATAGGAACTTTTTTTGCTTAAAATGATCGATACTATCAGCTCCCAAAATATTGATCTTTCCTCCTGGGACCCTCTGTGTAGTCCTTGTTTTGTCTTTTAAGTGCTTTACAACAAGTGTATTTCATAACTTAAATTTATATTAATCTCTTATTATGTAGTTCTGACTTACTAAATACTAAAGCTGTACAGTATCCAATCACTGCTCTTGTTTGGACAATTTCAACGTCTCCTCCACAGCTTTTATCTTCCTTGTTTATAGAACACTAAAATAATTTTTTAGTATTGTACATGAAAAATAAAAGACTTGAAGAAATGGCTAAAAAATAATTACCGGAAGTAAAGCTTCAAAAAGATAGTAAATAGCATTTATGATGAAAAAAGATAGTAAGGAATAAATTAAATACAGAAAAGTCTGTAATTAATTTATTCCGAATCAGAATAGCTTATATTTGAATATTGATTCAGAAACTGTTTGTTTGAGAGTCAGCATTAGAGTTACAGTTTCTCATATATCAATACGTTCTAACAAGGGAAGTGCGTGACCTCGAACGCTGAGAACCGCACGAAAATGTGCGTAGAATATAAATCGCTCATGCCAAAAACAGTGGTTGAATTGTTCTCCTGCAAAACTGCACGTCTTACCACGGGAGACATTTGAATGATCACCTATTGAAGGTCCAAGAGAGAAACTTTGGTAAAGCGAGAAACAAAATATCGATGTAATAGAACCAAAAACACATATTTCAGTGTCGCGACTATATTGCTATATTTCCCTTTGCTTAAAATAATTACGCTATCTGAACAACAAACTTTTCCTACTGACCTGATAGTGTTGCACAGCTATTCAGTCTTCAAAGAGCGCTAGCAGACAACAATTGAGTTTTGCATGGGAATGACTCATACCACTGTTTTTGGGATGAGCGATTTATATTCTAAGCACATTTCCGTGCGGTTCTCAGCGTTCGAGGTCACGCACATCCCTTGTAAGTGCATTCAAGTTGTAAGGTTTCCTATTTTTTTTCTCAAAGAGACTTACTGCATATAGATGAAACTGCTGTCACATCTCAACGTAGTTTCCATCTAATCGTATACATCTAATCGTCGTCGCCAAGACTGCATAGCCGCTGTGAAGGCTTCTTTGGAGGTCTGCTGAGACAACTGGAAAATCGCTGACGCAACGGCAGCACGACTTGTAAATGAGCATCCACGGAGTGTGTCTTTCATCGAAGGGAAGCGCCAGAAGTCACTAGGTGCAAGATCATGTGAGTATGGAGCATGAGGAACCACTTCAAAGTTGTTGTCACAGAGGAGCTCCTGAAGAAGAGCCGTTTGGTTAGCAGGAGCATTGTCGTGATGGAAAAGCACAGGTCTAGCCGTCTGCGGTCGTTTTTGTTGCAATGCCAGAAGAAATTTCGTTTGCAAGATTTTTTATGTAGGATGCAGCCGTAACTGTCCTAACTTTAGGGGCACGTAGGCTGAGAATGATACCTTCATGTCTCAAAACTTGGCAACCATCAATTTCTCAGAAGAGGCCCCACCCGAAATTTTTTCGGGGGAGGTGAGTCAATGTGCTTCCACTGTGCCGACTGCCGTTTTGTTTTGGGTTTGAAAAAAGGCATCCATGTTTCGTCTATTGTATCAACTGATGAACTGATGAAAGCCCATTCGTGTTTTCATCATGTGACAAAATTGTCTGACACACGCGCAGTTTAGTGTTAATCCGTCAGCATTCTCGGCACCCATTTTGAGGAAACTTACTCCATTTTCAGTTCTTAATGCCAGGAACCCACAGAAATGCCGACTTTGAAAGCGATATCTTCCAGTCAACCGGCGGTCCTCCATAACAATTTCTTCGGCGCTTGCAATTATGATGTCAGATAGACTAGTACGAGAAAGCGGCAGCTTCAGCTCATCGTTGCAGGACGTTCAGTCTTCTTTGAACTTCCTAACCCATGAACGAACACGTCCAGGTCACTTTCACCTCATCTTTCGCTCATCTGGCAGTGAATTTGAATGGATGTCATCCCATGGAGATGGAGAAAACTTATGATAACACGAAGTTCGTGAAATGTGAACCCCACCATTGCTATTGTCTAAAACACTTTCACGAAAAAATGGGTCATAAATTTTCTATTGACTGGACGTTGCTGCCAATTGTCTCACACAACCTTAAATAATGCCCGCATACTTTAAAATATCTCCCAAGTTTCTACCTGATAAAAAAAATAGAACACCTTACAAATTGAATGCACCTAGTATATTCAAAAATCCACGAATTACAGTAGCCAAAAAAGTAATTCTGTGAACAATTTTAATATTCAGTTTTTTAATTTCTTATCTGTTTCTTTTTCAACGGTCTTTCTTTATTAGACAAATCTATTTTTTTTTAACATCTATACTTTTAAAATTTAACGTGTGTAATAATACATAACATAAAAAGAACACCGAAACACATATGCAGTTTAAAAAAGTACATTTCATATCCTGCAATAGACTCCACTGATGATGACGACCTTGTTGTGCATGAAACGGTCCGGTCTGTATTTTTAATATGTGAAATATTAAACTTTTTAAACTTTTTTAAACTTAGGTATGTTTCGGTGTTCTCTTTTTAAACATCTATACTTATAAGGGGGGGCTGCAGACCAGCTGCAACCAAAAGAACTAAAAAAAAAAGTCATTTTCGAAAATTTCGGGTGGGAGGTTTTCAGTTTGCTATTGAACCAAAAAAAAAATTAAATCAGGCTTTAATCTTTTGTATTTTACTTCCTCTGCTCCCATCCATATATGTTCATGTTTTGTTCCTCACCCTCCCCAAGAAAACCTATTTCTTTTAACTCAGATTTCGATTAATTTTCAAAATTATTTATGCAATACATAATTACAGGACAACATTGTATCCCGTTAGCAAGATTTCAACTTTTTTTACAATTTTTTGAAGGAAAGCAATTTTTAAACAATTTCAATACACTTAAGCGATGCATATCTGACTTTGTTATAGTTTATACTTCATTAGTGGACTGGAAGAATGCTAAGAAGACCAAACGCATTCCATTTATGCTAATGTTTACTGTTAGCTTTCAGTCGAAATTAACATAAACTCATTAATATTTTATGTAAATTTTATACAAAATTTCCATAGGAAGAACGTTTCGAATAAAATTTCAGATCATTAAGAACAGTATATTTTATGTACTCGTACATTGTAACGTATCAAAAGAAACTTTCATTTAAAGGTTACTTATCCTTTGTATCAGCAATTCTTTTGCAGCGACCATGCACGCAGGAAAGCTGTTAGAATTCCCTGGTTTGCAAATGAATGTGTGTGTGTGTGTGTGTGCACGCGCATATAATGTTTTTCGAATCTCTCCTGAAGTCTGAGCCCCATGAGATATATATCTTAGTTTACCCACGATCTGAAGGGTTGGGGAGAATTTCTACTTCCCCTAAACATCTTTATCTATTTTACATGGATACTAATTGGGCCGAAATTAGTATTGGACAAAAGTAGGGTCTATCTATGTCGGTCTATCTATGTTAATTTAATCAATATGATATATGATACAGGTATTTGGCCTGAAGAACTGTTTAAAACTATTTTAGTTCCGTTACCAAAGAAATGTAATGCCAAAGATTGTAAAGATTACAGGACAGTTAGTTTTATATGCCACGCTACAAAAGCTATACTAAAAAGAATTGAAAGGAAGATTGAGGAAAATTTGGGAGAAGATCAATTCGGTTTTAGAAAAGGAAAAGGAACTAGAGATGCCATAGGATGCTTGAGAATGATGGGAGAAACAATGTTAGAAGTGAATAAAGACTTATTTGTTTGTTTTATTGATTGGGAAAAGCCATTCGATAAGGTTAACTGGTATGTGCTACTGAGAATTTTAAAAGAAATTGGCATTGATTGGAAGGATAGAAAACTAATAAAGGAGATGTATTGTAGGCATGCAGTGGCTGTAAATGTAGGAGATGATGAAACTGAAGAGATGGGTATTGGGAGAAGAGTTAGACAAGGGTGTCGTCTTTCACCAGTGCTTTTTATTATATATATAGAACAACTCACTGCGAAAGCTTTAGATGAAGCAAGAGGTGTTGTGATCGGAGGAGAATGATTGAAAACCATTAAATATGCAGATGATCAAGCAGTGTTGGCAGAATCAGAAGAAGAGTTACAGAAAATGATGGATAGTATAGTAAAAGTTGGGAAAGATTTTGGAATGAACTTAAATGTGGGAAAAACCAAGGTGATGAGAATAATCAGGCAAGAAGATAATGTTAATATATCCTTAGAAGGAAAGATTATACAGCAAGTAAAGGCTTTTAAATATTTGGGAAGTCTGGTGAAATGGGATGGAGGTTGTACTGAAGAAATAAGAAGTAGAATAGCAATAGGTAAATCAGCATTTGAAAAGGTAAAAGCATTGTTAGCAGCACAAAGCATTTCAAAAGAATTAAGGAAAGATTTGCTAAATGTTTTGTTTGGAGTGTCGTGTTGTATGGTGCTGAATCCTGGACTATGAAAAAGAAGGAAGAGAGATTTCTAGAAAGTTTTGAACTGTGGCTCTGGAGAAGAATGTTAAAAGTGAAATGATCGGATAGAGTAAAGAATGAGGACGTTTTAACAATAGGTGAAAAAAGGAAATTGTTAGAAACCATACGCAACAGAAAAGCATCTTGCTTAGGACATGTGCTACGAAGAAATTGTCTACAGCAAAGAATAATACAGGGAAAAGTAGAAGGAAAGAGAGGAAGAGGAAGAAGAAGGATTGGAATGCTGGATGATGTTAAAAAGGGATGAAAGTATGAACAATTGAAGAAAGATACAGAAGAAGATGAAGAACGTTCAATTGAAACCTGGTAAATACAGTTACACCAGACAGAGAGAGAGAGATCTATATTGGATCGACTCTGCTGAGAATGAAAATGACACCTTCAATTGGCTAATTCCGGTTCACGTTCCGGATTTCTCGGAATGCTTGGCCGGCAGCAACTCTCCTAGAAACTCTCCTAGAAATGCTAATGATATATGGATTTGCTATATACAGGGTGTTTCAAAAATACACGGCATAATTTCAGGTATGTAT
>JAFIDM010000002.1:18865494-18878410 GCA_023159025.1 Thereuonema tuberculata
AGCAATAATTGATTGTGTAGAGTCTCTTGAAATACTGCAACACTCAATAAGATTAATTGTATCTAATTAATGTCTCTAAGTCGTAATTGATTGCTCACAGCCTGTTAAAATAGTGCAAACCTCAATATTATTAATTCGTTACTTTTGTTAGTTGTTAGAATATTTATTCTATTTACTTCACTGAAACTATTTTCTATTTCTATTTATTTTTCTACAGCATTAAGAATTCATAAAAGTAAAGGCGCAAATAACTATCTAAAAGAACTAGAGGGGTGGGGGTTTGAATTTCGAACACAATTTAGAGGGAAGAAAAATTAAAATTAATTTCAGTTTCCATTTCTTTTATTCAGTTCCTTTTATTGTAATCTTTGATGTCAAAGAAAGAGTTTCAGGACAAAGAAAAATTATTACTGATCTTTTTGGATAAAAGAAATCTTAATACTTACAGTAGAGCCCGATTATCCGCGAATGCCGCGAAAAAATTTTTTAATTACGAACATCAGAAAAAAACAATTTTAATCCAAGCTAACAACAGGGAAAATACAATAGGCCCTACAGTGCGAAGGTCGAAATTTACTGACAGGTTTATTGTGCATCGTGATCCTATAGGCCTTCTCGGAATTTGTAGATGCAAACGTAGAGCAAAGGTTTCTGCTTTACTGTACATTTTTTAAAAGTTTTACATAGTATGTTTTTTGTACAATAAAACGTAGTTTTTAATGGTGAAATATTTTTTTTCGTGTTTACATTTTTAGTCTTTTTACGGGTTATCCGCGATTTTCGTTATCCGCGAAGCCCTTGCCACCTAATTCCGCGGATAATTGGGGCTCTACTGTACTTATTTCTGCGAAACACGATTTCTCTTAATCAGTACCGGAAATAAAACTTGTGTTAAACGAATCTTATCAAGAGTTTAGCTGAGTTATAGAATTGTAATTTTGCTCCTTTTTTTCTGCTGTGATCATGATTTCCGAAAAAGTCCAAACTTAACGCTATGTTTTGAAAAGGTGTTAATAGATGGACGAATGAAGTGAACGATTAAACATTTCCAACTTGTTTGTTTTGCATGTGGTTTTTCTAAACGGAATTATTTTTGCAATCTCAACTCTAAAGTGGGAATAAATGTTTATGAAAAAGCGTATAAACAAATAAAAATATCTTACAGGTAGAAAAAAAAAAGTACCACCAAACGGGGCATTTCAACCAGCGGAAAACTTCGGATCATCCTCAGCTCAAAGCTCACAGCTGAGTTGAGCTCTTTATTAGACAGTTTTTCAACTTAAAGATGACTTTGCAGTTTACCGCTGGAAGAAACATAGTATTTGGTAATAAGTTTTTTGTTATTGAAAAATTATGTGTGCGAAATTTGTTTATGCGGTTTTTGAGAATTCATCTTCGAGAATTCTTCTAAATCAAACAGAAATATTGTTTTACATTATTAAACATAAATAATCGATATTTTATTTATTTTATTGCCATAATTTCAAAAAAAAATAAAATAAATAATTCACTTTTATTAAAAAAAAATTATAATTTATAATCTTTAGAAATTACTGTTTTCTCTTTTCCTTCAAATTTCATTTTCAGATATTATTGGCATCTTCTATTAGAAAACAATGTTATAAAACATTTCCTTGTTCAGCAGCTTTTCAACTGAAATAAAATCAGTAAGTTCAAAATATACTGGTAAATGATTCATTTATTATATGCTAATATAATTCACTAATATACTAATACTAATACTAAATATACTAATTTATTAAATATTAATCATATTAACATTTTAAGATTAAAGGTAAATAGTTCATTTAAAATGGCATATACACTGCTGTTTGTAAAAAATGCAACACCATGAAGGAATCATCAGAATTAAATGAAATTTGCAGCAAATGTCAATTATAGGATGTTATGCAAAATAGTAAACCATCGACGGCTGTGTCTGCAATGGGCTCATGAGCGCAGAGCTTGGCAAGCTGATTGGCACGAAGTTGTCTTTTCAGATGAATCACGCTTCAAATTGTGGGAGCATGATGGCCGCATTCGTGTTAGACGCTATGCCGGTCAACGCTGCCTTCCAGAGTGTCTTATCGAACGACATAGTGGCCGAACATCCGGAGTTATGGTCTGGGGTGCGATTTCGTATCATGGACGATCCAATTTGCTATGAATTGAGGGTAATCTCAATACCAAGGTACGTGCGTGAAGTGCTACAGTCCGAAGTCGTTCCCTTCCTTCAAGGCATCCCTAGAGCTATCTTTCAGCAGGATAATGCACGCCCCATACTGCAAAGACTGTTCGAGACTTCTGTTCAGCCCAACACATGCAACTTCTTCCTTGGCCTGCTTATTCGCCGGATATGTCGCCTAATGAGCACGTGTGGGATGTGGTTGGTCGGTGTCTCCCCCGTTAACCCTCCGTAAGTTGTTGGAATTTCCCCTTCTTCCGTCGTGGAGGCATACTTGGGTCTCACTAAACGTTCGCCACTAACAAATAATCATTAACTATTGTAAACGTTCCGCTACAGCCCTCTATTTATACGCTTTCAGCATCAGTTCAGAGGGCGCTGCGCACGCCATGCATGCTCGGTGGCTCTGAAACTTTACTATTTTGCAGAACATCCTATAATTGACATTTGCTGCAAATTTCATTTAATTCTGATGATTCCTTCTGGTGTTGCATTTTTTACAAACAGCAGTGTATTTGTTATTTTATTTTTTTCTTAATTTAAAACCAACATATATATGTTTAGTAATCTCTCTAGTATGTTGAATTACTGTGATTTCCGTATCCTGGTATTATCATCCCTTAGACAAACCGACGTTTTATCTATAGTAGATTAAACATTATATAAATGTAGAAAATATTCAAGTTTATTTTTGAAAAAAAGAAGTAAAAAACTGCAAAAAATATCTATAAAGCAAATCCTAATATATAAAGCAGATAGTTCCACGTATTCTAGCAAACATAGAGTATTTATTTCATAAATAGTATTCTACAATTGTTAAAGGTATTTGTTGAATAAAAATGTACCACCCATATATCTTGATTAAAACTGGTGTTTTGACTACAGGAAATTTTGTGATACAATGTACTACAGAAAAAAAACAACATCTTGACGGATTGGTGCCATTTTATTAACACTAAGACAGCTGTTAGCATGCAGAGAGATCAGCTGTTGATTATATTAGCAAGAACAAATTACCACACTACTAATCCATTAAAATGTTAAAATTAGTAAGATGTTGAACTGCACCGTTTATGAGCATGACGAGGAAGGCAATTGTATAGTTGTGCAATGTCCCTCTAAGTCCAATTAGCATGAATTCGCTGTTCCAGTCGAGCGATAGTGATTCACGCATCCCTTAGTGTTGAAGCCATGGTCGAACAAAACGTTCATTTAATAGTGTGCAGATTATTGTGGGCTGTGCTGTGATAAGCAGTATTTTGCTGATAAAAGGTTTCATACTGGTGATGAATAGGATAATCACTGGATGTCACTGTAATAACATAAATGTAATAACATTGGGAAGTTAAAGATCCCTTATGATAACCGAGTTATTGCATCCTCATCAGCACACTAGATTTGTGAGGTAGCATCATTCAGGTCCTACAAAGGATACGTTCCTTTCCTACATGCGAGAAACATGTCGTGTTGACCGCTGAAGATCTACATACATGTGGGCAGATTTCTGGATAAATACAGTGCAGCATGATGAGATCGAAATGAAACGAATAAAATCTATTGTTTACCATGAAAAATCTTACCAGTCACATTGCAGTCGCGACCCACGCTTCCAAAATAGCGATTTTCTCGCTCCGATCCTTTTCAGTGACTTTGCTGGATCTTTATTAAATGCACTGGTACTATATGCATAAGTCAGTGCTATTGTTAGAACTAAATGAGATTGGGGAAAGTTATTATGCAGCGGTATAGAACAAGGTTCCCAATATTTCGTCAACTAGAGCAGTTCAATATCTATTCCTGTGATGTCAAGTCGCGTCCTTCCAATCACTTTTATCGGCTTGGAAATCTAATATTTTTGCATACATTTATTATGCTATCTCTTCCTCAGTTTCACGACATTTGTATAATTACTTGCAAGTTGCCTTTTTATTCCTTTAATTATGTCTATATTTTCACGATTTATTTTGATTATTTTGTATTTTCCGGTAACAAGTTTATTTTATATGATTTTTATATATTTTTCACTCCTTGTTTCCTGATATCATAAATATTTACTATAAGATCAATCAATCAATCATGATTTTATTGATATCTTAAATACATTTATTTTTATAGTTTAATTTTCATGTATTCTTGATTCTCTGAAGCTTCAATTTTGTCGGGTTTTTTTATTACCCTTATATGCACATGTGAACTTTGTTAATTACTTTCTCTCATTAAAACGTTTGTAATTCACACGGTTGTTAAAAACCGTTTGATTTACAAATCAATCAGTCCTTATCTTACATCGAATTCTAATCTTTGTCAGTGGCTATTTACTAATTTGTTGATATCAGAGAAAAGTGAAAAGCTAGTGTGTTTTGTAAATAGAGAGATTATTACTGCCTACTGAGAGATGTAGCATCATTTTTTATTCCTCCGAACTGACTGTGGAATGAGTGAAATTAAACTTCAGTCACTGCTGTATGCAGACTTTTGGCAATAGGAAGCGAGGAGTTGAGAACTGCTCTGTTTTCCAAGTACCTGTGGAAAAGTATAAACTTCGCCATTCTAGGAGAACGCAGGAGATGTAAAACCAGATCTACGACATGATAAGCAGAACTACTCGCAATCAACGTAGCAGTTAGGCCTACTTTCGTCGAAAACCTTTTGCCATAAGTTTTGCACGGCTGACACAGATTTGGTAGCAGAGCGCAATATCTTTGCCAATGTTAGGTTTTGATTCATACCATAACTCCGTACACACCATACCTTAGTATTTAAAATTGTTTAAAAATTGTTTTGTTTGAAAGATGTGGATGTATTATTATGACAATAATTGAATTTGTTGATCTAACATGTTTTTAATTTGGTTTTTATTGAAAAGCTTATTTAGTTGTTATATTTTTGTTTTCCAAAATTGTTTTAAATAATGAAGTGAATAAAAGAGGTTTCTATTTCTATTTCTATTTCTATTTCTAATGAAGTGAACTTGTTTGATTTCTCATTGTTTTATTGCTTCAACGTGTTTTTAATTGGTTTCATGTTCAATACTATTTTGTTGTATTTATTCCAAAGAATTTTCTAATTTTTCGCTTGAAAAAAAGATGACGATAAAATTTCGTCCCGAAAATTTGCATAGTATTTGAATAAAACAATTTTAAATACTAAGTTATGGTGTGTACGGAGTTTATGTTATGAATTACATCAGTAATAGTGAAAAGGAAGGAATTGGTAGAAGAATACGGGACTTTTGTTTGATTGTCCACGAGAAATAATTAATAATTCATTCAGGACGATATTTACGAAGACAATTTCATATGTGGGAATTTAGTAATGTACCTTTTCTGTATGAGTCTGCATTATTATATTATTATTCATCTACATTATAGTGATGATTCTGTGGGAAGCTATGAAACCATACTTTTAAATAAAATTGTGGAATCAAAACAATTTTTAAATTTGAATAAATCTTCTAATTTTATGATTTCTAAAGAAAAAAAATATAAACAAAACAAAACATATGACTTTTAATTACTATTAGCCAACTAGAAAAGCAGAAGTACGAGTAAAAAATAATAAAAGTTAAAAACTCACAATGTTTCAAGTTTATATGAGTCAAAATTTCTATTATCAAGTGATGCGACGTTCTCCCTACATTGTGTTCATCATTTGATGAGATTCGCCGTGTGATTCCTGGAACTGGTGACTAGGTGATGTGGATGACGTCTACTTGTGGTGGAGAAAATTCGTGCTACTTTTGCCTTATTTGGACGGCGTTGTGCGGAAGTGATCGTCTTCGTTTTTGGTGTCCGTTTGTTGGGCGTCGTTATTTTAACATATATTATTGTTTATTATTCTCTTTATTTGTCTTTTTTTCTTCTTTTTCTTTATCTAAAGACCATAAAGTAGTGAAAAGTTTTTAGGGGAAAGTTCCAGATGTAACAACGTTTTTGTATGATGATGCCTGATTCATAAAATTTGCGTAAATAAGTATCATTACTTTTTCCTCACACTATAGGTACCGATGTACTGAGAGTGTTACCTGTTACAGGATAGTGAACGGCAGGAGAATATTCTTAACTATATTTTCGTACCGCATTTTCGGGTTTTTTTAAACCTAATTCTCAGTGATCATTTCGATTCTCCTATGTATAGACAGGAGGTTTTTAGATCATTATTACAGCGAATGCCATAAATAGATTCATGCATGTCTTTTTGGTAACTTTGTTTTTCTGTTTTGCTCAAAAACTGTTTAATGGAATTACTTGGTCGGCACACTATACCAATAAACCATCGTAAATCATGGCGACATATTTTGTTATCTTTCGGCACTCACTTATAGTGAGACTGGATTACATCGAATGTATTTTTTTTTATTTTCATAATGTATCTTGGTTATATATCGACTTATTTGCTTACTTAGTTCTATTCCTGGGAACCATTTTCTTTAAAAATCCGTTTTATGGATCTGATTTCATCATTAAAAATGATGTTGTTAGAGCATACTTTTGAAGCTCTGTTAACAGCAATATAAATGGAATTCTTGGGGGGGGGGGGGGGGGTTCGAATATACCACACCGGGGTAGTGTATGTACGGGATCTGTCTTTTTTTATAAGTATGTCCAAAAATGGAATTTCATCGTTTGTTTCTCTTTCCATAGTATATTTTATGCTTTTGTCGATATCATTGAAATCATTAAGAATGGCATCAGTATATCTGACGTTGACGATCATGTGTGTGTGTCTTCAATGTATTTGGTAATGAAATGAACATTTTATATGCTGTTATCTTTGCAAAATGCACTATTTTGTACAATCTTCATCAGACACTCCTCTACAGTAGAGGATGAAGGCAAACCTATGAACTATCTGGAGTTTTGAATATACGCTTTGTTGTTAAACTCGAATACTTGCATATTAAACAAAACATTTATTATTGCCTCATTTTCACTGATGTTTTTATCTCTGTTTACTGCATATTCTATTGCATTCATGATTACAGATGGTGATAAGAAAGTGTACAAGTTTACAAATCCTGAGATATCAAAACAGGTGTTCCGAACGTTTCTCCTATTCTTTAAATATTCCATAACGGGTTCTCGATTGTATATGCTATATTTTGAGATATAATTTAACTTTTTAATTTTACTGTCAACTAATCTGGGGATAATTTCCAGATGATCATGATGGTCTTACTCTGACATGCTATAATAGATCGGGCTTTGTAAAAACTGTTTTGTTTTTCGTTATGCGTCTTTGGTAAACATTTTAAGATTGGTAGATGTTTGTTGGCATTTAGCACGTTATTTAACGTAGATGGTGTTATCTATCCCTTTTGTTTCAATTTGTTATAAATTTCCTGTTCATGTCTTTTATTTCCTGTGCTTCATTGTACTTTGTTAATATAAATCATCATTGTTGTTGATGAAATGTTCACATGTATCAATATTTTTTTGCTTTTCTATTATCACAAAGGCATCTCATTTGTCGACTTCGGTATAAATGACATCATTATCATCAATAGATGTTAATTCATTATATTCCTTTCTGCTTAAAGCTATTTTAGTTCGTTTTTGATGTTTTGTTCTATTATAATTTTTCCAACCTTTTTTCTGACAGCAACTCTGTTTTCATTGTTTTCAATGAACCTAACTTGTGCGTCGATATTAGTTATTATCGACTAGTTATTATCTGCTAGATTTATTTCTTCATTTCAATATTAAACTTTAACTCTTTTCTTAATATCTCCATTTGTTTATCAGTGAGTTTAATGTTGCTATCATTAATGACTTGTGAAGGTTGGTCTGTAAGTTTTTATCCTTATCGCTAGCCTATTTTTATAGATTTTTAGTGACGATTAGAAATAGCTTTAGTAGTGTATTTGGCTTTATTTGCTGCTGTTATTAACAGCAGGTATAGTCTTCAGGTTTTAGTCTTTGCTTCAGGTTATCGCTTAATCGTTGTATTGTTTTGAATTATTTGCTGTTTCTTGTTGTGAACTTCATGTATCCTCTCGGAAATGAGCAACTTTTATACTTTGTTGGTCAGTTCATGGATTTTCTAATTAATAGATTCAGCGTTTTTCTTGCACCCTGCAGGTATTAGGCTGTCCTTCTGAACCGTTACATTGAAAAAATTCAGCTGCATTTTTTTTTTTATGAAACGTCAGATATGTTCTAATGTAACTTCTGATGGAATTTTGTTAAAAATGCAGGCAAGAGTGGCTTTTGCTTGTCATACTTTTGCTTCCTAAGTTTTTAACTTTCATTAATTTTTTTTATTATACATGTGATTTTATAGTTGACTCAAAGTAATGTAATTTTAACTGCACGTTAAACTTTTTATCAATTTTACTTTTAAATTATCCTTTTAAATTAAATAGTTTTCCATCTACATATATTGACTTAATTAAAATTTATCGGTATTTATCGGGTTTTTTTTATCGGTACCGAATGTCTAATGTCGAATGAAAGATTATTCGATTAGATTATCTCGCACTCAAATATTATTTAGAAATTTTAATTCTATCTAAGTTTAAGTTTTAAAAAAGATGATGCATCTATTAATATTTGAAATGTTAATCGGAATGCCATCATTTTGTTTTTAAAATTTTGATGCTATTTTTTATTTCGTTGTCGCAATAAATTTATACAATATCAACATAAATTTTTTATTAGCGTAGTTGAAAAAATAATTTCGTTTAATTTTTTGTTTAATTGTTATCAGGAAATATTAAATCATAAAAAACAATAAATAAAATTTAATACAAAATGTGATTCAAAACAAATTTTAAAAACCTAATCACATAACAAAGTGTATTCTTATTTGTATTCTATTTTCTTGCTCTATTTTAGCTTGTTTTCAACAAAATTAATAAAGTAGGAAATTTATAAATTGTACTTTTCTGAAACTATTAACAAAATAGTTAAGAAATGTAATCGGAAGATTTTCAGCAAAATTTTTACATTGATTGCAATACTTTCTTGAAAAAAAAAAATGCTTTTCTTCAAGAGAAGCGTTAACTTTGAGGTTTCTCTAGATTTGGTATTTGTTAATTTCACAATAAATATTTCAAATGAAAATTGATAACTTTAGCGAGGTCTAACTGTGGTACATAAAAATATTCGGCTGACAGGAAAATAATATATAAACTATGCGCCAATAGTGTACCATAGGTAAAAAAATAGAATATTTTTATACCTATATACCTAGTACCTTAAAAATATAAGAGAATTTGCAAGTTATGCAGCTAGATTATATCAGTGCTCTTTTTGTCATAGAACGCATTGGAACGGCGTTCCACCACCTTTTTTCGACGAATTTTTATTTAAATTGATGTTTGGTCCAAATAGAATCGCCCTGTTGAGCAGAGCAGGTCGGCAAACGGCAACAAAATTATTATGACGGTTCTGCTTGTGCACCGTAATCATAGTATTATAAATATTATATAAAAATTGCAAAAAAAAAAAAAAAATAATTAACGTTCCACCACATTTTTTTTTTTTTTTACAAAAATATTATATATAATATTGCTACCACGTTTTGTGTCGGGCACAAACGGACGGTAGCGGGGTAACGGAATGCGACTTGAACACAAAAGGTTCTAAAATAACAGTTTTATTAACACGGTTAGGGTAGAATACAGTTAAATACGAAAGAGAATATCGAATCTTCGGTCCCACAGGGTTGTCTTCCTCCAATTGGGATGTTGACTGCGTTGTCTTCCTTCTGTTGACGGGACGTCCGGATAGGTCCACGGTGACTGTGCTACTTTTTAGGGCGGTCACGGAAATCGATCCCCGACGTCTAAGGCCTTACGCCGAACCTCTTCGTAACACTGCGGCGAAGGGATTTCTTCACACGGCAAGGGGTTGACTTTCTCCGTTGCCGTCCAACGTTACTGGATCCGCTATGGTAGTAACAGGCTTCACAGCTGAAGTCTTCTCCGTCCCGGTTGGGAATACTGGCGGGACCTTCTCCAAATACACTACGGGATGCCGTCTCTCGGACTGGTGCCAAACGATGCTGCCTTCTCCCGGCTGGGATTCTTCGGTGAGCTGCACGTCACGCAGACGATTCGGCTTCGATCTTCGGAAAGGTCGTTTCTTCTCCTGGGCACCTGCCCACGTCTGGATTTCGAACGATCGCTCCCGAAGGTTTGCCTTGCTTCTGGACTCCTGTCCAAACTCGAATAGGAACGTACTTCTTCAGTTGAACCCTCTGTTGCCGGGCCACTGTCTGTAGTCCAAGTCGTTCTGCTTTGTTCTTCTTCCAACGGAGATCCTCTGAATGGGCGGTTGTCCCACTTCGCCCTCGTATACTCCGTTCCTAAAGGGCCGAGCGCATTAGCTTCGTAAAACATCAGCGTTTCCGTAAAAACGGAGAAATGACGTCATTTCATCGATACGGGAATCTTTGCCGTTGAGTTGTGACGTCAAACCCCCGCAATTTTCGCGACACGGCGACCTTCAAGAAGCTCGAAGGTTGGCGTTGTCCGTTGCCGAATTTGCTGTCCGTAACCAATCAGAATGCTCCGTTGGCATGAACGTCAACCAATCACAACACAGCCGCTCGATTTAACGGAAAATTTCCAAGTGGCTTCATTTCAACATGGCGACTGACAAGTGCAAAGAGAGTATTATCTTAGCAGTTGAAAAATATCCCCAACTATATGCTGTTTCTTCAAAAAGTTACAGTAATAAGACCAAATGCAAGTGCTGTATAAAAATAAGCGTTCACAAAAAAGCGCTCGTCGTTCGACAGAGTATCCATGTTTGCCGGAAGTTCTGCTTGAAAACAGATGCATTATGGGAGACGTTCATTTCCTATTCCGGCTTCCACAAAGGGATAACGGACACAATGCGCGTCGAATTCGGACAGCAGTAACGTTCACCTGGCCGTAAACGGGATTCGATACGTCCATGTTGATGTTTTACGAAGCTAATGCGCTCGGCCCTTAACGGAGATCCTCTGTAAAGGCGGTTGTCCCTGGACGTTACGCTCTGTTCTCTTCTCCACGGAGATCCTTTATCCGGGCTGTTACCCGCAGTCGTTCCGCTACTCGATCTCCTAAGTGGAATCCTTCCTAATTGGGCGGTTGCCACGGCGTCCTCGTATTCTCTACTCCAACTGGAGACCTGGCTGGGCTTCTGCCCCACGACGTTCTGCTGTTCAGGCGTTCTGCGCCTGGTTTTATAGGCAATGAATGCCTCAAACGAGGCTCAGGACTGGTCGACTTGCTAGAGGTATGCAGGGAAGGTCGAGTCGACTGCGCTGAAGGGGGAGCGGACAAAACGCCTGGTAACAATATAATACATTATATAATATTATGAGGAAATGAAAAGAACTTCAAAATTAAAATAAATTGCTTAGTGGACTCTATTGAGAAGAAATTTTATTTTCTACACAATTTCTATTAGCAGAATGTAGTCCATTTCAAGCAAGTGAGAGCTAGAAAGATCTTAAACTAAAGTTTATGCCTTTGGAATTCTGCAGACGGTTTACGAAATGAGGAAATGCATCCTTCCGCCAGAAGAGGCACAAGATTTCAGTATCTGTATTTTACCATTATAATGGACATTAGAGGAATTCAAGCAGTAACTACTTTTAAAAAATATTAGGGAAAAACAATATCTAAATTAAGTCTTTTTTTTTTTTTAAATATCTCGATAATTTTTTTAAATAATTTTTAGGAATCGTTTCTTTAAAATATCAAATTATAAATACAAACACAGAAATAAAATTATGGTTTGCCATCAAGACAGAATATTTCTTTTTTTTAATTAGTTCCTAATATTTGTGTTGTGTTTTTCTTTTTTTGTGTGCCATTATTTTTAGAGATATATATATATGAATTTAAAATGTGAAGAAAATCTTTCACAACATGCATTAAAATTATAATAAAAACTTCTTTATAAAAAGTTTAAAAACATACAACAGAAAGTTTTCGAGCCTCATGAGCGGGGCTCCTCTTCAACTAAAGAATTGCATTCAAACAGAGTAGTATATAAGAGTAATATCAATGTATAGTGAGATCTAGTTTATGTATCTCTATTTATATCTAGGTATTTATGTCTATATGTGGATATTTTTAAACTTTTTAGAATTCTTTTTTTTTTTAATTTGACCACTTAATTAATTCTGGTGAATTATTCTTAAAAGATCTCCGATCTATGATTCCAAGACAAAAAACCAGCATGTGAACAAGAGCTGTAAAAAACATTCCATTAGCTTTGAGGACATGTTTTTAAGTATAATTTAGTTTACACAAACTTGCAGTAAGTATAAAATCGTCTAATAATACAGGTCTGCAAGTAAAAAACTGCATAGGATTTTTATATATTTTCTTATAGATTTCAACTTGGTAAAAACGAAAAAAATACCAAAAAACTTCCATCACGTCAATTTTTTTTTGTTACACTCACGTTTTTGTTTGTATTTAGCATAAAATTCCTAGTTAACTTAAAATTTAGTATTCTTCTTTTTATTCTCTAATATTCAAATTCAATATGCAATTAATTATTATTAATGATACAAAACACATCTTCTTTTTTTCTTCGCAATATTTTGCGGTTTATTGTCTTTTAACCGCTTCATCAGGCTTAATATATGGAAAAACTTTTCGTAAGATACAGTAACGAATCTGGTAATAATATATACATAATTTCAAACATTTTAAACTTCTATATTATTACAATAATGCTAATAACATTGCAATCTTCCATATTATTACAATAATGAGTCTGGTAA
>JAFIDM010000002.1:18878510-18893524 GCA_023159025.1 Thereuonema tuberculata
TCGAAACAATAAATTATTGCTCAGAGACTAGTAAAATACTGCTAACATTCGATTTTATTGATGGCTTCATAATGTCATAATGTTTTTCCATTTTTCCTCCAATCAAACTACAGTAGTAGATTAAATTTTTTTTTCTCTAGCAGTTAAGAATTACTTAGTATGAATATTCAAGTCTAAAAAGAAATGTGAGTTCTAAATGATAAACTGGACCAATCTTTTCTCATATTATAAGGGGCATTCAAAAAGAAACGAGCCGGAGGCCTAGGAACAGAAACCAGTACCTGTATGTCAGGAGTATTGGCCCTGGCGGTTGAGGCACATGTCCCACTGCGACACAAAGCGGTGAATGACTGCCTTGTAAAATTCCTGGGGTTGCATTGTGAACCAGTTCTGCACCAACTGCTTGACGTCGTCGTCCGAGGCGAATCGTTTGCCCCTCAGATCATTTTTAAGGGGACCAAAAATGGCGTAATCGCAGGGAGAGAGGTCTGGACTGTATGGAGGGTGATCAAGAACCTCCCACTTGAATTTCTGCAAGAATGCCGTGATTGTGTTGGCCGTATGGGGCTTTGGATTGTCGTGGAGCAGAATGACTCCCACGGGTGAGCTTGCCTGGTCGTTTCATCTGTAATGCGGTGAAGTGCTTGTGCGTTGCGGTGAAGACCGTTTGGACGATTGACGCATGCTTCTATTAGCTTTTAGTCACATGAATTGCACCCGTGATCCTCTAGCAGCGGGCTGTGAACTTCCGCACTCACTCGTGTCGGAGCCAATCTTTGTTATACATGCAATGATACTACCCTTCTGTAACCGGTTTGTCCATTCCACACTCCGGCTCGTTTCTTTTTGAACGCCCCTCATATATTTGAAAAGAAAGAGTACATCCTAATACCCAAGTTTTTTTAAAAATTGATCTGCGTTCTATGTTTTTGTTAAAATGCATGCTTTCTTTCTGCCTGGAAAATATTAACAACGCTAGACTAAAAAAAATAAGGTATTTTAATTCGAGGTTATTTTAAGTCCTTAATTCCTTTACTAATTTATAAGATTTTAATTCATTTCTTTTCAACTAAAGTCACTGAAGTAATCCAAATTAGTTGGTACTTTTAAACATTTTTAATTTCCTTTAAAAAAATTTAAGTTTATACATTTCATTTATTGATTTACTCATTCTTATAAAGGCTTCTTTTATTTTAATTTACAATTGTTGCTACAGTTTTTCTTACTTAAAAAAGAATAAAAGGACAATAAGAACTTTAAATTAAAACTTTTCTTCCAAAAAATATAATTACAAGATCTTAATGTTATATTATATTATTATTTATATTATTGATACTACTACTAAAACTTCAGTAGAAGCAGGATTTAAAATTGTAAATTCTAAAACATAAGAGAATATTTTGCTGTCAAAGCGAATTAGTTATTCTATCAAAATTAATGTTGTCAATCTTTTCTCATTGAAAGCCTTTATCAGTGACAGAGCTACAAGCAGGCAAATGTCCAGTCATTATCCAGTCATAAGTCGAAGAAGAAGGCATCTCAGTAAAGGATACGTGTTTCCAATCAACGGAGATTATAAAATATGTTGTAAAAATGCATTGCAGCATTGAAGGTCAACAATCTCCACTCCCGAAAAAAATATGAAGGTCTTGTTTGCTAAAAAATCAACAAATTTAAAAACAGCTCCCAAAATACCAAGCATTACAGGGATTTCAAAAATTTTCAATACTAAAATCAAAAAACCTCGCAGGATTATTTGGTTCAATTTAATCCTTATTTGTCTCAGCTTTAGTATTATTCAGTGTTGTAAATGTATCAAGGAATATTTATATGAAGATCCAGTTGGAACATTTGATATGATTCAGGAGAATGAAGTGTTGTTATATCCAGTAGTTTTTTGTGGAACTAAATTTCCAAATCGACAGTATGTTATGAAGTTAGTTGAACGACATCATAATAATGTTTCTGCTAATGCTGATTTGCTGCCTTTGCTTAATATGACTATGGACACCCTGTGGTATGACTGGAAACTCCCTCCAGATAAAATTAAAATTAAAATTAAGGTAAGATAAAGATTTTTCACAAAGAAATTAAAATGCGAAAATAATAACAATAAAATTAATAACTAATAAAAGTTAATAACTAATTGAAATAGTCAATTAAAACAAAGTGAAGCTAAAAATTGGCAAAAAAAGTGAGTTTTGGACATAGTCATCAAAGTATAACATTAATCAACATTAGATTTCATTCCTTTGCAATAAGTGTGTTAAATAATGATAAATCACTTAATTTCCAATTAACATCACTACACAATGTATTGCTAAAAATGACACTAGTATTGAATGGAGCACAAAACTCATTTATTCAA
Source organism: Thereuonema tuberculata (assembly GCA_023159025.1). Taxonomy (NCBI): domain Eukaryota; kingdom Metazoa; phylum Arthropoda; class Chilopoda; order Scutigeromorpha; family Scutigeridae; genus Thereuonema; species Thereuonema tuberculata. The sequence continues at coordinate 18,880,879 of JAFIDM010000002.1, forward strand.
GGGTCAAGTATCACATCCATCGTTATAAAATATATATCACAGCCATATATCATTAGCATTTCTAGGAGAGTTGCTGCCGCCCAAGCATTCCGAGAGATCCGGAACGTGAACCGGATTTAGCCACTTGAAGGTGTCATTTTCATTCTCAGCAGAGTCGATTCAACATAGATCTCTCTCTCTCTCTGTGGTGTAACTGTCTTTATGACAGGTTTCAATTGGACGCTCTCCATTTTCTTCTATCCTGTGCATCTTTCTTCAATTGTACATACTTTCTTCCCCTTTTAACATCATCCAGCATTCCAATCCTTCTTCTTCCTCTTCCTCTCTTTCCTTCCACTTTTCCTTCTATTATTCTTTGTTGTAGACAATTTCTTCGTAGCATATGTCCTAAGCAAGATGCTTTTCTTAAAAAACTGAAAAATATTTCACCTTGTATTATAGAAATTTCTCCATACCTCCACTATAACTTTCATAAAATCTTTTAATCATGATATTTCGCATATTTTTTTCAAATATGCTTCGTCGGACGTTTTTTTTTAAAAAAAACTACATCATTGTTGTGTATTCTGCATAAAAAAAAGGAGTTTTTTAAAAAAACGTCCGACGAAGCATATTTGAAAAAAATATGCGAAATATCACGATTAAAAGATTTTATGAAAGTTATAGTGCAGGCATGGAGAAATTTCTATAAGATGCTTTTCTCTTGCGTATGGTTTCTAACAATTTCCTTTTTTCACTTATTCTTTTTAAAACGTCCTCATTCTTTACTCTATCCGACCATTTCACTTTTAACATTCTTCTCCAGAACCACAGTTCAAAACTTTCTAGAAATCTCTCTTCCTTCTTTTTAATAGTCCATGATTCACAACCATACAACACCACACTCCAAACAAAACATTTAGCAAACCTTTTCCTTAATTCTATTGAAATGCTTTGTGATGTTAACCTTTTCAAATGCTGCTTTACCTATTGCTATTCTACTTCTTATTTCTTCAGTACAATTTCCATCCCATTTCACCAGACTTCCCAAATATTTAAAAGCCTTTACTTGCTGTATAATCTTTCCTTCTAAGGATATATTAACGTTACCTTCTTGCCTGCTTATTCTCAACACCTTGGTTTTTCCCACATTTAAGTTCATTCCAAAGTCTTTCCCAACTTTTACTATACCATCCATCATTTTCTGTAACTATTCTTCTGATTCTGCCAACACTATTTGATCATCTGCATATTTAGTGGTTTTCAATCTTTCTCCTCCTATCACAACACCTCTTGCTTCATCTAAAGCTTTCGCATTGAGTTGCGCTATATATATATATATATATATATATATATATATATATCCCCCCACTCTACGGGGGACTGGCTTGGCGAGCCGGGTGGGCTGAAGTACCTCAGGGCTGGGGGCTATGCTGTCGGTAGTGTATTCTACCAGAAGGGCCACCCAAGGCAGACAGGCCTCAGCTATGGGGGAAAACTAAGAGTCCCTCACAACCATCAACCATGATGAGACAAAGAAAAATTAATCCTAAACCGGATCAGTCGCGGCCCGGGTCAACAACGGCTGCGTTTGGTGCTGAGCAACCTGGGCACCAGGCGACAAGTGGGCTACAGGAAGAGGCAGTTCCAGCTGCCCAAACACTTGGAAAAACTAAACGAAAAAGGTGGACAATCGATGAAAATCGAGAAATTATAAAATGCTACTTCATGTCCGATCCCTCTGTGAGGGGATATCAAAAAAGGATGATGGGAATTTGGACAGAGAGAAACCCTGACTGTGACATTTCTGAACCTAGAATAATGCAGCAGCGACACATGATCATGAGAACAAAATTATTCTCAGAACTGGAATTAGATGAAATTAAAAGACAGGTTGATAAACCTGATGAAAATGATAATACACTGGATTTGACAACACCACAGCAGCTAGATACTACTGCAGACATAAATATACCAATTGAAGAAATCATTAGGATTGGGGAACATCATGAACTTAATGACCAACAAAAGCTACTTAATGAACGTATAATTGAACATATGAACACTGAAAACAATCGTCAAAGGCTACCACCATTGCGACAAATTCGCAGCAAACAAGTTAGAAGCCTCCTAATAGACATCAATGAAATCATTGCAACAATCCCCACAACAACATTAAAAGAAACAAATCAGCTCATGTACAGTGCAGCGTACATAGCTACATTGGAACTGGGGTACAAATTACCCAAACAGTATAAACCAAGAGGGCCGCCTAAATGGAGAATCAGACTTGAGAAAAAGATTGAGAAAATGCGGTCAGACATTTCGAAGTCACTACGAGAAGGAAAACTGAAAAATGAGAAAATAAAAATTGGCCTCTACAGGAGGCATGATCTTGAACGAAAAGCAATAGCCACTATAATTGAAGAGCTAAAGCAACGTGTTGTTGCAACAACTGCAAAAATACAAAGATATGATGCGAAAATCAAAGAATTTACCCAAAATATGCAATTTAGTAAAAATTAGCGGAATTTTTACAAATCACTCCACCAAGGAAAAGAATCACAAAACAATGACGGACCAGATAAGGAGGAGACCTTGGCTTTTTGGAAAAACATCTGGGAAAACCCAGTCAAACACCATACAGAAGCTTCCTCGATCAAGGAGATTGACAAGAAGAACAAGAAAAAGAAAAATAAGCAAATGGATAACATCACAATAACAGAAGAAATGGTCCAAAAGCATGCTAAAACAGTAAAAAATTGGAGTGCTCCAGGGCCTGATGAACTACATGGGTTTTGGCTAAAGTACTTGACCAGTTTATATCACCGCATTGCAGTACAATTCAATAAAATGCTCCAAAGCACTATAACTGAGGATTGGCTAACACAAGGACGAACATTTCTTATAAAAAAGGACCTGGACAAAGACAATACACCCAACAACTACCGCCCAATCACCTGCCTTCCAACAACTTTTAAATTATTCACTAAAATTCTGGCTACAAGAGTCTACAATCATCTAACAACAAATAGTATTTATCCTGTTGAGCAAAAAGGAAATTTCAAAAAATGAAGAGGCACAAAAGACCAGCTGCTAATTGACAAGATGATACTAAAAAACTGTAAACGACGCCAAACGAATTTGAACATGGCTTGGATTGACTACAAAAAAGCTTTTGACTCATTGCCACATTCTTGGATCAACAACTGCTTGGAAATTTATGGAATAAATGACAACATCAGAAAATTTGTGCAAAATAGTATGAAGCAATGGTCAACAACACTTATGGCAAACAACATTGAATTAGGCAAGGTGCAAATCCGTCGTGGTATTTTTCAGGGTGACTCACTGTCTCCCATATTATTCAGCATTGCCCTTATATCCTTGACCTCAATTTTACATAAAACTGGGCTTGGCTACCAAATTTCTACTCAGGTTGGAAAAGTCAACCATTTGCTTTACATGGATGACTTAAAACTTTATGCAAAAAGTCCAACTGAGTTAGAATCACTACTGAACACTGTGAGAATCTTCAGTGGAGATATAAAAATGAACTTTGGACTGGATAAATGTGCAATGCTGACAGTACAACGTGGAAAAGTTCAGAAAACAGAAGGCATTGAACTGGCAAATGGAGATATAATAAGGTCACTTAATAAGGAAGACCCATACAAATATCTCGGTATTTTAGAAATGGACAACATCCTGCATGATAGGGTCAAAAACCTTACTAGATCAGAGTATTTGAAAAGAGTTCGAAAGATTCTAAAATCTAAGCTCAATGCTGGAAACACTATTCGTGCAATAAATACATGGGCAGTGCCCTTAATTCGATATCCAGCGGGAATTATTGACTGGACAACTGCTGAACTGGAGACACTCGATAAAAAAACACGAAAACTTCTAACTATACATCACTCATTACACCCTAAGAGTGACATTGATAGACTGTATCTGCCACGCACCATTGGAGTTCGTGGTTTATTACAGATACAACAAACTGTTGAAGAGGAAAAATGTGGCCTCCGTGACTACATCAACAGCAGTAATGAAAAACTGCTAAAAGCAGTTAAAACTGAAAATTTCCTGAAAGCCACCAAATCCAAAATAGAGTACAAAAAAGACCAGTACAATACTCGACTAGAAGCTTGGAAAAACAAGCCCCTTCATGGGGCTTTCTTCAAAAAAATCGAACATAAACATGACAAAAATATCATCTGGACTTGGCTAAAAAATGGTACATTGAGAAAGGAGACTGAGGGTCTGCTCCTTGCTGCACAGGAACAGGCCCTTCAGACCAATGTTATGAAGGCCAAAATACAAGGCACAAGCACCAACAGCCTTTGCAGACTGTGTAACAACCGAGAAGAAACTGTAAATCATATAATATGTGAGTGCTCTACAATTGCTAACACAGAATATAAAAAGCAACATGACGATGTAGCCAAGAAAATACATTGGGCACTATGTCGTAAATTTGGATTCCATACATCAGAAAAACCCTGGCATCACAGTATAGAAAAGGTCTTGGACAACGGGCAAGTTAAAATCCTCTGGGATTTTCGTATTCAAACAGATCAGCATGTAACAGCTAATACGCCCGATATTACATTAATTGAACAACAAAATGTGACCCTAATTGACATTGCCATCCCTGGGGACTGTAGAGTCCAGGAAAAAGAACTGGAAAAAATCAACAAATACAGGGCTCTGGCACTTGAAATTACACGAATATGGAATAAAACAGCTACAGTGTTGCCAATCATCATTGGTGCACTAGGAACACTATCACTTAAATTTAAGGACTATTACACCAGACTTGGAGCACCAGCAATAACAACAGCTGAATTACAAAAGACAGCCATCATTGGCACTGCGAACATTTTACGTCAATACCTTAGCAACACTTAGGCCCCTGGTTGAGGCCCGTCTTGCCTAAGAAAATGCCAGTGATTAAACGTGATTTTTTGTGTTTGTTTGGGCGAACGTTTACACTGTGTAACTATTTTTTAAAAGAGTATAATTTGTTGTATATATCCCAATACCCATCTCTTCAGTTTCATCATCTCCTACATTTACAACCACTGCATGCCGACAATACATCTCCTATATTAGTCTTCTATCCTTTCAATCAATGCCAATTTCTTTTAAAATTCTCAGTAGTACATACCAGTTAACCTTATCAAATGGCTTTTCCCAATCAATAAAACAAACAAATAAGTCTTTATTCACTTCTAACAGTCTTTCTCACATCATTCTCAATCTTCTCAGTCTTCATTATCAGTGGAGTCTATTGCAGGCTTTGAAATATACTTTTTTAAACTGCATGTGTGTTTCGGTGTTCTTTTTTATGTTATTTATTATTACACACGTTAAATTTCTATAGATGTTAAAAAAAAATAGATCTGTCTGATAAAGAAAGACCGTTGAAAAAGAAAACAGATAAGAAATTAAAAAACTGAATATTAAAATTGTTCACAGAATTACTTTTTTGGCTACTGTAATTCGATTATTTTTGAATATACGAGGTGCATTCAATTTGTAAGGTCTTCTATTTTGTTTATCAGGTAGAAACTTGAGAGATATTTTAAAGTATGAGGGATTAGACAATTGGCAGCAACGTCCAGTCAATAGAAAATTTATGATGCCATTTTTCCGTTAAAGTGTTTTAGACAATAGCAATGGTGGGTTCACATTTCAAGAACTTCGTGTTATCATAAGTTTTCTCCATCTCCATGGGATGACTTCCATTCACTGCCAGATGAGGTGAAAGTGTCCTGGATGTGTTCGTTCATGGCTTAGGAAGTTCAAAGAAGGCTGAACGTCTTGCAACGATGAGCTGAAGCTGCCGATTTCTCGTACTAGTCTATCTGACATCATAATTGCAAGCGCCTAAGAAATTGTTATGGAGGACCGCCGATTGACTGGAAGATATCGCTTTCAAAGTCGGCATTTCTGTGGATTCCATGCATAACATCCTGCATGAAGAACTGAAAATGGAGTAAATTTCCTCAAGATGGGTGTCGAGAATGCTGACGGATTAACACTAAACTGCGCGTGTGTCAGACAATTCTGTCACATGATGAAAACACGAATGGGCTTTCATCAGTTCATCAGCTGATACAATAGACGAAACATGGATGCCTTTTTTTCAAACCCAAAACAAAACGGCAGTCGGCACAGTGGAAGCACATTGACTCACCTCCACCGAAAAAATTTCGGGTGGGGCCTCTTCTGAGAAATGCTTTGAGACATGAAGGTATCACTCTCATCCTATGTGCCCCTAAAGTTAGGACAGTTACTGCTGCATCCTACATAAAAAATCTTGCAAACGAAATTTCTTCTGGCATTACAACAAAAACGACCGCAGACGGCCAGACCTGTGCTTTTCCATCACGACAATGCTCCTGCTCACAAAACAGCTCTTCTTCAGGAGTTCCTCTGTGACAACAACTTTGAAGGGGTTCCTCATGCTCCATACTCACATGATCTTGCACCTAGTGACTTCTGGCTCTTCCCTTCACTCCGTGGACACACTCCGTGGACGCTTATTTACAAGTCGTGCTGCCGTTGTCAGCGATTTTTCAGTTGTCTCAGCAGACCTCCAAAGAAGCCTTCACAGCGGCTATGCAGTCTTGGCGACGACATTGCAGAAAATGTGTACGATTAGATGGAAACTACGTTGAGATGTGACAGCAGTTTCATCTATATGCAGTAAGTCTCTTTGAGAAAAAAAATAGGAAACCTTACAACTTGAATGCACGTACAAGGGATTTTCGTGACCTCGAACGCTAAGAACCGCACGAAAATGTGCTTTGAAGACTGAATAGCTGTGCAACACTATCAGATCAGTAGGAAAAGTTTGTTGTTCAGATAGCGTAATTATTTTAAGCAAAGGGAAATGTAGCAACGTAGTCGCGTCACTGAAATATGTGTTTTTGGTTCTATTATATCGATATTTCGTTTCTCGCATTGGCAAAGTTTCTCTCTTGGACCTTCAATAGGTGATCATTCAAATGTCTCTCGTGGTAAGACGTGAAGTTTGCATGAGAACGATTCAAACACTGTTTTTGGCATGAGCGATTTATATTCTACGCACATTTTCGTGCAGTTCTCAGCATTCTAGGTCACGCACTTCCCTTGTTAGAACGTATTGATATATGAGAAACTGTAACTCTAATGCTGACTCTTAAACAAACAGTTTCTGAATCTATATTCAAATATAAGCTATTTTGATTCGGAATAAATTAATTACAGAGTTTTCTTTAATTAATTTATTCCCTACTATCTTTTTTCATCATAAATGCTATTTACTATCTTTTTGAAGCTTTACTTCTGGTAATTTTTTTTTAGCCTTTTCTTCAAGTCTTTTATTTTTCATGTAAAATAATAAAAAATTATTGTAGTGTTCTATAAGCAAGAAAGATAGAAGCTGTGGAGGAGACGTTGAAGTTGTCCAAACAAGAGCAGTGATTGGATACTGTACAGCTGTAGTATTTAGTAAGTCAAAACTACATAATAAGAAATTAATATAAATTTAAGTTACGAAATACACTTGTTGCAAAGCACTTCAAATAGAAACAAGGATTATACAGGGTGTCCTGGGAAGAAGATCAATATTTTGGGAGGTGATAGTATCGATCATTTTAAGAAAAAAAGTTCCTATGAACGAGGGTCCTATTCCGAATGGTTTCCGAGATAAATGAAATGTGGCGATCAATTGTAACTGCGCCTATTGGTCGTTGTTTTCCTTCTCTTCCACCGTATGGCGCTAAGATCTCCAGATCTAACCCCCTTGGATTTCTGACCAAACCCCATAAAGAGTGAAGTTTAGAGTGAATACATGAGACGAATTGCTCGTTCACATAATAAATGCTTTTGCGGGCATAAAGGAACGTATGAACTCAAACAAGCAACGTTTGTTGTTGTTCTCACAAGAGTTGAGAATTTCAGTGATGTTGGCGATGGAATTCTTGAGACTTTATTACAAAATGTAAGAAACGTGTAACTTGGCCAATAAATATTAGAAACAGTATGTGGTTTCTTTTTGTTAAATGTTTTCTTTCGGAGGGTCTACAGCCGAGTACGGGACTGGTTTCCCTTATCACTTTTGCACTAATTGAGCGTTTAATCTGGTTAATGGGTTTGGCTGACGAGTCCTCTAAAAGGACGAAACGGCCGTCTCTCATCAACTCTCAACGATGAAAACTCAGATATTTTTCTTTCTTTATGCTTTTAAAGTATATAATATCTATTTGTCGTCATCCGTTTTGAAACTAAATTCGAAGAGCTCTATCTAAGAAATGCTTACAAATAGGACACTCTTTCTTAGAAAATTTTTTGCTTAATATGACCGATGCTGTCACCTCCCAAAATATTGATTTTTTTTCCTCCTGGGACACCCTGAATATAAGCAAACACCTTAGTTATTACAATAAACTTTTTTTAATGATACTGTTCAAATTAAAATGAATTTTAATGTTAATGTATTTATTTTACTTTGATCATTAATAGTAAAACATTCACAATTTATTTCGAGAATTCTAGTGATGAAGTGTTTTGTGTTTCGTAGAATCTATGAAGATTCTTGGACCCTCTACTTCAATATTGATTCATCTCGACTTACAGGATACCAATTTCAACACAGGAGACCTTTTTACAAAAGTATAAAATGTTTTTCAACTTTCTGTTATTATTTTGAATTTGATACAAGCATATTTGAAGGAAGTGTAAACAGTTCAATTTAAACATATTCTTTACAATTTTACAAAATATAATGCTAGTATAACAATACTAGCTACTAGTGGACCCGTGCGAATAATTCGCAACAAAAAACCACCTTTGAGAAATAATAAACAAATCCAACAGCTTGTGTGCATGTTAGTTAAACACATTGTCAATAGATGGCGTCTTCTCAAGTTTTATAAAAAAGTTGACCCGTGCGAATAATTCGCATGGTATCTTGATCAGTCACCGAATGGTAATGTGGAAATAAATAAATGAACAGATTGTCAATAGATTGCCTTCTACATTTTTACAAAAAATATTTTTAAAATAAATTTTTTTAACGAAAACATTAATTTTAAACAATCTGTTTATTTTTCATCATTAGCGGTGAACGTAATCTTGAAAATATCTCAATCATTGATTTCGATGAAGTATTAAGGGAAATAAAAAAAAAACACCTTTGAGAAATAATATATGAGAAGTTGACTAATTTTTATGTTTCTATTGTTATAAATCGTTTATTTTTATTAAAATATAAATCTTTGTTTGTTTTTTTATCTGTTGTTATTAAATAAACGATGAAATATCATTTAAAGTGCATTTTTATTCAAAAAAGGAAATAGTTGAAGGTTACAACGCTAAAGCAATACTTTCACTTTCGAAAAATAAGGCGCTTCTGTTAAAGCGTGTCTACATTTGTATAAAAAGTTTTTAAAAATAAAGTTTTTTAACGAAAACATTAATTTTAAACAATTTGTTTATTTTTCGTCATTAGCGGGAAACGTAATCTTCAAAATGATGCCTCAATCATTGATTTTGATGAACTAGTAAAGGAAATATAGCGGTCCGACAAAAAAAACCCTTTGAGAAATAATATATAATGATGATAGAGCTGGAAAGATATATATATATTTTTTTTATTATGAAGGCTAGGGTTTAATACAACCAAGTGAAGGAGAGAAAAATATGAGCAAAAAAAGGAATCGGAAATTATAAGAGAAGTATAAGTATCGCAAATAAATAATACAGGTCTTTTACTACTCTCGAATGAGGGAAATTTATTTAATCGTTCGATTTTATTTGGATTTGTTGTTTTGGCTTTGTGGTTTTGTGATTGGGGTTTTGGAAATGAGATTTGTTTAATCGAAATTTTTAGTGTGAATTATTACTTGTTATAAAACAGGATTATTTAAAAAGATTTCAAAGAATATTCTACATATGGTATAATGTTTTAATAATGTTTGGAATATTTATTTCATAATTTCCTATTTGGTGAATTAGAAATTTGAGAACTTTATTTTTAATTTAGTGCTAGGACTATCTTTTATGTTGCCAATACTTGTATACGAAATGATGAAATAAATATCTAAAACCCATAAATTAATGTTTTAAGGGGGTCAATTAAATTTTATTTTCCATTATTTAAAAGACTAGTATAGAATTGCAGCCGATTGATAAGGTACTTGAATGCAGGTTGAAGGGAGGCCGATTCAATCCCCGATCTCGCCGGAGATGGGAGATTATACCACGCTACTTTCTCTTCCAAACGGATCGTAAAGTCCACCCAGCTCTTTTAGTATTGATACCGGGTCTCTTTCCCGGGTGAACAGGTGGTCGAGCGTTGGGCTGATCAACCGAACTCTTCTCAGTCTATAGGTCACAGAAACGTTGGAAACCTTACCTCCAACGCTCCTATGAGCCATAGTGATTCAAAACTGAATTGAGAAATATCAGTTTTAAGTAAAAAAAAAATCAAAAAATGTATATCCCAAAAAGACACAATTTATTATTTGTGCTGATAGTTATTTATTTTTAACTAAAATTTCCTTTCCAGATAGTCCAACTTGATTTTGACATTGCATGATAATTGTCTTTGTACGTAGTTAAACCGTCGTATACAGTATTACTGGTTCTTGTAGCTTCGTTTCAAATTATCATTTTTTTACGGTTTCTTGTGTTGTATTATTATAATCTTATTTACACTACTATGTTATTGAAGTTTGTTTGGTTTATTTTAGCTGTATCACTTGGATATAAACAGCAAATTAAAATATTTTAATCCTCTGAAAGGTAGTAAAATCCATGTAGGAATACAAGTGAAGATATTAATTGGTCGTTTGAAGGTAATTAAAAAACTATTAATTTATCCTATAAATCTGTATATATTTTTGATAATTTTTGTTTCCTATTGATGTTTACAAATTCTTTTATATTTGTTAAGTAGATAGTAAATGGGTTTGTAGGATTTTATTTCGGAGTGGTATTTTACAAATTGCTCCTCCATGGTGTGTCTACCTTGCCGTGGTGGAGGGGCTTGTGTGCACCAATGACCCGGAGAGCTATGCTGGCGGTAGCGTAGCTACTGGTAGGGCCTCACAAGCCGGTTTGGTCGAAGGGTAGGTGCCAGACCAAATGACCACCCTGGTCCTCCAGGTTGGGGGTTATGACAATAGGCCTGCACCCTATTTCTTGTAAAAAATATCTCATGCAAAAAGAATCAACAAGAATAATAAACCGGATGATTTTAATGGACAGCGACTAAGGCTACGGAAAAGGACTATGATTATGGCTACCTGGAATGTGTAAGGTATTAGATCAAAATGGATTGATGTAATGAGAGAGATTGATTCGATGAGGGTCGATTTGATTGTTTTAACAGAGACTAAGAAAAAAGGATCAGGAATAGAAAAAACTGTAGAATTTATTCATTTATACTCAGGAGTTCCAAAGGAGGAAAGAGCAAAACTAGGAGTATCAGTTTTAATGACAAAGAAATTTGAGAGAAATCTTAAGAACTTTGATGCTGTGGATGAAAGAATTTTAAAGATCAATATGGATATTTTTGGAAGAAGAATTACTATTTTGGGAATTTATGCTCCGAATAATGATGACATTATTGAAGTTAAGAATATGTTTTATCAAAAACTGCAGGAAATTATTGATGAAATTGGAGAAACAAGAGAAATTATAATGATGGGTGATTTCAATGGAAGAACTGGATGCAGGAAGAGAGATAACATTGTTGGAGAGTTTGGAGAGGATGTAGTCAACGATAATGGAGAAAGACTTATTGAATTTTGCAGAACTAACGATCTCAAGGTTACAAATGGTTTTTATAAACACAAGGATATTCATAAATACACATGGTATCAGCATACTAGACAACTAAAAACAATTATTGACTATATAATTATTAAACAAAGGGCTCAATTAAAATTAGTAGACATCAGAGTACAGAGAGGAGCTGAGTGTGGCTCAGATCATTCTATGGTGCGAGCAAGACTTGCATTTCCTTATTCGACTAATATAATTAGAGAAAAAAGAAATCCCACAGAGAGGGAGGATATTGATATCCCAGAATATATGTTGGAAGGATTAACAGAAGAGAGTACAAAAGGACTTTTTCAAGTAAGATTAGATGAAAAATTAGAAGAAAGGAATCATACTAATACAACCGAACTATATCAACATAATAAATTATCTTTACACCAGGCTGCAAAGGAAGCACTAGGACAAAAAAGAAAAGGCAAAAATTCCCAAAAAAACTTTTGGTGGGATAAGGACATAGAAAAGATTGTACAACAGAAAAAAGAAGCCTATTTGAGGTGGATGAGCTCAACAAAGGAAGAGGATAGACAAATTTATAGAACTTTTAGAAATGACACTAAGAAATTAGTAATAGAGAAAAAAAGAACATCCTGGGATAAAAAATGCAGAGATATTGAGACATATATAGGAGGAAGACAATGTACAGAGGCATGGAAATTTTTAAGGAATATTAGAAAAGAAGGTAATAATTCATGGCAAGGAATATCGGTTGAGAAATGGGAAGAATATTACAAGACTTTGCTTACAGAAACTAGAAATGAATTTCAAGTAAAAAATACACTTATTGATACCATACAACAACCTATACTATTGGAACTTGAGAGAGTTA
>JAFIDM010000002.1:18893624-18905035 GCA_023159025.1 Thereuonema tuberculata
ACATCTTCTGTAATGGCAACGACCGGCGGAACGAAAAACGTTCCGGTGATTTTCAATGTTGTGAAGGCCATAACTCGGAAATGAAGCATTTCCGGACATATGTTGTAATGAACTATTTTGATTGTCTACATGTGGGAAATACATACCTGAAATTATGCCGTGTATTTTTGAAACACCCTGTATAGCAGGCAGTTCTACGTATTTTAGCAAACATAGAGTATTATTTAATAGATAGCATTCTACAATTGTTAAAGGTATTTGTTGAATAAAAATGTACCACCTATATATCTTGATTGAAACTGGTGTTTTGACTACAGGAAATTTTGTGATATAATGTACTACAGAAAAAAAGCAACATCTTGACGGATAGGTGCCATTTTATTAACACTGAGACAGCTGTTAGCATGCAGAGAGATCAGCTGTTGATTACATAGCAAGAACACTACTAATCCAGTAAAATGTTAGAATTAGTAAGATGTTGAACTGCACCGTTTATGAACATGACGAGGAAGGCAATTGTATAGTTATACAATGTCCCTCTAAGGGATAGAAGTCCAATTAGCATGAATTCGCTGTTCCAGTCGAGCGATAGTGATTCTCCCTTAGTGTTGAAGCCGTAAGCCATCCTGTCTCATACATGTCCAATAGACGAAAGGTCGGACGAGTTGACCATGGTCGAACGTTTCGTTCATGTAAATAGTGTGCAGATTATTGTGGGCTGTGCTGTGACAAGCAGTATTTTGCTGATAAAAGATTTCATACTGGTGAAGAATAGAATAATCACAGGATGTCACTGCAATAACATAAAAATTGGGAAGTTAAAGATCCCTGATGATAACCAGTTACTGCATCCCTAATCAGCACACTAGATATAGGACCTGAATGATGCTACCTCACACAAAGAATACGTTCCTTTCATCCAAGCGAGAAACATGTCGTGTTGACCGCTGAATTCATGTGGGCAGATTTCGGGATAAATACAGTGCAGGAGGGTGAGATCGAAATGAAAAGAATAAAATCTATTGTTTATCATGAAAAATCTTACCAGTCACATTGCAGTCGCGACCCACGCTTCCCAAATGGCGATTTTCTCGCTCCGTGGTCATACGGGGTCTTCTCGATCCTTTTCAGTGACTGTTCTGGATCATTAAATGCACTGATACTATATGCGTAAGCCAGTGCTATAGTTAGAACTAACATGAGATTGGGGAAATGTATTATGCAGCGGTTTAGAACAATGTCCACAATATTTCGTCAGCTAGAGCAGTTCAACATCTATTCCTGTGATGTCAACTCGCGTCCTTCCAATCATTTCTATTGGCTTGGAAATCTAATATTTTTGCATACATTTAATATACTATCTCTTCCTAAGTTTCACGACATTTGCATAATTACTTGCAAGTTGCCTTTTTATTCCTTTAATTACGTCTATATTTTCACGATTTATTTTGATTATTTTGTATTTTCCCGTGACAAGTTTATTTTATATGATTTTTATATATTTTTCACTCCTTGTTCTCTGATATCATAAATCTTTTCTATAAGATCAATCAATCATTCATTATTTTATTGATATCTTAAATACATTTATTTTTATAGTTTAATTTTCATGTATTCTTTAATTCTCTGAAGCTTTAATTTTGTCGGGTTTTTTTTTTTATAACCTTTACATGCACATGTGAACTTTGTTAATTACTTTCTCTCATTAAAACGTTTGTAATTCACACGGTCGTTAAAAACCGTTTGATTTACAAATCAATCAGTGCTTATCTTACATCGAATTCTAAGCTTTGTCAGTGTCTATTTACTAATTTGTTGATATCAGAGAAAAGTGAAAAGCAAGTGTGTTTTTGTAAATAGATTATTGCTGCCTACTGAGATATGTAGCATCATTTTTTATTCCTCCGAACTGACTGTGGAATGAGTGAAATAAAACGTCAGTCACTGTTGTATGCAGACTTTTGGCAAAGGAAGCGAGGAGTTGAGAACTGCTCTGTTTCCCAAGTATCTGTGGAAAAGTATAAACTTCGCCATTCCAAGAGAACGCAGGAGATGTAAAACCAGATCTACGACATGATAAGCAGAAATACTCGCAACCAACGTAGCAGTTAGGCCTACTTTCGTCTAAAACCTTTTGCCATAAGTAATGCCAGGATATTCGGAAGCAAGTGTGTATATTAGATTGACATCATTCTACGAGAGTGAAACATCTAAAATTAGTGCTTCGTACAATCTTTCGTCGAAATTAAATAGCGGCCCCAGCCACATTTTTGGTGCGACGAACATAACTGTAAGTCCATTTATTTTATAAATGCCACACGGAGAAGCTTCGTACTCTCACATGTAGATATTTGCTTAGAATACATACTTTATCAATTGAAAAGACAGTTCTTTCTATAACTGTTAATTTTTTTTTTATTTCACAGTGCACTTACTTGTGTGTCTATTTTTTTAATTAATAAGGAGTAATATAAATATCCTTTTCTATTTTTATTCTCCTATTAGTTAAGAGGAGTAATTTTTTTATTAAAATCAGATTCATTACTATTAACATCATTCTCGGGCCCAGCACATTAATATCAAATATTGTATAAGTGAAGTATATTTAATTCTTTTGAAATAAATTTTTGACTTCATATAGTTAATTATAGTTAAATATAGTTAAATATAGTTAATATAAGTTTATTCTTATAGCTTAATTCGAAACTTGTGACAAATTGGTAGCAGAGCGAAAGCCATTTTCCTTTAACTGTTCGAAATTGGATTTCTTTTTTCGTGTCACAGAATTGATAGCAGAGCGCAATTTCTTTGCCAATCTAAGTTTTTGGTTGTTCACGAGAAATAATTAATAATTCATTCGTGACAATATTTACGAAGACAATTTCAAATGTGAGCATTTATTTCAGTATCTTTTCTGTATGAGTCCGCATTATTAGATTATTATTCATCTACATTATAGTGATGATATTCTTCTATCAACTTCCTTGCCTTATACTCTATGTCTTCATAATCTTCTGCAATCAACAATTGGTCATCAGCAAATAATAGTGTATATATAGTTTCATATGTTAATAATAATCCCATCAGTGAGCATTTCTTTTTCCAAGTTGTTAGAGGATTTTGGAGATATATTTAGATATGTAAATAAGATAGGAGATATAGAGCATCCTTGCCGTAGTCCTTTAGTGACATAGAATCCAGGTGAAATCTTATTGTACATTTTAATTTTTGTATATGATTTATAATATAAGTTTATTATTGCTTGGATAATGGTACGATTTATTTTGTAATGTGTTAAGGTTTCCCATAGTTTGGTCCATGGAACACTGTCATATGCTTTTTCTAAGTCTACAAACTATAAATGTACAGGAATTCTTTTTTTAATAAGTTGTCTTATACTAAATATATGATCAATAGTCGATTGTCCTACCCTAAAACCAGCTTGAATATAGTATCAAATTATATTCTTGTTCTAAGAAATGTTTTAATATTTTCCATATATACAACTGAAGATGCTTGTTATTGTAATCCCTCTAGAGTTCTTACAGTCATTTCTAATTCCTTTCTTGTGTATAACCTATAGTAGTCCAATTTTCCGCTCATTTGGTGCTGGTTCCCCATTTAAACATCTTTCAAATAATTATTGTAATAATTTAAAGAGTTTTTGGCCACCATATTTCATTAGTTCTGCTGGTATTCCATCCTCTCCACATGCTTTCTTGTTTTTCAAGGATTTAATGACAATTTCAACATGCACCAAATCTAAACGTATATAATTTCTCTGTGTGTATCCACTTGAATCTTCCATAACTTCCTCTACATAATCCTGTCTCTGTTCTGTTAAAAGCTCTTTAAAATATGCTTCCCATTTATCCATGGAAATGAATTCAATAGCATGTTTTCCACTTTCATTTTTCTTCAAAGTTTTTAATATTCTCGAAGCCTCACTGCTTCTTTTTTCACCCAAATATGTTTCGATGGTGCCACAGGTTTTTTCCCAACTCTTATTCTTCTCCGCTGTGACTTTCTTTTTGATTTCTGCTTGCATTTTTTTGAATTCTATTTTATCCTCTAACTTTTTGGTATTTAACCATTTGTTATATTTTTCTTTCTTGAATTTTATCATCTGTTCAATTTCTTTATTCCACAAATAGAGATTTGTATTTCCACATTTTCTTTGTTCTTCCCCCAGTGCTTCCACAGCTGCTTCATTTTTAGTTATGTATTTGTATAATTCTTCTGTAGTGTCAAACTCTGTACCAGATAGCTTTTCCTCCAGTGTTCTTTTATATAAGTATGTTGTACTTTCGTCTTGTAGGCTATCTATTTCATATTTCATTTTAGGCATATTCAACGCTTCCAATTTAGATTCATCCTTTTCCTTATTAGAGATATGTAAAAATGGGCATACTGTCTTGGAGCTGACAAAGTAGTGATCACTTCCATGCAGAGTCCCTCTGTAAATTCTTACGTCTTATTGTTTATTATTCTCTTTATTTGTCTTTTTTTCTTTTTCTTTATCTATAGGCCATAAATGTAGTGGAACGTTTTTTAGTGGAAAGTTCCTGATGTAACTACGTTTTTGTATGATATAAAGCCACAACATACTCAATATAAATAAATGTAATAAAACGTATATATACATTTATTAAAACGAAATTTTCAAAGAGAAATCGTCTTTGAAGAGACGAAGAAGAAGAGACGATTTCTCTTTGAAAATTTCGTTTTAATAAATGTATATATGTGTTTTATTACATTTATTTATATCGAGTATGTTGTGGCTTAATATTAAGAATTCCAGAAGAGAAGAAATTATAAAGAAGTATGGTGTAAGTACTTATAAGTTTTGTATGATGATGTCTAATTCATAAAATTTGCGTAAATAAGTATCATTACTTTTTCAATTACACTAGATTCCGATGTATTGAGAGTGTGACCTGTTACATGATAGTGAACGGCAGGAGAATATTCTTAACTATATTTTCGTACCGCATTTTCGTGTTTTTTAAACCTAATTCTCAGTGATCATTTCGATTCTCCTATGTATAGACAGGAGATTTTTAGATCATTATTACAGCGAATGCCATAAATAGTTTCATGCATGTCTTTTTAGTAACTTTGTTTTTCTGTTTTGCTCAAAAACTGTTTAATGGATTTACTTGGTCGGCACACTATACCAATAAACCATCGTAAATCATGGCGACATATTTTGTTATCTTTGGGCACTCACTTATAGTGAGACTGGATTACATCGAATGTATTTTTTTTTATTTTCATAATGTATCTTGGTTATATATCGACTTATTTGCTTACTAAGTTCTATTCCTGGGAACCATTTTCTTTAAAAATCCGTTTTATGGATCTGATTTCATCATTAAAAATGATGTTGTTAGAGCATACTTTTGAAGCTCTGTTAACAGCAATATAAATGGAATTCTTGGGGAGGGGGGTATTCGAATACCACACTTCAGTAATGTATGTACGGGATCTGTCTTTTTTTATAAGTATGTCCAAAAATGGAATTTCATCGTTTGTTTCTCTTTCCATAGTATATTGTACGCTTTTGTCGATATCGTTGAAATCATTAAGAATGGCATCAGTATATCTGACGTTGACGTTCATGTGTGTGTGTCTTCAATGTATTTGGTAATGAAAACACATTTTATATGCTGTTATCTTTGCAAAATGCAATATCTTGTACATTCTTCATCAGACACTCCTCTACAGTAGAGGATCAAGGCAAACCTATGAACTATCTGGAGTTTTGAATATACGCTTTGTTGTTAAACTCGAATACTTGCATATTAAGCAAAATATTTATTATTGCCTCATTTTCACTGATGTTTTTATCTCTGTTTACTGCATATTCTATTGCATTCATGATTACAGATGGTGATAAGAAAGTGAACAAGTTTACTAATCCTGAGATATCAAAACAGGTGTTCCGAACGTTTCTCCTATTCTTTAAATATTCCATAACGGGTTCTCGATTGTATATGCTATATTTTGAGTTATAATTTAACTTTTTAATTTTACTGTCAACTAATCTGGGGATAATTTCCAGATGATCATGATGGCCAGATAATCATGATGGTCTTACTCTGCCATGCTATAAAAGATCGGGCTTTGTAAAAACTGTTTTGTTTTTTGTTATGTGTCTTTGGTAAACATTTTAAGATTGGTAGATGTTTGTTGGCATTTAGCACATTATTTAACGTAGATGGTGTTATCTTTCCCTTTTGTTTCAATTTATTATAAATTTTCTGTTCATGTCTTTTATTTCCTGTGCTTCATTGTACTTTGTTAATATAAATCATCATTATTTTGTCGTTCCATTTTACTTTATTACTAGTGTAGGCTGTTATTCTTTCAATTGTGTTCTGGATTACAGCTTTCTTAATTTTCATATTATGTTCTGAATTGTAGTTGATGAAGTATTTGCTTTGGAAGTTTTTGGTGTAGTGTTCATATGAAATTTTGTTATCTTGGTACTTCCACATTGGCATTTGACAAAATTATTAAACTTCCGAATGGGATTAAAATCACAAAAAGAATAGCTGAAATATGTTCAAATAATGATATTAGAATAATACACAAAAAAGGGCAGAACATAAATCATTATTGTTGTTGATGAAATGTTCACATGTATCAATATATTTTTGCTTTTCTATTATCACGAAGGCATCTTATTTGTCGACTTCGGTATAAATGACATCATTATCATCAATGGATGTTAATTCATCATATTCCTTTCTGTTTAAAGCTATTTTAGTTCGTTTTTGATGTTTTATTCTATTATAATTTTTCTAACCTTTTTCTGACAGCAACTCTGTTTTCATTGTTTTCAATGAACCTAACTTGTGCGTCGATATTAGTTATTATCGACTAGTTATTATCTGCTAGGTTTATTTCTTAATTTCAATATTAAACTTTTAACTCTTTCCGTAATATCTCCATTTGTTTATCAGTGAGTTTAATGTTGCCATCATTAATGACTTGAGAAGGTTGTAGACTGTAAGTTTTTATCCTTATCGCTAGCCTGTTTTTATAGAATTTTAGTGACGATTAGAAATAGCTTTAGTAGTGTATTTGGCTTTATTTGCTGCTGTTATTAACAAGAATGTGTAATCTTCAGGTTTTAGTCTTTGCTTCAGGTTATCGCTTAATCGTTGTATAGTTTTGAATTATTTGCTGTTTCTTGTTGTGAACTTCATGTATCGTCTCGGAAATGAGCAACTTTTGTACTTGTTGGTCAGTTCATGGATTTTCTAATTAATAGATTCAGCGTTTATCTTGCACCCTGTAGGTATTAGGCTGTTCTACTGGACATTTATATTGAAAAAAATTCAGCTGCAATTTTTTTTTTTATGAAACGTCAGATATGTTCTAATATAACTTCTGATTGATGGAATTTTGTTAAAAACGCAGGCAATAGTGGCTTTTGCTTCCTAAGTTTTTAATTTTCATTATTTTTTTTTATTGTACATGTGCTTTTATAGATGACTCATAGTAATTATTATTATTATTATCATTATTATATCGATTGTTCCCCTTGAGGAGAGCGATTGAACTTGAGTTCATGATTTCATCTCTGCTTGTTGTTCCTCTTTTCCTCCCAGAATCTCTTCATCCTCTCGGAATGCTCTTTCTTCCGTTCCTCCGTCCATTTTTTCCCAGGTTGTCGCGATGTTCATTTCTTAAATTTTACATTTATTCCGGCACTCCGTGCGGTCATCGAGATTCTCTATGTTAATCTGTTGTAGGTCTCTCTGGACCTCTTTCAGCCATTCTGTGCCACATTTACTCTCTGTTATGATATCGATTAGTTTCTTTGCCACTCTGGAGTTTTCCATTCTATAGATATGTGTGTAGAATTTTGCTCGGCGTTTCCTGATTTCTTCTGTTATTGTGTTGGTTTTTTGATAGAGTTCGCTCTGAGGTCTCTTCATCCAAATGCCGTTTTTATTAATTGCCCCATAAATCTTCCTGAGAATTTTTCGTTCCTGCTTTTCTATTTCCCTAATTTTGGAATGACCGTCGATTACCATAGTTTCAGCTGCATAGGTTGCTTCAGGAAGGATCACTGTTTTGTAGTGCCTTAATTTTGCATCTGTCGAAATGCATTTCTTATTATAGTGAGGCCATGTTAGCCTGTAGGCCTTCTGGAGTTTGATGACTCTTTGTTCATTGGCGATTCGGTTTAGCCCTGAGGATTGTATGGTTTCACCAAGGTATTTAAAATGGCGAACTTGTGTGATTTTACCGTATTTTGGGATTAAAGGAGATTTATTTTCTGGCCGCCTTTCCATATATTGGGTTTTCTCGTAAGAGATTTGCAGTCCGGTTTTTTGTGCAATTTCATGTAATTTTTCCACTGCGTGAATTGCTTCAGTTCTGTTATTTGTGATAATTGCAATATCGTCCGCGAACGCGAGGCATTTGATTTTAAATCGATTCCTTTTCTTGATACCAATTTGGATGCCCTTTACGTGAGGTTCCCATTCCCTTATGATCTTTTCTAGAACAATATTGAAGAGGATTGGGGATAGTCCGTCCCCCTGTCGGACTCCAGTTTTGATTTCGAAGGGCTCTGATATTTCGCCCATGAATTTCACTTTGGACGTTGTTCCTGTGTCTGTTCTGTGATTTTTCGGGTTTTTCGGTCGATCCCGAATTCTTCCATGATTTTGAAGAGGGTTTCGCGATCTACTGAATCATACGCTTTTCTGAAGTCGATGAATGTAATTACTGAATTTCTGCATTTCGTCATTTGTAATATCGTTTTTAAGCTCCAGACCTGTTCAGCACATGATCTCCCTTTTCTGAATCCGGCCTGGTACTCGCCAATTAGTGGATTCGCTTGGGATTCTATCCTGGTTAAAAGTGCTTTGGAGAGGATTTTATAAGCAACTGGGAGTAGGGAGATTCCTCTGTAGTTGTTGATGTCCGTCTTATTACCCTTTTTGTGTAACGGGTGAATCAGGGCGCATTTCCAGTCATGTGGTATTTGCTCCGTTGTCCATATGTCTGAGATTATGTGATGAAGTTTCTGCGTTAATGTATGGTCGTTCAGTTTCCAGAGCTCAGCGATAATCCCATCTTCTCCTGGTGCTTTGTTGTTTTTGAGCTGTTTGATTATCTCCGTAATTTCTTCAAGATCTGGGGCTTGTGAGTCTGGGTGCGTGAATACTGGCGGGGTGAAGTCAAATTTTTCTTGGGGTGGTTTGCAGTTGAGAAGGGAGTTGAAATATTGGGCTAAAATTTTGCAGTTATTTTTTGGGTTAGTTTCCAACGAGCCGTCGGGTTTTTTGAAACACAGGCTGGGTGTTTGATAACCCTGTAGGTTTTCTCTGAAAGTCTTATAGAAATTTCTTGTATCATTTTTAGTGAAGTCTTGCTGGATTTCGTGGAGTCTGTTGTTGTCATATCCTCGTTTCTCTTTTCTAATTATTTTTGAGGCCACTTTTTGAGTTTTAAGAAAGTTCACCCAGTTTTCCTCCGTTTTGTGACTTAAACTTTTTCCAAGCAGTTATTCGGTTGTCGACTGCCTGATCACAGATTGCGTTCCACCAGCGATTCTTCCTAGTGCGAGGGGGTTGTCCTAGTTTCATGGCGTACTGAATTTTCTCTGTTAGTTTCTTCCAGTCTGTTGATTTCTCCTGATTAACTAGCATGATGATTTTTTCTTTGTTGATTTTCAGGTATTCGGGATCTGGTTTGATATTTTTGGGTGGGCATTTTTGCCGTCTATTGGGTTGGAGTTTTGTCTTTATTTGGAGAAGATGATGGTCTGATTCGAAGGCGTCTTTGCGCGTTCTGACGTTTAGAATTTCTTTTATATTTTTTTTAGAAATAGCGACATGGTCAATTTGGTATTCATCCTGTCTAAGATTGGGTGACCTCCAAGTGGTTAATTTGTGTGTGGGTTTTTGAAATTGGGTACTCATGATTTTAAGTCCGAAGTTTCTGCAAAAACCAATTAATTTTTCATCATTTTTGTTGGTATGTTTGTGTTTGGTATGGGGGCCTTTAGTATCTCTGAATTTTCTTTCTCTACCTAACTGTGCGTTGAAATCGCCTAGTAGGATTTTCACATGGTGCCTTGGAATTTTGTTCGTTGGACTCATAGTAATATAATTTTAACTGCCTAACTAAAGAAATGCATTCAAAAAGAGTAATATATAAGAGTAATATCAATATATAATGAGATCAAGTTTATGTATCTCTATTTATATCTAGATATTTATGTCTATATGTGGATATTTTTAAACTTCAAGAATTCTTTTTTTGACAACTTAATTAATTCTGGTGAATTATTCTTAAAAGGTCTGTGATCTATGATTCCAAGACAAAACACCAGCATGTGAACAAGAGCTGTAAAAAACATTCCATTAGCTTTGAGGACATGTTTTTAAGTATAATTTAGTTTACACAAACTTGCAGTAAGTATAAAAGCGTCTAATAATTAGTGTCCTATGATAATGACAATATTAGTGTTATCATTTTGTGGTACAATTTCAATTGCTCTCAGTCTTTCTTGAAAGACTGGTATCTTACAGTCATCTTCTGCTGTATGGAGTTTTGAATAATTTCTGCTAACTGTCAACATTTTTAAGAATTATTTTGCTGTATTTTTCTATCTACTAGAAGCTACAAAAAAAAATTGCGGAGGAAGAAAAAGAAGATATATTGAATTAACGAAATAAAATTGAAGATGATCTTCATGGAGACTTTCATTATAAGAGAAAAAGGAAAACAAATGGCAAAAGATATTTCGACTTTTACCATATTATTTTATTAATGAAAAACCAATAATACTTACATTGCAAATATTGTAAGAACTAAAACATCTGCAAATTAGAAAGATTGATATTATTACTTTGAAAAACTACAGTTGCGTAAGATTTCACCCACATTTACTGTGAATTCAATTTCAATAATTTGTTTGCTATCTGGAATAATAACATTATTTAGATGATAAATTATGATTGAGTCTATATATTAAGAGCAATTCCTAGGTAATATTTTTAATTGAATTGCTATTGAATGCTCTAAAGAAATCAATAACAAAAACAACCCTTCCAAGTAATAAATTAGAAAATCGATCGACTAAGATATTATGTAAGTTCCTACTTAAAACATTTCAGTCATTCGTCATGAAATAATAGATTCTCAACGTTGCTGCATTCTTTCCTCATTTGGTTTTAGTTATCTGTTATTTATATATTATCAGTTTCAGTTTCAATTAAATCTAATACTTTAACGATGATTAAACTGAAGATCCCAGTTTTTAAATGTAAAAATTCAGTTAATGTTGAAACTTCAACAGAAAATAATCAAGATGTGAGAAGCTCTACAATTTATAACAAACTGTGGTTTATTATTTTCTCTTTGAAATCAACAGGGTTTTT
>JAFIDM010000002.1:18905135-18917399 GCA_023159025.1 Thereuonema tuberculata
AGAGTAATTAATGGTATATGAGGATTAACTTTATACAATCACAGCTTTTTAAAATAAATTCATTCCTCTTTTCCTTTATAAATAAGATTTATAAATTCATTTAAAAAAAATCTCAAATTTATTATAAAAGTGGTTTTTCCTATTTAGTAACAATACAAATTACTGATAAAACCCCTAAAAAACAGGAAATGTATGCCTTTACAGAAATAATTGTCCAAATAGAAAACTAACACAAAGAAAATAACTTAGATATACACCTGCAATTAAAAACCACCACCAGCCATCACTCTCTCGGAATGTTCTGCGAAGGAACACGAGCAACAATAATAAGCTCCACACGGGCAACAAATAAGAATCATCTATAAAAATTAATACATGGTAATGATAGCAAAAAGAACAATTAAAACCAATTTTATTTACAATACTATACTGAATATTACATTGAGAACAACGCAACATGAAATGTACCAACATTTCAAAGAATGTATTACTTAATTTCTACATTCAGAAATGAAAAATCGTATTACAATTCAGTTTTGAAAACCTTAATTTAAATTCTGAATCATAATACTGACCTACCGCTTAGTCAATATGGTTCTACAGATGTTGTTATTATCCCGTTCCCATTTAGTTTCTTCCTCTATATGCTTTTATTCTAGACAATCTATCCATGTCAGGAACACTTTCAGTAATTAATAAACCTTGATATTTAAAATATTTTTTTCGTAATCTATACTACATTCATATTAAATATTACAAATTTTAAAGATGATTTTTAAAATCAGATGACGAAGCTAAATACAATGATGTGGATTGATTCTCTCTTTTTTTTGTATTATGTTAACGAGATGAAGAGTGAGAATTAAAAAGCGTTTTGATTCCGACATAAAATTACGAATTTTTTTTATTAAGACTTGTTAACATTATTTTAAGAATTGAAGTTAAGATGAAACCTTCTATGAATTGTTAATATCCCTTTATTTTCAGGTGACTGGTGTCATTGTTACTTACCTAGTGGTTCTTATTCAATTTCAACTAACTATGCCCAAATCATATGACTGCGTCAACTCAACGGTGTTTTGAATATATGATGAATGTATTATAACATTTTTTCCTCTGCTTTAATACTTGTATTCACAAATCAAGAAGTAAGAACTAAAAGCTATCTTCGGATGAACAGAATTTGAAAAATATTAAAAAAAAATGAGTAAAGAGAACATATATTCAGCATTTGGAAACAGTAAATACAAGCTGTGATTGAATAAAGACTGAAGATATTAAATATAATTGAATCATGTTAAACATTTGAAAAGAAATACTCCGTACTAATTTAAAATCACAAAGACTTTTGTTTAGAAAAAAAAACCCAGATTTGTAACCAATTCATACGAAAGTTTGAATAATGCTTTTTATTAAATATTCATAAAATATTTATGATTAAATATACCTTTAAAATGAAAAATTAATAAAGCAACGTTTGAAAAATGTAAATAAACCGTAATATTAGTTGTTGTGTAATAAAGAAGTTCAATTATGCAGTGTATATTCTGTTATTTGTTTTGTAAAGAAATTGATAAGAATTTGAATATAATAAAATTAATAGCAAATTGAATTTGTATTTTTAATAACGAAACAACAGAATCACTACTTTTCTAAAATTATTAACGCTTATCCGTAGTAATATTGGATAAGATTGGAATTGACAAGGGAGAAACAAGTAATTTTTCAAAATATATACTTTTTATATTTTGAAATAGAAAACTAATGTATTGAAAAAGACCCTGAAAGAAGTTAATATTTCAAAATATTTTTTTGAATATTTTGTTCTATTAGCTACAACTTATGAAGTGTAATACGTTTCTGTTATTACATCTTCCAAAAAGCTGGAAAGCACAAATTAAACTGTTGCTAGTTGACACAATCTCCTTTTGTTGTATTGGAATCGTCTGAAAACAAGCTTGGGCAGTTACTCATAATGGTATTTGTAGGATAGTCTTTGGGATCTACAGACAAAATAGTGAAATTCTGAAACCGAACTAAATTAATTAATTGAACGAAAAATATTGATTTTTATAGTATTTATACAAAGTATGATTTCCTTGGTTAAGTAATTATAACTATACATCATGACTGGACTAGAACATAACGAATTTAAATTAATGAACTGATTTAACGAATACATCGGAAAAGAATTTAAAAATAAACAAAACAGCAATAATTAGGAAATAGAAAAAAAAATAAATAACAGTTAACGATAAAAAATTAATACAGTTAAACGCAGATAAATAATTTTTACAAATAAATAAATGAATTCTAAAAATATTTATATACAAACTGTTACAATTTTCCCCAGGAAAGATTTTTGTCTTCAAAAAAAATACAGTATACTCTCGATATCTCGAACTTCAATATCTCGAAAACCTTGATATGTCGAAAAATTATTTTTCCCCTTGATATTACATATTCATCTAATGTTAATTTTAATTCTTATGTCGAAGAGATTTCACTCAAAACCTTGTTATGTCGAATATTTTTTGAAGTAAAAAATGAATTTTTCCGGAAAAATCGCCGTTCAATTGTGTCGAAGGAAATAGAGGTATTTTTCCAAGAATCTCTCACACCCTTCATTAACTACATCCATAGCTAAAGATGCTGTCCATATACTATGACGCTTCATGGAATGCTCGGAAAACGTGGAAAACGATGACTTTGCCGCTATTTTTCAAATAGAAAAATTGGTTGAAGAACAATTTCAAAAGAGATGTCTCCAGGCCACGATACTGGACTTTTTAAGAAATTCTAGCAATGTAAGTTCATTGTATTTTACTAATTCTTTTCAATTTAATGTAATTATTTTCGACTATTTTTTAAAAATTAAAATTATCATTGCTGAATTAGACTGATTGTCAACTATCATTACATATTTATACTTACTCTCATCTATCAAAACTCTAATTTTTAGAATATTATTCCGTATCTTGTGTTTTTACGTGAGTTTTTATGTTTTGGTTATGACCTTGTCATCTCGAAAACTCGCTATTTCGAATTTTTTTTTAGCGTTTCTTCGACTTCGAGATATCGAGAGTATACTGTATTTATAATACCTACAAAACAAAAAAATCCACTAATAACAAAGAAATTGAGCAAAAATGTAAAAGCTTAAATATAAACACAAAAATTTAAATATAAATACTGCAAAAGATTAAATATAACACAGAAATGTACACATATAAAATACACTTAAGTTCAGAATAATCTTATTTACAGTTAAGGACAAATTACATTTAAAACAGGGAGAAACCGGCTAGCTAGCACAGACAACAGACAGAAAAACGGACAAAAAAATAATACCATTAGACAAGTCGACTATTATGGTCTCAACGAAACATCTTGTAACTTGTGTGGATGAAAATATCTTCTTGTAGCTAGACGTGAGCTGCATAAGAGGACAAGTTCATTGGATTTTTAAAGATGAATCGTTTGGCACTGAATAAAATGAAAACACATTGTAGTTATCCTGAATTGACTTCTTGCGTTTACTTGATGTTTATTTTGACTAATTGACTGGCCTCCTCGAGGATTGATTTTAGCAGGACTTGATAATCTGTTGTGGGTTCAATGGCGTTTGGGAGTAATGAATCCAAACAGGTTGAATGCAGCCGTCTTTGGAGTAGATAAAATGGAGTTTAACCATGCAATCAAGCTATCCTTAAGCCTTAGAATATTGCGTTTTTGTTTTCTAAACTAGTCGGCTACCCGTCGCTTCGCTCCGGAAGCCTCGCGTATGTAACGGAAAACAATTTGTTATTTATTAAAAAAAACACACACACACACAAATTACATCAAATAAAATAAAACTAAAATTTTTTTTAAGTTTTTTTTTTTTTTAAATTTTTGATGTCTATATTCTCTCAATCCACGACTGCTTTTAGAATCAGCGTGTGAATCATATATCTATGATATATTTTTATTTTTTATAGAGATTAGAATGTAATCCTTGTGGTCTAATAGCTAAGACGTCTAACTTCAGAGCAGATGGTTGCATGTTCGATTCCAGTAGATAACTTAAAGAAATTATTTCTATTTTTGTAAATTACAATAATTGCACCAGACAAACAGAGAAATAAAAGATTTTAGTAATATAGATACACTTTTCAGTGGCTTTTGAGTTACAAATAGTGATTTTTCAGTATTCTACCTAATAGAAATAGTGAGTCTTTTTTTTTTCTTTTCTTTTTTATCCAATTCCAATTTTCAGTTCGTTTTTGAGTTACAAATAGTGAAAATTATCTACTAATCTAGGCTATCAGATTGTTCGATATAGATATTTGGAAGAAGAGATGTTCAGATGGGCGTTGGTTGATATAGATGATAAATGAAGATCATAGTTTGTATACGAAATTCTTCGCGACAAATCGATTGTGACTGTAGAGTGAAGATAACCAAATTCTGTTGAATTGTGACTCAAAGACATAAAGTTGTACGTGAGTGAAGACAACGTTTTCCAAATATATGGCAACTTTATTTAGAGTTTCTCCTTGAGCTTTATTGATAAACATCGCATAAGAAGGTCTGATCGGAAATTGTTTTCTTGTGAAAGTGAATGAAAGTAGATTATCGCATGGTTCCATAGACATCCTATGGATGAAAACAAAATCTCCTTTGTGAGTTCTGTTATAATTTCAGTTTCTATGAGATCATTATCGAATGAACGGCATTTAAGTTGAGTTCCATTGCAGTATGCAAACTTGGGATTGATGTTTCGCAACAATATTATTGGAGATCCAATCTTCAATGACAAACGATGTTGAGGAATACTGCTGAGATTCAATGCGTTTAGATACTCGGGCAGATATAGATGTTCGTGTGGTGGATTATCAGAAGTGTCAATTTTATTCGCACTTGTATTGTATGCTCTGTAGTCTCTCCTTGTATTCTTAGACTTATCATTCGATTGATGTTATCGACACTCACGTTCATCTTGGTTGAGTTTTTTGACTTTGATGTGATTCTAGCTTTTTGAGTTACAAATAGTGATTTTTCAGTAATCTACCTAATAGAAAAAGTGCTTCTTTCTTTCTTGACTCTCCTTTTTTTTTAATTGAAACTTTCGAGTGGTTCTTGAGTTACAAATAGCGATTTATCAGTATTCTACCTAATGAAGTACTGCTTCTTTCTTTTTTGACTTTCATTTTTATTACAATTGTTACTTTTCAGTCAAAGTCAGTTCAGTTTTGACAGATAAGTCAAAACAACAATATGAAGAGAGTCGTAGTTTCCATGGCCTAATGAATAAGATGTCTGACTTCGGATGAGAAGGTTGCAGGTTCGATTCCTGTCGCGGATGTTTCATTGTAAAAATTCTTTCTATTTTTCATTCTCACAGAAAACTGCGCCGGACAGACAGACACACAGACAGAGAAATAAAAGATTTTAGTAATATAGATTGTTACTTTTCAGTCAAAGTCAGTTCAGTTTTGACAGATAAGTCAAAAAAACAATATGAAGAGAGTTGTAGTTCCCATGGCCTAATGGATAAGGTGTCTGACTTCGGATTAGAAGGTTGCAGGTTCGAATCCTGTCGCGGAGTGTTTCATTGTAAAAATTCTTTCTATTTTTCATTCTCACAGAAAACTGCGCCGGACAGACACACAGACAGAGAAATAAAAGATTTTAGTAATATAGATTGTTTCTAAATTTTAGTTATTTTAATTTCCACTTACGCCATGATGACATGAGGATAAATTGGCCGTATCTTTACAGAAACAGTGATATGTTTTTTTTTCAGATTCCACATGACTGTCCGTATTTATGTATACAGGGTGGCCGGAAAGTTCCAGTACCCCCTATTATGTTATTATTATATTAAGATTGCATATTTAAATTGTGATGCTTCTCTTTATGTAGTAAATGACCTGTATATCATTTATACTGTATCTGTATGGGAAAGTTTGACTCTTGGTAGGGTGCATTGAATACATGTACGAAATCGCTTGAAGTAGTTTCTTTACTTCAAATCTTGAAAGTTTTAATTCTTCAAAGATTTGTCTTTAAAGATAACTTGTTTTCTGTTAGCTTTTTATCATTGAGGCATTCTTAAAGAATTTGTAACATATCATCATCAGAATGTGCGTCTGGACTCAACACGCAAAAAAATTCATCTATTTACATCTGGATTTTGTTTTAGTCTCAATCTAAATGTCGTTCGTGATAACAATAAAGAAGTTTTATGAAATTCAATATCAACACTTGATAGTATTTGGTTTCCACTTCTAGACGATTTTTCTATTTTCAAATCTTATAGTCCCGTTGTTTTTACCACAAACTTTTCAGAGCTTATAGGTCATCGGTAGAACTACAAATAAGCACCCAGAAATTTAAAATCTGTTTACGGGTTTTTAGGAGGCGGGTCCTTAGAAGTGGGGCATTGAGGTCAAGAGGTCAAAGTTGTGACGTTGATAACTGCCGTAAATTTGGTGCTTTTGAGCTTAAACTTTTTATGGGTGCTAGATACCCTTAAGGACTCCATTGGTATTGTATTTCAGCCAAAATCGGATCAACCCTTCCAAAATGGCGGCTGTTAGAAATTTCAACTTTTGACGTTTTTCCTGTCTTCAACCCTTATTCTGATAGTGTTTTTACAGCTTTTGCCAGAAACTTTTTACAGATTTTAGGGCATTGGTGTAACTATAAGTAAGTAACAATAAAGTCGATATCTGTTCATTGGTTTCTAGGAGGCGGCGCTTACAAGTCGGACATGCCCTCAAAGACGTGATTTGGATAACTTCCGTAAAATTTTGGGCTTTTCAGCTAAAACTAAGCTTGACTTCGGATGGCTGAATATCAAATTTTCTTATTAAAATATTATTAACAAACACTCTTCACAAATCTCAAGTGGTTGACCTTTGGGAAATACACTTACTGCAGTAAATGCGCGACAGAGATATTTATTATTGGTGAACCCACTGTTGTAAGATAGGATCGTTTGGCTTTTTTGATTTCTTGTAAGCATTAAAGCCCTTAGTAGTTATTTCACTTTGATAATACAATTGTCAAAAAATAATATAATAATAGCAGTAAAACTAATCAGGAAAACAATAAGAACAACAAAAAAACACTCTAAGCCTTTATTAATATTGTTACATAAATGAGTAATGATTTTATTAACAAAT
Organism: Thereuonema tuberculata; assembly: GCA_023159025.1. Taxonomy (NCBI): domain Eukaryota; kingdom Metazoa; phylum Arthropoda; class Chilopoda; order Scutigeromorpha; family Scutigeridae; genus Thereuonema; species Thereuonema tuberculata. The sequence continues at coordinate 18,912,308 of JAFIDM010000002.1, forward strand.
CATCAACAAAAAGTATTTCTTTTTTGTTGTTGTTGTTTTTTTAATAAACCTAAGTAAACCAAAAAAAAATCGACATTTTAATTTTTTTCCCTAATTATTTTTGTCTTTTGTTTAATTTTGAAAGTTGCAAAAGTTTTATCTTTGAAATCTAATTTATTTTAAATTTGTAATTTTACATTATTAATTCATATTTATTAATTTTTATGTTTACCGTATCACTTTTGTAGCCTGAAATTTTTAGTTATAATTAAAAATTTTATTATTTGATAACCACTGATAAAGAAGGAAGTACAGGAATTACGACTAAATTAATGATTATATTTCTGAAAACTCTTTCACGGCATCGTCGAGTTGCTGCAATCACAGGGTTTGGGCATACTCAATTGAAACTGAATAAGAACGACTAGGTAGGTTATAATGACACCAATCACCTGAAATTTAAAGAAAATAAAAATTATGCAATTTAATGCTTTCAAAAGAGGTAAAACAATAAAATTAGGAATAGTAATTTTTTTCAAATATTTGGAGAAATTGACACGCACTCAAGCAAAACTGACAAAAACAGTCAAAGCACTAGGATGAAAGCGTCGAATTTGAATGAAATTCCGTATGCAATAACTTCCCACCACAAACGCAAATGATTAAAGTTTAGTTGCCGATAAAAGTCACCATAAACCCCGTAGCTTAATTGAGGAACCCATCTTGTTGTCATTAAAACACCTAAGCATTTCATTAGAGTATTCTGCTTCGTGAAACTGTTGCTTTCATCTCATTATTTCATCAATAATTTACATCAGTTTCCTATCACTAATGTCTAAAGAAGACGCCTTCGAAGATCCTACGAGAATTGAAGGACTTTGAGAGAGGTGTCTCATTGAGACTAAAACAAGCAGCCTGGTCATGTAGACGAATCGATCACCATCTGCGTCGTAGTGATGATTCAGAAGGAAGCAACTGGAATCGACGATAGCATGAGGGCACTCATTGAGATCGCTAAGACTCTATCAGTCCAAGCCACTGCTGGAGACAATTGGTTTGTTATGTCCCTAACTGCATTGACAGCTTCACTCTAATATATCTAGAGCACAGGTTTCCAACCTTTTCTATTCAGAGAACCCCTTGAAATATTACTTAAAATCTCGGCAATCCTACAAGTAAATTACAAAATAAATGGAAAGCAGTAATTTAATGAATAATAATTAAATCATACTTTTGAATAAAATACTAAATGGATATTTTTGTCTATACCTATTTAATAATTACTGTTAATAAAAAAATGGCAAACATTTTGACATCTCATCTGGCTTATTAGTTACAAAACAACCTCGTATTTCGTGATGATTTTGTTAATGTTGTTGTTTTCTTTAAAATTATTAACGAATTATCAACGAGTTTTTTCAAAGTTGCAGCTTTTCTATTTTTCTATTTTCTTATTTTCTATAGTCCGTAACAATGTTTGTGAGAAGAGAACTTAAAGAAGATTACTTAAAGTCGATAGATTGTTAAATACTTACTATTTTCAAAACAAATTGCTGATATTTCCAAAATATTTTTGAGAGTGTTTGTTAAGAAATATAGCCTTCAATAATAAAAACATTTATTTTAATATTTTCAATAAATTGATCTTCATTGCTTTGATTTCCAATTACTTTTATCTTCGTTTTTCATTGTAAGCTTTCATTTGAAACATCATAATTGCTTATAGACTTAACCGATATCTCAATACAGCAGATTTATCTCAATTGTGAATTAAAAAAAGTAGAACTTACTGTGGTTAAAGTACTTAAGTTTATTGGAAACAATCCACAACCATTGAACACTGAAGAAGGTAAAGATGCATTAATTGTTGCCAGAAAATACTAAATCAGAAAAAAAAACCAGTAAATAAAATAATAAGTAAAAGGAAATAAAACAGTAAATAAAATTCATAACAAATTTTAAAAACCCTAATCACATAACAAAGTTATCACAATATGTTCTTATTTCTATCTATCTGCTTGCTCTATTATAGTTTGTTTTCATCAAAATTAATACAATAAGAAATCCATGAATTGCACGTTTTTGAAAGTAGTAACAAAATAGTTAAAAAATGTAATCGGAAGATTTTTAGCAAAATTATTAAAATTATTACAATACTTTCATGAAATAAAAATTCTTTCTCCAGAAGAAGCAATTAGTTTTGACATTTCCCTAGATTTGGCATGTTTTACTTCACGATAAATGTTTCAAATTTAATTACCTTTAGTTTCACATTCTATCTTTAAGGTTTTCATCATTAAAATTTAATTTCAAAACAAATTATCATTCATCAGTGAAACATATTTAAAAAGGATCCCGTATATAAAAATAACATCAGACATTGATCTTTGGTCTACCTTAAAGTCGAAAAGGCCCAAATAATTAAATTTAAAAACAAATTTAATTAACAAATCAAAAAATATTTTTAATAAAAATTGCATTTAATTATAAGATATGATAATAGTAAGTAAACTTAAAATTGAAACTGAAACTGAATGTTTTTTATGATACTTTATGTTAAGTGCTCCTTTAAACTTTTACTAAAAGACGTGTTCTTGTTTTGAACCCCGACAATAGAAAATTTGATTTCCCCGATCCAACAAGCTAACTATTTTAACAGCCAACTTGCATTATATGGGATCGCCTATGGGAAAATAATAAAACGAAAAGTCAGCAATTCTTTACACTCGTTAAACCTTCCAGGCACACAACTTGAGTTTATCATGTCAGTTTAACACATTTCATTTCTGGAGAAATTTTAAATCTCATAATAACATCTATCGGAGTTTGACATCTAAAAATCAGTTACGATGCATTCTTCTAAATTATTTCACAATATTTCTAAATATTCAAAATGATTGTTTCAAGATTTTGAACTTTCAAATTTTCTATTGTCTGTAATTGCTTTAAATAAATACCTCAATTTCTTTTTGCACAGCCTCCTGCGTTATATTAGCCAAAAAGCTCTTCACAGTAAATTGAATTCTATTGATCTAAAAAAGTAACAGAAGACATTATTTTCGTCTTTTGATGAAGAATGGAAAATAATACATAATTTCGAATTGTAAGTATAAAGCCTATTTTCTATTTTTATTTTTATCGGAATTTTCTTTGTTCAAAAGAGAGGACTTTGAGCCCTAACCAGGAAGGGAGCTTTTCATACATAAATATCGAAAGTAACGAAATGCCAATTTGCACTCAGAAAATTTACAAATGAAAAGTTGAATGCATATTATAAAAGAAAACTTTCAATTCACTAAACACGGATTTCACTTCCAGTTCCAATTACTAAAGCTTTATTTAAAACAACGTAAAATGTACCATTAATAATCTTTTTCTAATGTAGTTTGTTTACTTTTTTTTCTAGTTTTCTCGTTATCAGTATCAAATTTAGCTTTAGATCACATCTTTATTTCTCGTTTCTTTAATTTTCAGATAATTGAATTAAGTTTTGTTCTGGAATACTATTCAAAAAGTTTTTTAATCTTTTTAAATCAACTCTTACTGTCCGGATTAATGTCATTACCTAGTAGTGATAAAGAACTACGTAAATCTGTAGTTTACAAAGATTAAAATGACATTATCATTTTAACCAATATAATAAAAAGCATCAAGATCAACACCAAGCGTTTGCTAATTGTTAGGGCCTTCCGAATTTGTTCACATTCCACCTATTCCAAGATGAAGTGAACTTTATAAGGAATTTAATGGCCAACAATGTTTATTGAATGCAGAACCAAAGCCCAGAACATCTTAAGAAGTGTTTTATGTAAAATATCAACCAAATGTCAATAGATCGTTAAAAAAATGACAGCTGTACATATATTGAGATTGGCCGGACTTTAGCTACTCGATACGTATATCTGTATTGGGCAAAAATGACGCTACTGTAGAACACGCCATTGTAAGTCAACACGAGCTAAATTTCGATACAACGTTGATAGTACCTATGCACCTAATCCATTTAAAACAGAATATAAGAAATAGTTGATAATTGTACAAAATGAAGGAGTTTCCATAAAAGCAGTTATTGAACATAACATTAAGACAACAGATAAGAGATTAAAAAAATAAAGAAGTAACAAAGAAAGACATTATCATCTTTATTACTACAACTACTACAATTAAATTTGTCAAATATTCTACGATGCAAGCGTCACTGATGCAAATACAATGCATATTACCATCAAATATCATTTGAAACTAACATAGGTTCTATACTTTTCATAAAAATGCCAAAATTCGTAATTTATATAATTTAAACAATTTAATTCTAGAACTTTCATGTCTTTCCATAAATAATAAAAAAGAAATAGTGCTTACCTGCTCTTTGATTCTTGAACCAGAATAACAAACAGCAACAAGTTCAAGTAGATCTTTAAAAACAAGTATTTGCATTAGCAAATGTAAATAATTAAAAAGAAGTAATTTCTCAATGAAGAACTTCGTTAGGAGGAAGTATAAATTACAAGCAATAAGAAATCCACGTTTAATAATAATGTAAGACAGGAAAGAAGTAAACATGTTATGAGAAAAGTATCTAACAGCATCTAAGATGACATTAAAACAATGGTGATTTTTCTTAAAAAGATTTATCTGAATTGGCATATTTGTCTCCAGAAAAACATTCATTTTATTTTCAAGATTTGCTAAGTAGCATTCCATGTACGAACAGAAAATCCAGAAAAAAGAAATAGTCGTCATTTCAGCCGCATAGAAAAAGAAATAAATCATGTAATTGATAAATTCTACACTTATTTCTTGCAAATTACATATGAAAATTATAAAACTAATCACGCACAAGATAAAAGCAATTATTTGCACTACCAGGGGACTGGGTAGTTTAATTTCTACAAAATTCTCGTGCACTGTTTCCCACTTCTTTAAAAGACTTGGATATTGTTTAGCCAAACGCAACAAGAGAAAACCACCGAAAATAATAAATATGAAATATGCTCTGAATGTCAAATAATCGAAAGTCTTTGAAAACGTATCAGATGACATGCTTTCAGAAGAAACTAGAATTACTTCATCTTTGCAAATGATAGACAACAGTGCAGATATTAGGAATACA
>JAFIDM010000002.1:18923943-18941651 GCA_023159025.1 Thereuonema tuberculata
CTTAACACCTGGAAGCAATGACCGCTTGCCATGGATATCGCAATCGGAAAAAGAAATGTCTCTCCGTCACCAACAACGGTTGCTATGTCTCCTGACAACAATTAACCTTTTTTCTTCGCCGGATAGCAGCGACACTTGGTGATACTAAAACCTGGGAAAAGCGCTACAGCCAAGATATTAAAGAAAACAAAACTTTAAATTAGAGAAACAATAAATCAACGTACAGAAGGCTCAAAAAGGAATAAAAAAAAAAATAATAAATAATAAAAAAAAAAAATGAAATGAAGCAGAACCGCTTCATTACAGTTCTTTATTGGAAAGAGTAAAAGAACAGTGAAAGAGAGAGTCTATGAACACACAAATTATATTAAAAAGAAGCAGAAAGATAAATCTGAGTTACCAGAACCTTGCTGTAATTTAAATCATAGTATGAGTACGGAAGTGAAAATACTGTTTGGTGAAAAAGATAAAAAAACAAGAAAATTTGTTGAATGTTTATTTATAAGAAATAATAAGAATGAAAATATCAATAGAAATGAAGGGTTAGAAGTATATTAAAGAGGCAGTAAAATTGGCTAGAGATATAATATTATCTAGTATAAATAAGAAACACAAAATTGTAAAATTTGAATAATTGTTTTTTTAAACAATGAATAAAATTGTTGTAATTATTTTACAATGGAAGGTTTAGATTAGTTTGCATATGAAAGTAGAAGTTTTGTAACTTCTACTGTGACATGCAGGATCTGTGACATGTCATGATATTTAACGTCCGTAAATTGTTTCTAATTTTAAAACTTGAGAAAGGAAAGAAGAAAAGTTTCCGAAAATTAATTTATAAATATATATATATATATATATATATATATATATATACAGGGTATTGGAAAATTCAAACCACATGTAGGGGCATGGCTAAGGATCAATATATTCCTAATTCACCCATGTCCGGAAACGCCCCATTAAGGTGCTAGGTGGCCCTAAAGTGACCCTTTTCCAGTGATCATATCCTTTGCTGTACTATAAGAAATGTTTTGCAGGCGAGCCAACACCTGTTTTGCAGGCGAGATATTTTTGTTGAAACAATTGAAATAAATAAAAATAGCTCGCATGCAAAACAGATGTTGGCTCGGCTGCCAAACTTTTCTTATGATATAGCAAAGAATATGATCACTAGAAAAGGCTCATTTTACGGCCACCTAGCGCCTTAATGGGGCGTTTGCGGACATGGGTTCATTAGGAATATATTGATACTTTGCCATCCCCCTACACGTGATTTGAATTTTACATGCGTATTTTGCAACACCCTGTATGTATATACATATGGCGTTGGAGGTGTTTGAATATTATAATTTGAAAAGAAGAAACGTTATAAGAAAACGTATTAGAATGGACGGACTATCGCATTGCAAAAGAATAATATCCCGACTCTATGAAGGAAATTATATACCGGTACCATATTAGGGATGAAAATGAGATGTTTATTGTAGAGACACTTATAATAAATAGTTTTGATTGTATAAAAAAGATAAAGGGGTAAAAGTAAATGAATATTCGATAAGTTTGTCTAGATAAGGGATTCGTACGTCAAAAACTTCTTAGTTACCGATAATAGTTAAGTGGTGCTTTGTTATGATAATTTGAATGCATTATGTTTTATGATTGATATGCTGCTACTTTGTAATGATAATTTGAATGTTTTGTATTATTGTTATAATGATATTTTGTTAGGATATTGTATACATTAAAGGATTCTGTAAACATGGGCTGGACGTTTGCTCCATTCTTCTTAATGTCAAGAAGATTGGCAAAGGTTAGCTGATCTAAATTTAGGAAACAATGAAAAAGTAGTTACATGAAATTATATGAAGTTTATAATTTATATCATTCAAGAGACATTATTCACTATTCGTTTTATTTATTTCTACAAATAAAGCTATTTTTATCTGAGTGAGTATAGCTCTTTCACTAATTTCTATGATATCTCAATAAATATAGAAGAGTACAAGGTAATATTCAATTGAGTTTTGAGTGCACTCCGAGACATCAAAAAAATTTATTTCTAAAAATTAACGGTTTAACTTGTGTAAAAGACTTTAACGAAACGGAAACAAAATTAAAAAAAAAACATAAAATATTAAAAACAGTTTAAAATCCCTGACCAGTTTCGAGCCCTAATTACTCTTCCTCAACGGCTCAAAGCGAAATTTTTTCGTTTCGTTAAAAAAAAATTTTCTTATTTCTTTTTTTTTCATTTTTCAATATTTATTTCTGTGGTTGGCTTAATATTCGATTTAAATTCTTATTGAATTCTATAGATCACCAATCTTCAATTTACATTGAAGAATTTTTCCACGAAAACTAAAGTTGAAGCCGTTCAGAGAGAAATTCAGGTATTTTGTTGGTAATTAATTTAATTTTGAGTCAAGATTTACTTTAATCACCCCTATTGGAGCTAAAGATAAAATATTGATGTAAAGTATTTCAAAATCGTATTTTATTCTAAAGCTTTGTTTGCTTTTTTTATTTTTGCTTATTGATTTATTTATTTCTGATACAGTATTTCTTATCTACAATCAACGCATCTTTACCTTCATCAGAGTTCAGTGGTTGTGGATTATTTTCAATCAACTTACGCACTTTCACAACAGTAAGATTCTTTTTTTTTGTAATTATAAATTGAAATAAAAGGCTTTTCAGTTAAACTTCTAAAGAATTCTTTATGAAAATAATGAAACCAGCTGTGATTCTTTTAAGATGAATTATTACAAAAATGATCGTCTCCTATTAGCTTTAATTAGATTGCTCACTCTTGTTAAAAATAAAATTTATGCATTCTCTTATTTTATGGGTTAAAAAACATGCTTTTATTCTTTTTGAAATCTTCTATTTATTTATTTATTTATTTATTTATTTATTTATTTATTTATTTATTTATTTATGTTACTGTTCAGTCTTCGTGAAAAACACTATTTCATTATAATCAATTGTAATTGGACGATCAGTAGTTGTTGGATTTGTAGTCCAAAGAAAATATTTCTAGTTGAACTGAACTGTACATTCTCTTTTCTGTACTTATTTGTTCATAGCAGAATCAGTGATGTAAGTAATGCATGAATATTTTGTAACCTACTGAAGAGATTTAAATTTTTTGTGATAAAAACCAAAAATATAGTTGGGTATAAAAATTCCAGTATCCTTCATTATCAATTCAAAACCACGTAGAAAAAAATCTTAGATTACCCTGAATTAAATTTCAGTTGATTATTGAGTTTATTTCATATAAAAGGCTCCAATGAGATCCAGCTTTGATAAGTTTTGGCTATATGGTTGTTTCTTTTACATCAATATCAATAGAAATCTCACATATAATATTATTCAGTATCATTTAAGAATCAGCAAAAATTTAAGAATCAGTTACTAGTACGATTACCAGTCTTTAAAACAAGTAATGATTGTTGTGCTTTAATTTTTGGCAGCTTTTAGCCCTACTTTATTGTTTACCTTAAAACAAATAAGTTAGGTTTCAACTTTTTAATAATCCAATAAAACTTAAGCTTCCTAACATTATTGTTTTGCTTTAATTTCAGCTCAGCATGTCGATTTTTTTTTGTTTTGTTTTCTCACTTTCATCTATTATAAGTTATGTTAATGTTAAGTTAGAATGTTAATGAGTTATAGTAAAGCTTATTAATATTCAACGGAGAACAAAATGATTACAACAAAATATTTTAGAATGCAAGTTTATTTAAAATAAACATTTATGTCTTCTGTTCGTTCGTCCATACGGGATTAAGGCAGTACAAAAACAGTGTGTCTTGCAAACTAAAGCTCTACGTGCCGTTCCGGCATGGCCTAGTGGATTAGATAGAGAGGTCTCCCACGAGGCAAATTGTCAGAATCTGTGTTCGAAACCCGGAGTCGGCATGGATGTTTCCTTTCTTTTCTGTATTTGTCTGCTTCTTTCCTTTCTCTTCTTCCAGTGTCTATGGCACTGACATACATTCCAAAATTTCAGAGTTTGTATGATATATCCTCCAAGAATGAAAGCACTCGTGGGATGCTCCCGTGGTCCTACTCAGAGTGAAGGATAATTTAACTTAGAAGTTTATGATCATACTGAGACAAACTTAAAAAAAAACCCTACCAAAGCTCTACTTAAAATTCCTCAACTTTATTATATACATTTACAAAACTAGTTTTTTGGGTTTTTTTTTTCAATACTATAGTATAGATATTAAATTCTAACACATTTTGGCGATTTTGACTTATCAAGGAATTAAAAGGATGAGGAATTTTTGTAGAGCTTCAGTTTATAAGAGCTTTAGTCTTTGGGTTGTCTTAATCAAATAAGGTCAAATGGATAGATGGACATACCTGTGTATTTTAAATGAGTTTATATCGCTGTAATATATTCTTCTTTTTAACTCAGTTGATCTTGATCTATTTATATTTTATTTTCTTCTTAAATTTGTCGATAGCCTCCCAAATAGCTTCTACGTTTATAATTATAATTTCTTTTGTCGATAGTAAAGTTTTTCATTTTGTTTTCAGGTGATAGGAGTCACTGTGACTTACCTGGTGGTTCTTATTCAGTTTCAACTAAGTATGTCCCAAGAACGTGATTGTAGCAACATAACAGACCTGAATCCCGCATAAGACGAAACTGCAAAGTCTTGTGAACCCTCTTGTAAATAAAGTAAAACCTAACACAATTATAATATTCCTCAAACATCGCTAACACTCAGATTAACTCAGATTAATTAAAATTCTTATTCAATGTCTATTTATAACATAATAACTTGTAATTGAAGATTATAAACAAATCACACATTTTTTGCTATTATATAACTTATAATACTTATATAACTCATAATTTCTATTACATAACTAGAAGCCTTCATTTAGAAGTTCTCCATCTAATCAGAAAAATTCGACCAAGTCTTCGATGACTGATTAGTATAGAAAAAAAACGACGAAGCTGAGTCTCTGCAGATGCTTTGAATTGATGTCATTATTTTCCACGTCATATTGGCATCACAATTCTTCGCTATATCAATCAAATAAATTCGAATAAAAATTTCGATTGGTTAATAATCTTATAATTTCATATGTAACCTTAATGTCAAATTGTAGATTGGTTCAGGCTGAAGAAAGACCATGCAGAATGATTTGAAACTGGTTAGGTATATTTATAAATATTTTTTTAAATGTTTAGATGTGTGAATTGTGAATTTATTTAAATGAGTTGATGATTAACAAATAAATTTACCAATGATCAAATTATCAACGTTAAGAATATTTACAACTCCAACTCTTCTGCTTAATCCATGACAGAGCAGACACAGTTCTTTGCAAATAGTCAGAGTACTGAATTTGAAGGATGTAAATAAAAAACGAAGCATTCTTTATTTACTATTTTCTCTGATAACAAAAAATTAAAATTTGGAAATATGATTATTGAAAATTCTCATCAGGAGTTAATTAATTCTCAACCGTTCTCCAATAGCCAGGACCAAGCTTATCTTGAAGGAGATTTGCACACTGTAGCTTCAAGAAAAAAAAGTACAATTCTGGACTTCGTTAATGCACATGAAACTGTACATTAAAATCACAATCACACAATCAACCATTTACGTAAACCAATGTCAACCAGAAATCAAACCAGAACAATCAACACATTTAATATTTATTAGTACAAGTCAATTATAATATTTGAATAAAATAACAAACATTAAGAATATCTTTTTTATTGAAATAAACATAAATATATGGATGACTGCAGCTATTGACAGAAGAAAGAAGGATGAAAAAAAACTACTTTATAAATTCCACTTTGTTTTACCATAATTTAATTTGCATATTAAATAACGTTTGACCTTTTTATATGAATTACAGTTAAAAATATTTTCATCTAATTTTTATGTAAGTAATAATAAAAATTGTGTATAATGTTACATGACTCTTCTATGATGGCAGAATTGTTTTCAATATTCTGAAGTTGTTTTTTTGTTCTGTATTTAACATTTTATACCATATAAACATAGAAAAGAGTCAATAAAAGCTTTATATATCATTATCTTATCTTTTTGTGGAAACAAATCTCTAATTTGTTGAAGCATATACATAAATGAGTTTAATTTTTTGATAATAAATATGTAATGGTAATTCCAGTTTAATTTGTTGTCAACATAAATTCCAAAGTATTTATATACATTTACACTTTCAATTTCTTTACAATTACATTCTAAATTTGTATTTTTAATACTCTTCCTTTTTTATTATATAATTTGAATCAATATTATACTGAATTGATTTATTTTTTGACTTTATAATCATGAGTTTTGTCTTTTGTTGATTTATTGACATTTTATTTATATTTGACCATGAGATTATATTATTCAAATCACATTCTATTTGTTTATTTGCTTCATCTCATTTTTTGTTATCATTTAAAAATATTACGTCATCAGCATAAATAAATATTTTAGAAAACTTAATTATCTTAAATATTGAGTTTGTAAATAGATGATATAATAATGGTCCTAAATTGGAGCCCTGTGAAACCCCTTTTTTGAGATTGAAAAGTTTACTTGTAGAATTTTCTATTTTAATTCTGAATTTCCTATTTGTAATTATTTTTAATTAATTTACTTAAATTCCCTCTTATATCCATATTATCTAATGTTTTTATCAGTATCTTATGATGTATGGAATCGAAATTTTCTTTAAAATCTATGACAATCAGTAAATTAGTAATACTTCGGTTGAGATTTTTGCTTAGGATATTGGTTAACTCACTTAATAGGATATGATTGCTTTTATTCTTCTGATAAGCATATTGATAGTAATCTAATAAGTTATACTTATTAATACAATTATAAATAGTATTTATTAAGTATTTTCCTACAATTTTTTGATAAGTTGGATAAAATTGATATTGGTCTGTAAGTATTAAAAATATCTTTTTTTTCCTCTTTTATGTATTGGTATTATTTTTGAGATTTTCTTACTTTGTGGATTAAATTAATTATAATTGAAATTAATCGTGAGAATTCCTCATTATATTCCTGTATATCTTGTATTTTTATATTATCAAAGCCATAAAAATTTTTGTTTTTTTAAATTCTGAATAATATTTTTTATCTCATGTAAATTAGGTGTAAGGTAAACTATTGAATTTGATTGTATTTGAGTAATGTCTTTTACTAAAATTTCTTCTAAGTCAGTCTCATGAATTATTTTTATAAAGCTTGTTTTAAATTTTTTGAAAATTTTATGTGAAGTAAAGTTATCAAATCAATCCCAAAACTTCCTAAAATTTAAGGACTTAATTTTGAGTTGTCGTAAGATAACTTAAATGATTATTAACTAACAAATCGTATTTAGAAGAACTTTAAATGATTAAATAAGATTTATGATAAAATAAAATATCTTTAACTTATAATTTTGAAATTTTTATTTATTTAGAAATTATCTAATAAGATACTTTAAATTATGCAAAAATATTCACATTTTGAATTAATTTCAAGATATCTTTTAAGTTCTTGTATAAAATTATTTTTAAATAAATTTAAACTGATTATGCTGGAAAATTTATGAAATCTATCAATTTTAAAATTAAATAAAAATGTCTTATTAAACAATTTAATATATGGAATTTGATGATCGAATTACACTGCTGTTTGTAAAAAATGCAACACCATGAAGGAATCATCAGAATTAAATGTAATTTGCAGCAAATGTCAATTACAGGATGTTATGCAAAATAGTAAAGTTTCAGAGCCACCGCGCATGCGTGGCGTGCGCAGCGCCCTCTGAACTGATGTTGAAAGCGTATAAATAGAGGACTGTAGCGGAACGTTTATAATAGTTAATGATTATTTGTTAGTGGCGAACGTTTAGTGAGACCCAAGTATGCCTCCACGACGGAAGAAGGAGAAATTCCAACAACTTACGGAGGGTTAACGGGGGAGACGCCGATCAACCACATCCCACACGTGCTCAATAGGCGACATATCCGGCGAATAAGCAGGTCAAGGAAGAAGTTGCATGTGTTGGGCTGAACAGAAGTCTCGAACAGTCTTTGCAGTATGCGGGTGTGCATTATCCAGCTGAAAGATAGCTCCAGGGATGCCTTGAAGGAAGGGAACGACTTCGGACTGTAGAACTTCACGGACGTACCTGTTGCTATTGAGATTACCCTCAATTCTTAGCAAATTGGATCGTCCATGATACGAAATTCCACCCCAAACCATAACTCCGGGTGTTCGGCCACTATGACGTTCGATAACGCACTCTGAATGGCAGCGTTAACCGGCACAGCGTCTAACATGAATGCGGCCATCATGGTCCCACTAATTGAAGCGTGATTCATCTGAAAAGACAACTTGGTGCCACTCAGCTTTCCAGGCTCTGTGCTCATGAGCCCATTGCAGACGCAGCTGTCGATGGTTTGCCGTGAGGGGGATCCTGTATAAAAGCAGCCTTGCACGCAGTCCACGGTTTAGCAAACGTCGACGAATTGACGAAGCCGACATTAGTACACCTGTAGCAGTAGACCAACGTGCTGCCAACTGCCTGGAGGAAGCTGTACGGTCATTCAGCGCCATGTGGAGCAGGTATCGATCGTCGCGCGCTTCCGTCGCCCACTGCCAGTTTTTCGAGTTGTTCCGTGTTCGTCGGTCCACTGCTTCCAAACTCGCATCACTGTGGAACTGTGCCGCTGCACACGAGCTGCTATTGCGCGATAGGAAAATCCTCCTTCTCGAAGGCCGTTCAAACCCGTTCAAACTCCGTACGTTGTTGGAATTTCTCCTTCTTCCGTCGTGGAGGCATACTTGGGTCTCACTAAACGTTCGCCACTAACAAATAATCATTAATACGCTTTTAGCATCTGTTCAGAGGGCGCTGCGCACGCCATGCATGCGCGGTGGCTCTGAAACTTTACTATTCTGCATAACATCCTATAATTGACATTTTCTGCAAATTTCATTTAATTCTGATGATTCCTTCGTGGTGTTGCATTTTTTACAAACAGCAGTATATGTTCGCAAATCTAAAAAAATCAATAAATTTAGAATTATCATTACTTTTTTGTAAATTAATAATTATTTTTATAAATTTTGTCCTCTATATATTCAATTGCCCAGTAAGTATTATAAATATTTAAATTATCTACATATCTAAAAATTTTAAAGGAGTATCAATACAAAAATTGATATTCATAAGCAAATAAAAATACATTAGCAAGATTGCTACAATAATTTTCCCTCATCCCAATTCCTTTAATTTCAGAATATATTTCATCATCAAATTCAATATAATTATAATATAAGTTAAATTTAAGAAAATTAAGAAATTTATTTATAGTGATGCAAAATAAATTGTTTATAAAAAATTCAGAAACAAAGAAGTTAATCTATTGAATAATTGAATTCAAAGGTATTATTCGTAAATAAGTTTTAAAATCTACTGTAATTCTATTAAAAATTTTAGTATTGTTTACATATTTAATAATATTATTGTGACATAATAATTTAATAATATACAGTTTTTTTGAAAAAATTATGAAAAATAATAAAATTTTGAAACAAAAATTGAAATTAACATAAATTGTTTCTATAAGAATTAGTAAATGTTATTTGTTCAAGAATTTGTGATTGTTATATGTTGTATGAATTTATTTTGTTGTTCAAGAAAGTTTGTGATTGTTATATGTTGTATAAATTTATTTTGTTATTCAAGACAGTTTGTATCAGGAATGACTACATGATTGTTTATGTTTAGAATTCTATTTTAAACTAGCCGGGTACCGTCGCTTCGCTCCGGCATCCTTGCATCTATAACATTAAAAAAAAAAAACTTTATTTATTTCGCAAATTAATATTGAGAATTGGAGAGTATACGACTTCCCAGCCCGTTGTGCCCTTCTCCACTTAACTCAGGTGTATTGCGGGTTGGCGCCACACACCTGGGGTTGCCGCCGTTCACTTCATCGTCAGTTTGCAAGATTATTCCCTATCCCCTAAGAATTTCGAAAAATCCGACCTTATTCATTGTCTACATCATAAAGGAAACCTCTGTGCAACATTTCAGCTTTCTATGTCCAAGGGTTTGGGGTGGGCGTTGATGAGTCAGTAAGTGAGTGAGTCAGGACTTTTCTTTTTATATATGTAGATTTTCATGAATTTTGTTTTGTTAAAATCATTGATTAGTTCTTTATAGATTATATTTCGATCTGTTATTTTCTCATTTTCAACTCTTATCCGATTCGTTCTTTACATATTATTCCTGGTGTTTTGATATCATGTTTATTTATGAAAATATGATCTATATTTGTTTTCGTATTTCCATGAATTGTACAGTTGTTTCTTGTTGTTCCATAAAGATGATTTTTGAAACCATTATTGCACATAAGTTTTACGCATTTCTGTACTGCATTGTTTTTATTCATTTTGAAAATATCTATATTTACGTCGCCAATCAGTATAGTTGGACAGTTGTTTAATATCTTTTCATTTCTTATGAATAGATTCTCTATTTTAGTAACATTTTAGTAATTTGTAATTTAACATTTTGCTTACAGAATGACAAACAGAATAACGTTTTTATAATATATAATAATAATAGCCGGGTATCGTTGCTTCGCTCCAGAACCCTTGCATATATAGCATTGAAAAAACAAACTTTATTTATTTAGCAAATTAATGTTGCGATCGTCGGAGAATATTAACTTCCCAGCCTGTTGTGGCTTCTCCGAATAACTCGGATGTATTGCGGATCGGCGTCACACACCAAAAATTCAAATTTTTGCATGTATCTTGCAAACGCTGAAGCGTTTGTGAATAAGGGATACATCGTTCGATAGAACTTTCAAATACCAACATTTTCTCAATTTAATGTTGTCTTCTATCTTTTATACTTTTCGTTTAAATTGAGAAAAAGTCAAAATTTGACCCTTTAAAAGGCGCCATCTTGGAAACCAAAAACTTTTTTCGAAAGATTTTTGTAGCATTTTGTTTGTCTTAAAAAGATCTACATTTTATCCATTTACATAACCAATCTATCTCTTATAGTTTGGTCACAAAATTGGAAAAACGTAAAGTCTTATGACAGACAAAATAATGCTTTTATAATATATAATATTAGAGAAAATCTTAGGTTTTTCTCTACATTTTCTGTAGTTTTTCCATGAAGAAGATTTCTGCTGAAGAAATCGAAATATAGATGATTAAAGATGTTTTCAAGTGGAACTATGAATCATTGTGACTATTTGTAAGCCAATAAAAATCCGAATTAATTTTATTTCTAATACTTTCATGCAATTTATAAAGAAAAAATTGTAAAATAATATTGAATTGTTTTAAAATTGAATTACTGCTAATACAAATCATTCTAAATTTACCCACTCTATGCATTTTTGGGCTTAAAAAGAGGTAATTTAAATTTCTATTAATTTTATTTTTTTTATATTTAATTGTTTTAAATTGATTATTAAATTTTACATGTTGCGAAGGTACTCTTCCTTCGTCGTCAGATGATACTAAATAAATAAATACATGAAAAGGAAAACAAAACTCGGAATTAAAATTTAAATTTAACAATAATTTTGGATAACAATGATAAAATCACAACTTGCAAATGTAACATATAAATAATCTATCGTAAATTATATTGTAGCGCGTTCTTAATTGATACTTCAGTATTGTAACAGTGTTCAGATTTAATTAACAATGATTCGTGAAATTTACGTAGGTAAAAATCTTTCTCAATCCCATAGATGACGGGATTGTTCACCATTATATTATGACCGGTATTTTTGTGATGTAATGCTGTTAAATATTGCAGGTTACTTTTCTCTATAGCTGTTTCGTGTTCTTTCATTCGTTTTTTTACTTTATTTTTATTCTCTCCAAAAACACGTGCAATTAATATTGTCACCTTCACGTTTGAAAATATAGATAACTCCCATTTTATCGTCATTATTAATGTTATTAATATTCTTAATAAATATGTGTTTTAAAGTGTTATTTGCTTTGTGTGCCAATTTTATGTTTGCTTGATTTAAAATAGGATCAAGCATATGTTTAAGATTAGCATCATACGGAATAAAAACAAATTTCTTATTTTCTTTTGTACTAGGTTTTGAGAATTTACTTCTTTGCATGGTTTTGCTAATTGCTTTATTAATAAAATCTATAGGAAAATCATTCTTTAAGATGATACTTCCGAATGAGTTTAATTCATTGGATACCGTAATAATAACTGATTATAGCAAATTTTAATAGCTCTGTTAACCGCCAAAGAAATTGCGTTTGTTTCATAAATCACCGGTCCTGCTAAATTGTAATTCATAGTAACATTTGCACTAACTTCCTTCCTATATACTATGATATTAAATTGACCCTTATGTCTAATTAATAGGACATCCAGGAAAGGAATTTTGTTATTTTCTAATTACATTGTGAATTTTATATCATTATCAATTTCATTGAAAGCAGATAAAATGTTGTGAATTTCATTCTTATCAACCAACAAAAAGATATCATCTACATATCTACAGATGAAGGAGATATTTAATACCACAGTATATTGGCACACAAAGCAAATAACAATATAGTAACAAGAGAAAGCTATTGAACCTCCAACCATTATATTTATTACAAGGTAAAGAAGAGTAGATTTATGAGTAAAATTTCAATTGTCTTTTCTTTGAATCATTTTATATATTGAAAAATCGTTTTTTTTTTTTTTGTTTTTGTTTTTTGTTTTTTTCATTTGCTGATCAATCAGGATTTGTACCGAAAACAGTTCGTAATTTGGAAATGAACTCTTTTGTTAGTCAATGCCAAGCAATTTTTAAAATTATATTCTATGATATGCTTCCTTTACAAGTATTTATTTTTAATTCCTTAATTAGCAAATTTCATTAAGTTAATTTAAATAAAACTTTGGAGAAAATGTATTAACTATTTTTTTTTTACTTAAGGGAAGTTTAATCGAATGTATTTGTTGTTGTTTTTCAACAATTATTTTTTTTTCTAAATAGTTCCATTATACAATCAATAATTCAATTCTCATTACTCAATTATTTTGAATTATATTATTTATCACTTTCATTCTTTATTCAATCTAGTCTTTTTAAAACTTTTAATCTTATACTCATTTTTTGCTTGTGATTTTTATTAATATTTTATTTACTCTGTAGAAACAAATATTTTGTTTACAGTGGTTTACATAGCTTTAATTTGTTAGTTCAGTTTAGAATATAAATATTTGCAAAGGCTTAAATAGTGGCTAAACATTTTATATCTGTTGAAAGTAGGTGTGTAATATTCAATTCACAAAACTGTTGAGTTGGTGCAGTCATCTGGTCTGGGCATACTTAGTTGAAATTGAATAAGAACTACCAAGTAAGTTAGAATGACACCCATCACCTGAAAAGAAAAAAATATTAGCCGAAAATGTAATTCGTAAAAGATTTTTAAATTATTTCTTAACTTTAATACTTAAAACAATAACTTATCCAAACAAAAATTCGTAATTTCATGTCAGAATCATTTTGTTGATCACTATTCCTGTAGTTTATAAGCTTTTGTTAATATTCGAATTAAAATTTTATTACGTTAATATTATTACTACATTAAATCATCCTTCTTTACAAAATATTCCGTTGTTATAATGGAATAATGATTTAATAATTCTAAATTAACTTTGATAAACATGCAGTTTAACTGAATAATTTGGGACCTATTGTGATAGCGACCAAAATCGGTAGTTACTGCTGTTGTCCTATCTATCTGTCCGCCCCCCCCCCCCCCAACAACTCCCGAACGCAAGATCAGATCGGCAAATGGACTTCACCATCATGCCCACAGACCCAAACAACGTAGGAATAAGGTATTTTCAATGGCCTACGTTTGGATTGGCCAATAAACAGTTATGAAAGAAAAGGAAAAATATACTGTCTAAAGAATACCTGTTACAGCTTAATATCTAATCTAGGGCTGTAGATTAGTACAGCAATTCAATAAGCTGCGGATTAAAAGAATTAATCTTGGATTCATTTAAGCGTATTCTTCCATTACAACGATTATTAATTGGCTGAAATATCAAAGGAATATCTTTTATTACATTATCGATATTGAGTGTCGGTTTGAAATTCACAGAAAATCACTTGATCTTGGTTTTGAACTTTCCGGGAATAAATCAACTAAAAACTAAATGATAACTAAGTTCCGTTATTCAACGGAATTATAATTAACAAATTCGTTTAAATCAAGATTAAAGGAAAAAAATAATTTCTGGAGAGATGCCTGTATTTTTAATTACTTCTATTATTGCTTTTTATTTGTTTTTAATGCTTATCCTGATGAATGAAATTTATATTCCAGACTGATATTTCTCTTGCATTTGTGTTGTTGAAACTTTTGATGTCTTGTACAACAAAAAAAAAGAATGAAACTTTAAAGCTTTAATCTAATTTAAGGCGTAGACCTACCTAATAATTCGAAATGATTCGGTTCTATTATTATCATGCTTTATTTAAATAATTCATTTGATTTAAAGTTTTTCAACGGATTTTTTTAAGTAATTTTACATTCACCCGAATCTTCAGATCTACTATTATCCAACCAAAGCTTAAAGTAACTTCAATATATTAAAGAAACGCTTTCATTTTAGATTAACAAGGGAATAACTTACCGTAGTGAAAGTATTACAGTTTATTGGAAAAAGCCCACATCCATTGAACACAGACGAAGGTAAAGATGCATCAATTGTAGTTAAAAAGCACTAGAGCAGAAATAAATAAATAAATAAATAAATAAATAAATATTAGAAAATTTACAAAACTTGAAAAACATAAAAGAAGACTTTTTTTTTTAATTAATATATCAATATATACACAGAAGCTCGGTTATAACGTGATCTTTCGGATCCAAGATCTCGAAGATCGCGATATAACCGAACTTTTATACTTCGCGACGTCAAATGTCGTATATCGCACACTATTATCGCCCACACGATTCCAAATCGATTTAAAATGGTCATTTCGCGATTACCTACAACATTCAGAGCTATGTGAGAGAATTTTATATTTATAAATACATAAATCATTACCTTTTCAACACTTTCATGGGTTATATTAGCCAAAATCGATTTTGCACCGCCATCTTGGCATCTTGTACAAGCGACGAGTCACGTGGATGGAAACTAGGTAATCATACGCCTATTATATTACATGGGCCTCTTTACTGGTTGTCATTGGCAGAAAAATAGGTCTCGATATTCATTTTGGTTAAACGAAAAAGTCCGCGATTCTGGTATTTTTTTAAAAATATATTGTATTTGACGCATTTTCGTGACATTAGGGTGGGGATAGAGTCTCAATTACTGTAAAAAATAAGGAAACAAGCATATTAATTTACATCTTTGATTGGATTTTAGGCGAAAAAACGGTAAATTTTGTAATTTTACAATTATACACTTTTTCCAAAATAGAAGGGGTCCAAGACCAAATCGCGTTATATCCGAATTCGCGATATAAACAATCGCGCTATAACCGAGCTTCAGTGTATAATTAATTAACCACCAACTTCCACTCCTTTATTCCTGATCTATATTGAGATTAAGGGATAAATCTCTAGATTAAACATATCATCTACTCTATTATGCTTTTTTCTATCCAAACGGACGAGAGGGTTATAACGAAACAGAACTTTTCTGGAATGCTAAACATATCTAAACCTATCTTAAGAAATTTCTTCATTTTTCATTAGCTTTTTATTAGCTTACATAAAAAGAAATTGAAACACTGATGATTGATGATTTTAAGTATTACCTACATCGATTGGGTTATTGCAGACATTGTGCTTGAGTTATGTGGGGCTATTTTTGGCGATAATTCTAATTCGTAACTAATTCCAAAGTAATATTGGTACGTATATTATAAACAAACTAATAATGATCAATTTTGAATGAAAAATTATTTGTATTAATAACACTGGTCAACATGGTTTTTTCACAAGAAAACTAAATAGCGATTCTAGTGTAGTTTTGTATAGTGAATTCAAATATGTAATCAGAATTTTTTCATCAGGCATAGTTTTTTGGTGAGGGTCATTTTTGTATAATATACTTCTCTAAATTACGTGTTTTTTTATTATAATTCTTGTAAATTATAGAAGTGGTAATTTTATTCAGAATAATTTGGCACCATGCAGAATTATTCATGTTGAAACATGTTCTAACTCTGTACAGGCTTATTCATGTTCAAACATGTTCTAACTCTGTACAGGCTTATTCATGTTCAAACATGTTCAAATATTGCATTGTTTTAGTAAGCAGATAGCCAGTAGCCAGTATTGAAATTGTAGTGAGCCTGGCAACACATGTAGTGGTTTCTGCTGTATATTGTGTTTATTTGTAAGTTTAATGAGTTTTATAAACATTTCAATATGCCAAGAAAGTGTTTAAATCAATCAAACAATCTCTGCTACGTCAGTGGAGAGCTGACTTTAAGGTATCAGATGTGAAATTTCACACCACTTGTGAAAAAATGTTATGAGCTTTATTTTGGGTGTAAAGCTGATGATTTCGATAAAGTCTGGGCCCTCTATGCTGTGTATCATGTGTTAGGCTTATCACTGGATGGAAAAATGTTACTCATCATTTGCCGTTTTCACACCCTATGATTTGGAGGGAACAGAAGGACCATTCAACTGACTGTTATTTCTGCTTAACTAACATTAAAGGAATTATGTCCAAAACAAAAAATACAGTTAAGTATCACAATTTGGCATCTGCAATGAGACCTGTGCCACATAGTGAAGAGTATCCTGTTCCAAAGTGTCCAGATTTCAAGACCTTAAGTGATAACTCCGACTCCGACCCAGCTCATACTGAAGACGAAAGAAAGGAGGGAAGTGACCTACATTTGAAGCAAGTAGTTCATCAGAACCTCACTTTTTATCTCAAGCCGATCTTAATGATCTTATACGGGATTTAAATTTGTCCAAACAGTCGGCTGAGCTTTTAAGTTCCAGGCTCAAAGGTTGGAATCTACTCCAAAAAGATATCCGGATATGCGTTTATCGTAGTCACAATAGTGATTTAAGTGACTACTTATCTAAAGAAGGCCATATAGTTTTTGTAATAATGTTTGTTCAGTAATGGACATCAACACCAGCCAGATGATCCCACCTAGACTTCTTCCCTGAAAATCTTGGGGCTGTCTCTGATGCGCATGGTGAGCGTTTACATCAGCAGATTTCTACTATGGAAAAGAGGTACCAAGGCAAATGGAGTCCCAGTACGCTGGCTGACTACTGCTCGACCATGAAGAGAGACATCCCGAAGGCAAAATGTAGCCGAAAATCATCATATACAACTTTTTAGGTACTCCAAAATTAGCCGTATATTTATTTTTTAGTGTTTCGTGATACTAATTCTTTTGAAACTTTAAACACGTGTCACAAAAAAACCCTGCCTAATGGAAAAAAATCTGAGAGCATATTTAAACTCAGCATGGAAAAGATAATTAGATTCCGTTTATTTAGTCCTTGGGAAAGAAAAAAAGTTTTTTTTTTTTTTTTTTTTTTTTTGTAGACCAGTGTAATTCAAGAAAATACTATTCATAGCATAATCTGATTTCAATTGGAAAATAATTCTAAAATAAGTTAAAGTACTTTAGAATAAAGTAAGCT
>JAFIDM010000002.1:18941751-18967412 GCA_023159025.1 Thereuonema tuberculata
ATCAATATGCTTATCAGAAGAATAAAAGCAATCATATCCTATTAAGTAAGTCAACCATATCCTAAGCAAAAATCTCAAACAAAAAGGATTACTAATTTACTGATTGTCATAGATTTTAAAAAAGATTTCGATTCAATAAATTATAAGATACTGATAAAAACATTAGATAATATGGATATAAGAGGGAATTTAAATAAATTAATTGAAAATTACTTACAAATAGGAAATTCAGAATTAAAATAGAAATTCTAAAGTAAACTTTTCAATCTCAAAAAAGGTGTTCCACAGGCCTCAAATTTAGAAGCTCATTATTATATCATCTATTTATAAACTCAATATTTAAGACAATTAAATTTTCTAAAATATTTATTAATGCTGATGACATACTATTTTTAAATGATAACATAAAATGAGATGAAGCATATAAACAAATACAATGTGATTTGAATAATATAATCTCATGGTCAAATATAAATGAAATGTCAATAAATCAACAAAAGACAAAACTCATGATAATAAAGACAAAACATGAAGTAATACAGTATAATATTATTATCAAATTACATAATAAAAAATATAAGAATATCAAAAATACAAATTTAGAATGTAATTGTAAAGAAATTGAAAATGTAAATATATATAAAACTTGGGAATTTGACAACAAATTAAACTGGAATAACTATTACATATTTATTATTAAAAAATTAAACTCATTTATGTATAAGTTTCGACAGAGATTTGTTTCCACAAAACATAAGATAATGATATATATAAAGCATTTACTGACTCTTTTCTGTGTTATCGTAACATGAATTGGATTTTCTGAACAAATCTCAAATCAAAAACATTGATAGAATAATTAACCAAATACTTAATATGATTATTAAAAATTATAAAATGTTAAATACAGAACAAAAAAACAACTTCAGAATATTGAATAAAATTCCGCTACCACAGGAGAGTCAAGTAAAAATGTTCGTTATACACAATTTTTATAATTATTTAGATAAAAATTAGATAAAAATATTTTTAACTGTAATTCATATAAAAAAGTCAACCATTACTTAATATGCAAATGAATTCATGGTAAAACAAAGTAGAATTTATAAAGTAGTTTTTTCTTCGTTCTTTCCTTTGTCAATAGCTGTAGTCATCCATATATTTATGTTTATTCCCATAAAAAAATATTCTTAATGTCTGTTATTTTATTCAAATGTTAAAATTGACTTGTACTAATAAATATTAATTGTATTGATTGTTCGGGTTTGATTTCCAGTTGACATTGTTTTAAGGTAAATGGTTGTAATTTATGTCATTAAAATTGAAATCATTATGCTTGTTTTCTTTTACTATTGCTTTAGTTATTTATATACTCACATATTTTTTCCTTGAGTATTAGTTATTTGTAATATCTATTATATTATAGAAGGGATAACAATATTGTTCTATATTTTGTTTTAATATTTTTTTTGACTTATTCAACTATTTCATTGTTAATTTAATTTAATTTTTTATTAATGTAATTTAATTATATGTAACTTCAGCAACTCTACACAGGATCTCGAAGTTGAACCTAGCAGGACTGTAATTTTTTAGTATTTTAAAAAATAATAAAAAACAACAACAACAAAAAAAAACTGTCATCTGTTATTATTATTATTATTTTTTGTTCAAATAAATTTAAATATTTAAATACTTAAAAACTAAAAATTAACAATAATATTGTTAATATAACTGAATAAAAGGAGAAAAATTTTGTTGTTTTCTAAATTTTTATAATTTAGAATTTTCTATTTTAAATCTGAATTTCCTATTTTGTAAGTAATTTTCAATTAATTTATTTAAATTCTCTCTTATATCCATATTATCTAATGTTTTTATCGTATCTTATGATATTTTGAATCGAAAGCTTTTTTAAAATCTATGACAATTAGTAAATTAGTAATACTTTTGTTGAGAGTTTTGCTTAGGATATTGGTTAACTCACTTAATAGGATATGATTGCTTTTATTTTTCTGATCAGCATATGATTGTAATCTAATAAGTTATACTCATTAATACAATTATAAATAATATTTGTTAAGTATTTTTCTACTGAAGATAGATAGACTACACTATGATCATATCTTAAAAATACTAAAAATATGCAATAACCAGTGAATTCATTTCAAATATATAAAATACTCCAGTTACTATTAATCAATTAAAATAAGGAAATTAAATGCACTTAATTTAGTATGCAGGAAGCTTTTTGTTTTTTTTATCCAACACCGACACTATCTGATATCTGTCATAATCTGCGACCCAATATGACGTCGTTAAAAATGCATAAGCTGTGAAATAGGCAGAAAACGGAAAATAGTAAAAATACGTAAACCCAACGATTTCATTCCAAAATACAGCAAATGCTACAGCGACCTTTTACTATTAAATAAGGAATTTGTTCACCTGTACATACACTAAGTAATAAGCTGAAATTACTTTAAATCTAAAAATAATGAATTTGGAGACATATTGATACACAATGCGGAAAACTGAAAATTATTTAAAAATAAGGAGGAACCAACGAATTATTTCAAAACATAAAAAATGCTCCAGCTATTATTACTGAATTAAATAATGAATTTGTTCACTTCTTTACACAATACACAATGCACAACAATAGTCACTATGTCACTGTCAGTATTTTTTACTATTCATTGGGAAACTGTTTACTTTCTGTGATTGTCAGTTGATTGTGATTTTAATGTACAGTTTCTTTCTCCTCATCGAAGTCCAGAATTGCAATTTTTTTCTTCAAGTTACAGTCTGCAAATCTCCTTCAAGATAAGCTTGTTCTCGGCTAATGGAGGAAGGTTGAGAATTAATTAACTCCTGATGAGAATATTCAAGAATCATATTTACAAATTTTAGTTTTTTGTTATCAGAGAAAGTATTAAATAGAGAATTATTCAGTTTTTATTTATAATCCTTCAAAATTCAAAAGTCCGGCCATTTGCAAAGAATTGTGTCTGCTCTGTGATTAATTAGGCAGAAAAAACGTGGTGGCCAGAACCCAGTCATTCCATGTTAACTTAAAACACACGTAAAACATCTTCCATTATAAAAATTATTATCGTTGATAATTTGATCATTGGTAAATTTAGTTGTTGATCATCAAATCATTTAAATAAATTCACAAACAGATATCTAAAAATGTAAAAAACATTTATAAATATACATAACCAGTTTTCAAACCATTCTGCATTGTTCTTCTTCAGCCTGAACCAATCTACAATTTAACATTGAGTTTTTACATACAATTATAAAATTATTAACCAATCCAAATTTTTATTCAAATTTATTTGATTGACATAGCAAAGAATGGTGATGGCATATGACGTAGTAAATGATGACGTCAATTCAAAGTATCTGCAGAGAAGCTTCGTCGTTTTTTTCTATATTAATCAGTCATCGAAGACTTGGTCGAATTTTTCTGATTAGATGGAGAACTTCTAAATGTAGGCTTCTAGTTATATAATAGAAAGTATAAGTTATATAAGTTATGTAAGTATTACAAGTTATATAATAGAAAAAAATATGTGATTTGTTTATAGTCTTCAATTACAAGTTAATATGTTATAAATATATATTGAATAAGAATTTTTAATTAATCTGAGTGTTAGCGATATAAGAGGAATATTATAATTGTGTTAGATTTACTTTATTTACAAGAGAGTTCATAAGACTTTGGAGTTAATCTTATTATGCAGTAGTCAGGTCAGTTATGTTGCTACAATCACGTTCTTGTGACATACTTAGTTGAAACTGAATAAGAACTATCAGGTAAGTCACAGTGACTCCTAGCACCTGAAAACAAAATGAAAAACTTTACGATACACAAAAGAAATTATAATTAGGAAAAACATAGAAGCTGTTTGGGAGGCTATCGACAATTTAAAGAAGAAAATAAAATATAAATAGATCAAGATCAACTGAGGAAAAAGTAGAATATATTATAGCGATATAAACTCATTTAAAATACATAGATATGTCCATGTATCCATTTGTCCTTACTTGATTAAGACAACCCAAAAACTAAAGCTCTACAAAAATTCCTTTCCTTTTAATTCCTTGATAAGTCAAATCGCCAAAATGTGTTAGAATTTAATATCTATACCACAGTATTGAAAAAAAAAATCCAAAAAAACTAGTTTGGTAAATATAGATATAATAAAGTTGAGGAATTTTTAGTAGAGCTTTAGTAAGGCTTTTTTAGTTTGTCTCGGTATGTATATCAACTCCAAAATCTAATTAGCCTTCAGGGCCGGACTTCATCACCCAGGGCCCCTAGGCACTTGATATTTGCGGCTCCCTCCATCCCGAAAACCTACAACCAAAAAAAAAAAATGGAATCTCCAATTCAACAACCCCCCCAAAAAAAAACAGTGCAATACGGAGGGGCCCTTCGGCTGGCTGGGGCCCCTTGGCCTGGGTATTCTAGGCCTAGGCGGAAATCCGGGAACGACTCCGAGTAGAACCACGGGAGCATCCCACGAGTACTTTCATTCTTGGAGGCTCTATCATACAAACCCTAAAATTTTGGAATATATGCGCTAGACACTGGAAAAAGAGAAAGGAAAGAAGCAGACAAATACAGAAAAGAAAGAAACCATCCATGCCGATTCCGGGTTTCGAACACAGATTCCGACACATTTGCCTCGTGGGAGGCCTCCGCCTAATCCACTAGGCCATGCCCTAACAGCACGTGGAGCTTTAGTTTGCAAGAACACAGTTTTTGGATTGTCTTAATCCCGTACGGACGAACGAACAGAAGACATAAATGTGTAATTCAAATAAACTTGCATTCTAAAATATTTTCTTTCAATCATTTTGTTCTCCGTTGAATATTAAGAAGCTTTACTATAACTTATTAACTTTTTAACTTAACATTAACGTAACTTATAATATATGAAAGAGAGAAAGCAAAACAAAAAACAATCGACAGTCTATGTTGCAATTAACGGAAAGCAATAATATTAGGAAGCTGAAGCTTTATTGGATTATTAGAAAGTTGAAACCTAACTTATTTGTTTTAAGGTAAACAATAAAGTAAGGTCAAAAGCTGCCAAAAATTAAAGCACAACAATCATTATTTGTTTTAAAGACTCGTAATCGTACTAGTAACTGATTCTTAAATTTTTGCTGATTCTTAAATGAGACTGATAATGCAATATTGTATGTGGGATTTCTATTGATAATGATGTAAAAGAACCAAACATAGCCAAAACTCATGAAAGCTGGATCTCATTGGAGCCTTTTGTATGAAATGAACTCAATAATCAACTGAAATTTTATTCAGGGTAATCTATGTTTTTTTTCTATGCGGTTTTGGATTGATAATGAAGGAAACTGGAATTTTTATACCCAACTATATTTTTGGTTTTTATCACAAAAAATTTAAATCTCTTCAGTAGGTTACAAAATATTCATTCATTACTTACGTCACTGATTCTGCTATGAACGAATTCAAAACGAAAAGATTTCAAAAAGAATAAAGGCATGCTTTGTAACCAATAAAATAACAGATTCATAAATTTTATTTTTATGAATTGATCATTTCTGCAATATTTTTCATCTAAAAAAATCACAACAGGTTTCATTATTACATAATAAATTCTTTAGACCCTTATCTGAAAAGCCTTTCATTTCAAATTATAATTGCAAAAAAGAAAAAAGAAAAAAAGAATCTTACTGTTGTGAAAGTGCTTAAGTTGATTGAAAATAATCCACAACCACTGAACTCTGAGGAAGGTAAAGATGCGTTGATTGAAGATAAGAAATACTGTATCAAAAACAAGTAATAACAATAAAAAAAAAGCAAATAACATTTTAGAATAAAAAAGGACTTTACATCAATTTTTTATTTTTAGTTTCAATATAGACAATTAATTAGGAACAAAATACCTGGATTTCTCTCTGAACGGCTTCGACTTTAGTTTTCGTGGAAAAATTCTTCAATGTAAATAGAAGATTGATGATCTATAGAATTCAATAAGAATTTAAACCGAATATTAGGCCTGTCACAGAAATAAATATTGAAAAATGAAAACAAAAAAAAAAGAAGAAATAAGATATAAATTTTAACCAAACGAAAAAATTTCGCATTGAGCCGATGAGGAAGAGTAAATAGGGCTCAAAACTGGTCCGGGATTTCAAACTGTTTTTAATACGAGGGGATGAAACACTCAGCAACGTGGCTGAACACGCAAGGACAGGACTTTTACCAGGAGGGATATTTAAACTCATTCCACGAAGCGACAAGTGCCTAAAACGATTTGGAGACTATGTCGAAAAATAATCTAATGTATGTACTATCAGTCGGCTGTATTGGATGTATGAAATAAAACGTACACGTTTCACTGTAGGCTTTGTAACCTTAGTTTCTGATCACCCCTCGTATTTTTATGTGTTTTTTTTACAATTTTTTTCGTTTCAGTAAAGTCTTTTACACACGATTACTTTTTAGAAATATTTTTTTTTGATGTCTCGGAGTGCACTCAAAACTCAATTGATCCAGCCGACTGTCACATAATCCATTAATGTATAAAAATATCCTAAATAAGTATGAATATGGCATAATAATAAATAAGTCATCGAAATTAAAATATTCAAACACCTCCAATGCCAAATATATAAAAAAAACATATATATTTACAAATGAATTTTCGAAACTTTTCTTCTTTCCTTAGTAAAGTTTTAAAACAACAAACAATATCATGCCATGTCACACATCCTGGACATTGTTACAAAATAACTATCAAAACAATACTTATTTCATATGCAAACTAATCTAAACTTTCCATTATAACATAATTACAACAATTTTATTCATTCTTTAAAAAAACAATTCTTCTTCTGTCATGGGTATATTGTACAAAATAGAATGTCTAAATTGTGGGGGGGGGGTTCTATATTGGAAAGAGTAAAAGAACAGTGAAAGAGAGAGTATATGAACACGCAAATTATTTAAAAAGAAGCAGAAAGATAAATCGGAGTTACCAGAACATTGCTGTAATTTAAATCATAGTATGAGTACGGAAGTGAAAATGCTGTTTGGTGAAAAAGATAAAAAAAAACAAGAAAAATTATTGAAAGCTAATTTATAAGAAAAACAAAGAATGAAAATATCAATAGTAATGAAGGGTTAGAAATAAATAAAGAGTCAGTAAAATTTGCTAGAGATATATATATTATCTAGTACACACAGAGCCGTTTCTAGATGTTCTGCCATCCTAGGCGAGAACTGAAAAATGCCGCCCCCTCCCCACCCTTATTGACACCACTCAATACAACCGACACTTGAGAATGATCTGCGAGACAAAAAATGTCCTTGTGCACAGGACGCAAGAGGGAGGGATGTATCAAGTCGCCTCTTTCCAGAATTCTATGTTTAATAATTAATAATTTCGTTGTTTGATTTATTTACATAAAATTAATTTTTTCCGTCCTTCGGCCGCATCTTGCCGCCCTAGGCGGCCGCCTAGTCTTGCCTAATGGTAGAAACGACCCTGAGTATACATAAGAAACACAAAAATTATAAAACTTGAAGAATTGTTTTTTTAAAGGATGAATAAAATTGTTGTAATATGTTATAAAGGAAAGTTTAGGTTAGTTTGCGTATGAAAGAAGTATTGTTTTGTTGGTTATTTTGTAACAATGTCCAGGATGTATGACATGGCTTGATATTTAACATCTGTAAATTGTTTGTTATTTTGAAACTTGACAAAGGAAAGAAGAAAAGTTTCCGAAAATTCATTTGTAAATATATATGTTTTTTTATATATTTGACATTGGAGGTTATTATGATAAGAAGAAAGGGAGATTGATTGATTGATTGTGGTGAATGTGGATGACAGGGAAGCCATGCACCGCAATCTGAAAGATCTATTGCTATCCCACGGAAAGGAGGATAGACGGAGAGAAAGACTGAGAAAATATGGTGAGAGAAGTGCAGAGGAAATGGGATAACCCCGAGAAAACCTGTCCGGCGTGCATCGTCCGCCAGCACGAAACCCACATGAGAACCGAACCCCGATACTCAGAGATTAGAGGCCAATGTTTTAGTGACAACGCCAACCGCGCGGCCCGTTATTAGGGAGAAGTATGGACTTAAGTTACATCCAAATTGTCATAACAAACCACGATTCTAATTAAGTATCATTCTTAACTATAAGAATTTCTTGATGTTACTAATTCTTTGTTTAAATAAGCTTGATCTGATATTCATTTACTTTCAATCCTTTATCTTTAATACGGAAATATTTTATAAATTGAAGTGTTCAGATTGTAGCGGTATTTATTACGACAATGCGGATAGAATATTCCAGGAAAGCCTTAAAGAGCACCTACAGGACTTTCGTAATAAAAAAGGAAAACGTATTAGAAAGGACGGACTATTGCATTGCAAAAGAGTATAATCCCGAATCTACGAAGGAGATTATATAATGATACCATATTAGGGATGAAAATGAGAGGTTTATAGTAGAGATACTTCTAATAAATAGTTTGATATTATAAAAAAAAGATAAAGGGGTGAAAGTAAATGAATATTCGATAAGTTTGTCTAGATAAGGAATTCGTACGTCAAAACAATCTTAGTTAACAATGATACTTAGTTAAGTGGTGTTTTGTTATGATAATTTGAATGCATTATGTTTTATAATTGATATGCTGCTACTTTGTAATGATAATTTGGGTGTTTTGTATTTTTATTATAATGATATTTATATTAGGATATTTGTATACATTAAAGAATTCTGTAAACATGGGTGGCAAGTTTGTTCCTTTCTTCTTAATCTCAAGAAGATTGGCAAAGATTAGATGATATAAATATAGGAATTTAGGAAATAATGAAAAAGTAGTTATTTGAAATTATATGAGGAGCTTAGTTTCAAAACCCGCCATCTCCAAATTTAAGTTTTGGATATGGTGGGGTTTGATAATGCATTTGCATTGGACATGGCGGGCTTTGAAACAGCACTCGTATCGATATCGTATCGTAATACATTGTTATAGCGGTTTTTGAAGTTAAACTGTATGCAAACGGCGAGTTTTGATTTTAATTTAGCAAAAAAACTCCATTGGTTCGGAATTTTCAATTGTTGGAGATGGCGGGTTTTAAAACTAAGCTCCTCATATGAAGTTTATAATTTATATCATTCAAGAGACGTTATTCAGTATTCATTTTACTTATTTCTACGAATAGATCTATTTTTATCTGAGTAAATATAGCTCGTTCACTAGTTTCTGTGACACATCAATAAATATAGGAGAGTACAAGGTAATGTACAAGGTTTGCTTTATTCTTCTTAACCTAAAGAACAGTGGCAAAGATTAGCTGATATAAATAATTTTATAGTAAATAATGAACTAATTATATGAAGTCTATCATTTAGATATATTCATGTTGAAACTGTTTTTAATTAATGAGAAATGTCACGAAGTAACATCTTTAAAGTTTCTCTTAATTTAAATATGCCCAACACGCATTGTCAGTTAGTGAAAACTTTTGTTTTCTTTTATCCAACGTCTTAACACTTATTGCTGTTTTGCCTCAACAAGGGGCGATAATTGCCATCTCTTTTGCCGTTGAATCGTTGCAGGTTACA
This sequence comes from Thereuonema tuberculata, assembly GCA_023159025.1. Taxonomy (NCBI): domain Eukaryota; kingdom Metazoa; phylum Arthropoda; class Chilopoda; order Scutigeromorpha; family Scutigeridae; genus Thereuonema; species Thereuonema tuberculata. The sequence continues at coordinate 18,951,402 of JAFIDM010000002.1, forward strand.
CCGTCGATGACAGCTGACATTATACCCACAGAAACAGACGAAACACAGAAGAAGAAAGTCGTATCCATGCCAGCTCTCAGATTCAAACCCAGATTCAAACGTATAAGCCTCCTGGCAGGTTAGCGCCTACACTACAAGGCTGTGCCTGAACGGCAGTTAGTGAAAAATATAATGCTTCAAAGAAATTTTGAAATTTCAGATAGTCGGTTTTCAACTGAACATTTACAAGCCTACAAATGAAGTTTAAGTATTCATATATTATTGACAAATGAGCATTATAATTTCCTCATAACACAAAAGTTCTGAGTATGATTATTTGAATATTTTTCGCTCTTTCAAACATTCAAGAAATAAGTCTAGAGAGAAATTTCTGGTAACATGATAACAGAAATGATCATTGGTTTCAATAATCAGAAAACAATTAAAATTAAGAAACATTTATATAAGCACGTACCTGATCTGTAATTCTTGATCCAGAATAACAAACAACTAAAAGGTCTAATAGATTTTTTAAAAAAAAGACGACATTATAAACACAAGATATATCAAAAACAGTTGTGATTTGCTTGTCTATAATCATTACAAGCAAAAGATAAGAATGACTAGCAAGTTGAATTGCATGTACAATGACAATATACGTAAGAAAGATAGAAAACATTTTGTCAACACCATATTTCACAACATCTAAAACAATATTAAAAGAATGATGCCATTTTTTGATAACTTCTACTTGAATTGGCAAAGATTTTTCCAGAATTGCTTTCATTTCAGTTTCTAACTTCTGCAGGTAACACTGAATTTGCGAACACAGTAACCAGAAAACAGCAATAGTTGTCATCTCAGACAAATCATAGATCAAATAATTAAGTAATATTAATTTATGTTGCAATGAAAAGAAATGAAGTGTAAGCAACACTAAAGAAATGAAATAAACAATTATTTGAACTGATACTGAACTGGATAATAAAGTTTCTTCAAAAGTCATTTCTACAACTAACCACTTCTCGAATAGACTGGGATATTCTTTCGATATAGATAAGAAAATAATACAACCCACAGTCAAAAGTCCAAAAAATAGCCCAACTCTTGAATGTTCCAAAGTCTGAGAAAACTTGTCTAAAGATTGTTCATAAGAAACTTGAATTGTTTCAGTGTAAATCAAGTAAGAATACAGCAGAATTGCACAGAAAACAAAATACATGCAAACAGAAATAAAGAAACTTAGACTACAATAATTGAAAGTAAATTTTTTGGTTCGTCGAAGGACACCACTCACTGGTAAAAAACCTATGAATTTCAAAGTGAGAGTACTCAGCAATAATCTTCTGTACAACAAAGATGTTCTAGCATCTTTCTTGACTGATGGACTCGATGGCCTAATAAATACAAAATTTCTGCGTGCAGTGACCTTAGTATAGAGAGTAGACATTTTAACTACTTTGTCTTATGGGTGAAACCGTAAGAGGCAACTATCGTCTCACACTGAGTGCCTTTTCTGCAACCGGGACCACCGATAACAAAAATGATTGGTAGTTATTAAATTTTGATGGACAGATTTATCCAGAGATGAAGCAAAATTGTCGTTGCTTTGAACATTATGGGAATCATCTGTTCAAGAGACACTTGCGGAATAGGCAACGCTAACAAACGCAAAGAGCAGATCGAAAGATCAAAAATTGACCCCACACCTTTGGAGACGTCAAAGTACTTTGTCTTATATCAATTACCGCAAAACAACGCAATATGTGAAAGTAACAAAAAAGAAAAAAACTGCGGACAAAAGCGATTTTGACTAATTCGAAGAATAGACAGAACTAAGTGGAAGGTTGTGAGAAGCAGGTAACTGAATCAAGGAAATCGATCGATAAATCAATTTTTCATTTAGAGGAAGTGCTTTGTTTTTTCTTTTTCGTTTAGCGAAATAATGAGAAGTACTAGTACTGAAATGAGAAATAATAAATATAAATTAATGTCTTTACTAATAACTCAAATAAAGAAAGCAATAAGAAAAGGATCATTAAATGTAAACGACCATTACAGAGGCCTCTCAGAAAAGGTCATTGTATAATGAATCAAACAAATGTTCTTCGATAGAAGAAAAATGGACTGAACATAAAAACTGTCATACAAATTAAGTTAGAACATTGCTGTTTTCAATTGATCGAGAATCACTAGGAGCCTAAACGTGCCCTCCCTCCCAATGACCTGCATTGTCTGTACTGGAGCTCCTTTCTTTATTTTCAATAGAGAAAAGGTTAAAATGAAAATACTATGGGGATTAATTAACGAATTCTGACAATCTATAAATTGAAAGTGAACTTAAGCTTTTCGTCTCATTTTTCCACTATTTAAACAGTTTTACTTTTAATATTGTTCGCCATTTCATTCTTTTCACAATTACAGACTTACTCCCAATATTCTCTATTTTAAAGTCTCATCAATCGATTGTAAAGCAATAGATTTCATATAACAAGGACTGCAACACTTAATGCGAGACCATGTTATTAATTTCTACAGATATTAATAACTGATTATAAATAAGATTATGTATTGATAGACAGCTTGAGATTAACATCAATTAACTAGGTGAATTAGAAATAAAACAAATCAAATAAGTTAAGTAATAGTAGTATATTAAATAGTACATTACACTTATTATTACAGTTATTACATATATTACATATTACAGTTATTTATTGTATATTACAGTAGCAATATTTAGGCCCTTAGCTAGCTGTGCTTCCCGTCCAAGGTTGGCATTTTTCTCTAGATATTTCTTTCCTTGAAAGAAGTCATAGGCTTCACCCAACCCTCTGTAAACTAAGGTTAAAAGCTGTTGTAATCCGGATTGACCTTCCGAACTTAACTTGATCGCAATAGTCGCGGAGGTCAATTCGATTTGCAATATTGAAGCCCATGTCCAAAGGGTAAAATGGGTTTCTCATACGTAATAATTTAGATATGACCAAAAATTTTTTGTTCAAGGTTATTTTGGAACTTTTTTGGAACAATTCAGAATAATATTGTTTTGCCGTGATGTCGTTCCGCACATCTTCGTAAAGGACTGACATCTTCCACGTTGAAGAACTTTTCCTAATCCTTCAAATTTCAGGAATGTAAACCTTTCCGCGTCTTCTTGTTTCGTTTCGACTAATAAGTTGACTATCCTGAAAACCTTCATTGGGCACAAAGCGTTTTCTTTTTCAATAAAATGTTAATATCGTATATGTTTTCTGCACTAGAAGGGTTCTACATTTATTGAGATAGTAAACTAATTGTTTCTTTCCTGATGGTTGAAAGCCTGAGCATCATTAGCGACCCTTTTGGGAGGTACTGATACCAAAATCGGTAGATATTTGTGTATGTCCTGTCCGACCGTCCGTTCGTATCTGTCCACCCCTAACAGATCCCGAGCAGAAAGTCAGATAAACAAATGGATTTCCCCATCGTGTTCAGAGGCCCATACAGTATATTCAGAGGCCAATGCCCAACCCATGTTCGGGATATTTGACATTGTTTTTATTGGATTTCCTCTTTTTTTTTTTCAATTCAATTTATTGCCAATAAAATATTACATGATAAGAGTTTACATGACATTTTGACAACCCAGTCGTCTTAAGGGGGATCCCGTCGAGAAGACAAGTGGGCGTCTTGAGTAGGCAATTAACAAAGGAAATTAACAAAGGGAATGTATAACACAACAATGAGGGAAAATATTTACAAAAGAGAAAATAACTGAAAATTTAGCAAATATTTACATGTTTATTTTTGGCAGAGAGAACATATTTAGGTATTATGGATACGTGGAATAAAGGGAACATGAAGAGAGTAGGAATCGAGTAGGGATTTGGCGGATACAGAAGAGATAAGATAGGAGAGAAAGAGGAGGGTGATAGGTGGAAAGGGATTCGGATCGAAATTTCAGCCTGACTTCAATAGTAGGTGGAGTATTATTAAATTAATAAGGTTGAAATGTCTTTTTTAATTTTTAATTTTTTAGCCTAAATCTATTAGCCTCTATTAGCCTAAATGTTAGAATAGCAACCTCATGATTTCAGTTGTCAGCTGTAGCTTGATGGTTAAGCTCTAGAACTCAGTTAGTGAGAGTTGTCGGTTCAAATCTATATACTTGCTTGTTTTATTTTTTCTCACTTAATCTTTTTTTTTTCAATGTTTTTTTTTTGGTCTTTCTTATTTTCCGAACGTTTTTTTATTTTTTTTTCCTAATTTTTTATACTTTTCCTTAAGTTAATGTACTTCTTTTTTTATTATTATTATTAAGTATTTTCGTTGATAAGCACAGACTTTAAATTTATCCTTCATTGAATATTATATTCATTTGTATTATAAAGTATTTTAGCTCTCTCTCTCACCTCATCTTCTTGTGAGGATAAGGGTTCGATAGTTTAATTGAATGACAGTGATGTAACAATTTTTTTTCCTAATGTAAAAGAAATAATATAATCCTACTTTTAATTTACAATATTTAAAGTGGCGAATAGATTTATTTTATATAAAGAAATTTCAATTTTTACTCTATGACTTCTTTCAGAAATTGCTGTATATAACTAGAGAAGTACATAAACTGAAAGACATTAAAATGAAATGTATAAAACCCTATAGTAAATAAATGATCTATTCGTGTAAACAATCTTAATCTCTGTTGTATTCCACTTTATCAAATAAAATATTATCACGAATTTACGTTTAATTTTCAAATAAAGTTAAATTTTTAAAAAAAGTACCGTATATGCTCCAATAAACGCCGAGTCTCTTATTGTCGCCGGTCTCTAATAAGCGCCGGGGTGCAGAGAGGACATGGCCAAATAGAAGCCGGTGTCTAATAGTAGCCGGGTCTTTGATATTTGCCTACCGGTACTAGAATAAGCATCTTTATATTCGTGCGTAATATATTACGGCACATTGTCTTACAAAATGCCGCCGAAACGGTCACTTGACATTGCCTTTAAGATTCGCGTGGTGGAATACGCGAAAAAAACTTCCGGTGAGGCGGCCGCCCATCATTGCGGATTCGGACGACGAATAGCAGCGAAAGGTACAGAAAGACATTTGCCATTTATCTTTAACAGTCTTATGTAGCATGTGAAATTCAAATAAGGTAGCTGTTTGTAATATTAGCCGGTATTTATGTGTAAAAATATTGCTTTCGGAAGGTTTTTGTTAATAAAGGCCGGTCTCTAATAGCAGCCGGTCTCTATTAAGCGCCGGGAGCCGAGGCTAGTTTTGCAAATAAACGCCGGGGGCCTCTATTGGAGCATATACGGTACATTTATTTTTTTCAGTTCATTTTTCTATTTAAAATGAAATGCATTGGCCATGTGCGAAGTTCTGACAAAGAGTTGTATGAATGTAAATTAAACTCCATAGGTGTGTCTTTGATTAAGAAAGAAAAGTTTGTAATATGCTATTTTTTGTTTTCTAATGAGAATTCGGAGTGAAAAATTGAAAGCCACCCTATAGAGAATAAATAATAATAAAACAAATCTATGGTTAGACTGACGTGATCATAAAACCCATATCTTTGACTGACGGAAAGATTGACTGATTATGTTTGCAACACTATGTTTAAAATATAGCACATAGCTAAGATGGAAGTCTGAAGGCCAAAGTTTTTCATGGGCTTTACCTTCAAGAGATAAGATAAGGCAAAGACGGAGTTAGGTAAGTTTATTTATTTTGATGATTCTTTTTATTCTATTTGGGGCAGCGTCTATATACCTTTTTTTTACCTACCCGTACAACCTTGCAAATTAGATGTTGGAAGGCGATAAAGAGAAGAAACAGACAGACATAGGAAAGAAAGGTTCTTAAGGATTCGACCCGAAATTCAGATCCATCAGCTTCGTCGCAGACCGCCGCTTGACCACAAAGTGCATGTAAACGTCATGGGTTAGTTAGTTTCTCTCCATGGTGTTATACAAAAAATAAAATGTATGAGATAGTTATTTTTCTTTAACTAAAAATAGACTAAAATTAAAAATACATTTTGATTAGAAATCTGAAGATCACCAAAAAAATCTAGCAATAACTGCCACTTTATTAGGATTTAATATTAGTGATTAGGATAAAAAGTGATTGAGTTAAATTTATTTGGAAGCGAATATTTACAATTTTGCTGTTATTCTAGAGATTAAGGTGACAGTGAAGGTGCTGAGATCGCGTTCTTGGGACATATTTATTTGAATAAGAACTACCAGATAAGTCACAATGACGCCTGTCACCTGAAAAAAATGAAGAAGTGTTTTAGTGAAATTTAATATTAAAAATTAAGATTAGAAAAGTAAAACTGAATTTTGTGGTTAGTGGTAACATTATGAGTTTATAATTCTGTGCCTTATATCGGAAAAAAGTGTTATTTAAGTATCACGTCCTAATAAAAAGCAAAGAAAAACTTACTGTAGTTAAAGTATTTTAAACGTTTATTTGAAACAATCCACAACCATCAAACCCAGAGGAAGCCAAAGCTGCGTTAACAGTCTGTAAGATATACCATAAGAAAAAATTAAAAAAATCATAAATCAAGTGGAAATTAAAGTAGATCTATTCATACAAGAAATAACAACTTTTCTCAAAAACAAACCAAGTAAGCTTAGATCTAATTCTTCAATTTTAGGCTTACGGAAAGACTTTTGTTATAGATGTCTCTTTTAGTAAATGAGTGTATTTCTTAGGAAAAGTGAATTAAGGGGAAAAAAGTGAAGGAAGTTGGCATTTGGAAATTCGTGTTTGCAGTAGCATTGACATTTTGATGAGAAAAGAAAGTTCAAAGCATTAAGATTTATTCTTGTTAAAAATATAAAAAGTTAAAAGATCCTTTTGCTGATCATCTCTTCTAGGAGAATGTGAGAAAACTATTGTGGAAGATGTGATTTGTGGATAATTACATGTTCAAAATTAATAGAATTAATTAAATTAGAGAATACATCAAACATAAAGTTTTACATTTAATACTAAGGCTAAAACACAGGACGGAACTTAAATGCCAGATTGATTTACAATATTAGAATCGTAATTCAGTATTACAGTACAATGTAAATCTACAGCAATGCTGACTGTTTCTTAGCAATTATGCAACTTTACTATTGATGCAATTTTACTAAGTTTGCCTTTTATTGGGTTGAGTAGTTGCCTTATCTTATTAGTTAGCAAAATAAATAAAATCTTCGAACAATTCTTAATCGAGATGGAAGAAAAACCAAGCATTTATAGCCTTAGAAAATTAAAGAAATTCACTAGATAATTAAGGAGAGTTTGAAAAAAAAAAATAAACACTAGAATAAAGCATTATTCAGTCCCACCAATTATCTTTCAACTTAAATTAAAATAATTAAATTAATTAAAATAAAACAAAATAAAGCAAAACTAAATACTTGGTGGTTATAATTGAACTGATCCTTTTCTCAGCACCCTGAAGTGGGTTGTAATGAACAAATGACAATGACATTTGGTACTGCATACCAAGATATAATCTATTTTGCTCATCTACCAAATGTCATTGTCATGATGTGTTAAATAGACTATGTCGATGCGATTCCCGCTGAAAAAAAACAACAGTTCATCTTTTCACTACTAGGCGGAAATATGGCGCTGTACAGTAGATATAAAATGCAAGCAGATATTGCAAGCAAGCCATTCCGCGAGGAGTATAATGGCTATTGGAAAGAAAGACTTTTAGTAAAGTTATTTTATCAGAACGGCAGCAATAGCTGTGCTGCACTGAGAGAATATCACCTATTGAAAGAAATGCGAAGAGGGCCCATGTCAAAAAATGGGTTAAAGAATATGATTTCGACATTTGAAGATAGTGAAGAATTGGATGTGGCACCAGCAAAGGACGGCGGCCCTTTCTGATTGGCGTTCTTGAGGAAGTTGCTGTGGCTGTGACTGACCAAGCAGCACTTGTCCAAACTGCTTCATCCAGTGCTCGAGCAGTGGCACATGAATTCTCCATCCCCTAGTCCACTTTTCGAAAAGTTGTGCGGTCCATTTTACACTGGCACCTCTACAAGATCCGCTTGTGCAAAAATCAGACCTCAAGATCCACTGATTTCGCCCCATGGAATTTGGGTAAGTATGGCTGTGGATAACATGTGGCCTGGGAACATCCTGTGCTCTGATGAAGCGCATTTTGCAAATTAAATAAAACAAAACAAGCATTTTTAGCCCTAAAAAAGTTAAAGAATGTTAAAAAAAATATTCAGATAATAACGTAGAATTCGAAAAAGAAAAAATTAATAAAACGCTAGAAGAAAACATTACCAATTATTGTACCTTTCAACTAAAATTAAAATAAAAACGATACACAATAAAACTAAACGTATTTTCTGCAAAAATCTACATACATAAAATTAGGTTCACTTAAATCCATAACAAGTTCAAATCGGACTAAGTTAATAAATAGAAATCTGAAAATCGAAAGCATCTGTTGAGGAAATGTTATGACATGTTTTACGGTTTATTACTACAACCTTCACAAGAAATTTTTTTAGTAGATTTTTGAAGAACCGCGGGTACGGTAACGGCACTCAATATGGAAGTTTTCCCTTTTTGTTTTCCGAGGTGCTGAAAACATTCTGGAAGGCGAGTAAAATCGGAGATTTTATGAGGGAAGATAAGTTCAAAAATATCATTAGTGTTTGATTTATTATTAAACATATTTACTTTTGATTACGTAAAACTAGTTTACTGGTTAATTTTTCTTTTTCTTAGCATAAGTATTACTTGTATGTCCGAGCACGTGGGCAAGCAATATGGATCACGTCGAGTGCATGCAAAATGGAACAGCACAGACACAGTTCAGGTCGACCATCACTAATCCAACATCCTGCCGGTCCCCAATGTTGCCGGATCACAGATAGTTGGGTTAACCACCTCATCACAACAGTTAACCACCTCATCCACCTTGAATCGGATTAATGATTGCCAGATAGTGATGTTCGACCTGTACTCATACAACAAGTGTTGAGCTTTTAGGAAAAACCATGTTCGCATAGTTTGCCTGCCACTTCTTGTTTCCCATAAATTACAGCCATTTGATGTTTCGTTTATGAAGTCTCAAAACTCTGCAGAGATTTAAACTTTAAAGAAATGTCTCTCAAGAAGATAGAGACCAGAAGAAAGATTTAGTAACACCGTTTATAATTGCCAGGTTATTTAATGCTCCTTATTGCAAGCCTGCTACAATGGAAATATCTGTAGCAGATTTAAGAAAACAAGTCTATCCGCTAAACGTGAAATTTTCAGAAGCTAATACGTTCCTATAATCGGCAGCAAAGAAAATGATATTGCAGAAAATGCTCTACCTCTCTGTTTCCCAACGTGGGGCGCAATTTAATTGATGAGGGGGGTAATTCGAAAATAGAGCAATTTTTTTTTTTTTTTTTGGTTGTGAAAGTTAAAAAAGTTTTTTTTTTTTTTTAAATTCTATTCTTTTTGAAAGTTATATCTAATTTGAAGGTGCATAGCATACTTTAGATACTTTAGGTGGGGCACAGTACAAAAAAGGTTGAGAAACACTGCGAAGTCTCAGCATCACCTAATCTTTTTAGTAGCCAACTCATGGACCTTGCGGAATCATCTCATCTGCCAAAATAATACCTTTACCTCAAGTCAATCTCAAAATAACTTCTGCTCTTCAATAAGCTATGCTTGCGTTCTAAATTCCTCATCTTACAAAAAGACCCTTCATGAAAGTTTGAAGAAAGTCAAAAATCAATTTCCAATAAGTTAAAATTTTCGGATAACTAAAAATATTCATAAAGGAAAAATACTACTTAGATGATTTACTTTTCATTAATTAATATACCTTTACATTTACTTTATACATTACTTTACTATTTACTTTATACATTACTTTACTATTTAATGTATTTCATAAGACAAAGTCAACTGTTTTACAATTTTCAATTAATCAATTTTCAATTAATTCTTAATATTATTTCTTTTAAGAATTTTCTTTACTTTTGGCACACAATTTGAATGTACTTTATTTATGGTTTCAGTGACGTGGAATCTAACTGTCACTGAATTTTGCGAATCTAATTTAAGTAATTTCGATTTTTTTTAAGTCCATTTCATAATTAATATCGATTGTCTGTCTTGAAAGCAGTTCCTGTCTCAATTATAATAATTGATTTGCAGTTCATGCTCTAATATAAATGATTGAAAAAAAAAGTCAATCATGTGTTAAATCGATGTATCGACCTGTTTCAAGCACATTATCATTTACTTATCAAAAGCACTTCTATCACTGGTCAGAAAGTAGTAGGCTTGTCTGGCTAAATTTTACTTTAAAAATTAGCTTCAACTACGGAATTCAACATTTTTTGCTGCAGTTTTCAACAGTAAACATAAAGTAAATTGATTATTATGAAGATGCTTAAGGGCAGAAATTCAGTTACTGCAATAAACAACGAGGATACGCGACAATCTACAATCTATAAAAAGCTGAAATTTATTATTATCACTTTGAAATTCACAGGATTTCTTCCAGTGAGTGGTGTACTTCGAAAAAATGAAAAATTTACTTTCAGTTACTGCAGTTTTGGTTTTTTCACATCTGTTATCTTCTATGCTGTTATCGTAGCTGCTGCTTTGTTTTCGGCAATGGACAAAGAAACTCGATTTGCAAAAGCCATGCCTGCTGATAAGTTTTCAACGAGTTTTGATAATATTACATACTTCGCTTATTCTCTATTTATTATTTTTGGTGGTTTTGTTTTATTATCCATGGGTAAACGATATCCCTGTTTATTGAAAAAATTAGAAAGAGTGGAAGAAAGCTTTGGAATAATTGAATTGCCAAATGCAGTGCCGACTCAACTACTTCTTGTTATTATGGGCGTTGTAAGTTTTGCAGTTTATACGTTCCGTCTGGAAGCACTAAATATAAAATTTATCAATAACATACTTTCTTTTTTCTTCGATGTGGCTCAAATAACAACTATTGCTGCTTTCTGGATTATTTGTTCGTTTATGAAATCTTACTTAGCAAATCTAGAAAATGAAATGAAAGTTTTCTTAGAGACAAGTTCACCAATTGACGTAAATTTTGTTAAGAAATATCATCACTACTTTAACGTTATCATGGATGTAATCAACTTCTGTGCTAATCATATGTTTACATTCCTTTTGACGTATGTTGTTATAGAACGTGGATTTCTTATTGCGAGTCATGTGTACTTTCTGCTAATGAAGTTCTTCATCAAGAAAATTTTTGGTTTCAATAATTTGTTATTACTAATATTTGTTTTCAAAGATCTACTTGAACTTGTAGCAGTGTGTTATTCTGGTTCAAAGATCAAAGATCAGGTAAGGACAGATATTACTTACTCTAAGTGGTTGTATGCTTTAGTTTTAAACAAACCATTAACGAAATGATAGTTACGTAGAAATAAAAGAACTTCCTTAATTATAAATATACTGTATTGAAAAATATATTCAGCTGGTGACTCACAAAAGTAACTTTTTACATCGTGTAATCTTAATTTTCTTTCACAATTTGAGAAGTCCCAAATAGTATTTTCTTAATTTAATTTAAAAATGTTTTTCGTAAAATAAATACCTGAAATATAAAATTATTTAAAAAAAAAACCTCACACTAAAAAGGATGATTAATATTTTATAAAAATTAAAATACTTACATCCTTTTACATTTGAGAATAAAAATAACCAATAAAATTAGTTTGAAGTTTAATTGGATTAGAATCCAATGGCCTAACGAACGTCATTTGAACTACGTCAAATAAATTTTATGATTCCCGGTTTGCATCATACGTCATCATCGGAAACTGTATCAAGTGTAGAAGGATTCAATCAATAGGAATAGCTGTTTCTTCATCCTTGTACTTCTTTATTCTTGAATTTGATTGAGAATTAATTTTTTTCCTTTCTGGAAGAATAATTATAGACATAACTAATTGAAGGGGTCAGAGAGATATAGTCATAAGCCACTCTAACTTAGTTCTGAGTTATTAGCAATTTAAAATTTTGACAAAAATCTGTAAATCTGCAATTCAAACTGGAAAAATTCTTTTTATATTAAATGACACTTCAAAATGTTAAAAACATATTGTAGTATGTGGAATGTTATTTTTGTCACTATATGTTGTTTTTCTATTTTCTGAATTGTCACTTAGAAGGCACAGTCAAAAACTTCAATCTGTCACTTACTGCCATCTATTATGAAAATTCCAAATTTCTTTCTATGGCTTTAAAGAGATGGGTTTAGAGAATGTAGTAACAGAAGAATCTCAAAAATGGCGAAATGGTGGCTTATGACTATATCTCTCCGAGCCCTTCAATTGTTTAAAAATAGTGAGCACACATGTTTAAAACACGAATTGTATGTACAAGTTAAAAACATTGAAAGGTATAAATACTTAAACAGGACAGAACAGTTTCAATCTCCTAAATGGTGGGTTATCTTCAGCTTGAAGAAGGAGAGGACAGGGTATTACTTATATGCATCTCCGGGATTGACCGTGTGGTTAACGTAACCAATGGAATGGGTAGAATTATGGGAAAATTCATGAGGGAAAAAGATGAAATCGGGGGAGGCAAAGGGGGAAAGTTCCATTGTGTTGTTGTAGACGGAGGGTCACATAAAAACAAAATTAAAATTTATAAAATCATAAAATTATGTAGGTAATATAGAAGAAATGGATGAGAAAATAAAAGAATATTGTCGTAATGAAAAGATAAATAAAATAAAAAAATAAGGAAACATGAATAAAAGGTTAAATGAAATTTGAACAATAACGGAAGAATAAAAAATAAAAAATAAAAAATAAAAATTGATTGAAGAGAAAAAAGACAATAACAATGAAATCCAAAAAGTAAAAATGAAGATAAAATTAAAGAAGGGAGGGAATTTTTTAAAGTTGGAAAAAATTATAATATTAAATCATAAATAATTTTTATTGGAAGAATTATTTTGGAAGAATAAATCTGAAACTCACTGTAAATATAAATACCACTATTAGGAACAGTTGTATTTTAAGATTTCAATAAAAGTATAAAATAAGACTCAATAACCTGTCTAACGTCCTTATTTTTATTATTACACAATACTAAGAATTCATCAAAGACACTTAAATGCCCAGTTTTATATACATGCTGAGCGATGTGAGAACCATTTATATTCGAAGTTATGATTTCTGGTTGAATCCTTTCACATCTGACACAGTTCCCAATGATGACGAATGATGCAAACCGGAAATCAGAAAATATATTTGACATAGTTTCGATGATGTTCGTTATGCCATTGAATTCTAAATCAATCAATTTTAAACTAATTTTATTGGTTATTTTTATTCTCAAAAATGTATATGGGTGAACTTTACAAGAAAAACTTCGTGTTGAAGAGGAGTTTCCGCTTAGGAACTTGAAAGGCTCCACAGGATGTAAAGTCTTTTAATTATTTTTATAAAATTTTAATCATTCCTTTTAGTGGGTGGTTATTTCTTTAAAAATGAAAAGTTTTTACACACATAAAAGAAATTATTAAGAAATATAAAATCCTTAACTATTTCCTCTAGATAACGTTGACAGTGATTTTTTTACAGCTAGTGTGTTGAATACAGATTGTTAGACTAAGTCAACAATTTAATTTACATTGGATACACTAAATCAACGCCCCTCATATGCTTGTTTATTTTAATTCCTTTAGATTAATAGAATTCAATTTACGGTGAAGAGCTTTTTGGCTATTGAAACGGAGACAGATGTTCAAATGGAAATTCAGGTATTTTTAATAATGCTTTTATCTACAAAATGATATTAAAATACTGATAGGAATTTAGAAGTTTAAATAGTTTTGAATAGATTTACTAGAATTTACTTATTTTGTAGAATGTTTTTTAATAAAATATTGAATTTCAGTTTATGGCATTCAAGAAATGCGTAAAACCTCTTCAGTAGATAACAGTATGATAATGAAATTTAGAATTATAGCTTCCTTTTATAATAAGCATTACTACCTTTATTAAATACTGATTATACTGAAATACTTTTTATTATATTTCGTTTTGGAAGTAGGAACAGTTTTAAAGGATAAACAATATGTGAACTTTTACAAATAATTATAATAATTTAATCTCCAGGTATTTCATGATAATATTAATATCTCTTTTCTTAAACAATAGATATTAAAACTTAACTAATCCATTGTTTTTTATTTGAATCGATTAAAATTAATACTTTTTATACAATTCGAGTAACTAATGCAGATTTAATTATTTTTTTTAGAGAAAATTTAACATTTGTACTGTTATATTCAGCACATATTAGGCTGAGCTGTATTCCACAGGGGCCAACTATGGTCCATGATGGCGTCGGAGTTAAGGCTCCACGCTACTTGACCCGAGACTGAGATGAGGTCAGATAGTCAGCCCAACGCTCGCGCGCCTATAACCCCGGCGAATCCACCCGCCTCCTCCAGCCCTCGACTAAGCGCCCTTACCAATCGACTACCGGTCCCACCAGTAGAGATTGTAATTGGAATATAAAATTAGGCTTTTCGTTTTTTTGTCGCTTTCATATCTTTAAAAAAAAGAAAAGAAATAAATTTTAAGAAATAACTTTTTTTAAAGAAATAAGTTCTTTCGACCTTTTTTAGTTTTTTGTTGAAATCTAAAACGAAATTTGTTAACGTATTTTTCCGATGACTATATTCTAAAATTTTGTGCTTTCTTTTCAAGGAATATCAAAGTCAATGAATTTTTACAGTGATGAAATCAGAAAAGATTTCAGCAAATGTTCTAGTAACTGTTTGCATCAATGAAATTTCAATTGCCAAAAGTTTCGTTATGTTTGGAATTGGTTATGAAGCACTTCATTATGTTGTAATATATTGTGCAAATTCAACTGGAAACTCGACACTTCTTTTCGTCAGTCATTTTCGTCAAGAAAACAAATTACAAGTGTGAGATATTATTGAAAAACAGATTATCATTTTACATTTCCCTATAATACTTGACAGCTGACACCTGTCGATTACCTTGAATTTACTTCTAAATTGATTACACCTAAAAATATTAGACTTCATTACTTAAATTTGATAAAAAAGTATAAAAAAAACCTGTTAGATAACAGTTTAACTTAATCAAAGGCTGTTGTTAAATCTGTGGTCTATAGGATCTAAATATAATGAAAATCGAATCAGAATCGGTTATTTCACAAAATGAAGTATTTATTTCAAAGGTGTCAGATATTTAGTATCACAGGGATATTTAAATGTTAGAAATCTGTTTTTCAATAATATCTCACACTTGTAATTTTTTTCTTGCCGAAAATGACTGATGATTGACAAAAATAACTGACTGAGTTTCCAGTTAAATTTCCACAATATATCATAATAACCTATTACTCTATGTTATTTTATTATTATATTTTTTTTGCTGTAAGAATACTCAGCGAAACGAGAATTCAAAACAACGAATCAATTGTAAAGTTTAAAACATTTATGAAAAAGAATTCACTCAACATGAAAATATAGTTTAAGTAAATGAAAGAATTCAATATACCAATATATCTGAGATGCTTTTTTTTGTATTTTCTAAGAGATTTCTGTCTCTATTTTTTTATGCTTTAGTGCTTCTTAGCTACAATTAATGCATCTTTACCTTCGTCAGTGTTCAATGGCTGTGGATTATTTCCAATTAATTTAAATACTTTAACAACGGTAAGTTTTTTGTTTTTGTTTTTTTCTCTAAAAATTGAGGCAGTACTTACGCCATTGACAATATTTTTGGTGAGGTTGTAATTTAATACCTATATATTTGAGTGAATAAAAATTGTTTAGAAATATAACTTTAGGAATATTATGAAGTTGTTAATAATAAAATATACTTAAAAATTTCAATGATAATGATTTTCGTAAGACAGATGTAACTTTTTTATTAGGATATCTCACGTTTGAGTTACATGAAGAAAAATGTTAAAAAGAGTAATTAATGGTATATGAGGATTAACTTTATACAATCACAGCTT
>JAFIDM010000002.1:18972412-18999659 GCA_023159025.1 Thereuonema tuberculata
AGCACCCCCCCACTAATTTTAGCTCCGTCCAAACTGCAGTCATCAACGTTAACTGAAGTTTGGTGCACTCCGCCATTAGTCTGACAATCTGTATTCAATACACTAGATGTAAAAATCACTGTCAACGTTTTTTAGAGGAAACAGTTAAGGACTAATTCCTCTAAAACTAAAAAGGATGATTAAAATTTCATAAAAATTAAAATACTTTACATCCTTTGGAGCCTTTCAAGTTCCTATGCGGAAACTCCTCTTCAACACGAAGATTTTCTTGTAAAGTTCACCTACATACATTTTTGAGAATAAAAATAACCAACAAAATTAATTTAAAATTTGATTGATTTAGAATTCAATGGCATAATGAACATCATCGAAACTATGTCAAATATATATTCTGATTTCCGGTTTGCATCATACGTCATCATTGGGAACTGTGTTAGATGTGGAAGGATTCAACCAGAAATCAAAACTAGGAATATAAATGGTTCTAACATCACTCAGCATGTATATAAAACTGGACATTTACGTGCCTTTGATGAATTTTTAGTATTGGGTAATAATAAAAATAAGGACATTAGACAGGTTATTGAGTCTTATTTTATACTTTTATTGAAATCTTAAAATACAACTGATCCTAATAGTGGTATTTATAATTACAGTGAGTTTCTGATTTATTCTTCCAAAATAATTCTTCCAATAAAAATTATTTATAACTTATTATTATAATTTTTTCCAATTTTAAAAAATTCCCTCCCTTCCTTAATTTTATCTTCATTTTTACTTTTTTGATTTCATTGTTATTGTCTTTTTTCTCTTCAATCAATTTTTATTTTATATTTTTTATTTTTTATTTTTTATTCTTCCGTTATTGTTTAAATTTCATTTAACCTTTTATTCATGTTTCCTTATTTTTTTATTTTACAGTAAAACCCCGTTATTACGCTCCCGCTTATAGCACTATCCCGTTCTTTACGCTCCTTTCATACGGTCCCTGGAATTTTCTATGTAACTCTGTATACTTTTACCCTCTTATAACGCTTCAAATCCCACTTGTAGCGCTTTTTTTATATCGGAAATTTTGTATCGAAAAGAAATGTAACACTGTAAAGATTCTTTTCTTTCCCTGGTAGGAGGGAATCTTTGAACTCTTTGAAGTGGGGGTCTGTGATACAGTAAGTTAAAATGTCGAGCTCAAATCCCTTTCTATAAGTGAAAAATTGGAAATTCTCCGTAAGTACGACGAGAATTCTACACTAAGTCAGAAGGATTTAACAATCTCTAGGAATTCCCTCATCCAGTCTGAGAACAATAATAAAAAATAAGAATGGAATTACCAATGCAGCGAAGGGTGTTTGCAAACGTAAAAAAGTAAAGTGTGGAAAATATGAAGATTCCGAGGAAATTCTAATTGAATGGATTCATCAGTCCCGTGATGCATCAGTGCCATTGAGTGGCCCAATCATTCAAGAAAAGGCGCGTGAAATAGTGGGCAGTGCACTAAATCTGCTCCGAAAATATATTAGTGTTGCTCCTAGTGGTGTATCAATTGATGTTAATAGTTACTTGAACCGCATTGAAAATGTCATAATTCATAACACACACACGGCAAACCACAATCAAAGATTTTTTTAATAGGAAATAAGCTCACATTTGCACTATATCTATTGCAGAATCAAGTATCTTTCCTGTAAAATGGTGTCTAAATGTTTCCCCATCTCATAAATCATTTCCCGTCTATAGCGCTATCCCGCTTATTACGCTTGTAGTTCATGGTCCCTTGATGAGCGTAATAACAGGGTTTTACTGTATTTATCTTTTCATTACGACAATATTCTTTTATTTCCTCATCCATTTCTTCTATATTACCTACATAATTTTATGATTTTATAAATTTTAATTTTGTTTTTATGTGACTCTCCGTCTACAGGAACACAATGGAACTTTTCCTCCTTTAATCTTTTTCTCTCATGAATTTTCCCATAATTCTATCCATTCCATTGGTTACGTTAACCACATGGTCAATCCCGGAGATGCATATAAGTGATACCCTGTCCTCTCCCCCTTCAAGCTGAAGATATCCCACCATTTAGGAGATTGAAACTGTTCTGTCCTGTTAAGTATTTTTACCTTTCAATGTTTTTAACTTGTACATACAATTCGTGTTTTAAACATGTGTGCTCACTATTTTTAAACAATTAATTATGTCTATAATTATTCTTCCAGAAAGGAAAACAATTAATTCTCAATCAAATTCAAGAATAAAGAAGTACAAGGATGAAGAAACAGCTATTCCTATTGGTTGAATCCTTCTACACTTGATACGGTTCCGATGATGACGTAAGATGCAAACCGGGAATCATAAAATTTATTTGACGTAGTTCCGATGACGTTCGTTATGCCATTGGATTCTAAACCAATTAAACTTCAAACTAATTTTATTGGTTATTTTTATTCTCAGAAATGTAAAAGGATGTAAAGTATTTTAATTTTTATAAAATATTAATTATCCTTTTTAGTGTGAGGTTATTTTTTTTAAATAATTTTATATTTCAAGTATTTATTTTACGTAAAACATTTTTAAATTAAATTTAGAAAATACTCTTTGGGACTTCTCAAATTGTGAAAGAAAAGTAAGATTACACGATGTAAAAAGTTACTTTTGTGAGTCACCAGCTGAGTATATTTTTCACTACAGTATATTTATAATTAAGAAAGTTCTTTTATTTCTAAGTAACTATCATTTCGTTAATGGTTTGTTTATAACTAAAGCATACAATCACTTAGAGTAAGTAATATCTGTCCTTACCTGATCTTTGATCTTTGAACCAGAATAACACACTGCTACAAGTTCAAGTACATCTTTGAAAACAAATATTAGTAATAACAAATTATTGAAACCAAAAATTTTCTTGATGAAGAACTTCATTAGCAGAAAGTACACATGACTCGCAATAAGAAATCCACGTTCTATAACAACATACGTCAAAAGGAATGTAAACATATGATTAGCACAGAAATTGATTACATCCATGATAACGTTAAAGTAGTGATGGTATTTCTTAACAAAATTTACATCAATTGGTGAACTTGTGTCTAAGGAAACTTTCATTTCATTTTCTAGATTTGCTAAGTAAGATTTCATAAACGAGCAGATAAACCAGAAAGCAGCAATAGTTGTTATTTGAGCCACATCGAAGAAAAAAGAAAGTATATTATTGATAAATTTTATATTTATTGCTTCCAGACGGAATGTATAAACTGCAAAACTTAAAACGCCCATAATAACAAGTAGTAGTTGAGTCGGCACTGCATTTGGCAATTCTATTATTCCAAAGCTTTCTTCCACTCTTTTTAATTTTTTTAATAAACAGGGATATCGTTTACCCATAGATAGTAAAACAAAACCACCAAAAATAATAAATAGAGAATAAGCGAAGTATGTCACATTATCAAAACTCGTTGAAAACTTATCAGCAGGCATGGCTTTTGCAAATCGAGTTTCTTTGTCCATTGTCGCAAACAAAGCAGAAGCTACGATAACAGCATAGAAGATAACAGATGTGAAAAAACCCAAACTGCAGTAACTGAAAGCAAATTTTTCATTTTTTCGAAGTACACCACTCACTGGGAAAAATCCTGTGAATTTCAAAGTGATAATAATAAATGTTAGCTTTTTATAGATTGTAGATTGTCGTGTATCCTCATTGCTTATTGCAGTAACTGAATTTCTGCCCTTAAACATCTTCATAATAATCAATTTATTCTATGTTTACTGTTGAAAACAGCAGCAAAAAATGTTGAATTCCGTAGTTGAAGCTAATTTTTAAAGTAAAATTTAGCCAGACAAGCCTACTACTTTCTGACTAGTGATAGAAGTGCTTTTGATAAGTAAATGATAATATGCTTGAAACAGGTCCATACATCGATTTAGCACATGAATGACTTTTTTTTTCAATCATTTATATTAGAGCATGAACTGCAAATCAATTATTATAATTGAGACGGGAATTGCTTTCAAGACAGACAATCGATATTAATTATGAAATGGGCATTCAAATTGTGTGCCAAAAGTAAAGAAAATTCTTAAAAGAAATAATAAGAATAATAATTCTTATTAAGAATTAATTGAAAATTGATTATTTGAAAATTGAAATGCAATTGACTTTGTCTTATGAAATACGACAATACGAAATAGTAAAGTAATGTATAAAGTAAATGTAAAGTTATGTTAATTAATCAAACGTAAATCATCTAAGTAGTATTTTTCCTTTATGAATATTTTTAAATTTTTAACGAAAATTTTAAATTATTGTAAATTGATTTTTCTTCTCGATTACAATATTTCTGGAATTTAACCAATTATTTAGTCTATGCTTTCCGAGGTTTATCGAATGGTTCGTTTACTATTCGTTCAGCTTGTAAAGGCCTGAGGTTGTTAAATTTTCTCTCTTTTTCTATCCCTTTTATTTTCTTCATTTTATGTATGAAAAACCTTTAGAAGTACTCTCCTATTTCTTTATTTCCCCGAACCTTGCCTAAACGGTAGGGGGGGGGCTGTGGACATAATAGGGAAAAAATACAGTGTGCCAGAAAAGGCGGGTGGCTAGTTATTTCGTCGCTTTCCGGATGCCCGTTTCCACCGAGGCAGTATCTAGCAACTGTAGCTGTGCTCATTTTGAGAAATCTTGAATTTGAAGAAGAAATTCTTCATCGATTAAAAAGATAAAACAGAGAAGAAAATTTCTTTTTCTTCATTTATTGTTATAACCTACTCACCTTTAGCCCTAGGCATGGTTCCAATGAATAAAGGAAATGCATCTCCACTTTAGAACCTGAAGTGATGAACTTTCTTGTATACGTCAACCTGTACGATTTATTTTACCTGTGCTTCATTAAAATTTCACTTGATTTTCATTTAATGTTTCTTTTTTCTTTATTGATCAACTTATACTAATTTACGGGATGTTTTAAAGATAGGATGAGATGGTTACATGTTCTGATGAGATGGTTAACCCAACAATCTGTGAACCGGCAACATTAAGGACCGGCAGGGTGCTGCGTTAGTGATGGTCGATCTGAACTGTGTCTGTGCTGTTCCATTTTGCATGCACTGGACGTGATCCATATTGCTTGCCCACATGCTCGGACATACAAGTAATACATATGCTAAGAAAAATAAAAATTAACCAGTAAACTAGTTTTACGTCATCAAAAGCAAACATTTTAATAATAAACCAAACACTAACCACATTTTTGAACTTAACTTCACTCATAAAATCATTGACTTTACTCGCCATTCAGAATGTTTTCAGCACCTCGGAAAACAAACAAGGCTTCCTTTCAACTGCGGATTCTCGGCCGATGCTGAGAAGTTAATATGGCTGCCTTCTGCAGTTTACATAGTTGCTCGTAGATTTCACTATTTCCCTGTCGAATTTTCGTTGTCTTCCATATTACGTGATGTTCCATATTGCGTGCACTTACCGTATCCACGGTTCTTCAAAAAATCTATGAAAAAAATTTCTCGTGAAGGTTGTAGTAATAAAGTGTAAAAGATCTCATAACATTTCCTCAACAGATGCTTTCGGTTTTCAGATTTCTATTTATTGACTTAGTCCGATTTGAACGTGTACCGAATTTAAGTGAAGTTATATTTATGTGTGTAAGAGTTTTGCAGAATCCATTTAGTTTTGTTTTGTATTGTTTTTATTTTTAATTTTAGTTGAAAGATAATTGGTAATGTTTTCTTCTAGCGTTTTATTAATTTTTTCTTTTTCGAATTCTACTTTATTATCTGAATATTTTTTTTAACATTCTTTAACTTTTTTAAGGCTAAAAATGCTTGTTTTGTTTTATTTATTTTGCAAAATGCGCCTCATCAGAGCACAGGATGTTCCCAGGCCACATGTTATCCACAGCCATACTGACCCAAATTCCAACGGGTGAAATCAGTGGATCTTGAGGTCTGATTTTTGCACATGCGGATCTTGTAGGGGTGCCAGTGTAAAATGGACCGCAGAAATTTTCGAAAAGTGGACTAGGGGATGGAGAATTCATGTGCCACTGCTCGAGCACTGGATGAAGCAGTTTGGGCACGTGCTGCTTGGTCAGTCACAGCCACAGCAACTTCCTCAAGAACGCCAATCGGAAAGGGCCGCCGTCCTTTGCTGGTGCCACATCTAATTCTCCACTATCTTCAAATGTCGAAATCATATTCTTTAGCCCATTTTTTGACATGGGCCCTTTTCGCATTTCTTTCAATCGGTGATATTTTCTCAGTGCAGCACAGCTATTGCTGCCGTTCTGATAAAATAACTTTAGTAAAAGTCTTTCTTTCCAAAAGCCATGATACTCGTCGCGGAATGGCTTGCTTGCAATGTCTGCTTGCATTTTATATCTACTGTGCAGCGCCATATTTCCGCCTAGTAGTGAAAAGATGAACTGGTTTGTTTTTTTTCAGCGGGAATCGCGTCCGCATAGTCTATTTAGCACATCATGACAATGACATTTGGTAGATGTGCAAAACAGATTATATCTTGGTATGCAGTACCAAGTGTCATTGTCATTTGTTCATTACAACCCACTGCAGGGTGCTGAGAAAAGGATCTGTTCAATTATAACCACCCAGTATTTAGTTTTGTTTTATTTTGTTTTATTTTTAATTTAAGTTGAAAGATAATTGGTGGGACTGAATAATGCTTTATTCTAGTGTTTATTTTTTTTATTTCTCAAGCTCTCCTTAATTATCTGTGGAATTTCTTTAATTTTTTAAGGCTATTTGCTTGGTTTTTCTTCCATCTGGATTAAGAATTGATCGAAGATTTTATTTATTTTGCTAACTATAAGAGAAGGCAACTACTCAACCCAATAAAAGGCAAAGTTAGTAAAATTGCATCAATAGTGAAGTTGTATAATTGATAAGAAACAGTCAGCATTGCTGTAGATTTATATTGTACTGCAATACTGAATTACGATTCTAATATTGTAAATCAATCTGATCTTAATTTTTAATACAGTGCAGCTTGGATAATTCGAACGTCTTTAATTCGAAATCGTGGTTAATTCGAAGATTTCTCTTGGTCCCTTGAATTTCTTATTAAATCAATGTTAAAAAATCGTGGATAATTCGAAGTTCAACTTCCTTAATTCGAAGTTTTTTATAAAAATTTCGAACCGTAACAACTTTTCGGCTTTTCATTATTAAGAAATTCGACACGTGACAACTGAAATCCCCTTCCCGCCACCGTTCGACTCGTGACGCCATTCGACACGTGACGCTTCAAACGCCATTTGAGCTTCCTGCTGTCAGTGTCACCATGTCTTTCAGTAAATTACGCGTGTACAAGAATTTAATGTTCGCTGAAAAGGTCGCCGCCATTCGCGAGGTGGAAAAGGGTGTGAAGAAGAAATGCCAAATCGCCAATCGCCAGTATGGGATAGCGCCGAATTTCGTCGGTACATTGAAGGACAAACCAACATAAATGAAGCTGTTTTCCGTTCACTAAACATGCTTGATGATTTTGCTAACCTTAAGTGACTGAATTCTACAAAACAATCAGACATTGCACAATTTCTTGAAAAACTATAATTTTCTGTATTGAATGTAATATGTACTGTAGCATACGTAATATAAATCTCATTTTGTTTACATACATAGTGTTTAAGTCTTTCATACCACGATCTTTCTGAATAGATATTTACTTACTGACAGAATAATCTTTTTAAGCATTCAGTGGAACTGAAATTAAAGTTAAAAGATATAACTTGTTTAATTCGAAAACTTGGATAATTCGAAGTTTTGTAGTGGTCCCTTCAGCTTCAAATTATCCAAGTTGCACTGTATTAATTTTCACTAAAACACTTCTTCATTTTTTTCAGGTGATAGGAGTCATTGTGACTTACCTGGTAGTTCTTATTCAAATAAGTATGTCCCAAGAACGCGATCTCAGCAACTTCACTGTCTTTCCGTCAGTCAAAGATATGGGTTTTATGATCACGTCAGTCTAACCATATATTTGTTCTATTATTATTTATTCTCTATAGGGTGCCTTTCAATTTTTCACTCCGAATTCTCATTAGAAAACAAAAATTAGCATATTACAAACTTTTCTTTCTTAATCAAAGACACACCTATGGAATTTAATTTACATTCATACAACTCTTTGTTCGAACTTTGCACATGGCCAATGCATTTAATTTTAAATAGAAAAATGAACTGAAAAAAATAAGTGTACTTTTTTTTTAAATTTAACTTTATTTGAAAATTAAACCTAAATTCATGATAACATTTAATTTGATAAAGTGGAATACAACAGAGATTAAGATTATTTACACGAATAGATAATTTATTTATTATAGAGTTTTATACATTTCATTTTAATGTCTTTCAATTTATGTACTTCTCGAGTTATGTACAGCAATTTCTAAAAGAAATCATAGAGTAAAAATTGAAATTTCTTTATATAAAATAAATCTAAATGTGGAAACATGTAGATGTGAATACGGTTCAAAAGCTACACAATGTCTTTCAGAGCATATGGAAGACAGAGAAAATACCCGAAGAGTAGAAAACTGCTCTAATAAATCCGATCCACAAAAAGGGAGACCGAACTGATGCTAACAATTACAGAGGCATCTCACTGCTTCCAGTAACATATAAAATACTATCTAAAACACAGCAAAACAGATTGGAAAAACAACTAGATCAACAACTAGGAGAGAGTATCAAGCAGGATTCAGAAAAGGCAGATCATGCGCCGAATAGATCTTGAATCTAAAACTAATCATCAACTACAGAAAAACAAGAAACAAAAAAAATTCACGTGACCTTCGTGGATTTCAAGAAGGCATATGATTCCATTGATAGGGAAACGTTGTTCAATACATTAGAAGAATTTAAAGCTGACAATAAAACGCTAGCGATTACAAAACAAACCATAATATACACTAGGTCAAAAATTAAATTTATGGGAGAAATTTCAGAACCGTTTGAAATCAAGACAGGAGTGAGACAGGGTGATGGTTTATCTCCATTGCTTTTTAATTGCACACTGAAAAAGTTATAAGAGAATGGAGAAAAAAATGGAAATAGAAGGTATACAGAAAGTTAGAATAGGAAGAAAGAAGAACGGTCTAGAATTTGATCGTTTGGCTTTTGCGGATGATCTGGCAATCCTTGCAGAAAGTTACAAAGAAAGTTAGACCTGGTCTGCTCTTTCTTTTAGAATATTTATCTGCAGTAAAACAGATAAATATTCTAAAAGAAAGAGCAGACCAGGTCTACCGGCTTAAATCCGCTGTTTGCTCATAGATGGCGTAAGTGGTCCTATAAAACGACTATCGAACCGCCGTATTGTTAGTTTCATGCGTTTGACATCTGGCAACAATAAGCAGTGCACAACAACTGCAATTACAAAGAGGAAATTAGTTTTTTCCTGTGTTAATCATGTCGAGTTTTGTGCCAAAAAAGGAGCATATGCGGGGAGCTCTGCTTTTCTGCTTCAATCTCAAGAAATCGGCGGTCGAATCGCACCGAATGCTTGTGGAGGCCTACGGCAACCGTGCTCTATCGGAAACAACGTGCAGAGACTGGTTTCGTCAGATCAAAGATGGCAATTTCGATGTTACCGACAAGGAGTGTGAAAATCGGTCTAAAAAATTTGAGAACAGTGAACTGCAAGCCCTATTGGACAACGATGACACGCAATCGCAAAAAATGCTTCCCGAGCAATTGGGAGTTGCTCAACAAACCATTTCCGATAGCCTACGTGCCATGGGAAAGGTCCAAAAGATCGGAAAATGGTTCCTGCACGAATTGACCGATCGGCAGATGGAGCGACGCCAAAACACATGCGAAATTTTGCTTGTCAGACAAAAAGAAAGTCCTTTCTGCATCGGATCATTACTGGAGATGAAAAGTGGATCTATTTCGAGAATCCTAAACGCAAAAAATCGTGGGTTGACCCTGGCCAACCATCAACATCGTCCGCAAGACCCAATCGCTTCGGACGATTGGGTGCGTTTGGTGGGATCAGGAGGGTGTCGTCTACTATGAGTTGCTGAAACCAGGGAAAACTGTCAATGCCCATCGCTACCACCAACAACTCATCAAATTGAACCGTGCTCTTTGTGAAAAAAGGCCGGAATATCAGAAAAGACATGACAAGCTGATTGTTCTCCATGACAATTACGTCAACAATGGTCCGCAACTACTTGGAGGCACTCAACTGGGAGCTGCTACCCCATGCCGCTAACTCATCAGACCTGGCACCTTCTGAATACAACTTGTTTTCTTTGATGGGCCACTCACTTGCTGAGGAACATTTCAATTCCTATGAAGACGTCCGAAAATGGCTTGATACGGGGTTTGCCTCAAAAGGGAGGGAATTTTTTTGGCAAGGTATCCACAAATTGCCCAAGAGATGGGATAAATGTGTAGTTAGCGAGGGCAGTACTTTGAATAAACCATTTTTTCATTTTCTATTGAAAAAACGTGTTTTTTATTACCTAAAAAACAGCGGATTTAAGCCGGTAGGCCTACACTAGGTCAAAAATTAAATTTATGGGAGAAATTTCAGAACCGTTTGAAATCAAGACAGGAGTGAGACAGGGTGATGGTTTATCTCCATTGCTTTTTAATTGCACACTCGAAAAAGTTATAAGAGAATGGAGAAAAAAATGGAAATAGAAGGTATACAGAAAGTTAGGATAGGAAGAAAGAAGGACGGTCTGGAATTTGATCGTTTGGCTTTTGCGGATGATCTGGCAATCCTTGCAGAAAGTTACAAAGATGCAGTAAAACAGATAAATATTCTAAAAAAAATAGCAGAAAAAACTGGCCTCTTAATATCATTTGAGAAAACAGAATACATGACAAATGTTAAAGAAGGTCCCAAATACTTAGAAACAAAGTATGGTAAGATAAAGAAAGTCACCAAGTTTAAATATCTGGGAGAAATAATCCAATCAAACGCATTAGATAAACAAGCAAACTTAGCAAGAACGAGAAAGATGGAACTTGCATTCCAATTAACAAAAAATATCTATAACAAAAAATTTGTCTCCATAAATACAAAACTAAAACATTATGAAACTGTGATTAAACCCGAAAGCCTGTATGCATCAGAATACCTAACAATGAATACGGCCACCCAACTAAATGAACTTGAGAAGAAGGAAAGAAAAGTAATCCGAAAAATTCTTGGTCCAAACTATGAAAATGGAAGATGGAAACTCAAAAGTAATAGAGAAATATAGAGAGAATAGAGAGGATTGTGGACACAATGAGAAAGAGGAGAATAACATTCTACGGACACCTTAGTACAGTGTTGTTCAACAGGGGTGCCACGGCAACCCGGTTGGGGTGTCACAAAGTTTAGACATTTTCCTGGAAATTTGCTTAAGTGTAGTTCAATACAACTCATTGTCAGTTCTATTTTGCTGCAAGATATCTGGGAAAGCCCAGATCACACCAGCATATTTGTCAACATTGTTTTCATCATTGACCCTATCATTGACGGTCTATGATCGTGTGAGTTTGCAAGATAAATTAAATTTATGGTTAAGAGAAGTAAAAAGAAGGGAATGTAAGCATGTTTAAACATTCTTCTACTATGACAAATGTTAAAATAATACCTCTTATTTCGGAACATATACAAATCTTACTCAATAATTTAAGTCACTATTTTCCTTCTTTACGTGTTGAGGATTACGATTGGATAAGAAATCCATTCATTGTGGACTTAATGAAGTAAAGATAAATCTTGAAGAGCAAGAAGCATTAATTGATTTAAAGAATGATGGCAATTTAAAACTGAAATATAAGGAATTGGATATTAAAGAATTTTGGATACACATAAAACCAGAGTATCCTCAATTAGCTAAAAGAGCTCTCAAAATATTTTTGCAATTCTCGACTTCATATTTGTGTGAACTTGGATTTTCGGTTCTTACGTCCATCAAAAATAATAAAAGAGAACGTTTGCAAACGATCGAAGAAGAAATGAGAGTGTGTCTCTCCAATATTCCACCCAGAATTTTAAAAAAATGTGCATGACGTCAAGCTCAGATCTCGCATTAATTAAAATTGTTATTATTTACGTATTTACGCATCTTTGTGTAATTTGATATATTTGATAATAAAACTAGATTTAAAAAACAATAGCGAGACTATTATTTTACATGTAGGTATTTCGACAAATTCAATGATCGTAAATTTTGATTTTGAACACATAGAAACGCTTTTTTTGCATTAAAATGCTATTTCAAACTGTCAATTTTTAAAAATTTTCTTCCCGGGGAGGGAGTTCCCTCCCCGCACCCCAACACAGCTTTGTGAGTAATATTCTTTTCGCAAAAAATTCATCGGACCCATTAGCCCCTCCCTCCACCCCTTATTTACATTCTAGATTCGCCGCTTGTCAAGGGTGTCACGATTTCATATTTTTCAATCAGGGGTGCCACTCAATGAAAAAGGTTGAAAAACACTGCCTTAGTAGAATGAATGATGACAGATTGTCAAAGCAACTCTTTAACTACTTTGATAAAAACCCCAAAACACATATAACCTGGTTTAAGGAAGTAAAGAGCGACATAGAAGAAATGGGAATAACAGCGGAAAAATTGGAGAATAGGGTGATGCTCAGATCAAAAGTTAAAAATTTTGTTGGTTTTCAAGCGAAGCAGAAAAGGAAAACAGGGGGAATCTGGACAGAAGAAAGACGAAAGCAACAGAGTGAAAGGATGAAAGAATACTGAAGGAAGAGAATGAATGAGGGAAGAAAATCATGAAGTTATTTTACGTGGTCGCTAGTTGGCCAAATTCGAAAGAAGAAGAAGAAGAAAATAAATCTATTCGCCACTTTAAGTATTATAAATTAAAAGTAGGATTGTATTATTTCTTTTACATTAGGAAAAAAATTGTTACATCACTGTCATTCAATTAAACTGTCGAACACTTATCCTCACAAGAGGATGAGGTGAGAGAGGACTTTATAATACAAGTGAATATAATATTCAATGAAGGATAAATTTAAAGTCTGCGCTTATCAACGAAAACACTTAATAATAAAAAAAGAAGTGCATTAACTTAAGGAAAAGTATAAAAAATTAGGAAAAAAAATAAAAAAACGTTCGGAAAATAAGAAAGACCAAAAAAAAAAAACATTGGAAAAAAAAATTAAGTGAGAAGAAACAAAGCAAGCAAGTATATAGATTTGAACCGACAACCCTCACTAACTAAGTTCTAGACCTTAACCATGAAGCTACAGCTGACAACTGAAATCATGAGGTTGCAATTCTAACATTTAGGCTAATAGATGAAATCCAATAAAAACAATGTCCAATATCTCGAACATGGGTTGGGTATTGGCCCCTGAAAATACTGTATGGGCCTCTGAACACGATAGGGAAATCCATTTGTTTATCTGACTTTCTGCTCGGGATCTGTTAGGGGTGGACAGACACGAAAGGACGGTCGGACAGGACATACAAATAGCTACCGATTTTGGTATCAGTACCACCCAAAAGGGTCGCTAATGATGCTCAGGCTTTCAAACATCAGGAAAGAAACAGAAAGTTTACTATCTCAATAAATGTAGAACCCTTCTAGTGCAGAAAACATACACGATATTAACATTTTATTGAAAAAGAAAACACTTTGTAACCAATGAAGGTTTTCAGGATAGTCAATTTATTAGTCTAAACGAAACAAGAAGACGCGGAAAGGTTTACATTCCTGATATTTGAAGGATTAGGAAAAGTTCTTCAATTTGGAAGAAGTCAGTCCTTGACGAAGATGTGCGGAACGACATCACCGCAAACAATGTATTCCGAATACTTCCAAAAAAGTTCCAAAATAACCTTGAACAAAAAATTTTTGGTCATACCTAAATTATTAGGTATGAGAAACCCGTTTTACCCTTTGGACATGGGCTTCAATATTGCAAATCGAATTGACCTCCGCGACTATTGCGATCAAGTTAAGTTCGGGAGGTCAATTCGGTTTACAACAGCTTTTAACCCTAGTTTACAGAGGGTTGGGTGAAACCTATGACTTCTTTCAAGGAAAGAAATATCCAGAGAAAAATGCCAACCTTGGACGGGAAGCACAGCCAGCTAAGGGCCTAAATATTGCTACTGTAATACACAATAAATAACTGTAATACGCTAATAAGTGTAATGTACTATTTAATATACTACTATTACTTAAATTATTTGATTTTTTTTATTTCTAATTCATCTAATTAATTGATGTTAATCTCTAGCAATACGAAATCTTATTTACAATCAGTTATTAATATCTGTAGAAATTAATAACATGGTCTCGTATTATTAAGTGTTGCAGTCCTTGTTATTTGAAATCTATTGCTTTACAATCGATTGATGAGACTTTATTAGAGAATATTGGGAGTTAGTCTGTAATTGTGAAAAGAATGTAATGGCGATCAATATTGAAAACAAATAGTGGAAAAGTGAGACGAATAGTGTTTAAATAGTGGAAAAATGAGACGAAACGTTTAAGTTCACTTTCAATTTATAGATTGTCATAATTCGTTAATTAATCCCCATAGTATTTTCATTTTAATCTTTTCTCTAGTGAAAATAAAGAAAGGAGCTGCAGTACAGACAATGCAGGTCATTGGGAGGGAGGGCACGTTTATGCTTCGAGTGATTCTTGATCAATTGAAAACAGCAATGTTCTAACTTAATTTGTAAGACAGTTTTTATGTTCAGTCCATTTTCTTCTATCGAAGAACATTTGTTTGATTCATTACACAATGACCTTTTCTGAGAGGCCTCTGTAATGGTCGTTTACATTTAATGATCCTTTTCTTTCTTTATTTGAGTTATTAGTAAAGACATTAATTTATATTTATTATTTCTCATTTCAGTACTAGTACTTCTCATTAGTTCGCTAAACGAAAAAGAAAAAAACAAAACACTTCCTCTAAATGAAAAATTGATTTATCGATCGATTTCCTTGATTCAGTTACCTGCTTCTCACAGCCTTCCACTTAGTTCTCTCTATTCTTCGAATTAGTCGAAATCGCTTTTGTCCACAGTTTTTTTTCTTTTTTGTTACTTTCACTTATTGCATTGTTTTGCGATAATTGATATAAGACAAAGTACTTTGACGTCTCCAAAGGTGTGAGGTCAATTTTTGATCTTTCGATCTGCTCTCTGCGTTTGTTAGCGTTGCCTATTCCGCAAGTGTCTCTTGAACAGATGATTCCCATAATGTTCAAAGCAACGACAATTTGCTTCATCTCTGGATAAATCTGTCCATCAAAATTTAATAAGTACCAATCATTTTTGTTATCGGTGGTTCCGGTTGCAGAAAAGGCACTCAGTGTGAGACAATAGTTGCCTCTTACGGTTTCACCCATAAGACAAAGTAATTAAAATGTCTACTTTCTATACTAAGGTCACTGCACGCCGAAATTTTGTATTTATTAGATCCTCGAATCCATCTGTCAAGAAAGATGCTAGAACATCTTTGTTGTACAGAAGATTATTGCTGAGTATTCTCACTTTGAAATTCATAGGTTTTTTACCAGTGAGTGGTGTCCTTCGACGAACCAAAAAATTTACTTTCAATTATTGTAGTCTCAGTTTCTTTATTTCTTTTTGTATGTATTTTGTTTTCTCTGCAATTCTGCTGTATTCTTACTTGGTTTACACTGAAACAATTCAAGTTTCTTATGAACAATCTTTAGACAAGTTTTCTCAGACTTTGGAAAATTCAAGAGTTGGGCTATTTTTTGGACTTTTGATTGTGGGTTGTATTATTTTCTTATCTGTATCGAAAGAATATCCCAGTCTATTCGAGAAGTGGTTAGTTGTGGAAATGACTTTTGAAGAAACTTTATTATCCAGTTCAGTATCGGTTCAAATAACTGTTTATGTCATTTCTTTAGTGATGCTTACACTTCATTTCTTTTCAGTGCAACATAAATTAATAATACTTAATTATTTTATCTATGATTTGTCTGAGATGACAACTATTGCTGTTTTCTGGTTACTGTGTTCGCAAATTCAGTGTTATCTGCAGAAGTTAGAAACTGAAATGAAAACAATTCTGGAAAAATCTTTGCCAATTCAAGCAGAAGTTATCAAAAAATGGCATCATTCTTTTAATGTTGTTTTAGATATTGTGAAATATGGTGTTGACAAAATGTTTTCTATCTTTCTTACATATATTGTCATTGTACATGCAATTCAACTTGCTAGTCATTCCTATCTCCTGCTTGTAATGATTATAGAGAAGCAAATCAGAACTGTTTTTGATATATCTTGTGTTTATAATGTCGTCTTTTTTTTAAAAAATCTATTAGACCTTTTAGTTGTTTGTTATTCTGGATCAAGAATTAAAGATCAGGTACGTGCTTATAAATGTTTCTTAATTTTAATTGTTTTAATATTATTGATCGTTTCTTTTACCATGTTACCAGAAATTTCTCTCTAGACTTATTTCTTGAAGGTTTGAAATAGCGCAAAATATTCAAATAATCACGCATACTCTGAACTTTTGTTTTATGAGGAAATTATAATGCTCATTTGTCAGTAATACTTAAACTTCATTTGTAGGCCTGTAAATGTTCAGTTGAAAACCGACTATCTGAAATTTCAAAATTTCTTTTAAGCGTTATAGTTTTCACTAACTGCCGTTCAGGCACAGCCTTATAGTGTAGGCGCTAATCTGGCATGAGGCTAATACGTTTGAATCTGGGTTTGAATCCAGGAGCTGGCATGGATACGACTTTCTTCTTCTGTGTTTCGTTTGTTTCTGTGGGTATAATGTGAGCTGTCATCGACGGTGTAACCTGCAACGATTCAACGGCAAAAGAGATGGCAATTATCGCCGCTTGTTGAGGCAAAAACAGCAATAAGTGTTAAGAGCCCGAACGTTGGATAAAAGAAAAAAATTTTTTTCACTAACTGACAATGCTTGATGGGCATATTTAAATTAAGAGAAACTTTAAAGATGTTACTTCATGACATTTTTCATTAATTAAAAACAGTTTCAACACGAATATATCTAAATTATAAACTTCATATAATTAGTTCATTATTTACTATAAAATTATTTATATCAGCTAATCTATGCCACTGTTCTTTAGGTTAAGAAGAATAAAACAAACCTTGTTCATTACCTTGTACTCTCCTGTATTTATTGATGTGTCACAGAAACTAGTGAACGAGCCATATTTACTCAGATAAAAATAGATCTATTCGTAGAAATAAGTAAAATGAATACTGAATAACGTCTCTTGAATGATATAAATTATAAACTTCATATAATTTTAAATAACTACTTTTTCATTATTTCCTATATTTATATCATCTAATCTTTGCCAATCTTCTGGAGATTAAGAAGAAAGGAACAAACTTGCCACCCATGTTTACAGAATTCTTTAATGTATACAAATATTCAAACAAAATATCATTATAACAATAATACAAAACACCCAAATTATCATTACAAAGTAGCAGCATATCAATTATAAAACATAATGCATTCAAATTAACCTAACAAAACACCACTTAACTAAGTATCATTGTTAACTAAGAATTTTTTGACGTACGAATCCCTTATCTAGACAAACTTATCGAATATTCATTTATTTCACCCCTTTATCTTTTTTTTATAAAATCAAACTATTTATTACAAGTATCTCTACTATAAACCTCTCGTTTTCATCCCTAATATGGTATCAGTATATAATTCCCTTCATAGAGTCGGGATTATACTCTTTTGCAATGCAATAGTCCGTCCATTCTAATACGTTTTCCTTTTTTATTACGAAAGTCCTGTAGGTGCTCTTTAAGGCTTTCCTGGAATATTCTACCCACATTGCCGTAATAAACATCGCCACAATCTCAACACTTCAATTTATAAAATATTTCCATATTAAAGATAAAGGATTGAAAGTAAATGAATATGAGATTAAGCTTATTTAAACAAGGAATTAGTAACATCAAGAAATTCTTATACTTAACAATGATACTTAATTAGAATGGTGGCTTGTTATGAAAATTTGGATGTAATTAAGTCCATACTTCTCCCTTATAACGGGCCGCGCGGTTGGCGTTGTCACTAAAACATTGGCCTCTCATCTCTGAGTATCGGGATTCCGTTCTCATGTGGGTTTCGTGTTGGTGGACGATCCGCGCTGGGCAGGTTTTCTCGGGGTTATCCCATTTCCTCTGCACTTCTCTCACCATACTTTCTCAATCTTTCTCTCCGTCTGTCCTCCTTTCCGTGGGATAGCAATAGATCTTTCAGGTCGCGGTGCTTGGCTTCCCTGCCACCCACTTTCACCACAATCAATCAATCAATCTCCCTTTCTTCTTATCATAATATTCAAACATCTCCAATGTCAAATATATAAAAAAAATATATATTTATGAGCGAATTTTCGGAAACTTTTCTTTGTGAAGTTTTAAAATAACAAACAATTTACAGATGTTAAAAAGCCATGTCATACATCCTGGACATTGTTACAAAATAACCAACAAAACAATACTTCTTACTTCTTATATGCAAACTAACAAAAACTTTCCTTTATAACATATTACAACAATTTTATTCATTCTTTAAAAAAACAATTCTTCAAATTTTATAATTTTTGTGTTTCTTATTTATACTAGATAATATTATATCTCTACCAATTTTACTGACTTTTTATTTATTTCTAACCCATCATTTCTATTGATATTTTCATTCTTTGTTTTTCTTATAAATTAGCTTTCAACAATTTTTCTTGTTTTCTTATCTTTTTCACCAAACAATATTTTGACTTCCGTTCTTATATTATGATTTAAATTACAACAATGTTCTGGTAACTCCGATTTATCTTTCTGCTTCTTTTTAAATAATTTGCGTGTTCATATACTCTCTGTTTCACTGTTTTTTTACTCTCTTCAATGTAGAAGCCCCCACAATTCTATTTTATACAGTATACCCATGACAGAAGAAGAATTGTTTGTTGAAGAATTGTTTTTTTAAAGAATGAATAAAATTATTGTAATTATGTTATATGGAAAGTTTAGATTAGTTTGCATATGAAATAAGTATTGTTGTGATAGTTATTTTGTAACAATGTCCAGGATGTGTGACATGACATGATATTGTTTGTTGTTTTAAAACTTTACTAAGGAAAGAAGAAAAGTTTCCGAAAATTCATTTGTAAATATATATGTTTTTTTATATATTTGGAGTTGGATGTGTTTGAATATTTTAATTTAGATGTATTATTTATTATTATGCCATATTCATACTTACTTAGGATATTTTTATACATTAATGGATTCTGCGACAGTCGGCTGGATCAATTGAGTTTTGAGTGCACTCCGAGACATCAAAAAAAATTATTTCTAAAAAGTAATCTTGTGTAAAAGACTTACTGAAACGAAAAAAATTAAAAAAAAAACACTTTAAATATCCCTCCTGGTAAAAGTCCTGTCCTTGCGTGTTCAGTCACGATGCGAAGTGTTTCAACCCCTCGTATTAAAAACAGTTTAAAATCCCGGACCAGTTTTCAGCCCTATTTACTCTTCCTCAAAGGCTCAATGCCGAAATTTTTTCGTTTCGTTAAAATTTATTTCTTATTTCTTCTTCTTTTTTTTGTTTTCATTTTTCAATATTTATTTCTGTGGTTGTCCTAATATTCGGTTTAAATTCTTATTGAATTCTACAGATCACCAATCTTCTATTTACATTGAAGAATTTTTCCACGAAAACTAAAGTCGAAGCCGTTCAGAGAGAAATTCAGGTATTTTGTTCTTAATTAATTGTCCATATTGAAACTAAAAATAAAAAATTGATGTAAAGTCGTTTTTTATTCTAAAATGTTATTTGCTTTTTTTTATTGTTGCTACTTGTTTTTGATACAGTATTTCTTATCTACAATCAACGCATCTTTACCTTCATCAGAGTTCAGTGGTTGTGGATTATTTTCAATCAACTTAAGCACTTTCACAACAGTAAGATTCTTTTTTTCTTTTTTTCTTTTTTGCAATTATAAATTGAAATGAAAGGCTTTTCAGATAAGGTTCTAAAGAACTTATTATGAAAATAATGAAACCTGTTGTGATTTTTTTAGATGAATTATTGCAGAAATGATCAATTTCTATTAGCTTTAATTCGAATGCTCACTCTTGTTAAAAATAAAATTTATGAATCTGTTATTTTATTGGTTAAAAAACATGCTTTTATTCTTTTTGAAATCTTTTCGTTTTGAATTCGTTCGTAGCAGAATCTGTGATATAAGTAATGCATGAATATTTTGTAACCTACTGAAGAGATTTAAATTTTAATGTGATAAAAACCAAAAATATAATTGGGTATAAAAATCCCAGTTTCCTTCATTATCAATCCAAAACTGCATAGAAAAAAAAATCTTAGATTATCCTGAATAAAATTTCAGTTGATTATTGAGTTTATTTCATACAAAAGGCTCCAATGAGATCCAGCTGTCATGAGTTTTGGCTATGTTTGGTTCTTTTACATCATTATCAATAGAAATCTCACATACAATATTATATTATTCAGTCTCATTTAAGAATCAGCAAAAATTTAAGAATCAGTTACTAGTACGAGTACGAGTCTTTAAAACAAATAATGATTGTTGTGCTTTAATTTTTGGCAGCTTTTGACCCTACTTTATTGTTTACCTTAAAACAAATAAGTTAGGTTTCAACTTTTTAATAATCCAATAAAGCTTTAGCTTCCTAATATTGTTGTTTTGCGTTAATTGCAACATAGACTGTCGATTTATTTTTGTTTTGTTTTCTCTCTTTCATATATTATAAATTACGTTAATGTTAAGTTAAAATGTTAATGAGTTACAGTAAAGCTTCTTAATATTCAAAGGAGAACAAAATGATTACAAGAAAATATTTTAGAATGCAAGTTTATTTAAAATAAACATTTATGTCTTCTGTTCGTTCGTCCATATGGGATTAAGGCAATCCCAAAACTGTGTTCTTGCAAACTAAAGCTCTACGTGCCGTTCCGGCATGGCCTAGTGGATTAGGCGGAGTCCTCCCCCGAGGCAAATGTGTCGGAATCTGTGATCGAAACCCGGAGTCGCCATGGATGTTTCCTTTGTATTTGTCTGCTTCTTTCCCTTCTCTCCTTCCAGTGTCTATGGCACTGACATACATTCCAAAATTTTAGGGTTTGTGTGATAGAGCCTCCTAGAATGAAAGTACTCGTGGGATGCTCCCGTGGTTCTACTTAGAGTGAAGGATAATTTGATCTAGGAATTGATGAACATACCGAGACAAACTTAAAAAAACCTTACTAAAGCTCTACTAAAAATTCCTCAACTTCATTATATACTGTGTATTTACCAAACTAGTTTTTTGAGGTTTCTTTTTCAATACTGTGGTACAGATATTAAATTCTAACACATTTTGGCGATTTTGACTTATCAAGGAATTAAAAGGATGAGGAATTTTTGTAGAGCTTTAGTTTATAAGAGCTTTAGTTTTTGGGTTGTCTTAATCAAATAAAGACAAATGGATACATGGACATACATGTGTATTTTAAATGAGTTTATATCGCTGTAATATATTCTTCTTTTTCCTCAGTTGATCTTTGATCTATTTATATTTTATTTTCTTCTTTGTCGATAGCCTCCCAAACAGCTTCTACGTTTATAATTATAATTTCTTTTGTCGATCGTACAGCTTTTCATTTTGTTTTCAGGTAATAGGAGTCAGTGTTACTTACCTGGTGGTTCTGATACAGTTTCAACTAAGTATGTCGCAAGAACGTGATTGTAGCAACATAACTGACCTGAATCCTGCATAATAAGACGAAACTGCAAAGTCTTCTGAACTCTCTAGTAAATAAAGTAAATCTAACACAATTATAATATTCGTCATATCGCTAACACTCAGATTAACTCAGATTAATTAAAATTCTTATTCAATATCTATTTATAACATAATAACTTGTAATTGAAGACTATAATCAAATCACACATTTTTTTTCTATTATATAACTTATACTTTCTATTATATAACTAGAAGCCTACTTTTAGAAGTTCTCCATCTAATCAGAAAAATTCGACCAAGTCTTCGATGACTGATTAGTATAGAAAAAAATGACGAAGCTTCTCTGCAGATACTTTGAAATGATGTCATCATTTACTACGTCATATGCCATCACCATTCTTTGCTACGTCAATCAAATAAATTTGAATAAAAATTTGGATTGGTTAATAATTTTATAATTGTATGTAAAAACTCAATGTTAAATTGTAGATTGGTTCAGGCTGAAGAAGAACCATGCAGAATGGTTTGAAAACTGGTTATGTATATTTATAAATGTTTTTTACATTTTTAGATATCTGAATTTATTTAAATGATTTGATGATCAACAACTAAATTTACCAATGATTTGATGATCAACAACTAAATTTACCAATAATCAAATTATCAACGATAATAATTTTTACACCTTCTACGTTTCTTCTGCCTAATTAATCACAGAGCAGTCACAGTTCTTTGCAAATGGCCGGAGTTTTGAATTTTGAAGGATTATAAATAAAAACTGAATAATTCTCTGTTTAATACTTTCTCTGATAACAAAAAACTAAAATTTGTAAATATAATTCTTGAATATTCTCATCAGGAGTTAATTAATTCTCAACCGTCCT
This sequence comes from Thereuonema tuberculata, assembly GCA_023159025.1. NCBI lineage: Eukaryota > Metazoa > Arthropoda > Chilopoda > Scutigeromorpha > Scutigeridae > Thereuonema > Thereuonema tuberculata. Next base: position 18,995,080 of record JAFIDM010000002.1, read on the forward strand.
CCATTAGCCAGGAACAAGCTTATCTTGAAGGAGATTTGCAGACTGTAACTTGAAGAAAAAAATTACAATTTTGGACTTCGTTGAAGAGAATGAAACTGTACATTAAAATCACAATCACACTGACAATCACAGAAAGTAAACAGTTTCCCAATGAATAGTCAAAAAACTTATAGTGACATAGAGACTATATAGTGACTATTGTTGTGCATTGTGTATCTACACGTGAACAAATTCCTTATTTACTTCAGTAATAGTAACTGGAGCATTTGTTATCTTTAGAAATAATTCGTTGGTTCCTCCTTATTTTTAATAATTTTCAGTTTTCCGCAAATTCCTTATTTTTAGATTTAAAGTAATTTTCAGCTTACTACAAAGTGTATGTACAGATAAACATATTCCTTATTTAATAGTAAATAGTCGATGTAGCATTTGCTGTATTTTGGAATGAAATCGTTGGGTCTGCGTATTTTTACTATTTCCGTTTTCTGCCTAATGCACAGCTTATGAATTTTTAACGACGTCATATTATGACAGATGTCAGACAGTGTCAGTATTGGATAAAAAAAAAAGTTTCCTGCATACTAAATTTATGTGTCTCTAAATTTCTTATTTTAATTGATTAATAGTAACTGGAGTATTTTGTATATTTGAAATGAATTCTCTGGTGTACTCTACCAAACTTCAGCAGAAAAATATTTAAGAAATATTATTTATAATTGTATTAATGAGTATAACTTATTAGATTACAATCAATATGCTTATCAGAAAAATAAAAGCAATCATATCCTATTAAGTGAGTTAACTAATATCCTAAGCAAAATTCTCAACAAAAGTATTATTTATTTACTAATTGTCTAATTGTCTAATTTAATATTTTAAAGAAGCTTTCGATTCAATACATCATAAGATACGATAAAAACATTAGATAATATGGATATGAGAGAGAATTTCAATAAATTAATTGAAAATTACGTACAAAATAGAAAATTCAGAATTAAAATAGAAAATTCTAAATTGTAACAATTAGAAAAGAACAACGCAATATTCTAAGACAATATTCAGTTATATTAACAATATTATTGTTAGGTCTTAGTTTTAGTATTTAAATATTTAAATTTATTTACAAAAACAAAATAATAATAACAGATGACAGTTTTTTGCTGTTGTTGTTGTTGTTGTTTTTTATTATTATTTGAAATACTAAGAAATTACAGTTCTGCTAGGTTCTACTTAGAGATCCTGTTTATAGGTGCCGAAGTTACATATAAGCTTAATTTAATTATAAGCTCATATATTAGTACAAAATTAAATTAAATTAACAATAAAATAGTTGAATAAGTCAAAAAATATCAAAACAAAATATAGAACAATTATATTATAGAAGCGATAACAATATAGATAGTATAAATTACTAATACTCAAGAAAAAAATATGTGAGTATATAAATAACCAAACATTAGTAAAAGAAAACAAACATAATGATTTCAATTTTAATGATATAAATTACAACCATTTACCGTAAAACAATGTCAACTAGAAATCAAACCAGAACAATCAATACATTTAATATTTATTAGTACAAGTCAATTTTAGCATCTGAATAAAATAACAGACATTAAGAACATTTTTTATTGGAATAAACATAAATATATGGATGACCACAGCTATTGACAAAAAGAAAGAAAGAAGAAAAAAAATACTTTATAAATTCCACTTTGTTTTACCATGAATTCATTTGCATATCAAGTAATGTTTGACTTTTTTATATGAATTACAGTTAAAAATATTTTTTACTAATTTTTATCTAAATAATAATAAAAATTGTGTATAATGAACATTTTTACATGACTCAAGCTGTGGTAGCAGAATTTTATTTAATATTCTGAAGTTGTTTTTTTGTTCTGTATTTAACATTTTATAATTTTTAATAATCATATTAAGTACATACTTATCTGTCTTGATATATATAAATCCATCAACAAATGAAACTTTTGTGAAAAAAGCTTTTACTCCATGATGATATTTCGAATGATTTTCTCAATCATTCTTCTTCAGGTTATAGAAATAAAAGGTAAAAGAGGAAAAATAAACCTTCCTCTTATTCCAAAATATAAATAAACAATGAAATCCATCAAATTCTTATAAACAACGTTAATGTATGATAATAGTATGAGATATTACAAATCATTATTATTGAGGAAAGACTAAATAATTACAATTTCATCAAATTCTAATAAACAATGATACATCACAAATTCTTCCAATTCTAATAAATAAACAACGAGATATCATAAATTCTAATAAACAATGATTAAATTACAATCTGTCACAAACTATTATTGAGGAAAAACTAAATAATTTCAAATACAATTTTAATTTGTCACAAACTATTTATTATGGGCATTCTGCAAGGACCCTCAAAGAGAGACTACGAGAACATATAAGAGCTTACATAAACAGAGGACCAAAATTATAAGACTGTGCATGTCATGCCGTAGAATCAAACCCCAATCCAGACCCAATAGCAAAGTAATTCACAAATGTAATGATGAAAGAGATAGACTCCTCTTAGAATAGTGTTATATAAATTCAAATTATTATATTAATAAAGATAAGTCTCTCAAGGTATCATACTATTCACTAAGAATTTTCAAATAATTTCTAAATAAAAGGAAAAGAAAATTTTTTTAAATAAAGGTTGTGACAAATAGTTTGTGACAAATTAAAATTTTATTTGAAATTATTTAGTTTTTCCTCAATAATAGTTTATGACAGATTATAATTTAATCATTGTTTATTAGAATTTGTGATATCTCATTTATTTATTAGAATTGGAAGAATTTGTGATGTATCATTGTTTATTAGAATTTGATGAAATTTTAATTATTTAAACTTTCCTCAATAATGATGATTTGTAATATCTCAAACTATTATCATACATTAACGTTGTTTATAAGAATTTGATGGTATTCATTGTTTATTTATATTTTGAAATAAGAGAAAAGTTTATTTTTCCTCTTTTACCTTTATTTCTATAACCTGAAGAAGAATGATTGAGAAAATTATTCGAAATATCGTCATGGAGTAAAAGTTTTTTTTCACAAAAGTTTTATTTGTTGATGGATTTATATCAATTTAAGTATTTGGTTAATTATTCTATCAATGTTTTTGATTTGAGAATTGTTCAGAAAAATCCAATTCATGATACCCTAACACAGAAAAGAGTCACAGAAAAGCTTTATATATATCTTATGTTTTATTGGAAACAAATCCCTAATTTGTCGTAACTTATACATAAATGAGCTTAATTTTTTAATAATAAATATGTAATGGTTATTCCAGTTTAATTTGTTGTCAACATAAATTCCCAAATATTATATATATTTACATTTTCAATTTCTTTACAATTACATTCTAAATTTGTATTTTTGATATTCTTACATTTTTTATTATGTAATTTGATAATAATATTATACTGCATTGGTTCATTTTTTGTGTTTATTATCATGAGTTTTGTCTTTTGTTGATTTATTGACATTTTATTTATATTTGACCATGAGATTATATTATTCAAATCTCAATTGTATTTGTTTATATGCTTCATCTCATTTTATGTTATCATTTAAAAATAGTACGTCATCAGCATAAATAAATATTTTAGAAAACTTAATTGTCTTAAATATTGAGTTTATAAATAGATGATATAATAATGAGCTTCTAAATTCGAGGCCTGTGAAACACCTTTTTTGAGATTGAAAAGTTTACTTTAGGATTTCTATTTTAATTCTGAATTTCCTATTTGTAAAAAATTTTCAATTAATTTATTTAAATCCCCTCTTATATCCATATTATCTAATGTTTTTATCAGTATCTTAGAATTTATTGAATCGAAATCTTTTTTAAAATCTATGACAATCAGTAAATTAGTAATACTTTTGTTTGAGATTTTTGCTTAGGATATTGGTTAACTCACTTAATAGGATATGATTGCTTTTATTCTTCTGATAAGCATATTGATTGTAATCTAATAAGTTATACTTATTAATACAATGATAAATAATATTTGTTAAGTATTTTCCTATAATTTTTGATAAGTTGGATAAAATTGATATTGGTCTGTAATTATCAAAAATATCTTTTTTTCCCTCTTATATGTATTGGTATTATTTTTGAGATTTTCCTACTTTGTGGGAATGAACCTTGAGTTGTTATTAAATTATTTAAAATTGAAATTAATCGTGAGAAATGATCCTTTATTTCTTGTATTTTTATATTATCAAAGCCAAAAGAATTTTTGTTTTTTAAATTCTGAGGTGTAAGGTATTGTGTATTAAGTGTAACGTAGACTATTGAATTTGGTTGTGTTTCAATAATATCTTTTACTAAACTTTCTTCTAACTCAGTCTCATGGTATATTTTTGTATAGCTTGTTTTAAATTTTTTGAAAATTTCGTGTGAAGTAAAGTTATCAAATCAAACCCAAAACTTTCTAAAATTTAAGGATTTTGTCATAAGATAACTTAAATGATTATTAACTAACAAAATCCTATTTAGAAGAACTTTAAATGATTAAATAAAAT